>CANTUR010000107.1:1222685-2445370 GCA_947683625.1 Mallotus nudiflorus
TTAGCGAAATATAAGATAGAAAAAAAACCCTCTCCAATGAACTAATGGAAGAAATTGATGGCAAATGTGTTATGCAAAGAATTTATCATGACAAGCTGCTTGTAAGCATCATTATGGGTAACTTGCAAAGTGAAAAGGCTTTTCTAAAAAGGGGTCATAGACTACTTCAATGAAAATCAAAATTTTTGACTAGCAAGAAAGTATAAATCTGTAAAATCACATTGGTATTGGTTGAATCAGAAATTTAATGAATTTAACCAACATTATAAAAATTGGTTAGAGAACATCATAACAAGCCAATGAGTTTTTTAAGCAGAGTAATAAGAAGCATTTTGTATATGAGCATGTGTGAGTATTGCTAAAAGATCTAAAATGGAAAACAAATAATCCCATGCATTGTTTTTTTTTTTTTTTAAAAAAAAAGCAAGGACTGATGAAAGCATGGTGTATACTTTTAAATTTAATTTTGATACAATTCTTAATATCGATGACAATGAAGTAAAAGTTTTTCCCATTTGTAAAAAAGTAACAAAGAAGAGAAAGAGAAAGGGAAAGTCAAAAGTAAATGAAGAAAATAAGAATGAGGAATTTGAGCAAATCTAGAACTTGTTAAAACAACATAGAGAAGGGAAAAAAATGCAATCTATGAAAAGTTTAGCAAATAAGTTTAAAAGTTGTACTTTTGGAAGTGATTATGACATCTTACTCCATGATACAATGAGAATAACTGAGCAACAACTTTATATTCATGAGTATATGTGTTATATCCTTAAAACTAAATATAATATTCATTAGTTTAATTTTAACATTAAGTATTTTTATTTATAATTTTAAATTTAATATTTAAATATTTTTATTTGTAATTTTAAGTTTAGTTATAATTTTATGTAATGTCATTATAAAATGGCCTCATGAGTAAAGGTATCATCAAGAATGTTCAAAATTACCTTCGAAGAAATGCAAAATTACATTATTATGAAGTACATCATCAACTTTGATGGGGGAACGATTTGGGGCCAATAATTATTAAAATTAGCATTACAAATATTATTATTTATATTTTATTGATTTAAATTATGTGATGGAGTTAAATTAATTGAATGAAATATTTTTATTTAAGGATGATTATCATGTAATTTGTAGAAATTAATAGAAAGTTTTCAAAATTAATAAATTATTCTTTAAAAACGTTTAAATTATTTTGGATTATAAATTGATTTTTTTGAAACAAGATTTAAATTTATTTTTAAATTGTTGATTTGTGATTTGATAACAAATTTATACTATTATATTATTTTGAGTGTAATTTATAATAAGAGAAAATATAACGAATAAAAAGATAATAAAGTGATAATATGGCGCATGATTCACATTTTAAAGTGTATTAAACCACATCCGATGGATGCCCTAAGTGGACCATTCCAATAATGGAACAATAAATTAATGTGAACAAAACTAAGTAAATGACATGAACGTCCAGGCAAATAAAAAATAAGTGGTTGTCAAGCATAGAGCCACTATTAGTACCGTGTTCTTGATGCAGTGTATCAGTAGTCAGTAATCTGCTAGAAACATCATCAAACAATGATTTTTCTGGCAACAGACAATAATTAACTACCCATACTTTTCTTTGCTGAGTCCCACATCATGCCCTTCGCTCCCTATATCCACAAGGATATTTCCGTAATTTACTAATAACCCCATGAAACTCTCAGCATTTGTAGGACTAGTATAAAACGAGAGAGATCCTTCAAGCTGCACAGCTACACAAGCAGTCGTTATATACCCATCGAAGTCAGTCGTCACAAAGCCTCAATATCAACACCTTTTCACTTTCCAACGCCAACGTGCCCTAAACAAGGACACATGATTAAGATGAATCAAACAGAGGACCACCAGATTCTACAAGGTGAAGTAGCACATGAATTCTACATGAAGAGATCGAAGTACCGTTTATTGAAAAGAAGTGTGCTGTTCCTGATCACAATCATTGTATTTTCTTTGTTTCTTTGCTTCTCTTCTGGCTTTTCTATCTTTCCTAATTCTTGTTATGTCTACTTCAACACCTGCCTCTTCTCATACTTAACGCGCACCTTTGAAAGAAAGTACATGTTTATCATTTCTAACGGAATCCTTGCTTTTCTTGCCAAGAGTTCGATTTCCTCCAGCTTTTCCTCTTCGGGGTCTTATATTTATCATTATGGCCAGTTACCATTATCCAACATATCAATTGCAAAACCAGCAGTTGGTGAAGATACTGTATCCCAAGAGGAGGTTGCTTTGGTTGAAGAAGAAGAAGAAGGTGATAACCAAGAAAAAGATGTAAACAAGGAAGAAAATGAAGATTTGTTTGCAGAAGATGACGACAAGGGAGAAGAAAGAAAAGGGGTTTTAGATAAACAAAATAAGGGAGAAGATGAAGCAGAAGGAGAAGGAGAAAAAAATGATGACGTAACAAACACAGAGGACTTGAATCGGAGAATTGAAGAATTTATAAGGAAAATGAAGGAAGAAATTAGGATTGAATCTCAACGTCAGTTAATTGCAGCGTAAAATATGCATGTAATTTACATGTAGATCTACAATATAAAAAAAGAATTTTTACCTAAACTAAATGTATTATATTTTAAAATAAAAGTTGTAAGACAGCAGCTAAGTAATTTACTTATTCTTGATCATTAAAAATATTTTTTCCAATTTCTGAGGGTTTGTTTTCTTTTTCCCTGAATTTTAATTAATTTCATATTTTTTCAATTAGTTGCTTGTGCCAAAAAGGTTTGTTGCATTCTATGGTTAATTTGTTCTATACGAAGTCAAATTTATTTTCTCAATGCATGTGGGAGGTTCCCAAATAGCAAAATAGTTACCGTTGCACAGTTACTGGTTTTGAGTATTATCAATATCTTTGTTCTATAGGGGATGATTACTGTATCCCTCACCTCCACATTTTTACAACTTGTTTTGTTTTTCTTATAGACAATAGTTAAAATATTAGTGATAGATATCAATATATGGCTGTTTACAGTCTTTTTGTGCAGATGGATTTCTGCTCTCCAACATGCTTTTGATCTGCAACAAAGGAAGAGAACATCAAATCTAATGTAAACCCTTTGTTTGAAGCTGCTTTTCCTCTGCCTATGCACAATCTTCATGTCTCGTCCATGGTCTCATCAGTTCAAGCGGATTTGGTAAGATGCAGTGCATCAATTTGCTGTTCTCTGTGCTGCTGCCACCATTTATGCATCCAAAAGGCTGCCTCTGTTTAAAATGACCACTAGAACGTTGTCCGTCAAAAATTAAAAATTAAAAAACTAAAATACCTGCCTTATTGTATTATTTTCTAAATATTTTTCTATTTAATAGAGTATTTTTTTACTAAAATTAAAAGTTAAGTTAAATTTTAGATTTATATCAAATACAATATAACAAAATATGAATTTTATAAACTATTTATTTAAACCAAATATACTTCTATTAATAAAAATTCTTTTAAAACAAATTATAATTGAAAATTATTTGAAAATAAAATGAATTTATTAATGAAATTGAATCAAACATAATGTTAGTGTGCCATGTAAGATAATGAATTATATTATAAACTTGATAAATTTGTTATGTACACAATTCATTACCATTATTTATTATACTTTTTAACTTTAAAGAGTAAACATTAACTATGACTATTTTAAACACATTTATTAATTTATTTTTTTAGAATTATGGGTTTTCTTTTTAATGTGTCATACGTTATGATTTTTTTTATATAAAATTGTGGGTATTTTTCTAAAATAATAATAGATGATATACTTTAATTCAGGACCTTGTAATTTTATATTCATACAATTTAGATGAAATTTTTTTTACAATTTGTAATTTCTCCTTCAAACATTTAAAAGTTAAAATTTTAATACAATCTGATGAAGAACGAAAAAAATAAGCTTGTTCATAGTAATTTTAGGTAGTATTAATATCGTAAAGAAGAGAAAATAAAAAAAAATCATATTTTTACTTGATAAAAAAATTCCAAACACTGTAAATAATGATACCATTACCAAATTTATATAAAAAACATGAGAACGTAATAAAAAAAAATATTAGATGCTGAAAAGAGATAAATTATGAGTTTATCACCTAAATTATATGAATTTGAAATCACAAATAGTATATTATTAAAAACATTATAAATTTATAATTATAAAACACTTAAATCAGATGATATTGATTGTATTTATCTAAAAATTAAAATGTACAGTTAATGCAAAAACTAGAATACATTGCAGTCTGAGACTGCGTGGGATTGGAGGAAGAATATATTCTCTTTCGCTTTTTAGGGGGAATAAAGATTAAAGAACTGAAAAAAATGTTATTGCGAGGTCTAGGGTGACTATGGGGAATGCTTCAATATTCAAAGATTTTGTAGAAAATGCTAGAAGAGGATATTATATAAAAGTTGCATCACGTATGAAATTTAAATATTATATATTTTTATTTTGATGTAGTTATGAATCCATATTTTATACGTAAATGAAATATTTTTAAACTAATTGATTAGATATTTTTAATTAAATATAAAATGAGAAATTAAAATGTTATTGTAATAATTTTATTTTATTATTTTATTGAAAGTGCATTTATATTTTTAATATGTATAATAATAATATTAATTGAATAAAGAAAATAAAAGATAGAACATAGTTGAAAAAATATTGTTTTAGTTAGAGTAAAAGACATAAGTTATTGTTTAGTTATGATATTTTCTAATTTATAAAATTAGAAAACTATTTTCTAAATTTTTTAAATAATAAAAAATTTTAAAAAATTAATAAAATATATTTTTAATTTTTTTTATATTTTAATATTTACTACAATTTTCTTAACCACTACTGCAAACTCAAACCCATTACCACTACAACTTCTGCTACCACCACTATTACCTTTGTGGCTGTTGTTGCCACAACCACCACCACTACTATAGTCTCACGAATTTAAATAAAAATTAATTAATAATGCATAATTTTAAAATTTTTATAAAATAAATAAATTTAAGATTAAATATTATTATATAATTACAATAATTATTATTTATTAAATAAAAATTAAATTATAAAAATATGAAAGAATAAAAAATAAAAATGACAAATAAATTGATTTTATATATTTCTATTTTCTATTTTAGAAAATAAAAAATTAGAAAATAAAAAAAAAGAAAAAAATTTGAAAAAGAAAATAGAAAATAGAATTTTTTTTTCAAAACTAATAATCCCTAATTTTTTAACTAGTTACTTTATTCTGGAAGAAGGGAATTACAATTATATATTATTAATATATCCATAATAATAATAATAATAATATATTATTATTATTATCATTATTATTATTATTCTAGTAATAATTAAGGCCTTTAATCTTAATGTGTCCTGCTAGGACTTGAACTGAGTACATCCAAGTCCTGGGGCCTCCTACTTCATATACTACTTATTTTATTTTAGCTTATATCAGTTACATAAAATTTTATTTTTTAAAAAAATTTAAAATTATAAATAATTATTTAGTATTATTTTTTAAATTAAAATACTATTATACATATGTTAATAATAAATTTTGAAAATAATTCTATTATAATAAAAAAATTACTACAATAAAATTAAAAAAATATATTTTATTTTTAATTATTTAATTCCTATTTAATTTAAATTATTTTATTTTATAATCTCCACGTTACGCAACTGGTTATCCTTAACACCCCCATTAATTAGAAAAACAGATGGTACCAAATTACCAGACAAGTTAGACAATTTAAAAAAAAAAAATTTCCATTATTTTGCTAAATAGCCAAAATTTCCCTGATGCTTCGAGTCATATATGCTCTTGCTCAATTTATTGTCAATATATAATTTATGTCCAACGATTAAAAAACAAAAAGTTATTATTAACATCCAAATAGCTACTGGTCTTTTGTCATCTACTACTTCGTACAGTATAGAGACGATCATAGAGATGAACTATTCTTTTATGCTTATTTTAATTATGTGGCTACAAAACAGCAGCTTTCACATCTATAATTCAATTGTGGTTTCCCTTCATAAATATCATGAATACGCTCTTTGCTTATGAGGGCCCTTTGTGAATAGGATGAATGAACCATGACAAATCCATACTTACAATGGCAGGACATTTAAAGAATGCGAAATCCAGAAGAACCACATGAATGGAAGGGATCGAAACTCTTGCCATTTGTCTACAAACTACGACAGAACAGTGGAAATGCAACATTATTATTGCCAATAGTTCAATCCTGTAGAACTGTTTCATGCCACAAAAGAAAACAAATTTGTTGTGGTGAATATATGTATATGCATGACTTAAGACGGTACAATAAATTTGGTGTGGGTTCATAAAATCCAACTTCGTGGGCACTGATTCTTTGACATTCTTTGTAAGGAAATAAGAACTCTTGTACAATTTGAATGGAAGACTTCATTTATTCAATAACTGAACTTGACTTTAAATAGCCTTAATAAAGAAATAGAATAGAGAAATAGTAACCTACAACAATAAGAAAAATAACAAACTTAAGCAACTAAATACCTAACATACAGGATTTATTCTAACAAACAATTCTTCTAAAACTAAAAAATCTTATCATTCCCTCCCTTAAACTAAACACTTTTAAATATTTAATTTATCTAATACTTCACATACTCCCGACATCTGTCGCATTTTCAAAAAATTCGCCAACTTCAAAGGCTTAGTCATCACATCAACTACTTGATCCTTTGTGCCATAAAAAATTAGCTTGATAACACCATCTTTAACCAAATCTTAAAGAAAATGGAACCGAACATCTTTGTACTTACTTGTACCATGCTTGATAGGATTTTAGAGAGTTTAATGGTTAAACTGCTGTCACATATGATTGTAGTGCTTTCCTCAAGTTTGTATCCTAATTTCTCAAGTATTCTCCTCATCCATATAGCATGACAAGCACAGGCTGCAACTGCAACAAATTTAGCTTCAGTGGTTGATAAATGTAACTAGTGATTGCTTCCTTGAAGACCATGAAACAACCCCTGAATTCATCAAGAAAACATATCCACAAGTGCTTTTTCTATCCTTAACATCTCCGACATAATCACTATCAGTGAATGCAAGAAACTCTTCAGCTTCATCCCTTTTGTAAAGAGTCCTATAGTTCACTGTAACTTTTAAGTACCTTAGAGTTCTTTTAGCTGCTTGCAAATGTAGCTACGTAGGCTTAGACATGTAATGACTGACTAAATTCATAGTGTACATTAAGTCAGGTCTAGTGGTGGTGAGACACATGAGACTTCCAACTATTTGCTTAAAATATGTTTCATTAACTTTAACTCCTCCTTCATCACTGTGTAACTTAGAACCTGGCACAATGGGATTACACACAGCATTGTTATCCTCCATACCAAAATGCTTTAAAACATCTAAAGCATACTTTCTTTGGTAAATAAAAATACCATTAGCATTTTGTAAGACCTCAATGCCAAGCAAAAATCGCATACTCCCCAAATCAGACATGTTAAATTCCTTTAACATAGACTATTTAAATTCACTCATAATAATTTCATCATCACCAGTATATATCAAGTCATCGACATAAACACTCACGATAAGAGGCATACCTTTACTAGTGGTTTTGATGAACAAAGTTTGTTCACTATAACATCTCTGAAATCCTTCATATACAAAATGTGCTTTAAGTCTACTGAACCAAGCTCGCGGAGCTTGTTTTAAACCGTACAAAGCCTTTTGCAATTTATACACTTTATGTTCATTCCCTTTCTGTACATACCCCATTAGCTGCTTTACAGAGACATCTTCAGTTAATTCTCTATGAAGGAAGGCAGATTTGACCTCAAGTTGAAAAATCTTCCATCTTCTTTGAGATGCTAAGGCAATGATCATGCGAATTGTATCCATCCTTGCCATTGGAGCATCGACTTCGATGTAATCCACTCCTTGCTATTGTGAATAACCCTTGGCCACTAACCTTGCTTTGTATTTGTCCACCTCACCAAGTTCATTAAATTGTGTCTTATAAATCCACTTCACTCCAATTTTGTTGGCACCTTCAGGTAACTCAATTAGTTTTCATGTTTCATTCTTCTGAATTGCCTTCATCTCAGCATCCATTGCTAGCTTCCATCTAAGATTTTTTCAGCTTTTTTAAAACTGGATGGGTATGCAAATATGATTTGAGCCATATTAACCTCAATATCCTCATATGAAAAACCTTCACCAGTGACATAATCATTCAGATATGCTGGAGTTCATCGGATTCTTCTTCTTTCTTCATTTAAATTAGCTCCCGTTAATGTATTTGCAAAGACTAAATTTGGCTCCTCATTCACCACGCCCATGTCTCTGCTGCTATTTCTATCAACATCTTCTTCGATAAAATCATCACAGCTCTCATCATCTCCCCAATCCAAGTCCACCATGATTTGTTCTTCAAAATTCTTGTCCCAATCCTATTGCTTCTCCTCCTAAAAAATGACATCTCAGTTTACTACAATCCTTTTTGAGATAGGATCATATAGTTGATATGCCTTTATTTCTTCATTGACGCCTAAAAGAATGCATGTAAGACTCTTGCTAGTTAGGTTTGTCCTTCTTTCATCAGGAATGTGGACATGTGAGATGCATCCAAAAAACCCTGAAATGCTCCAAGTAGGCTTTATCCTACTCCATGCTTCTTATGGTGTGACATCTTTTACTGCTTGTGTGGGACTCCTGTTCAGTACATAAATTGCCCAATTAACAACTTTAGGCAAAAAATTCTTTGGCATTTTCTTCCCAAACAACATGCTTCTCACCAAATTCATTACTGTTATATTTTTTCGCTCCGCCACCCATTTTACTATGGAGTATATACTGCCGTTAACTATCTCTTAATGCCATGCTCCTTGCAAAACTCATTAAAATCTTTAGAGTTGAATTCTCCACCTATATTAGTGCGTAAGTATTTAATGGACAAACCAGTTTCATTTTCAACAAGTTTCTTAAAATATTTAAACATGTTGAATGCTTCAGACTTCTCACTCAAAAAATATGTCCATGCCTTCCTACTGAAATCATCTATAAACCAAAGTGAGTACCTTTTCTTACTGTTTGACATTGGAGAGATTGGACCACAAATGTCTGCATGTATTAGTTATAATTTCTATGTGGTTCTCCATGTGCAACTTTTATAAATGGTTCCCTATACTATTTCCCGACAACACAGTCAGTATAAGTCATGGTTGATGTAGGGAGTTGTGGAAGACTATGAACCATTTCCTTAGATTATAGAGTTTTTAAGCCTTTATAGCTTAAATGCCCATACCTATAATGCCAACGATGAGCTACATCTGATGTGGTTGTGTGAAAGCATGCACCTTCCTTCTTGATATGAGATTTGGCCAATAATACTAACATTTGGTTGGCTGACATTTTAGATTGAATAATCAGCCCTCTCTTTGGATGATATATGCGACATTTTCTAGTTTTGATTAAAATTGCAAGACCACATTCTTGAAGCTGTCCAATGCTTAGGAGATTATTCTTCAGCTCTGGGACATAGAAAACATCAGTGATCATATGATTATTACCATCGATATGTAGTCTCACCCTTCCTTTTCCAACAAGGTATTAGTGGCCTATGAAGCTAAAAGATACATAGGTGATCATTCACACATGTCCTAAATGCTAATTTCATGAGAACCACTAACATTCCCTATCATCACCAATTTTATATATAATAAGTTATAAGAAAGGTAAGGAAAATATAGTTACTAATGCATTATGTCAAAGGTATACACTTCTTTCCATTTTTAATGCTAAGTTACTGGATTTTGGATATATAAAGGATTTATATCCAAATGACCATGACTTTAGCAAATTCTATAAAGCTTGTGAAAAGGTTGCATTTAAAGGGTACTATAGGCAGAATGGTTTTTTGTTTAAATATAATCAATTATGTGTACCTATAAGTAGTATGTGTGAACTTTTAGTGAGAAAAGCACATGAAGATGAATTAATAAGATCTTTTAGTATTGCTAAAACTTTAGATGTTTTGCATGATCACTTTTATTAGCCTAATATGCACATATATGTTCAAAGAATTTATGAAAAGTGCATTGTGTGTAAGCAAGGTAAGTCTAAGTTTAAGCCTTATATGTTATATAAGCCACTACCCATACCTTGAGAGAGATAAAAATGTTCATGAGGGCAATAATGGTTGTTCCAAAACCTTTTGTTGTGCTATAAGTATATCAGACCCATTTTTTGTTGTGCTTTTGCTTTCTTGCTATCTTCTTCCCTTTCTAAGTTTGCTTATATATGTTATTTACCTTTATAGCCTTCTTCAACAAGCTTGCATTCTATTTCCAGGTGAAGCTTTTTTTCTCCTTCATACTTTTTCTTTATATTTGCTCAATAGTATCCATTGCTCCTCGAGAGCAAATTAGTTTTGATTTATTTGTCTCTGAGATTGATGTGGAAATGCTAAAATAGTACTAGAGAAATTTTAGCATTCCTGTAGACTTTTCTCTATACACCATACATAAGAACTTTAAAGCCCATACCCCTATGTTGGATTTTGATAGATTAGTTGTATACTTTAATCAATTAGAGGGGGGGATTGAAGTTCACTTTGGACCGCTTCATTAGGGATTTTTTGAATAGGTACAACATAACACTTGGGCAACACTATCCGAATAGCTACTGGATTTTAACCAACTTTATAAAATTGATGCATGAGGAGGGTAGAGAGCCAGACCTAAATGTCCTGAAATACATTTATAGTTTGAATAAGAAAAAGGGTGAGTTGATGTTCTCTCTATCAAGTATTCCAAACAATAGCCTCTTTATAAAGCTTTTGAACCTCCATAAGAAGTGAAGACATAGGTTTTTTTATCATCGAACACCATTCAGACTTCATAAATGTTTGGCAGATGTGGTCTGATAACTGCCACAAGGTGAAGCGACCTTTAAGGATATTTGACAGGGATATCAAGATGGTCATGAAGCTTCATCTTTATGGCATAGCTGATGTAAGATCTACTAAAAATCTATCTAAAAGATATCTTTAGAGAGTTTTTCCTCACTGCATACTACCCAATGGTAAGTATAAGCACCCAATTTTGGGATGCTAGAGTGTCAATACGATAAAAGACTCCAATGATGAAAAAATTATAAATAGATCTTCAACACTTGAAGTTTGAAACCTTAAAAGCCTAAATTCAATCTCAAAAGAATTTAATTGGTTTTTTAAAGGACTTAATTTATAAAATTGTATATTTTAGGGGTCTTTCTATAATTTTAAGTTAAAAAAAAGAGATCAAAATTTTGTAATTTTGATTTGAATTACATAAAATCGATTGAAATTATGTAATTACGATTGGAAATATAATCCTGGTCTAGATTAAAAATGTTCTATCTGTATTTTTTATTTTCTAGTAAATAAAAAAATTTTGTTTTCTGAATTTTAATTAGTCAAATAATGTGATAAATCCCTTTTTCAGGACTTATCTAAATTTTTCAGGAAATTGAAAGTCCCTATTGAACCAAAACTTTATCATAGTGAATAGGAGAAGTCATAGTAGGATACGTGACTTTAGCTAGGGTTTTCTATATAAACCCAGCTCAATTGTCCTAAAAAAAGGGAAAAAAGAGGTTTTGGGAAAAGAACTTCTTAGACCGCTCCTTTTTTTTTTATGCAGTTTTCAAATAAAATTTTCTTTACAAGTGCTATTCATTTAAGAAAACCAATAGACTTTTGGGAAAAGAAAACCAAGCATTAAAGATCTATTTTAAAAAAGAAATGGAAGTTGCAAGATGAATTCACTATAGAGAACAAAATCCATGAAGATTCATGGAATGTCATGGATTGAATTTTATAGCTGAGTATAGTTTCTAGGGTTTTATTTATTTATTTATTATTATTTTGTATTTTTATTTATTTAGTTTTTTGGGTAGTATTAATTTTATTTTTATTTTCAGTAGATCATTGTAATAACCCTAATAGTATGAATAGTGGAATCATGTGTGTGGTTATGTGTTTATTTTAATTAATTTGGTAGTAAGATTTAGGTTTTAATTGGATGATTAATTAAAATTAATGGCTATAGAGATAAATAAAGGTTTTTAATTAAAATTGAATTAAATTTAAGTGGATAAAATTAGGGTTGCTTGTTAATTATTTTATTAATTTGTTGTTTAAGGTCACTTTAACTAAGTTAGGTTTTTAGAAGAAATAAATTTAATTGATTGTTTGATCTTTTATTTGATTGTTTTGATTTTTTTTATTGTTTTTGGACTTGTTTATTTTTATGTGTTTTAGGCCCCAAGCCTATATTAGACTTTAACCTAATAAAATAATTTTATATTTAGTTAGTTATTTTTTGCCCATCTTTTAATTAGTCCATTTCATTTAGTAGGTTATTAATTAGGTCTTCTTAATTAGAATTGATTTTAGGCCCATAATTAATTAAATTTTAGCTTGGATATAACTTAAGTCCATTTAGTTAATTTAAACATAGACCCTCCTAGGATAATTAAAATTATTTAGACTTAGCCCATTAAATTTAAGCCTTTTCCATAACTTGTAGATTTAAGATCACCTTAGAATTAAAACATATAAAACTAGGCTCACTAATTTAAATACTTTATAATTTATAGATTTAGACCCATTTTTAAAATTAAAATAAATAGACTTAGGTTCACCTAATTAAAATTAAATAGGAATTAGGCCCGTTAGTCTTTAGGGTCACTTATAAATTAAAACATGTAGATTTAGCCCGTTTAATTACAATCAGTGTAGATTAGACTAACTTAGGGATTGTAAACTTAACTAAATGCATTATTTACATGTATTGTTTATGACTTGTTTGCCTGGAGTTAATTATTTAAATAAGGGTTTATATGAAATTTCATCTAAATAAAAGGTAAGTTAGTAATTCATAAAGTAATTCTAAATGAACATGAGATTGAAAGAAGTTAGTATTTCGTATATAGAATCTCTTAGTTTTGGTGTTAGCTTTCTTTTAGAGAATCGAGTGCTATTGCTTTCAATTTGTTCCAATTATTACCCTGGGTGGCTACTCCTCATCTCCATGCCATGTTCTCTAGAGCCCTAAGCTCAAATAGTGTTGCCATTACTAGGATCTTGGACGGGTGCTAAACCTTGCCGTCTATGGTGATGACTCCACTAGGGATGAGAGATATTGATTCTACTTGTGTTCTTTACACTTATTTTATTCTTGCATTCATTCTGTATATCCTTATTAACTGATGGCATTGGTTTATGGCAACATGATTCCACTAGCTTCATGGGATTGTAAATTGGCTGACTATCACTCTTAGCCTTAACTCAATTCAAGAGAGATTATCAGGCTCATCTGACTAGAGTCTATAACCCAAGTCCTCAAGGGAGGTAGTCTTCTCTTAAGTTTGCAAAGGAGGTCAAGCCCCTTTGACCTTGACCTACAACTCAAGTCTTAAAGGAGGACATCTTGCTAAGGGAACCTTGACCTTTTCACTAGACTCAACTCATATAGTAGCTTAGTAACTTCCCTTAGGATTACCTAAATTGCTTATATTTGTTACCATTAGGTATTTTTATCTATAAATGCCTAAATCCATACTTTAGAAGCCCATTTGGGTTAATAAAGATTAAGCTATACTTTTATACCTAAAAATGTTATTTCTATGCTTTTACAAATTTTAGAGATATGGCATGCACATCAGTTCTAGATATCCCCTATTGATATTAAGGTCAAGAAAAAAAATCCTAGGAAAAGAGACTCGCCATTGAATATGTGTGTGGGAGGAATAAGGTTAGAAGGATGTATGTACACTTGACTTGACTTTCTACTTGTTACTTGTTGCATAGCACGTGTATCATACATACATGCATCATACTAACACTTTTTTTTAGCCATTATAGATTCATTTAGGTTTTCCTATGTTTGGAGTCAGAAAGGTAGAAAACTAGTAAGAATGGATTCAAGTTCTCAAATAATTGCAAAAGAGACCCTTAGCATACTGGAAAGGAGTCCTATTAATCCACTCTACCTAAAAGTTGTATAAGCTCCAACTAAATAATTAGAACCAATGGAACAATAAAAGGGAGGAAACTAAACCCTAGAGGACATCAAAGGAGCATTGATGGATGACATGAGAGCAATGATGCAAGATGAACTAAGACAAGCTTTGGTTAGATTAATGCCACCACCTACTGCTGCACCTCCAATTGCGGCCAATCCACCTATTATAGGTGCACTACTTGCTAATAATGATAATGCTGGGGGGGCAACCTTTAAATGCTACCAGGAATGTATCTGATGTAGAAATGAAATTAAAGGAAGTTGAGAACTATATGGTTGAAAAAGCAAAAAGGGAATCACTTAAGCAAGTTCAAGAGTTGGAATCCAAGCAAATGAAAGCACTGACTCAGAAGATGTCCAAAATGGAAGAATTAATGAGAGGACATGGCATCATATATTCATTTAACTTTGATGATATGATGTAATTTGAAGAATATAAGTTGCTTGATAAGTTCATGATGCCACAACTACATAAGCTTGATGGTACTAGGGACTCAAGGATCCACCTTAGTCAATATATAACTACTATAAGCACCACTAAGGCTCTTTTGTCTTTAGTTACCAAGTTATTTGTACTATCCTTAAAGAGTATGACTATTAATTAGTATTATGGATTGGAGAAGTCTATTCGAGAGGACTAGAGAGAATTATGTACCACTTTTCTAAAATAATATAACTATAATACTAGGCTTGAAATGTCTATCAGGGATTTAGAATTGACCAAGCAAAAGCTTAATGAATCATTTTTAGATTTTCTGACTAGATTCATGAATAAGGCAGGATTAATGAAAAATAAGCTAGATGAAAAGGATCAGGTTAGGATAATTTTTTGAAATATGTCACCTAATTTGGTTAAGAGGTTGTAGATGATGAACCTTAAGAAATTTATAGACCTTTATGATGATGGGTTGCAAGTTGAAGAGATCGAAAATGAGAAAAAGAAGATTGCTAGAAGCATCCAGAGTAAGAAACTACCCAACTGGGTGCATATAACAAGGAAATGCTAGTCAAACTATGGGAGTCTATGCTATTTAAAAACCTAGGAGATTATCAAATTTTAACCAACCCTTATCTAAAGTCTTGGACTATTTGACCTAAAAAGGCCTCCTTAGACCTTTAACCCTTTTAAACTGCCAAACCCAAATCTCCCTATCTTTGACCCAAATAGCTATTGTAAATTTCACCAAATTGATGGTCATTCCACTAACTCTTGCATGCACCTCAAATATGAAATTCAAAACCTCATAAACTCTAGAAAAATCACAAACCTTAAGAAATCAAATCCTAATCCAAACACTAAAAATAACCCTTTCCCAAATTACCATAATGATCAACTCAAGAGTAAGTGAGGAAGGAGTGCTAACTTCTTTTGAGGACCTAGACCTTAAAACCAATAAGAAATCTCCTAATGCCTCTAAATATGGGAAATGAGTAAAAGACTTGTTAGGACAACCTTCAGGCAAGTTCGATTGTAAGGTGTTTTATTCTAAACCACCTTCTTTTTATATACTGATTGAGTTAATTATGCCGATAGGGTGGGATGATGTATTTAATGATGAGAAGTTTCCAGATAAGAAAGAAAATGCATGGTTGAGGTATGGAAAGATGGAAAGAAGGATTGGACTATTGGGGTTATTAACATCTGGTACAATTATGATAAAAAAGGCACTGAAGGTTACAATGTATGGGCTAATATTTCAAAAGTCAATCATGTTAAGGGCTATAAACTAATAGAGAAAACTATAAAGAAAGAAGAAGTTCCTGAAAGAGAAGATCTGGATGAACATGGTGATGACTTAATTCTTGAATAGCTTAAGAAGGCAAAAGCAAATGTGAGCATTTAGGAGCTCTTGATGCATTCTAGCAACCACAAGAAGGCTCTGGTTAAAATGAACATTGAAATTACTAAAAACCCCTGAGGAAATGGTGGATAAGGTTACTAAGAAAAAGTATGATGTTATTACTTTCTTTGATGAGGATTTACTTATGGAAGGAAGGTATCATAATAAAGCCTTATTCATTCCAGCTGAAGTAAGAGGGAAAATGACCAATTATATGATGGTAGATGATGGGTCTACAATTAATTTTTTCCTACTACAGATCCTGCCTAATCTAGGAGTGAAGGTGGAGGATTTAGCAAAATTAGACCTTGTAATCAAAGCTTATGATGATAACACAAGGAATGTGGAGGGAACATTCATGGCTCCTATAAAGATCGAGCTTATAGAAGCTATAGTGGAATTTATTATGCTAGACATCCCTATCACTGATACCTTAATTTTTGGTAGGCCTTGGTATCATATTTTGGGAGGAGTGCCTTCAACTATGCATTAAAAGGTGAAATTCCTACTTGATAGAAAAGTTGTAACTTTAGATGCTAGTATGAACAAGATTGTGTTCATAATTATGGATAGTCAGAAGTAGGTAGTTACCCCTCCTAGTTTCCAAATAGCCATGATCTCTGATGGAATTAAGATGGAAGCATGATTAAGAATATAAATTATTGGCTCGGACAAGGACTGGGAAAGAATGAGCAATGAAGTCAAGAACTCTTAAATTTTAAAAGCCAAGATGATACAAGAGGATTGGGCTATACAAGAGTTGGATATGGTAGTAAAAGAGTTAAAAGAATGTTTTTCAATGAGAGTAACCTTTTAAAGAATATGGGACTACTGAAGGATAGTTTTGTCAAAGAAAGAAAAGAGAAGTTCTACCTGGGTGATAAGGAGCCTATCCAAGTTGTTAGTGTGAATATTCCTGGGTATGAGATCTTTAAGAAATAGATAGTTAAGAGTCTAGTGCAAGCTAACAAAGTCTAGGTGATGAAGAAAATTGCTTAGAATATGGGGACTGAGGCTATTGAAGAGCTACTTTGTCTGCCACTTAACAAAGAACCACCACAAGATTTAGCTAACATTATTAATAATAGTTTTAGTGATAGTTTTTTTTATAAAGAAGCTGATATGATAACATCTAGTATATTTGAGGATGAAAACTCTATTTTTCTTATGGTCAATGATAAGAACTTTGGTTTGGCTTATTTTTGTGATGTTGATCCTGATGGTCTTGTGCATTTTAATAATGATCGTTCATGCATGTTTAACATTAATTCTATTCAATTAGATTCATTAAACATGGGCACAAATAAATAACCAAAAAATATTTCTATATTACATGATTTAACTCCTAAAGAGAGGGAAAAATTTAAGAGAATACTAACAAAAAGAAAGGTAGTATTTGCTTGGTCCTATAAGGATATGCTAGGTTTAGATAGAGAAATTTTAGAGCATCGGATTATGATATATCTAGAAGCTAAACCCGTTAAGCAAAAACTTTGTAGGTTAAGACCAGAGTGGACAAAAAAGATAAGGGAAGAAATTGCTAAGTAAATCCATGCTAATTTTTTAAATGCGGTAGAGTACCCTCAATGGTTGGCAAAATAGTACCAGTTCCCAATAAAGATGGAAAAGTTTGAATGTGTGTAGATTTCAGAGATCTGAATAAAGCGTGTCCAAAGGATGACTTTCCTTTACCCCATATTTATATGATTTTTGATAGCGTAGCATCTAGTGCAATGTACTCCTTTATGGATGGGTTTCAAGTTATAATCAAATAAGGATGGCAGTTATGGACAAGATTAGAATTGCTTTTATCATGGAATAGGGGACATATTGCTACAAAATGATGCCTTTTAGGTTAAAGAACACAAGAGCAAACTATCAAAGAGCGAAAACCACTCTATTTCATTATATAATGCACAAAGAAGTGGAAGTGTAAGTTAATGACATGATGGTTAAGGCAGAAATAAAGGAAGGACATTTTGAGGCTTTAGATAAGTTTCTAGCCAGAATAGAAAAATATAACCTTAGACTTAATTTAAAGAAATGCATCTTTAGGGTTACTTTAAGAAAGTTGTTGGAGTACATAGTTAGTAATAGGGGAATATAAGTCAATCAAGACAAGATTAAAGCCATTTAGGAAATGCCAACACTAAGAATGGAGAAAGAAGTATGGGGGTTATGGGGGTTTGTTGAGCAAGTTTATTACGAAACTTACCATGGTTTATGATCCAATATTCAAGCTCTTAAGGAAGAATTAGCCGATAGAATGGAATGAAGAATGTTAAAAAGCCTTTGATAAGATTAAAGAATACCATACTAATCCGCCTATGTTGAGACCACCAAGACAAGGTAAACCCTTAATCTTATATTTGGTTTTAAAGGAAAAAGTAATAAAGGCAATGTTAACACAAGAAGGACCATAAGGGGTAGAGTATGTTGTGTATTATCTTAGTAAAAAGTTCCTACCATATGAAGAAAAGTATGATATTGTGGAACACATGTTTGATTATGATATGGGCTACAAGGAAGCTAAGGAATTATTTCCAATATTACAAAGTACAAACCATCTCAAAGATAGATCCTTTAAGATACTTGTTTCAAGCACAAACTTTAACTGGAAAGATGTCTCAATGGTTAGTACTTTTAACTAAGTTTGATATAGATTATGTCATTACCAAAGTCATCAATGGAAGAGCGATAGCAAAATTCCTAGCATGAAATGCAGTTGAAGGAAATAAGCAGTGGAATTTAGAGTTTCCATATGAGAACTTAGTAGTAATAGAACAACATGAATGGAAGCTTTATTGTCATGGAGCTGTGAATAATAGGGGAGCAGGATTAGGAGTGATTTTTGTCATACCATAAGGAGAAACTATCCTAATGGCTAAGAAATTAGACTTTAAAGTTAGAAACAACATGGCTGAGCATGAGGCATGTATCTATGGGGTAAAAGTAGCACTAGCAGTTGGAGCTAATGACCTACTAGTTTATAGAGATTTCCTATTATTCATTAGTTAGGCTAGTGAGGAGTGGGAAGTGAAAGAAGAGAGGTTAAAACCTTACATTTGCTATTTGAATACATTAATGAGAAATTTTACTAAATGTCTCTTTATACATTTACCAAGAGATGAGAATTAAATGGCAGATGCCTTGGCAACACTTTCTTTAATATGGGATAAGTTGATGGGGTCAATGATGAAGGCTTTAGTAAAAATGAAAATGAAATCTCCATGTTATGGTGAAGAAGAAGTTATGAGTATTCAATAGGGCTAGAAGAAAAGCCATGGTTTTATGACATCCAGAGATTCATTAAGGAAAGGAAGTACCTAAATGAAGTGACTTCAAAAGAAAAATATACCCTTTAGGTTCTTGCATGCAATTATTCAAGTCATGATGGGGTATTATGTAGAAGAATGCCAAATGGAATGCAGTTGAGATGTCTCAAGAAGAATGAAGTAAAATAAGTAATGAGAGAGATTCATGCAGGGGTTTATGGATCTCACATGAATGGGATGATTTTGGTAAAGAAAATAATTCGATAAGGGTACTATTAGATGAGCATGGAAAAAGATTATATCCAAATAGTGAGACAATGTCATCAGTGCTAGATACATGAGAATCTCAATCATCTTCCCCTTATAATGTTAAATAGTTTAACATCTCCATGGCCCTTTGTAGCATGGGGATAGATATAATAGGAAAGATAAGACCAACTACCTCAAACAGGCATAAATATATAGTAGTGGCAATTGACTATTTCTTAAAATGGATAAAAGTATAATCCATTAGTACTTTGAAGGCTAGATAGATGGCAAAGTTCATTGAGAAGAATCTCATTTACAGATACAGGATCCCACATTATGTTGTGATAGAAAATGGTGTTCAATTTTAGGTAGAGATGGCTAAGTTATTGCAAAGATATAAGATTGAGCATTATAAATCCTCACTTTATCGACCTCAAGCTAATGGTGCAATTGAAGTAGATAATAAGAATATGAAGAGAATCCTCTCTAAGATGGTGAAAACGCATAAAGATTAGCCTAAGGATCTCCCTTTTGCCTTGTGAGGATATAGAACTACGATGTGCATTGCCATAAGATAGACACCATTCTCATTAGTATATGGTTGTGAAGCGATTTTGCCTATAGAGATAGAAATCAAATCTTTGAGGGTTGTTATGGAAGCAAAAATCCCTAAAAGTGAATGGATACAAAAGAGATATAACTACCTCGTATCTTTAGATCATAAAAGGATGGATGCTTTATTTCACACTTAGATTTGCAAAGAAGAATAGCGAGAGCCTTTAATAAAAAGGTTAAACTTAGAAAGATAAAGGGTGGAAATATGGTGCTAAAGTAGTCAAAGGTAATGGTGTTTGATCTAAGAGGAAAATTCAGACCAAATTGGGAAGGACCATATTTAGTCAAGACAATACTACCTAAGGGAGTAGTAAAGATATTATATCTATAAGGGAATGAATTCACTAAGCTATTCAACCTGGATCACCTCAAGAAATACTACCTTAAAAAAATAATGGGTGTGTTGGCTAGAAAAACCTGAAAAGACTAGCCAAGCAAAAATTAGGACATTCTTACTATTCAAAAAACCCGCAAAGGGCAGGCAGGCAAAAATTAGGGAATAAAGTAAAAGAGGATAATCCCGCTAATCATAAAACTTTCAAAAGGTTAGTTAAGTAGAAATTATGAAAATAAAAGTGAGAGAAAAATGTTTAGTTAGAAAATCTAAAAGGACTAGCTGATAATAGGAGTTATGTCATGTGATATAATAAATATACTCATTTTGGCCCTAATTAATGAATCAAATTGAAATGGAATTTTTATTGAATATTTCATATTCCATCTTTATTATAAAATATAAAGACTTAAATAAAAAAAACTATACTTATGAGATCACTATCCTAGTTATGTTTTTGTTTCTTTTTTTTTTATGACTCATCCAGTAATACTTGAGTCCTCTTGTACTTAGCAAATCGTTGTGGCTCTATAACTTGCATGATAACCCAAGACTTTTAGTTGTAATTAGTAGTCATATCAGCATTTAATTGCATGTTTTGCTCTAATGCTCTACGAGGCCACAAGTTCTTCACTTTATCCAGAAAATCTTATCTTAGAGGGAAACCTTCAAAGTTAGATATAATAGCCATAATGAATTATTAGCAGCCATACTGATAACAAAGGCATGAAGGGTAAAATAATGTCAAAAAGTGCAACCCAAGAATAAGAACATAGTAGTCATACAGGTTGATGGTTATAAACTTTAACCTCCATTAAGGATAGACCTATATAATCTTAGTATCTACAATGCCTTTTATCTAATCAATCCATTGATCTATAGTGCACTTTTCCTTCATCTTTAATGGATGAGATTGTAGATGATGAGGTTAATAAGTCAAAGCACTGGTAGGGGCATTAAGTAGACTCAATTTCTCTTATAACAAAATCTAAAAAAACTAATTAGTTAAAAGCCCAAAAAGGCATCTTAGGAAAAAAAAAAAGGGTTACATATTTAAAGGAGAAGAAAACTCCCTGAGAATCGGTTCTGAATCTTAAAATTATCCAGCCTAATGATAGTTTTAGCAAGTATAACAGGCACAACATTAGCTCCAGCTTCCACTTGTTCTAGGATACGGACAATCTTTGTGTCAGCATCTCCATAAGAAGTCACTAATATAAATTAGGCATATAAATAGAAGGAGATAGTTCTAATCTAGAAAACATTATTCTTTTCCATAGTCCTATAAGAAGTAATCAAAGAAGAAAGACTGATAGACCCAGGGTTATGTTCATACATGTAGATGTCGATTTGGGGGCATATCAAAGAATGCCACTAGTCTATTGAGAAACAACATCTTAAGATTAGGGAGAGCAATCATAATAGTTGAGTCTAAAGAACAGCTAAGAGTAACAACAAACTCTTCAATTAATGGACGCTATTATTTTCTATTGAATCTGAACACATGGTCCTTAATCCTAGAAAGTGGTAGTAGCATATAGAAAATTATTGTCTATTTTTAAATGTTAAAGGGATTTCAAGGATTTGGCATGAAAGGGTAGTAATATATTCCAATCATCTCCATTAAGGCTTTTAAGAAATTTTTTCATCAAATTAAGGGTGGTTTGTGTCATGATGAAAGTAAATAAAAGAGAGGAATGGGAGACAATCCTTTTATAATCCCTTTATATAGGCATAAAGGTTAATTTGGATGGGATTAGGATTTTCTTTGCTTAATTTTTTCAGATCAAATTCAAATAAATAATTAGAATGGAAAAGATTAAAGAACCAGACTTGAATTTCTGATTAAAAATTTAAAATTTTGATCGAAATTCTAGAAATCTGATCAGAAATCTAGAATTCTGATCGAAATTCTAGAAATCCAATTTAAAATCTATAATACTAATCAGATTTCCAAGATTTTTAATAAAAAAATATTTTAGGGTTTGATCCAAAATGAAAAGTCCATAATCCATTCAAAAAAGGCAAGCAATTCAAAGTGAGGAAGAAAGTCAACGTACAATCATGTAAGTATAAGTACTAAAAATAAAATGATCAATCATCATGAGCTCTAGTGTCTAGCCAAAGACTCCACCCTTTAATTGGATCGTAACTCTAATCTGGGGGCATAGAAGTCCTAGTGCCATGATCATCAAACCAAGACTAGCAAGCTGTTGGTGAAGTCGCTCATTCTCACGCTCTAGACCCCCAACATAACTATGTTGCATCAAGAATAGTTAGAATCATGCATATCATAAATAACATGCATACATTTGCATACATGTTATAAATATTAACTCTTAAAGTATCTGTGATTTGCATGGAAAATAATCTCTAGGAAGAGGCAAGTCCATATAGATACTCTGCTTATGCCCAAGGGACTTGTAAAACAAAGTATACTAATTCAAAAATAAGTGTTAGGTTATACAAGATTGGAAATGCAAATTAAACTTACATGTGATGCATTAGGAGTAGAAAAGCTAGGAATCTAAGCTACATTAAAATACATATATTGCTCAATGGGAGTTTGTACCGTAAGAGCCCAGTAGTACATGGACTTATTAAGTGGTGGAACATTGCCCATAATGGTACTTAAACAAGTATCACCTCAAGAAGCTTCATTGTGTTGAGTATGCTCAACCTCCTTCTCAGTCCTCTTAGTGTCACCTTCAATCTCCTTTTCCATAGCAACATCAATAACATCTTCAACCTATATAGAAAAGCAAATATCATCATCTGTAGTGATGAAAGAGATGAAGTAAAATGATGACAAAAAGAATACCTTAGCGGGGTCTATAGGAACCTGCTCTAGGAGATTCTCCCAAATATACTCTTGATAGTGATGAGAACACTCAAGCAGAGTCAAAGTGTTGTATCCCTCAAGAGCTACTCTATGCTCAGGGCTAGTCATGCTATAGTTCCATAACATCAAAGAAGGAATAAAAGAAGGAAAACGCCTCTTGGAAGGCCCTATGTGCCAATGATAGAAAAGTTCACCAAGTTACCATATCTAACAACCATAACCAGGAAGAAAAAATCTCATAGTCTCAAGCCTCACAACCGTAGTCATGAAATCATAATGCTAAATGTCTTCAGTGCCAACTAGACAATCTGATAAATTTTATTTAACTTTTCTAATTGGTTAAATATTAAAAATAAATTTATCATACCAAGTCCCACTCTAAAGAGTTCAATTAGTCTTGATAAGTCTGCAAATCATGCTTGATGCTAGCTAGATTAGAAGAACTGCATCTTTGTATTAGAGGAAGACTCTTGTCAAAGCTAATGACGCAGAAGCCTCGGATCACCCCAATCTCAATGCCCTAGATCTGAAGAAGAGAAAATAGTTGAAATAAAAAAGAAGAGGTTGTAAAAATAAGCAAAGTTAGAAGGGGTAAAAGGCATACATGCAATACCTGCCAAACGTCATACATCATTACATAACCTCTATAGACAGTATCCAGTCTATAGTAGAGATAGACAAGAGTTGCATCAAAGGAAGTGAATTTAACAAGGTCTTGAAGTAGACTAAAAAGAGTAATACTGACCTCATGACTAGTCTCACAAAATAGGGTAATGCCTAGCAGTATTAATAAGAAACATCTCACCTTCTGAAGGATTTGATGAGGTGTAGTGGTGGATAACCTCCTGAAACCCTGAACGAGAGAAGAAAGGAGCACATTCTTTTGATGTTTCTATATTAGAATGAACCCAAGCAAGTCATAAACATAACGACTCCTATCATTTTTATAGTAGTGGATATCAAAAGGAATTAGGGCACCTCTAAAGGTAATCCTAGTTATGGTAGAGAAGCATATAGGGGAAATAGTCAACTTACCCACTCGTGTGTGAAAGGTGTGAGTGGTATCCATCCACCTCTCGATGAAAGAAAAAAGTGAATAATGGTCTGACCTATGTCGAGCAGTCAATAGAGCAGCAATGAAGCATTGAATGCCAAATGTCTAGATGGGTTGTACAACCTCTCCATATAAATCATGAAATAATTCTCGAGCCAAGTGAAAGCAACCTGAGAACTTCAGTGGTTTTTGAATAAAATTTAGAAAATGATAGGATTACTTTAACTTTATAAACTCTTGATTTTACCTAAAATTTAACATTATTTTTGTTTTTTATTATTTATTTTTAAAAATCGTGTTAAATCCAATCAAAGGACTAGATTTTTGATAAAAAAAATCCAGAATACTGATCGAAAGATTAGATTTTAGATTAAAAATCTAGAATTTTGATCAAAGTTTTGGATTTTTTAATAAAAAAAACTAGAATTTTGATTTGGAATGCAAATTCTCAAATGAAAATTTAGAGGTCTGATTAGAATTCTAATGGTCCTCTATGACATGCTAACACCAATTTTGCAAAATTTTAATTTCAAGTTAACAATTTCATGCAATTTTATTTAATCTATATAGCAGATATTCTACAATTGCATGTTAACTTACATATTTTTATGAATATACTTTTTGTAGAATTAAAGATAGAGGAAAAAATGTACCTCATCTTTAGCCTGGAACCATATATGGAGGTGTAGATGAGTCAAAAGGAGAACATCTTCCCCTTCATTAGGTCCCAAATTATTTTGAGGAAAATGTAGCTATGAAATGATTAGATCTGATCATTTAGAGCTACTCCTACTTATTCTACATTGTGGGTAAGCCATAGGATTAAACAAATTTAAAATTAGATGTCAGATGAAGGAATAATTGAAGAAAGAAGATTTGAAAATCAAGAGAAAGTGAAAAATGAGAAGAGTAAAGAAATAAAAAGGATAGGAAAATGAAAGAGATGGATCGACAAAAGGAAGAAAAACAAGGTTTATATTTAAATGGCAAATATCCATTTTAGTCCTTCAATTTTGTTTGCATTTAAGTCTAACATTTTTCTTACAATGTAGTCCTCTATTACAATGTTACATAATTTAATAATTCAATGAATTATTAAATTATTATTAGAACAGAATTCAATAATACACGTTAGAGTGTAGTGTATTCTCAAATCAACACTATACATCAGAGTATAGTCAACATTATATGTTCAAGTATAATGTATTTTGAAAAATACTCTATACGTCATAGTGTAGTAAATTTTCAAATCAACACTATACATCTGAGTATACTCAATATTATATGTCCTAGTATAATGTATTTTTCAATCAATACTATACGTCTGAGTATAGTCAACATTATAAGACTAAGTATAATGTATTTTTGAAAATACACAAAAGTGTAGTGCATTTTCAAATCAATGTTATACGTTTGCGCATAGTCAACATTATACATCTGAGTATAATGTATTTTTTAGTCAATACTATACGTCTGAGTATAGTCAAAATTATACATCCGAGTATAATGTATTTTTCAAAATACACTATACGTCTGTGTAGTGCATTTTTAAATCAACACTATACGTCTGAGTATAGTCAACATTATACATCTGAGTATAATGCATTTTTCAATCAATACTAAATGTTCGAGTATAGTCAACATTACACATCCAAGTGTAGTCAACTATACTAAACATTCGAGGAAATGTATTTTTCAAAATACACTATACATCATAGTATAGTGCATTTTTGAATAAACACTATACATCCGAGTATAGTCAATATTATATGTCCAGTATAATGTATTTTTAATCAATATTATATGTCTAAGTATAGTCAACATTATACATTAGAGTATAATGTATTTTTCAAGATACACTATACGTCAGAGTATGGTGCATTTTCAAATCAACATTATACATTTGAGTATAGTCAACATTATACGTCTGAGTATAATGTATTTTTCAATCAAGACTATACATCCAAGTATAGTCAACATTATACATATAAGTATAATTTATTTTTTAAAATACATTATA
The DNA here is from genome assembly GCA_947683625.1 of Mallotus nudiflorus. Lineage (NCBI taxonomy): Eukaryota > Viridiplantae > Streptophyta > Magnoliopsida > Malpighiales > Euphorbiaceae > Mallotus > Mallotus nudiflorus. Next base: position 1,249,036 of record CANTUR010000107.1, read on the forward strand.
TGTCCAAGTGTAGTGCATTTTCAAATCAATGTTATACGTTCGAGTATAGTCAATATTATACGTCCAAGTATAATGTATTTTTTAAAATAAACTATACGTTTGAGTGTAGTTCATTTTTAAATCAATGCTATACGTTTGACTATAGTCAACATTATACCTCTGAGAAAAATGTATTTTTCAAAAGACACTGTACATTCGAGTGCAGTGCATTTGCAAATCAACACTATATGTCAAACTACAGTGCATTTTCAAATCAACACTGTACGTCTAACTATGATGTATTCTCATACCAATATTACATGTCCAAGTGTAGTGTATTCTCAAATCAACACTTTATGTCCAAGTATAGTGCATTTTCAAATCAACACTATATGTTCGAGAATAGCATATTCTCATATCAACGCTACACATCCAAGTGTAGTGTATTCTCAAATCAACACTATATGTCTGAGTATAGTGCATTTTCAAATCAATGCTATATGTCAGAGTATAGCATATTTTGAGATCAACACTACACATATGAGTGTAGTATTCTCAAATCAACACAATACGTCCAAGTATAATGCATTTTCAAATCAACGCCATATGTTCAAGTATAGTGTATTCTCTTATTGACACTATACGTCTGATGTATTATGTATTTTTAAATCTTATCGCTAGATGTTCCATAGGAAGACTTATGGGAATTATAGTAAAATTTGTTAAATGCTTTATCATTTTGCATAGTGTTGCATAGCAACTCCAACATTCATCGTGAACCGATTATCACTTATAGGCAAAAGCCTTAAAGTGTATAGATAAGTATCTAAAAGAAATTATGTGCTTATTTTCTTTGTAGTATTTTGTTAAGGAAACATTGACAAAGGTGGGCAACTATAAACACCCAATTTCGGGATGATGGAGTGTGGATGCGATAGAGGACCCCAATGATTAAAATATTATAAATAGATCTTCAACAATTAAAGTTTGAAACCTCAAAAGCTAAATGCATTTTTAAAAGAACTTAATTAGTTTTTTGAAGGACTTAATTTGTAAAATTTTATTTCTTTTAGGGGTTTTTTATAATTAAAAGTTAAAAAAAGAGTTCCGATCGAAATTCTATAATTCTAATTGGAATTACAAAAAACTGATCATAATTATATAATTTTGATCAAAATTATATAATCCTAGTCAGGATTAAATGTGTTTCATCTGTATTTTTAATTTTCTAGTAAATAACAAAATTTTATTTTTTGAATTTTAATTGGTTAAATAATGTGATAAATCCCTTTTCCAGGATTTATTTGACTTTTTTAGGAAATTGAAAGTCCCTATTAAACCAAAACTTTATCAATGTGAATAGGAGAAGTCATAGTAGGATACATGACTTTAACTAGGGTTTTCTATAACTAGGGTTTTCTATATAAACCCAACTTAACTCTCCTAAAAAAAAGGGGGGAAAAAGAGGTTTTTGGAAAAGAACTTTTTGGATCTCTCCTTTTTCTTTTTACGTTTTTTTTAAATAAATTTTTCTTTAAAGGTATTGTTCTTTTAAGAAAAGCAATAGACTTTTAGGAGGAAAAAATCAAGCATTGAAGACCAATTTTAAAAAAGCAACAAGAGTTGCATGATAAATTCACTATATAGAACAAAATCCATGAAGATCCATGGAATGCCATGGTTGAATTTTGTAGTTGAATATAGTTTATAGGGTTTATTTATTTTTTGTTTATTATTATTTTGTTGGTTGTTTTATTTTGTGTTTTTATTTATTTAGTTTTTTGGTTTGTATTAATTTATTTTTATTTCCAATAGATCATTGTAATAGCCCCAATAGTGGCAATAATGGAATCCTGTATATGGTTATATGCATATTTTAATTAATTGGGTAGTAAGATTAAGGTTTTAATTGGGTGATTAATTGAAATTAATGTTTATAAAGATAATTAGAGTTTTTAATTAAATTTGAATTAGATTTAAGTGGATAGAATTAAGGTTGCTTGTTAATTATTTTATTAATTTGTTGTTTAAGGTCACTTTAACTAAATTAAGTTTTTGAGAAGAAATAAATTTAATTGATTTTTTGATCTTTTATTTTATTATATATATATATATATATATATATATATATATATATATATATATATATATATATATATATATATATATATATATATATATATATATATATATATATTTTAGCTTATTTATTTTTATGTGTTTTGGGCTCTAAGCCTATATTAGGCTCTACCCATTTAAATAATTTTAGGTTTAGGTAGTTCTTTTTCACCCATCTTTTAATTAGCCCATTTCATTTAATAGGTTATTAATTACGTCTAGATTTTAATTAAAATTGATTTTAGGCCCATAATTAATTAAATTTAAGGCTAGAGATAAATGAAGCCCATTTGGTTAATTTAGACATAAGTCCACCTAGGATAATTAAAATTATTTAGACTTAGCCAATTAAATTTAAGCATTTTCCATAACTTGTAGATTTAAGATCACCTTAGAATTAAAACATGTAAAGCTACACCCACTAATTTAAAGACTTCATAATTTGTTGATTTAGGCCCATTTTTAGAATTAAAATAAATAGACTTAGGGTCACCTAATTAAAATTAAATAGGAATTAGGCCTATTAGTCTTTAAGGTCATTTATGAATTAAAACATGTAGATTTAGACCATTTAATTAAAATCAATGTAGATTAGACTAACTTAGGGGTTATGAACTTAAATGAATGCATTATTTACAAGTATTTTTCATAACTAGTTTGCTTAGAGTTAATTGTTTAAATAAGGGTTTATATGAAATTGCATGCAAACAGAGGGTAAGTTAGTAATTCATAAAGTAATTCTAATTGAACATGAGATTGAAAGAAGTTAGTATTATGTATCCAGAATCTCCTAGTTATGGTGTTAGCTTTCTTTTAGAGAATTTAGTACCACCACTTTTGATTTGTCCTAGCTATTACCTTGGGTGGTGACTCCTTTTCTCCATGCCATGTCTTTGTGACAGTGGTTAGTGTGTTCTTTATAGCCTTAAGCTCAAATTATGCCGTAATTGCTAAAATCTTAAACATGCACTAAACCCTACTGTCTATAATAAGTTTTAAGATTCGAAAGGTATCATTCTAACTTTCATTTTTCCTTTCCATTTATAGATGGTTGACTTTTTTGCCTTTGCATATGAGATTCAACTTGTAGATGATGAGTTGGAGGCTCAAGAGGACGTGCATATCTCTTCTCCTATATCCGAGCCTCTTACTCTTAACGTCCCAACTAAAGTCATTCCCAGCCAGAAAAGGAAATCCATAGCTGAGTCCTATTAGGTGGAGAAGGTTAAGGGGCAGAAGAAAAGAGCTTTGGATAGAGACTCAGATGCTGAAGAGCTATGTGAAGAAGTCTTCATTAATCTTCATTGTCTGGGTGCCTAGATATGAAATCCTAGATCTTGAATAAGATGAAGCCTCTAAATGTCCTGAATGCTCAACTAAAATACCAATATGCCGAGTCTCTATGGCTTTCAATAAATATCCAATGTTGGATGGATGTGGACAAAGAGGAGTTATACAACTCTATGACCAGGCATTCATTAGAGGTAAATGTCTTCTATTTTATTCACTTTGTGCTCATGTGTTTCAAAGTTAATAATGTTTGTCTTTCCTTTTAGATGACTCAGGCTTTAATGCTAGTGAAGGATAACTACTATTATAAAAAGAGTTAGTACAATTTGAAAAAAGGCAAAGGTTAGCACCATAGCCATCGATTTTGAGAAGAAATTGGATAAGGCGAAGGCAGCACTAGAGCTCTACCAAACCAAGCACACAAAGCCAAGATTTGAGGTTGAGGTGAGCCATAAAAGGGTAGAGGAGTTGGAGCATAACCAAGCTTAAATAATGACAAAAATTAAAGGGCAAGACTCTCAGATTATAGCTTTAGAGAAGAAGCTTGCTAAGGCTAAGAAATCTTATGAGGATGATAAAAGAAGTTACCAGAACATGGTTATGGGGTTTTTCAAAGCCTAAAAGTCTAAATTTTAGAGAATTTTACTCCCCAAAACCCAAATTTGGACATCACTAACTTAGATAAAATAACACCTATCGATCTAGCCAGGATAGCTGCCGAAGAGGATGCTTGAAGAAGGCTTCTTCCAAGTGATCAAAGAATCCTAACAAGTCATCCAATACTATCGCCAATAAATCATCTGCTAAATGACTAAAGGATTCAAGGCTTTTTGGGGAGATGACTGCTAGTGCTATCTCCACTGGTCTCGATCCAACCTCTGTGTTTGAGTCTCGTGATATGAGTCTCCCTTCTTGTGAGCTTCCTAATACTTAATTATAAATTACTTAGTTAATATTTTTCTTTTATTTTTAGAATACTTTATAATATAACATTTCTATTAATAAATGAATTATTTTATTTCTATAAATTTTGAGTACATTTCTTGATAATATCTTAAGAGACTATCTGAGTCCTACAACTCTTTTCCTTGTTTATCTTTGATCTTGTATGCCCTTTGGTTGTCTTTTCAGTGACTTGATAAGTATCTTTCTAGTTAGGTCTAAGCTTGCCTATACTAGAGTTACCTTTGCTAATGTCAGCTCTTCTAAGTACCCAGTCTCTGACTTTAAAGTGTTTTGGCTAGATGTGTTAACTGTGATATTTGATGACCCTTTACCTTTAAGCTTCTATGATAATATATGTCTACTCTCTCATTTCTTTAAGTAAGTCTAGATATATCTGAGTGTTGATGGTATTGACTTATTGATCCAAATCCTTGCAAATCTGATAACTCATTCATCCAATCTCCATTAGGATTATCGCATCTATCCTATAAGTTAGTTTGAAGGGCATTTCTCCAATGGAGGTTCTAGGTGTAGTCTGGTAAGCCTAAATAATGTTGTTGATTTAATAAACCTAGTTCCCCTTATTTTTATCAAGTCGCTTCTTTAGCCCTTGTATGATGATTCTGTTGGTGACCTCTGTCTGTTTATTTACAGATGAGCTACTGAGGTAAATCAAAGCTTTCTTATGAGATCTGAACAAAATTTTCTAAAATTCTCATTTTTGAACTATTTCCCATTGTCTATTATCAAGGTATATGGTATTCTAAACCTGTAGATGATTTATTTCCTAAAAAAGGGTTATATTTGTGCTTTAATGATGATTGGTATAGCCTCAACTTCTATCCACTTGGTGAAGTGGTCTATAGCCATGATTATAAACTTCTTTTAGGAGGTTGAGGTAGGAAAGGGACCCATGATGTCCATCCCCCATACTACAAAAGGCCAAGGGCTCTGTAGACACCCAATTTCGGGATGATATGTTATGGATGTAGCAAAGGACTCCAGTGATGAAAATGTCTTCGATACTTAATCTTTAAAAAATTTTAAGGGCTCTTAAAGGAAGGATTTAATGTTTTCAGGGCCTTTTTGTAATTAAATGTTAAAACAAAGTGTGTTGAAATTCCATATTTCTAACTGGAATTATGTAATTATGATTGGAATTACATAATTTCGATCGAGATTATATAATTCCGATTGGAATTACAACAATTCTAATCGGGATTGTATAATTTCGATTGGAATTACATAATCCCGGTCGAAATTGAATTCTTCCATTTTTTCCTATTTCTATTTATTTCCAATTCAATGTTTTAATTGGTTTAAATTTCCTAATTAACTTAATCCTACCCGGTTTAAAATTCCTAAATACACTTTAGGAATTAGAATCACATTAGGATTAGGGTTAGGCTTCCTAGTTTTACTATAAAAAGAAAGGAAAGGAAGCAATAAAAAAAACATAGGAAGAGTAGAAAAGGAGAAAAAAAGCTTAGGTAGAAAAAAGAAAAGAGAAAGAAGGAGAAAAGAAAAAAAGAAGAAAAAAGGAAGGAAGAAGGAAATGTGATTTTCTTTTGAGTTTTTTTACAAAAAATTCCTTTTAATTGAACAATTAATTCAAGATTCATGGAGAATTTTTGAAGAAGAATATTCAAAGGTTTATCAAGAACGGTGAACTACCAATATGAGAAGTACCTTAAATCATTCATAATCATATAATCTTCTTTTATTATTCATTTATTTATTTGTTTATTTATTTTACATTATTATTTTTATTATTATTCTTTCAGGTTATTATCATAATTTATTCATTAATTGTTATTTTATCTTATTTTTTATGGTGATTATGGAGGAAAACGCATGGTGATCATATGGGAGGGATGAATTCATGAGAAGTCTATGCAAGACTATGGATAAAACCTCATAGAGACTTAGTTTTTAGGGATTTATTTTTATTTTTTATTATCTTTATTTTTTATTGTTTTATTTTTATTTTATTTTATTTTATGAATTAATGTAATAACCCCAATAGTGGAAGTAATAAAATTATATGTGTGGTTGTATGTTTATTTTGATTAAATTGGTTAGTAAAAATTAGGTTTTAATTAGGTAATTATTTAAAATCAATGGAGGAAGTAGATCAATTTAGGTTGCATATTAATAAAAATTAGGGTTCTAGAAAGGATTAATTTAATTATTTCTTTAATCTTATTTAATTATTTTTTTTTATGTTTTTATTTTTTTTTTTTGGGTTTTATTTATTATTTTTATGTGTTTTGGTCCTTAAGCCCACTTTAGGTCTTGATTTATTTATTTAAGTTTAGGTAATTCTTTTAGCCCATCTCACTTAATAATTAATTAGGTTTAATTAATTAAAATATATTTTTAGGTCTATAATTAATTAGATTTTAGATTAAAAATATCCTTAGGCCCATTTAGTTAATTAGACATAGGCCCACCTAATTTAGTTTAGACTTAGTCCACTTAATTTAAGTCTTCTTTTATAATTTGTAGATTTAAGATCATTATTTAATTAAAACATGTAGAATTAAGCTCATTAATTTAAATACCTTCATAACATGTAGAATTAGGCCCATTTTTAGAATTAAAATACATAGATGTAGGTTTATTTAATTAAAATCTAACAGAATTAGGTCTTTAGGTTCACATATTAATTAAAACATGTAGACTTAGCTCATTTATTTAAAATCCATGTAGATTATATTAACTTAGGGATTATGTGATTTATTGAATGCATTATTTACTTATATATTTCATTACTAGTTTGCCTTGGAGTTGATTGTTTTAGGGTTTATATGAAATTGCATGCAAATAGAGAATAAGATAGTAATTCATAAAGTAATTCTAAATGAATGTAAGACTGAAAGAAGTTGGTATTCCGTATCCAGAATCTCCTGGTTATGATGCTAGCTTTCTTTTAGGGAATTGAGTACCACCTTTTCAATTTGTCCTGGTTATTACCCTAGGTGGTGACTCCTCATCTCCACGTCATGTCTTTGTGACAGTGGTTAGTGTGTTCTCTGGAGCCTTGAGCTCAAACAATGTCGTGGTTGCTAAAATTTTGGACGCGCGCTAAACCTCGCCATCTATAGGCTCCCAATCAGATGTTAAGGATTAAAAGGCTTATGGCTAAGATGGGCAAATTATTGACATTTATGGCATTCTTGAGTCAGTTTTTAAGCATCTTGGGACATGGTGGGCCAATAGTATCATGTAGAAACACCTTTTTTATTAATTAATGATGAGATTAATGTTCTCCATAAATTTCTTTATGGATTCCTAAGAACATAATTTCCTTCTTCTAATGATACACATTTAAACCATGGGTGTGAGAGAGACCTTCTGTAGAGTTCCTTATGGCGGATGGAGTAGTGCGCAACCTTTATCTTCAACTTATGAGCTTTTAACTTATCTTTTAGAAGTACCCCATGTTCAAAATACTAAATGATTAGTTTCATCCATTATGCTACTTCCTATATATTCATGATTTTTAGTCCTCAGTGCTTGGCTTTATTAATGCTTTAGTGAGCTAGAGTTTTTTTAAATGTTTGATTACCTTCGGCCATTGATTTGGCTAGTAGATTAACTTTAGAATCTTCGTTTATTGAGATTTGGATGATCTCCCATTGTCCCCCCTCTTACTCAAGCTTCTTTAAGAGCTGTCTGACATTCTCGACATACTTGGTAATACTTAGGTCCTTAATCAAGAATGTCCCTTTAACTTGGTTTACCACCAGTTTTGAATTTGAGTATATCTTGAGATGCTCGTCTTTAACCTTGGTAGCTAACTTTAACAACATGATGAGTTCTTTATATTCAGTTACATTATTAGTGGCATTGTACTTTATTTGGACTGCATATCTAATAACGACTTTATGTGGCCTTTAAGATTGATTCTAGCACTAGATCCTTGGATGGATGAAGCTCTATCAACATAGAGCTTTTATTCAAGACATTCGAAAGGAGCGTGATCTCTTACTGTCATCTCTTGTACAAAGTCTGCTAAAGTCTAAGCTTTTATCTATTGTCGAGGTTCATAGCTGATGTCAAATTTGCCAAGCAATATTCACCATTGAAAATGTATGTCAAATTTCTTAGGTTATTGTAAGATTTTCTTTAAAGGGAAGCTGGATCTTACAATAATTGAATGGGTCCAAAAATAGTGCTAGAATTTATGGGATATATGGATGATAGCCATAACTAACTTATCCAATTTGGGATACCAAATTCCTAAACCTCTGAGTATCTTACTAATGTAGTATACTGGACTTTATTGACTTTCTTCATCCTTCACTAGCACCGAAGCGATTGACTCTAACTAATGGAGAGGTATAGGTATAGTGTTTCTCCGGGAATTAGCTTGCTAAGTAAAGGTGGTGAGGATAGGAATTTTTTGATGTCTTCAAAAGCTACCTACATTCTTATTCCTTATAAACTTCTTAGAATTTTTCAAGGCTCAAAAAAATGGTAGACACCATTTGGCTGGACAAGAGACCTTAAGGCTATTATTCTGCAATTTAGCTTCTGCAGTGTGTTGATTGCTGTCAAAGCTTTCATCTTAAGGATGTCCTCCATCTTCTTTGGGTTAGCTTCGATTCAGTTATGGGGTATCATGAATCATAGGAATTTGCCTACCTTTACTCCAAAAACACACTTTTTTGGATTAAACTTCATCTAGAATTGGTTCAGTGTTTGAAAGGTTTGGTCAAGGTCATCGGAATGCCACTCCACATGTTGGCTTTTGACAATGATGTCATCCACATATACCTTCACATTCTTTCCAATTTAATCCTGAAACACATGGTTCATCAGCATTTGATATGTTACTTTGGTGTTCTTTAGCCCAAAGGTCATAATTTTGTAACAATGAAGACTTTCATGGGTGATGAATGACATCTTTTCCTAATTTTCTTCTTCATTAGTATTTGATGGTACCTTTCTGTAGCATCTATAAAGCTATCTAAGCAGTGACTAGTAGTGGAGTCTACCGATTGATCTATCATTGGCAACCAATATCTATCTTTAGCGCATGCTTTGTTGAGGTCGGTATAATCCACACACATTCTATATTTGCCATTGGATTTCTTTACTAGCACCACGTTAACCACCCATTCTAGGTGTGTGACTTCTTGGATAAATCTAGGTGCTAGCAACTTTATTTCTTTAGTTATTATCTTTTATCTTTCATACACAAAGGTCCTCTTTTTTTGAACGACTAGTTTTAGTCCTGGTTTGATGTTTAGACTATATGAGGCAATTCAGGGTTCTACTCCAATGATTTCATATGCTTAAGAGGAAAAGCTACCTGAGTGTTTAATAAGGACCTCACTTATTCCATGCTTAACTTTTCTATCAGGCTCATTGCCAGTCCTTACCATCTTTCCATCAATGATCTATAATGTATGAACCTTGTCAAGGGTTGGCTCTTTATTTCTCTATTTCCCAAGATTCCAAGCGGAATGTCTCTATCTAAGGCTTGACTACCATTCGGTAGCATTGCCTAGCCATGTGCTCATCCCTATGAATTATTAGGACTCGGTCTTTAATAGGAATTTTCATGGTTAGATGTTGGATTTTTGTGATTTCATCAATCTCGCAAAGTACTAGTCAACTTATAATGTTGTTTGATTCTTTGGGTACAATCAAATCCTAATGGCCATCATCAACAAAGCAAAGACAACTTTCATAACGTAATACGACACTTATTGCTATAGAGTATTACCCTTCAATTTAAATAATGCAAGAGCAACTTATCAGATTATGGCAACTACAATGTTCCATAATATGATACATAAAGAAGTGGAAGTGTATGTCGATGATATGATGGTCAATTTAAAAACTAAGGAAGAACACTCATTCAATATTGAAAAGTTCCTCAAAAGAGTCGAGCTTAAGCTTAATATGAAGAAATGCATATTTGATGTCACTTCAAGAAAGATGCTAAGGTATGCTATCAATTAGAATAGGATTAAAATGGATCTAGACAAAGCAAAAGTAGTCATAGAGATGCTAGTGCTAAAATAGAAAAAATTAGAGGGTTTCTATGAAAACTATAATTCATCAGTAGATTCATCACCAAGTTGATAGCCTTGTATGGACCGATCTTTAAGTTATTAAAAAAATTGACTAGTTGAATGGAATAAGCAGTGTCAATTTGTATTTGACAAAATCAGAAACTACCTAGATAACCCACCACTTCTGAAGCCACCTAAACTAGGGATACCTTTAATCCTGTGTCTGGCCATTGAAAGAAATATAATCAGTGCAATATTAGCCCAAAGAGTGAGAAACAAAAGAAAAATATGCAGTATACTACTTAAGTAAAATGATGTTACCGTATAAGAAAAAGTACAGCTAAGTCGAGTAGATATGCCTAGCAATGGTATGGGCAATGAAGAAACTTAGACATTACTTTCAGTCCTACAAAATTGAGGTCATTTCTAAAATGGATCCAATGAAGTACCTTTATAAAGCTCCCTAAGCTCCCTCCCTAGTGTAAAAAATTTCCAAGTGGCTCTTGTTATTGACAAAATTCAATGTGCAATACCTAACTAAGAAGGCAATAAAGGGAATAGTAGTGGCTAAATTTCTAGCTCTCAACCCCATTCCAAACTCAAAAGAAGTCCAACTAAACTTCCCATGCGACTTCAGTTTAGCCATCAAGATTTAAGGATGGTGGATGTATTTTGATGAAGCGATTAATCAATTTAGCATATGAGTCAGTGTCATATTACAATCTCCAGAAAGTGAAGTTGTACCAATTACCAAAAAACTTAAGATAAAATCTTTGAAGATTCCATGCTAGTAATCAAATAGGAGCACTGATAGCCCTGGATGTTATAAAATTTAAAATCTTTAGAGATTCCATGCTAGTAATCAATCATGCCACAAAGGATTGGGAATTGAAAGAGCAGCACTTAAAACCTTACATGGATCACTTGAAGTTGCTCACCATACCTTCTAAAATTGCATATTCATTCATCTCCCTAGGATCAATAATTAGATAACAGATGCATTTGCTTCCCTGGCATCAGTATGGGAAGGACTATCAAAAATGCCCATAAAGACTTTAATCCTACTCAAATTAGGACAACCCTATTATAAGAACTACAGAGTATCAAAGATAAAAATAATAAAAAAAACCCTAGTTCTATGAGATCCAGAGATATTTAAAGGAATGATCCTATCTTGATCCAACAAGTGAAAAAGATAAGGCAGTCATTCAACGATTAACATTAAAATTCATATTGTAGGTGGGTATGTTATATAGAAGAACTTTATATGGGTTACAACTTTGATGTATAGATGAAACTAAGCTTACAAGAATAATATAAGAGGTGCACAAAGGTGTTTATGGTCCACACATGAATGGAGCAATCCTAGCAAAGAAGCTAATCAGACAATGGCTCTTCTAGATGACAACGATGGAAGATTATATTAAATTTATAAGGGAATGCCACAAGTGTCAAATCCATTAAATTGTTAGCCATCTTCTCCTAATAGCATTACACTACATCTCCTCTCTATGGCCCTTACCAGTATGGGGACTACACATAATTAGGGAAATTGATTCGACAGCCTTAAACCAACACGGGTTCATCTTAGTAGCAGTAGATTACTTCACAAAATAAGTCAAAGTAGAATCATTCATAAAGATAGGAGCCAATCAAGTGGCTAAGTTCATAAAAAGAAATATGTTCTCTCAAGATAGGATCCCCCATCACATCATCTCTGACAATGGTGTTCAATTCTATGGGGAAGTTAAAGAACTACTAAGGAGTTATAAGGCGAAACATCACAAATCTTCTCCTTACTGACCATAAGAAAATGGGTTTGTAAAAGCTGTAAAAAAGGACATTAAGAAGATTTTATCAAAGATGACTCAGACTTATCAAGACTAGGCAAACAAATTACCATATGCTTTATAGGGGTAATGGACAACAGTCAAAACTTCAATCGGAGCAACTCCTTTCTCATTAGTATATGGGTTAGAAGTTGTACTTCTATTGAAATAGAAATCAAGTCTCTTCAGGTAGCAATCGAATCTAAATTGCAAAAAGTATAATGAGCCTAACAGAGGCATAATAATCTCACTCTCTCACTCTTTTAAATAGTCAAAGGCTCAAGGCTCTATACCACACATAGTTGTATCAGGCTCAATTAGCCAAAACCTTCAAAAGAAAGGTGAAACATAAGAGTGTGTGTGAAAGTAAGAGACTGGGTATTAAAGCAAGCAAGGTAGAATGTTCCAGACCCTAAAAGGAAATTCAGACCAAACTAGGAAGGCTCATACTTGGTCAAACATGTCTTATCAAAAGGAGCAGCCAAGCTAATGGATTCTAAAGGCAATGAATTCTTTGAACTTGTCAATACATATTACTTAAAGAAGTACTACATCTAGGGCAAAAAAAAAACCCACTAGGATGAAAGCCTAAAAATGGCTACTTAGGCAAAAATTAGGGACTTCTCGCTAAGTTGAAAACCCTATATGGGCAACCTAGGCAAAAATTAGGGAAAAAGAGATAATACTTAACTAGAAAACCTAAAAAGGCTAGCTAGGAATAGGGATAACCTCATGTTCAAATTTTTTTATAAATGCACTTGTGCTTTTCTTAAATGATTTTAGTGAAATGAGAATGATTGCCAATTTATGCATAATGTCTTCGAAAAAGTGTAATGCAGTTTATGATCATGAATTGCATCAAACATGCTTTGCATTTTCTTTCATTACATGAACATAGGCATATACACTATAGTCATCATCATATATATATTGTACAACACATGCAGGACAATTGCCCAAATACAATACCCAGAGTCCATGACCTCAAGAAAATGATACAATAAAGAAATTATAAGCTAAAAGTCCTATAACTAGCTCCTAAAACAACTACACTGGCCCTGGTTGCCATTAGAAGCAAAAATCGATCCTACTTAAGCATCCCTATCATCTGATTGAGGCTCCTCATCACTCCTCATTAAGGATGCTAGCTATGACTCTAGCTTACCAATACAATCATTATAAGTTGTGTGCTCTTACTCGCACTCACAGTTAGCATGGAGATGTTTAGCCTTCATTATATGAAAATTGCATATCATGCATATATACATAAAACATGTGCATACATAAACATGTACAATAAAAAAGGCTTACCCTTTGATTGCTCTTAAACTCCATAAAGTGTTGTTGCACACTCCCTATAGTAGTATACTAGTACTAGCCAAAAGAGTTAGGGATCTATAAAAAAACAAGCAAATAAGTCAAACACTAGTCATCAAATAGGTAAAATAAAGGCAAAATAAGTGAAATAAAGCACGAACATGGGAAGCATTGGGAGGGATAACAATTGACTGAGGAAAGATAAGACGAGGCAAACCAAGATACACTCCTCCACTAAAGATTTCCATCCCAAATAAAACTAAGGATGACCTAACCTTTAAGTCCTTATGAATGGCACTACCAAAAGCCACACTACTAGCATGGGTAGTCAGCTTAGTGCGAAATGTGCCCTCAGCCTCCTTACTTGATCTCTTCCAATGAGATCCCCATCACTGCAGGTAAGTTCCTGTAACCATGTTAATTACAGCTTATTACTAACAAAGTTTGTTATATGCTTATAAAAAATAAGAATAAAAGCTTATTGGCTCAAAAGAAGCAACTCTTGACATCTGCACGATGGCCCAGCCCTTAAATTTAAAGGTCGAGCCCCATCTGCTTGAGGAGGTAGAGGTGGAGGAAAGGTGCCACTAGCCATAACATCAATCAGTTATGGAATTAACACATTGGCATAAAGAGATTTTGCACCCTCTAGGAGACTCTCAAAGGATATCTTATCATGGTAGTAGCAAGCTTATCCACACTAAGCTCATGACTCCATAACATGTCACCAAGGGGAGGAATATGGGCTCTCCTTGCAAATGGACCATCCCACCAATGATGGACTTACTTACCTAGATACTATGCCTTGCTAGAAAGGCTAGGGAGCAACACTTGTCTCTCCATCAGTTGTCATACTGTCATCATCTATGTTGATCAATTTGACCTCACCATCCACCACTAAAGGAGAATCTGCTTAAAATGTGAAATTGAATAAAGAATCTCTAGAAAATGAAACAACTAATGCAGCAGAAATGAAGCATAACTACCTAAAGGATGGTCTGCCTATATAGTCATGTGCCTCTGTATAATCATTAATCAAATCAGTGGTCTTCCTAATCCAGTTGGAATAATGAGGAAAACCATCCTCCATGAAATGCTTAACGGTTAGATGAGGATGAACCCTAAACTTATAAGCCTAGATATGTCAAAGTCAAAACTCAAAAAGTTAGAAAAAATACCAAAAGGAAAAATATAAGAACCTTTACTCACATCCAACACAAATAAGCATTTGCAAATCCTTGAGCCACCTCGAGATGCTACATCCAAACTTGAGTACATGTAAGTGAAAGTGGTAGTACCCTAATAGTACCTCCATAAGCTGTCTAAGTCCCTCAGGATAGGAAACAACTACAAACTTCCTATACCTAAAGGATTTAAGAAGATGACAACACTCAATAAATAGAATAAGAAGCAATGAGCCATCATACATCATCTGCACATTAGAGATGAACTCGATGTAACAAGTGAGGTATGGATAATAAGACTTTATAGTGGTAGGCACACTAAGCAACTCCATAGTAAGGCACCTCCTTACCACTGTAGAAGAACACTCCTCTTTACTGAAGGGAACAGGCTCCTTAGAAAAGCTCAGGCTTGTTATAGCGATAAAGTCTAGAGGAGTGATGGTTATCTTTCCAATGGGCAAGTGAAAAGTATGCATCGTGTCCATCTATTACTCAATCAATGCATACATAACAATCTAACTTGACACATATTATTCATAAGAAAGCCTAACAATAATCTCATTGAAACCCTTCCCTACAACCATCTACTTCACACGTAGTAAAAGACCTTAATAGTATATACTAACCTTATTAAGCTACCAGGCAACACATTAACAGACCTATGAAGCTATAAATAACAAGTACACTATCAAGAATCTACATAGATAACAAATGGTGGCACATCTCTTTTCTTTCTCTGCTATTTAAAAGGATTAAGATAATAATAAAAGTCAAAAAGAAGCATCACGACAAGCACTAGCAGATAATTAGAACTGAAATAAAATAAGAGCTATCAGGTTATCAATACTCATAATAAAACTGTGGACTAACAATCACAGCAAGAGCTATAGAACTATAGCTACGATAACCTCAATGGAAAAGCAGAACAAATACAGTAAAGGCTGACAAATAACAAAGCAGCTCAAACATCTAAACAACTTCTAAAAAGGTAGAGGGCAAAGGAGAACGTACCTAGCGATGATGACGAGCCCAAGCGAGAGTCTCTTAACTATAAACCATGGGGATCATATCTCCTAAAAAAATCCCAGATGACTGAGGAACTTGAGTACTAGACGGACCATCAGTACTAGTTCCTAGACCAAAACTAGGGTGTTGTGGTAGCTATACATTTAATATTGTATAATGAGAAATA
Organism: Mallotus nudiflorus; assembly: GCA_947683625.1. Classification (NCBI taxonomy): domain Eukaryota; kingdom Viridiplantae; phylum Streptophyta; class Magnoliopsida; order Malpighiales; family Euphorbiaceae; genus Mallotus; species Mallotus nudiflorus. The sequence continues at coordinate 1,264,919 of CANTUR010000107.1, forward strand.
GTAAAAAAGTATATGTGTTGTAGATAAACACCATATGATTTCACATAGAAAAATTGAAGGTATTAAAAAATACCAAAAATATACTAGTGAACAAGTGTTATATATAAAAAATAAACATAAAAAAACTTAAATGAAACCAATCATCAATGTAGAAATTTAAACATAAAATCAAGATAGACTAGAGCCATCAATCATGCTAATTAATGTTTAATGAAATTCAATCTCTCTTCATTAAGGGGTTTGGTGAAGATATTAGTGAGTTGATTATTTATATCAATAAAATCAAGTGAGATATCTCCAATTTAAACATAAACACACAAAAAAGATGTTGAATGTCTATATGCTTAGTTCTAAAATGTTGAATGGGGTTATGGCTAAGGTTTATAGCACTTATATTATTAGATTTTATAGGAATGTGATCAAGTTTTATACCATAGTCCAACAATTGTTGTTTTTGCCATAAGACTAATGAACAATAAAGAATTGTTGCAATGTATCCAACTTCAGCAGTGGACAAGGCAATCAAAACTTATTTCTTGCTAAACCAAGAAGCTAAACACTGTCCTAAAAATTGACAAGTTTTGAAAGTGCTTTTTCTATCTAGTAAGCTACCGGTAAAGCTGAATAGCTAATTAAGTTAAAAGAGGAATCCCTAGGATACCAAAGTCCTAAATGTATTATTTTATGAAGATATTTAAAAATCCTTTTGATAGCATTCAAATGAGACTCTCTAGGACTATATTAAATCCTGGCACATAAGCAAGTAGCAAACATAATGTTAGGTCTACTAGTAGTTAAATAAAAAAGGGATCTAATTATATCTATAAAATGGTTTTCATCAACAACTTTGCTATTCTCATCTCTGTTGAGTTTGGTTGTGGTACTCATTGGCGTTTTGCTTGTCTTAGCTCCATCCATGCCAAACAATTTGAGAATGTCCCTATCATATTTAGTTTGATTAATGAATGTCCTATCTTTGCATTGCTTGATTTGTAGTCCAAGGAAGAATTTGAGTTCTCCCATTATACTCATCTCAAATTCTCCTTGCATTAATTTAGAAATTCCTCATGTAGGCAATGTTTAGTAGCATTGAAGATAATGTCATAAACATATATTTGCAAAATTAACAAATCATTTTGGATTTCTTTATGAAATAGTTATGTCAAACTTTCCTTTAGAGAAACCTTTTTATAAAAGAAAGTTACTCAATCTTTCATACCAAGCTCTTGGAGCTTGTTTCAATCCATACAATGCTTTAGAAAGTTTAAACACATTTTTAGGAAAATTAAATCTTTCAAAACTAGGAGGTTGTTCAACATACACTTCCTCTTCAATAAAACCATTTAAACATTCACTTTTAACATCCATTTGATAAAGTTTAAAATCCATGTGTGATGAAATTACAAGTAGCATTTTAATAACTTCTAACCTTGCAATGGTGACAAAGGTTTTATCATAATCAATGCTTTCCTCTTGATTATAATCTTAAGCTACTAGTCCAGCTTTGTTTTTATTCCTAGTTATGACACATTATTCATTGATCTTATTTTTAAACACCCATTTAGTGCCTATAATAGAATGATGTTTAGGTCTAGAAACCAAGGACCAAACCTTGTTTCTCATAAATTAATTTAATTCTTCTTGTATAGCAAGGACCCAAAATTCATCACTCAATGCATCATCAATACTTTTAGTTTAATTTGATAAATGAAGGCTAAATTAACAATGGACTTTAATTTAGATCTAGTAGTCACCTCTTTTGTAGCATCACCTATAATGAGGGCTTGGGTATGAACTTTCTTAAATTGTCAATCCTTATTGTCCTCTTTGCTTGGACCTTTAAGTTCTAAAGGCTTACTAGAAATTTCTTCTTAAGTATCCATAACTTCATTGTCACCTATAAGATCATTAATTCTATAAACATCCTTTCTAGGATCAAGTGAGTTTGATTCATCAAAGACAACATGCATTAACTCTTCAATTACTAGTGTCTTCTTATTAAAAACTTGATTTGCTTTACTAGAGGTGGATTAGCCTAGGAAACTTCCTTCATCAACTTTAGAGTCAAATTTTCCAAAAGTATCCTTGGTGTTCAAAATAAAGTACTTGTATCCAAATACTTTTAGATATGAGATTTTGGGTTTTCTATTATTTTATGGCTCATAAGAAGTTTTATTTAAAATTGGTCTTTTGAAAACTCTATTTGAAATATAATAAGATGTGTTAACAACTTTTACCCAAAAGTATAAAGGTAAATTATACTCATGAAGCATTGTTCTAGCTACTTCCACAAGAGTTCAATTCTTCCTTTTAACTACCCTATTTTGTTGAGGAGTTCTAGGAGAAGAAAATGTATCTGAAATACCATTTTCATTAGAATAGGTTTTAAAAAATTCATTTTTAAATTCAATTCCATGATTACTTCTAATAGAAGAAATAAAAAAAACCTTTTTAATTTTGAACTATTTTTTCAAATTTCAAAAGCCTTAAATGTATGAGTGACCTAGTTTGTTTTTCTTTTTTGTACTTTGTTGAACAATATAGCAGGTCAATCTGTTTCCATGGGACATGGAAACTTTACTAAGTAAGGACAAGTGATTGGTCTCAAGGGAATAAGATGCTTTTGATTTTATGGAGTCACCAACCAATTTTTTGAAAATCGGGAAAAGAAAGGGACAACATCGAGTCACTCAACGAGTATAATCACCAGTAGAGATTTTCAGGTTTAAGGGATCGCATCTACTTTTTGACTATTTTTCATTATACGATATTTGATGTATGGCTACCACAACACCCTAGTTTCAGTAATAACAGTTTATATAGCATTCATAAAGTACAAAGGACAGTATAGGGGAATAAAGTTAAAAATTTTAGTACATCGCTTTCTTGATAAAATACAAATGACAAAGGAAAGGATGCAGAAAGATAAATCTAATATGATTGATCTGCAAGAATAATATGATCATTTACACAACTTACTCAATAAATGATAGGATGATCATGCTTGCAGTGATTATTTATACTATGATGATGTATAATGATAGTATAAAGGATGCATGAGGTCATCAATAGATTAAGAGCATGATGACTCTATTTTTGGGATATCAACTTTTCACATTATTGGCATTTATAATGTGATTTCATGACTTCAAAAATAGAGGATGCATAATGAAGCATATATTATTTAGGCAACATGCAAGATTGCTAGTCTTATCATATAAGCATAACAGTATCCCCAAATGCTAGTGGCAGTAAAATAAAATGCAATATGATAAAATAAATGCATTAAAATGTTTGTATGGCCCTTAGACTCGACTAAGCTTGTGTGAGCTTTAAAGCTTTAGCTTCGAGAGATTATCAAGTTTTCCTCGTCAAGAGGTTCAAAATGACAGTAAAATGATGCTAAATTGCATACCTTTGAAGCATGATTTGACAAAGATGAGGATTGGTTTAGAGGAAAAAGGGATCTAACAACCCAAAGGAGAGGTTGTGGGAGAGTGAAACCTATTTGGAAATGGGTTTCCAATGCCATCGATCGGACTTGTTATTTAGTGTGTGTGTTTTTACTTACTCCCCCCTCAAAAATTGGGTGTGGAGGGTGTAGACACCCAATTTTAGGATGATGAGTTATGGATGTGACAAAAGACTCAAATGATGAAAATTTCATGAATAGGTCTTCAATACTTGAACTTTGAAACTTCAGGGTCTGATTGAATTTTTTCAAAGAAAGAATTTAAAGACTTAATTACAAAACTTAAATTCTTTCAAGGATCTTTTTATAATTAAAAAATGGTCAAAATTACATTAATTCTAATTAAAATTGTATAATTCTGATCAGAATTACATTAATTTCGATTGAAATCGCACAATTCCGATCAGAATTACACCTCTTCCGCCCTGAGTTCTTGAATTTTCCAAAACAAATTGAGTCCTAATTGGTATGAAATTCTCCTAAAAATTATTTTGATAATGTTTTAAGGAAATAGAAGTCTTTTAGGAATTGATTTATAGCTAAGGTTTCAAGACATATCCCTATATAAGGAGGGTTTTGGCTCTGAAAAGGAGGGGGGCAGGAGGAAAAAATGAAAGGAAGAAAGGGAAAAGAAAACAAGGGAATGAAGCAAAAAAAAAAGAGAGAAGAAAAGAAAGAAAAAAATAAGAAGAAAAAGAGAGAAAATCTTATTCTCTACAAATTCGTTTTGCTTTATTTATTAATTAAGGATCTTTGAAGAATTTTTGAAGAATAATATTCAAAGTCTTATCAAGAACGGTGATTTTAAAAATATGAGGAACACTTCATTAAGATCACCCATAAGCATTATCTTCTTATTCTTATTCTTATTTTATTTTATTTATTTATTCTTTTTTTATTTTATTGATTTTTATTTTGTTTTATTATTGTTATAATTTGTCTACTAATCATAATTTTAGTTCTTTTTTTTATGGTGATTATGGAGGAAAACATATGATGATCATACTTGGAGAATCAAATTCATAAAAGGTCCATGGAATGCCATGGATAAGACCTTGTAGAGACATAGTTTATAGGGTTTTCTTATTTTATTTATTTATTTTTGGGGTTGTATTCATTATTTTTATTAGTATTTTCAATAGATTATTGTAATAGCTCCAATAGTGGGAATAGTGGAATTATGTGTGATTGCATGTTTATGTTATTTAATTGGTTACTAAAATTAGGGTTTTAATTGGGTAATTAATTAAAAATTAGTGGAGGAAGTATATTAACTTAGGTTGCATGTTAATGAAAATTAGGGTTTTAGAAGGAATTAATTTAATTAGTTGTTTGATCTTTAATTTCATCATTTTCATAGGTTTTATTTGTTTTTGGGCTTGTTTATTTTATTTTTAGGCTTGTTTATTTATTTTATGTGTTTTGTACTTGTTTGTTTATTCTTATATGTTTTGGGCCTTAAGCCCATATTAGATCCTAATCCACTTGGATAAGTTTAGGGTTTTTAGGTTTAATTAATTAAAATGCATTTTAAGCCCATAATTAATTAGATTTTTAGGTTAGAAATAACTTAGGCCCATCTAGTAAATTAGACATAAGCCCACCTAATTTAATTTATTTATTAGACTTATCCCACTTAAAGCCTTTTTCATAATTTATAGATTTAAGATCACTTTAGCATTAAAACATGTAGAATTAGACCCACTAATTTAAATACCTCCATATTTTGTAGATTTAGGCCCATTTTTAGAATTAAAATAAATAGACTTAGGTTCATTTAATTAAAAATAAAAGGAATTAGTCTTTAGGCTCATTTAATTAAAATCCATGTATATTAGACTAACTTAGGGATTATATGTTTGAAGGATGCATTTTTTATTTGTATTTTCATGACTAGTTTGCCTTATAGTTCATTGCTAGAATAAGGGTTTATATGAAATTGCATGTGAATAGAGGATAATTTAGTAACTCATAAAATAATTCTAAATGAACATGAGACTGAAAGAAGTTGATATTCTGTACCCAAAATCTTTTGGTTGTGGTACTAGCTTTCTTTTAAGGAATCGAGTACCACCCTTTTTATTTGTCCTAGTTCTTACCTTGGGTGGTGACTCCTCATCTCCATGCCATGTCTTTGTGATAGTGGTTAGTGCGTTCTCTAGAGCCCTGAGCTCAAACAAGTGTCATAGTTGCTAAAAGCTTGGATGCACACTAAATCCCACCATCTATAGAGGGGGCCTATTTATAGGAAAAAATTATAGAATGGGTTGGTGTGGGCATGGTCATATGTGTATAAGGGGATTTTTGCACGTGGTCATGCACAATGTGCACGTGGTCACGCACTTGACACATGGCCACACACACTTTAACGCTCAATGTGCTATCCTAAGTTTAGTTCCTAGCGTTTTTGGGCCTTTTGAACATGTCTCTAGAGTCTGTTTTGCCAAATTCAGCCTTGATTTTAGCACATGACACCAAGGGATGTTTATGCACACTTCTAAACGATATGCGCTAATGCTCGGGTTGTGTTGGACCATTCCAAGACTACTTTTGAAGGTTTTGGAGCCTTCTAAACATGTTTTCGAAGTCCATTTTGTCAAAGTAAAATTTCATTTTTTCATGAAGCTGGGTCCCAGTCTAATGAAATGAGCACTGGCCAAAATGTTGAGTATTTTGAGAGGAGTTTTCTCAAAATAAAACATCTTATTATCTTAATAATTCATATTTTGTAAAGTTAGAGCATAACTTAATGGCTTGATGATCAATTTTGCACACTAGTGGGGGCGGTTAGGTGTTTTAAGGTTGCACACTTCAAAAGTGTTATGAACGAGCAAACTCTAGTCATCTCAAGGATTTGTTTCATCATTAGACCTTTTTTAGGACAACAAAATTTAAGGTATAATAGTTGCCCCTACTTCACATGTGTTGTATAGCCACCTAGCGCTAGTGTTAATACATGAGAAGCAAACACAAAGATGCAAAAAAACATTTTAGTAGGGAGAGAGGTACTTACCTATGGGTTGTCTTTAGACGTCTTGTCAAAATTAGACTGCTATTGTTATGTTTTGTTTATTTTTATTATTCTATGACTTGGTCATCATGCAAGGTGCTATTTAGGACCTATGCAAGCTTGTGACTGATGCAAAGTGCAACAAAATGCAAGTGCGACTATAACATTTTTTGATGTCATGCAAATAAGGATGCTACTAAGCAAAGAAAGATGCGATAATAACCTTTTTAGGTGTCACACAAATGAGGATGCTACTAAGCAAAGAAAGATGTGACTATAACCTTTTTAGGTGTCATGCAAATGAACATGCGACTATAACCTTTTTAGATGTCATGCGAAATGATCATGCAACTATAACCTTCTTAGGTGTCATGCGAAATGATCATGTGACTATAACCTTCTTAGGTGTCATGCAAAATGATCATGCAATTATAATCTTCTTAGGTGTCATGCAAAATGAAGATGCTACAAAGTAAATGAGAATGCTTTTAAGCAATGTGGATGATCTTAAGTAATGTGAGGATGCTCTTAAGCAATGAGAGGATGCTTTTAAGTAATGAGAAGATGCTTCTAAGTGGTTAAAGTGCTTCTAAGCAATGTAAATGCTTCTAAGCGATGTGAATGCTTCTAAGCAATATAAGAGTGCTCTTAAGCAATGTGAGAGTGCTCTTAAGCAATGTGAGAGTGCTCCTAAGCAATGTGAGAGTGCTTATAAGCAATGAAAGATACTTTTAAGCAGTGAAAGTGCTTCTAAGCAATATGAATGCTTCTAAATGATGTGAATGCTTCTAAGCAATGTGAGAGTGCTCCTAAGCAATGTAAGAGTGCTTCTAAGCAAAGCGAGAGTGGTTCTAAGCAAAGCGAGAGTGGTTCTAAGCAATGTGAGGACACTTCTAAGCAATGTAAGGATGCTTCTAAGCAATGAGAAGATGCTTATAAGCAGTGTAAGTGCTTTTAAGAAATGTGAATGCTTCTAAGTGATATGAATGCTTTTAAGCGATGTAAATGCTTTTAAGTGAAGTGAAAGTGCTCCTAAGCAATGTCAAGATGCTTCTAAGCATTTTGAGAGTGCTCCTAAGTAATTTAAGGATGCTTCTAAGCAATGAGAAGATGCTTATAAGCAGTGAAAGTGCTTATAAGCAATGTGAGTGCTTCTAAGTGATGTGAGAGTGCTCCTAAGCAATGTGAGAGTGCTCCTAAGTAATGTGAGAGTGCTCCTAAGCAATATAAATACTTCTAAGTAATTTAAGAGTGCTTCTAAGTAATGTGAGAGTGGTTTTAAGAAATGAATGAGGTCATAGTGATGACCTAGTAATGATGCAGCGATGTAGTGATGATGCAATAATGATGCAGTAGTGATGCAGTTATTTGTCATGTTAAGGATGTTATTTTGATAATTTGGGGTAAGATATCCTTACAATGAATTTTCCTTGCTCTTCTTTTTTTATAAGATGTTAAGTTTTCTGAAGAAAGCAGTGCACGCATAGTGTCTTTAAACACATAAAGTCCTTATCAGTGTACTTTTATGTGAGTTTAATGCATGTCTTATGCTCAAATGGAAGTTTAGGACTACAAAATTGAGTGTGAAAAATCTCAAAGTGCACATAAAACCACAAAAGAGCATGTGGAAGGGGAAAGAGCGCATGACTATGCATAATGGGCATGTGATCATGTGCTTCCCCTCTCTGGGCTTATTTAAAACATAATTTTTGAGGTCTTAGGAGGCTTTATACAAACTTCTTTGAGTGATTTCTGACTTTTCTTGACCCTTTTTATGTTTCGGGTGCTATATGCTCTATTTTTGCATATGTACTTCCATTTTCTTCTACATAAAATGGAATTTCACAACATTCTTGAGGGTTTGGAGGACATTGTTATTGATGTTGATATTGACCTTAAGGGTGACTTTGTAAAGGCTACTAGAGCTAGGACATCCACTATAGGGACTAGTACATCTGGTTCTCAGAGTTCTCAGCCATCTAGGCTTTCTCAGGGAGATCCAATCCTTATTGTTCATAGCTTGGATACTCACGCTTGGGTGAATCATCATCATGAGGTAGGTCCCTTTTTGCCCTTATTTTCTGAAGCATGTTTGACGAATGTTTGCTATTTTTTATTGTATAAGGTTATTGTAGTTGTAGCTCTATTGCTCTTGCTATAACTATCTATCTAGCTTTATTATTGATAGCTTTTGCTTTATTTTCTTTTGTGATTGTCTGCTTGTCATAATGCTTTCTTTTTGGCCCTTATCATTTTGATCTTGTTAAGTGACAGAGAGAGGGGTGTGTTAGTAATTAGTAGCTGTGCAAATGTTTGATAGCGTACCTATTATTTGTAGCCTCGTAGGTATGTCACTGTGCTAACTGGTAGTTTCAATAAGGTCAGCATGTACTATCAGGTGATTGCTGCATTATCTTATGACTTGTATGTGTCGAGTCAAATTGCCATGTATGCATTGAAAGAACATTGGATGGAAACAACACATACTTTCCATCTGCCTATCAAAGAGATGATTAGTACCCCCCTTGGATTTTGCCGCCATCATGAGCTTGAGCTTTTCTTGAGAGCCCATTCCTTTCAGTGAGGAGTAGTGTTCTACTGTTATGGCGAGCAGACACTTCATGATGGATTTGCTTAGGGTAGTCATTCCTATAAAGTCTAGTTGCCCGTATCTCGCTCAATATACAAAGTTTGTTTCTTCTGTATGGGCTTTGTATAATGATGGTCTTATTTCAGTAGAGTAGTTATCTTGTTGCTTTTTATTTTATTTGTTGAGTGTTGTTATCTTCCTAAACCCTTTAGGTATGGGTGATCTTCTATTGTTGTCCATCTTAAAAGATCTAGATGGCTTGTTGGGCTATTATTGGGGTACTACTACCTTTGCTTATATGTACTTAGGAATTAACACATCATGTCAAGGTGCCTTGAGGATCTATGGATGTTTGTTTGTGTTGGACATGAGTAAGAGTTCTATTGTCTATTCTTTTGCTTTTAGTTTGTTATTTCTGACCCTATGATTTTGATAGATTTAGGCATATGAGTTCAGGATTCTCCATCATCTATCCATTGAGAATTTCTAGGAGGATGGCTTCCCTCATTATTCTTATCAGATCTGGAAGACTATTGATTTAATTAAGGATTGCACAGTAGCTCGGGACCATATGAGGAAGTTATCCCTTGATTAAGTATATCTTATTCCTATTGTGTTGGTTATTTCTTTCTTAGGGATCTTTTGTTTATTATTACCCTTTGAGCAAATCTTTCTTCATTGGTGGGCGGCAAGATCTCATTAGATGGTAGAGATGGTCGCTGTATGGCAGCTAATAGAGAGATGAGTGTTGCTCTCTGGTCTCCTCAGCAAGGAGTGTTATTTGGGCAAGCGAGTCCATTGTTGGTGGGATGGCCCATACATGAGGAGAGTTCCAGTCACTCCCCCTAGTGACATGTTTTGGGGCCATGAGCTATGCGGTAATGATGTTGCTACTTTTATGATGGGATTCCCCTTTGAGAGCCTCTTAGAGAGTTCAGGTTTGCCTTATGCTGATGTATTGATCCCTTAGTTGATTGATGTCGTAGCTAGTAAGACCTTTCCTTTACCTCTATCTTCTCAAGTAGATGCATCTCGTCCTTCAGGTTCTAGGATTAGACCATCATACGGGTCATTGAGAGTCACTTCTTCTGATTTGGTAAGCCTTTATTCCTATTTTGGTGTAAGAATGTAGAAAACTTTATTAGTAATAAACTATAATTAACATGAGTTGTGAAAACTTATTTATAGTGACATTAGAGGAGATCTAGATCTCACTTTGAGGAGGATAAGGACATGCTCTGCACTAAGGTGACTACTTATGCTAATGGTGTGGCTTCTAGTAGTACTATCCTTGGGGACTTGACGGTTCAACCGTCTTTGTCTTTGCTTAGGAAAGATATCCTTAGTAGAGCAGTGAGCTTTGATTTTCCTAGACGTAGCTTTCCTTAGTCTGGTGTTGCTCCTACTGATACTACCCATGTTCATGTTCTTCATTTACTTAGTGAGTGGTGGTTGACTTATTTGTTTGCTTTTGTAGATTCTTGTCTCCTCTGGTTAGTACTAGTACACCATTGCTAGGAGTGCACAGTAGTGCTTTTTGGAGTTCGCTACCACTTAAAGGGTATGCTTTCTTTATTATACCTATTTATTTTATGCATATGTTTTATGTACGAGTATATGTTATGTAATATGTAATACAAGTTGAGCACCATCTCTCTAGTCTTGAATAGTAGTGGGAGCGTGCAGCTTATCATGACCGCATCAGTGAGCTGGAGTCATGGCTATTGTCCTTTAGGATGAACGATGATGAGTTAGGATCAGATGAGAGGAATTCTTGAGTAGTATCATTGCTTGCTTCTGATGGCAGCCACAACTAATGTAGTTGTTTTAGGAGCTATGTGTAGGACTTTTGGCTTGTGATTTGCTTTGTTGTATTATTTTCCCAAGGTTATGGACTCTAGGTGTTATATTTGAGTGTTTGTCATGCATGTTGTATGATGCTTGTAAAAATGATGACTATATATGCTTCCTACTGTGTATCATTAATTATGATGTTTGCCATTACTATTGTCTGCCTTTATTCCTTATTTTTCTTAAGGTGTCTCCTTTTGGAGCTTTTTGCACTTAACTGAGTTTTCTTTTTCTTCCTTTTTTACTTAAGGTGTCTCCTTTTGGAACTTTTCACACCTAGCTGGGCTTTCTTTTTTTATGATACGATAGTGGTTGATCTTAAGGAGTGAGCTAAGGGAAGATGGTAAGAACCATGGTCATGTAATAAAAGAAAATGCAAAGCATGCTTGATGCAATTTATAATGATAAAATGTGTTGCATTTTTCAAAAATATTTTGCATAAATTGGCAATCATTCTCATGTCACTGTATTCATTTAAGAAAAGCATAGGTGCATTCATACAAATTTTGAATTTAAGGCTACCACTATCCTTAACTAGCCTTCTCAAGTTTTCTAGTTAAGTATGTTCTCTCATTCCCTAATTTTTGTCTGAGCTACCTTTTTAGGTTTTCAACTTATTAAGAAGTCCTTAACTTTTTCCTGAGCTACCATTTTTAGGTTTTCAACTCAACACGATGAGTTTTTTTTGCCTTAGACGTAGTACTTCTTCCGGTAGTTTGTATTGATAGGTTCTGAGAATTCGTTGCCTTTAAAATCCATTAACTTGATTGCCCCTTTTGATAAGACATATTTGACCATAGGCCTTCCCAGTTTGGTATGAATTTCCCTCTAGGGTCTAGAACATTCTGTCTTGTCTGCTTTAGCACCCAATCTCCTACTTTCACACTCTTATATTTTACTCTTCTATTGAAGGACTTGGCTAGTTGAGCTTGATATAACTATATGTGGTATAGAGCCTTAAGCCATTGGCTATCTAAGAGAGTGAAATTATCATGCCTCTATTAAGCCCACTGTACTTCCGACAATTCATATTTGATTGCTACCTAAATAGACTTGATCTTTATTTTGATTGGAAGAATTACTTCTGATCTATACACTAGTGAGAAAGGAGTTTCTCTTGTTGAAGTTCAAACTGTTGTTTAGTACCCCTATAAGGCACATGGCAATCTTTCTACCTAGTCTCAGTAAGTCTGAGTCATCTTTGATAAGATATTTTTAATGTTCTTGTTTACAGCTTCAACGGCCCCATTTATTTGTGGTTGGTAAAGAGAAGATTTGTGATGTTCCACCTTATAACTCCTTAGTACCTCTCTAACTTCCCCTTGGAATTAGACATCATTGTCAAAGATGATGCAATAGGGGATCCCATATTAACAAAATAGGTATTTTTTGATGAACTTAGCCACTTGTTTGGCTCTTATCCTTGCAAATGATTATGATTTGACCTATTTTGTAAAGTAGTCCATTACCACTAGGATGAACCTATGTCCATTTCAGGCTATCGAGTGGATTTCCTTAATTATGTCTAGTCCTATGCTGAGAAGGGCTATAGAGAGGAGATGTAGTGTAGTTTTGTTTAGGGAGGTGACTGACATTCCTGTGGATTTGACACTTATGGCATTTCTTTACAAATTTGATGCAGTCTTCCATCATCGTCATCTAGAAGAACCCTTTTCTTATTAGCTTCTTAGCCAGGATTGATCTGTTCATGTGTGGACCATAAACCCCCGTGTACTTCTTCTACTGCTCTTACAGCCTTGGTTTCATCTAGACATTAAAGTCGTAAACCATCTGAGGTTCTCCTATATAACACACCCTGGTACGATGGGAATTTTGTTGCTAGTCATTGAATGACTACTTTGTCTCTTTCATTTGCTTGATCAGGATAGGCTTATGCCTTCAGATATCTCTAAATGTCATAGAACCAAGGCTTTTAGCTACTTCTATCTTTGCTATTCTGTCATTTTTATGACAAGGTTATCCTGATTTGAGTAGAATCAAAGGCTTTATGGGCATTTTAGATGGCCTTTCCCATACTTATGCTAGGGAAGCAAGTGCATATGCCATTTGATTGTGATTCTTAGGGAGATGAATGAATCTGCATTTTTGGAAGGATATGGTGAGTAGCCTCAAATGGTCCATATAAGGCTTTAAGTGGTGCTCTTTTAATTCCCACTCTTTCGTGGCATGATCTAGCGTCGAATCTTTAATGATTTTGACTTTTATGACATCTAGGGCTATTAGTGCTTCTATTTTGAGCATGCATGCCTCATATTCTACTTCAGTATTTGTTACTTTAAACTCGAGCTTTTTGGTAATTGGTACTACTTCACCTTCTAGAGTTTATAACATGACATTAACTCCTATGCTGAACTAATTGACTGCTCTACCAAAGTACATGTGCCATCCTTGAATTTCAATGGCTATGCTGAGGTCATCTAGGAAGTCCAATTGGATTTCTTCTGAGTAAGAACTGGGGTTAAGAGCTAGAAATTTGGCTACTACTCTTCCTTTTTACTATTTTCTTAGTAAGATGTTGCACATCAAATTTTGTTAGCAATATGAGCCATTTGGCAAGTTTCTCTACTAGAGAGGGAGCTTTATAGAGGTACTTCATAGGGTCCATCTTAGACATGGCCTAAATTTTATGAGATCGAAAGTAGTGCATGAGTTTCTTTATTGCCTATACCATTGCCAAGCATATCTATTTGACTTGGCTACACTTCTCCTCATATGGCAGCATCTTCTTACTCAAATATTAAACCACATGTTCTGCTTTCAATTCTCCCTCTTAAGCTAACATGGCTCCAATTGCATTCCCTTCGATGGCCAGATATAGGGTTAGAGCCATCCTTGGTTTAGTGGTCTTAAAACCAGTGGGTTGGCTAGGTAGCTTCTGTTCTTGTTAAATACTAGTTGACATTGTTCATTCCATTCAGCCTTTTAATCTTTTCTAAGTAGCTTGAAGATTAGTTCACACACTACTATCAACTTAGTGATGAATTTGCTAATGAACTATAGTTTTCTTAGAAACCTTCTTTTTCTTTCTCTATTTTTAGCATTGGTATCTCTCTAATGGCTTTTCCTTTGTCTGGATCCATTTCAATTATGTTCAAACTGACAACATACCCCAACGTCTTTCTTGAAGTGACCCTAAACATACATTTCTTTGGATTTAGCCTAAGACTGTATTTTTTGACCCTTTTGAGGAACTTTTTGAGATTAAAGGGGTGTTCTTCCCTAGTTCTTGACTTGACCATCATGTTGTCGATGTATACCTCCACTTCTTTGTGTATCATGTCATGGAACATTACAATTGCCATCCTCTGGTAGTTTGCCCCTACATTCTTTAGTCCAAAGGCATTACTCTATAGTAGTAAGTACCCTGTTCTGTTATAAAATTTATTTTTTCTTTGTCAATAATGGCTATTAGGATTTGATTGTACCCAGAGAATCCATCCATGAAGGAGTACATTGCATATATAGTAGCATTATCAACCAATATGTCTAAATGAGGTAGTGGGAAATCATCCTTCAGGTAGGCCTTGTTCATATCTCTATAGTTGACATATATTCTAATCCTTCTATCTTTCTTCGGTACTGGCACCACATTTGCTAACCAATCTAGATAGTCTACTACCTTTAGGAATTTTGCCTTGATCTATTTCCCGACATCCTCTTTCACTAGTTAGGCCCATTATAGTCTGAGTCTTCTTAGTTTCCACTTTACCCATTTGCACCCTTCTTTGGTAGGAATGAAGTATTGAGAAATGTCTCTGTCAATACTAGGCATATCATCTTGCATCTAGGTAAATACTTTTGAATATTTTATTAATATTTTTTCAATTTCTCTCCTCTCTTTAGGGGTAACATCTTTTAAAATATACATAATACGTGGTTCAGATTCCATGCTAATGTTAAATGATTCAGTGCATATGGAATGAATGTCAAATATGCTAATGTTTTTATCAATGCAATGCACACTACCATCAGGAAAGACATCAAACAAGTAAGCAAAATCAAATTTCATTGCCTTAATTTTAGAGTTCATTACATCATCATTTTTAAATAAAGAAAAAGTACAAAGATCATAATCAGCAATGTCTTCGAACAGGATGTCATCAATACTCAATTCAAGGATGGCAATAATTTGAGCATGATTGACCGCTTCACTCTCAGATTCTATATATAGGTTTTTCATTAGCTTATAGATGTCAGTCTTGGTGATTATTTCTGGTAAGCACTTTTCCTTAAGGGTGTTATTGAAGATCTTGAACCCCGGTTTCTTGATTTTGTTGCTCATCCACTCCTCAGCTTGTTCTTAATAGACTTGGGTTGAACTTTTAGCCATAAAAGAGGTTGATTTCTTAGCCCCATTATCCTTTTTAGGATCATACCCTAGATCATTCTTGTTGGTTTATCCTTAAAAGTCAAGGAATTCTATGACCCTAATATTTCTTCCTCCTAATCTTGTTCCAAGCAGCTACTGCATCTTCTGCATCATTGCAGTAACTTTGGGATTGATATAACTGTCACTGATCATAGAAACTTGAAATCCTGGTGGGACCACATTCAAATATACAATAATGATGTTTGTTTTAGTAGGGATGATAATAACCTTTCCATTCAGAGGGAACTTGATCTTTTAATGAACAGTGGAAGGTATGCCCCTTAGTGGGTGGAACCAAGGTCTTCTAGCAGCAAGGAAAAAGTTAAAGGGATGTTTAGGATGGTAAATTATGTTACTAATTTGATATCTCCCATTATAGCTACTACTTTGAAAGTGCTAATGGCTATCTTCTTTGAATCATCATAGGCTCATATGACTGTATTGGATTCTTCCAGGTTTTTAACATTCATCCCAAACTTATATAGCAACCTCAGGGGGTAAACATTAATTGCAAACCTGTCCATAACACATGGGGTCTTTTTAGTCTTGACAATTGCCTATATGAAAAAAGGACGATTGTGGACCCTTCATGAAAAGGTGATTGCATTAAAAGGAACTTTCATTAAAAAGGCAATCATCTCATAGGGTGAGGCACCAGTGGTAATCTTCGCTGCATCTAGTGCTCTGAATAGGGCATCTATGTGCTTTTTGGAGACTATGAGTAGGTCTTAGATACTAGCTTGTGCCTAAGTTTTCTTGAATTGTTTAAGGATAATGTCTTCCTCTTTAACTAGAGCTTGATCCCTTGTTGCTTCTTTCTCCTTAGAGGGTTCTTTCTCTTTCTCAGTAGGTTGATGTATGTGCTTGCTATGAGTTACATGATTAACTACTAGTGAGGGCTCCTCAACTACTTGCTTATTAGCTTTTATACTACTATTCTGGTCCTAGACAATGATTTCAAGATCATCAGAGTCATACCATATGTCTATCCCTATAATTTATAGGTTTTAAAGCTAAATAGTATTGACCATCCCATCTTCGTTGTCAAATTCTTCTCCTTATCCTAATGGTTCTATGTCTTTTAAGAGTGTGTGGTAGTAGGAGGTGCTGTGTACTTGACTTTATAGTCAAACTTCTTAGATGGCTGGCCTAGTAAATCCCATACTTCATGGTTACTACTAAAATTTTTGTCTGTCTCCGCTTCTTATGAGTAAAGGTAATCAATCACTTCACCATTCATAGAGAGAGCTATATCCCTAGCTCTTTTTTGTATCATCAAATGGGGAAGGACTTTTTGAGGCATTGGAATGTATTCAAAGGTAGAAGGACATTGTTCATTTTCACTAGAATCATGAGGCTCAAGAATGGGATTTAAGGGTTTGTACTCTAAGGGCTTATCTTGGGTCTTTTATATGGCTTGGATTGATTTTTTGAAAAGGTCTTCTAGTATATTGGAGGAGATCATGCTGATGGTTGGTGGAGGCACATTTTGATAGTTTAGGAGAGGATTGGTCTTAATACTAGGTCATTTTTCTAGGTCATCAATTTTTTTAGAGTTAATGAGCTGTGGGTGTTGGTTTGGATTATGTTTATTTTTATGCCTTAGTTGAAGGTGTTTTGGGTGTTTGGTTGGGTATTTACGATGAAAAGTGTTTCTAGTTTATTGAGGTTCCTCATCCTCAATTCTAATCCTAGCTTAATGGAGAGCTCTAAAGTCAAGATAATGAGTAAAGATCATTTGTTTTCTGACGTGTGGTAGTGCCCCTTTGATTATCAGCTCTATTTGCTCATCCTCGGGAGGATGATTTCCCATCTTGACTGCCTTTCCCTACCATCTGGTGACATAATCAGAGAAAGCTTCATTAGGTTTCTACCTTATGGTCTTAAGGTCCCTTCAAGTGATGTCTAACTAAGTGTTGTATTCATACTACTTAATAAACTTCTAAGTTAGAAGTAGCCATTTTTTTTATTTCATCTTCAAGGTCAAATAACCATGCCCTCAGTCCTTCCTCTAGTGATGTGAAGAAGAATCGAATAATCTATGATTTTGTAACTTTGTGGCAACCATAAAGGTAGCATATTGCCTTAGATAGACCCTTGAATCCCCTCTTTTGTCAAACTTAGCAAAGTTTGGTAGCTTAAAATCATCTAGAAGTGGCTCATCTTTAAACAGTGCTAGGTCAGTGAAGCTTTTAGAGCCATGAGTTCCCTTGTCTTTGAAGGCGAATTCTAACTGAGCCATCCTTTTGGCCAATAGTTTGACCTCCCCTATCGATTTAGGCTTAGTCATGTCAATAATTTTTGCAGCTTTTGGTGCATTCCTGAGATCGTAGTAGTAGTCATTGTCATTATTAGCTTGAACTAGAGTGCGAGGAATTCCCTTTGCTTTATCTACCCTTGGGTGAACATATGCATATGCTTCATTTAGTGGTGTGCTATTTCCATCTCAGGCACTTTTGGCATTGATTTGGGCTTAGAGGATTCAGCTATGGTGCCATCAACCAACAACTTTTGGATCTCCTCTTTTAGCTTATCTTCGAATTACTGACATGAGGTATCTTCTTAGTCACTTATGCTTAAATGTAGTATTCCTCTACATTTATTAGGGTTAGCTAAATGAATGATGCATGACGTGTGCCTATAAAAGAAAGGGTAAGCATGTATGTATGGAGTGGATGCAAAAATCCTATGATGGAAAGATAATTATTCTTACAAAAAATAATGGTTAGTACGTGCTATCTACATGTATGCAATGTATGCATGATTAAAGCTGGTTAGTTTTCCTGCACAGTGAATAAACTAATCACAAGCAAGCTATCACTTTTAAGCTCCATAAGGTCATTCAGTCTCTTACCTAGGTGGGTTTTGAATCTATAGTCATCAAGGGACTATGGTTTCACTCTCAAAACTAGGTTGTTTCAATTTATATTGTTTAGAACCAAAGGATAAATTAAGGAACAATACTGAAATGTGCTTAAGGTAATTATATAATGTCAATGTGATGGTCAATTATCAGGCTTCAAATGATGTCTAGAGCTTGTATACATAGGAACAAGGTCAATCAATGGAGTCTGAGTTCTTGCATCCACATCAATATTCAATATGTTTATCATGAGTCATGAAAGTATCATTTGATAGTTTACGGTTTGATTTTGCTGACATAAAGGTCCATAATCTAGTTGGGTTCCTAACCCATTCGTTTGATCTGATAAGGATAAATGGATGACATCTCTTAGGTTCCGACATCAACGGATGTCATTATTTGTTAATTTGTAGAGATTATTCAAGCTGAAGTACATGATTCTTATCGTCTCTCATGCTGGGGGCTCACATGAAGCATATGAGAATCATATGGTCCTAAGCATAAATTTTCTCTAAAAATTGACATTACAACATCATTCGATGATAGACACTAAGAGGGTCATGTTATTTATGAATATCAAGTCAAACGGACAACGTTAGGACAAGGATAGCATGCATAGCTTAATGGAATCATGGTGGATGTTACTACTAGTTTATCTACATAAGTTGAGTCAAGGTGAAAGACTAAGGATTCCTTTAGTGAGAATGCCCCCATATGACTAAGGTTATAAACTCCGGTCAGTGAGTCTAGCATTCTTTTGATAACCCGATCACCCCCTTAAGGACATAGGTTACAAACTCTGGTCATATGAGTAAGGCGAATGCATGAGTAAATACTAATAGTGATAATACCATATCTACATCACCCCATGACTTGAGTAAAATCATGGTGGCAATGTTATTTAGTATTATCGAGGCTTTTAGGGATAAGTGGTGCATGTATTGTTGGGTTCCGTGATACAAACGTAGCAAAAAATTAAAAATTTATCATGTTCCCAAACCCGAATCCATGTAATTCGACTACTTGATTAAATCTAGAATTTCAAGAATCTCACTAAAAACACAAAAGGGGCAAGATTTTCTAGAATGATGAGAGGAGGTTCACACCGGTGACACCTTACCTCTAGCCTTTTTGCTTTCGTTGTTCGGATCTAGACGTCTCTAAAAGAATGTGTCCTCTATAGGTATCCACATGAACAACCCTTCATAAAATGAATTGGAGTATGTGCTAGCAACTTTCTTGATTGTCTCACAAATCAAGAACAAAAGAAAAACTCTATGTTTGTTTTCTAGCAAGAGAGAACATGAATTTGGAGGCAGGAAAAACAAGTGAGTTAAAACCTAGAGAATATAACATATTTATAGAATCCAAATTAAGGTTTCACCTACCAATGACCTTTTAGTAATTTCCCATTTATTATATTCTAATTTTATTTTAAAAACAAATCAGAAATAATACCTTATTTATTTATTTAAAATAACATTTATCTTAAATAAATAAATAAATAAAACACTTTAAATATTTATTTTCATAAAGTTTATTTTGGGCTTATTAAACCCATAATCATTTTAGGCTTGTTCTAAGTGTGTGACCCTATAGGTTCACATAACATTGGCAGTGGGCCTAAATCTCCATTTAGGCCTACAAGCCATAAGTGGCCTTTAGCAGGACATTATGACTATCCAAGTCATGTGAAGTCAATAATCTGACATAACCTAATTACAGTGAATTTTATCGTCCCTTTATCACATGATATCTTAATTGAACATAAGGCATAGAATGTGAACCTTATATAGTTCAATATTATAACTTGATTCCAAGTATACTAAAAATGATAACTCTTTATCAATTCATTTCAGCATGGCTATGCATTTTCCTTCAGTCTATATCATCAAGAGGCCCATAGATATCTTTCTCATATTAATGAGGGATACATCCTTTTGAATCACTCATATTCCTCACATAACTAATTTCATATCCAACAACATCCTATTTAATCGTCCGGTTAAAGGCAATGTTAGAATTTGTCAAAACATAAAATAGCTATGTAGAAATCTATGATATTTCAAGGTCAAAGGACCAAAATAAAATTATTGTGATAAAAAATACTTATGAAAATAATCTATGTAGTATTCTCATAGTGGGTCAATCCAATACATAATCTCTCATCATGTACCTGTGAGTTGACTTAACATCTTATATTCATTATTAGTAAAACATAACCATCAATCAATATCATACTAGCCTTAATACTTTAATATTTATATAATGAATAAATGGTTAGGGATAATTAGAATAGAACTCATTTTTTTATCTAAGGGTTTTACTATTAAGTCACATACTTGATGGCCTTAATAAGAATTAACCATTCATATAATTATCATAAAATCAAATGGTAATGAAATACCTCTTTATTAATAAAATAAAAAAGTCAATACAAAATCACAAATGATTGACCTAGTGCATATCACTAGCATGCATAAGGTGTAGTGCAAATGTAGTAGTGAGGGGCTCTATATGATTGAGTATTGCATAATGAGAAATAGTCATTTTCGAGTTGATCCCTCTTACTAGAAGCCCCTAGTGGAGTCACCACTATGTGCAACTTGGATTGATTTTATTTTTTATGCTTTTTTGGTTAGTGTAGCGGGTCTTTCCATTTCTGTGGGACATGGCAACTTTAGTGAATAGGGATAAGTGATTGGTCTTAGGGGGACGAGATGCTTTTGATTTTATGGAGTCACCGCCCAATTTTTAGAAAATTGGGAAAAGAAAGGGACAACATTGGGTCACTCAACGAGTATTGTCCTCAGTAGAGATTTTTGGGTTCAAGGGATTGCATCTACTTTTTTACTATTTCTCATTATACAATATTCAATGTATGGCTACCACAACACTCTAGTTTTGGTAATGACAATTTGTATAGCATTCACACAGTACATCAAATAGTATAAGGGAATAAAGTTAAAAATTTTATTGCATCGCTTTCTTGATAAAATACATATGAAAAAGGAAAGGTTACAAAAAGATAAATCTAACATGATTGATCTGTAAGAATAATATGATCATTTACACAGTTTACTCAATAAATGATAGGATTTGCAGTGATTATTTAGGCCATGATGATGTATGATGATAATATAAAAGATGCATGAGGTCATCACTGGACCAAAAGCATGATATAAGATCTCTATTCTTGTTTTCCTCTTGTGTTCTAAAGATGATTCTCTTTGTGTATCTACTATTTCAATAATGGAAGAATTCTCGAATTTTGTCTCGTGGATATAGCCTAACATCAAGGTTGAACCACATAAAATATTGGTCTCATTTTATTTGATTATTTTTTGCAGTATTTTGTAATTAATTTTCCACTACGTTAAAATTCCCAACATATTTATAATTTTTTTAGATTTATAATTTTTATTTTTATTATTTTTTAGGGTTATTTTTTTACTTGCATTATGTTTTTTTAATTATTTGTTTCCTTTAAAATTGTCCTTTAATATTATTGAAGAGATAAATTATTTAAAAAATTTAATGATATTATTAAAATTTAAGAAAATATTAGAAAGTAGTCAATTTTTAAAAATATTGTTATTCATTTGTTAAAAATATGTCTATAATTATAAATTTTAATTAATATTTATTTAATTAAATATTTGGCTAAATCCATGATTTCACAATAAAAGAAAAAAAACCAATCACTCGCTCAACAATTTAATAATTGGTCGAATCTATGATTTATTGCTTAAACTTTACTCGATTATTCTATTATATCCAAAACAACCAAAATGATCAAAACAACTAAAATAACTAAATAAAATAATCAAAACAACTAAAACAATTGATAAAATCAAAACAACCAAAATAACCAAAACAGAGAAAAAAATCACAACACACACTCATCAAATCAACAATAACCCATGAATTAAGAAACATCTATCAATACCCATAGCATCAGAATTACAAATTCAAAAACAAAATGAGAAAAATATAAAATCAATAATCAACCAAGTGCCAATAATCATTATCAATATTTAATAATTTAATATTTAATAAATAATAATAATTATATAATGTTTAATAATTTAATTAATTTTTAATAATTTCAGTAATTTAATAAATTTATATTTATATAATTTAATTATATTCAAATAAATATAAATTATGAACACTAACGAAAATACCTTAGAACAACCTACAAAAAACCAAAACAAATACATTTATAATTGTTTTCTAGTTGTTTGTCAATTGTTGTCTACTATATTGCCTCTAATAGTAAAATGATACAAACTTTGATGATTTGATCCTCTCGATCCAAGAATTTCATGCACTGCAAAATAATAATAAGGAGAAAATTTTCAACACTATTTTTAAGAAGTGAGAAATCGATGATGTTAATTTAGTGGTTTTGTCAAATAGGAATGCATAAGGGGCTTAATCTCAGTATCATTTACTGGACATTAATCCATCCTGATAGATCTTAAACTATCAATATGGCTTTCACTACACCCAATGCAACATCAGGCAACTTATAACATTTAATAAAAAGAATTTGATAAATCTAATTTGCAATAAGCATTTAATTTATATGAGAACTTCAGTGAGTAATATGTTAGTGATATGTCCTAGGGCAATTATGTAATGATCATATTTTGACTTTGTCAAATTTCCATTTTATTAATAAAGAGACATTTTGATTATTATTTGTTAATTCTAATAAATCCTTGAATAGTTCATTCTACTTAAGGATATCAAGTATATGATTTGGTATTAAAACTCTTAGGCGAAATTGAATTATATTTTAAATTATCCCTAGTCAGTCATTATTGTTAAAGCAATAATGAATGAAGACTAGTATGAAGTTGATTGATGATTGAATTTTTCTAATCATGTATATGAGATATTCAGTTAATTCATTGGTACATATTTTGAGAAATAACATACTTGATTGGCAGAATGTGAGAATACTATCTAAATAATTATCATAAGTGATTATCATCATAGTAGTATTATTTTAGTCATTTGACTTGAAATAAATTTATATATTTTGACAAATTTCCTACATAATAAGTTATATATTTTGACAAATTCTAACATTGTCTTTAATAGGATGATGAAATAGATTGTCATGGGATATATAATGAGTTATATGAGGAATGTGAGTAATTGAGAAGGAATTTCTCTTTTATTCATTTTAAGTAAGATATTTATGGGCCCCTCGATAAGTTATAATGAGAAAAAAATGCATCGCCATACTAATATGAATTGATAAAAATTTATGAATATCAATCCACTTAGTATTCAGGTATGGTTGAATAATATAAGGATAATATAAGTCATGTCTTATGTTCAATCAAGGTATCATGTGACAAAAATGACTATAATACTTATTTTGAATAAGGATATGTCAGGTAATCAGCCTTTACATAACTTGGGTCTCATAAGTCTTACTAAAGACCACTTATGATTTATAGGCTAGGAATAAGATTTCAGGCCCACTACCAATATTGTGTGAACCTACGGGATTAGAAACTTTAAATAGACTCAAACAAACTTAGGTGTGGATGTGTGAAATAATTATTGACCCGTTTGCATGATCAAAGCCATGATTAATTTATAATCTACCTTGTTTTAACTCTAACAATCAATTTTTGTTACTAACATTTATATCTAAGTGTATTTATAAGTAAGCATCTCTTTGGAAGCAAAATCATGAAGAAAATAAAGTATTTAAAGAATATGATAGCAGTAATCATGAGCTGAGTCACAACTAGGACCGAGCTTATGATAAGTCTCCTTTAAATAAAATTCTAGCAGTGCCCATCCTAAGCTTTATCTGGACTAGGACACCACCTAGGACATAGCTATCCCGAGCGGGACTATATATACCTAACCGAAACCTTAACGACAAAGTCTAAAGACTTGGATAGTGATCATCTCGACTAGGATGACGCCTAAGACATCAATCACGAGTGATGTCTCGCCTATGACTTAACCTATCCTTTTTAAAAGTAATGGCTCTGTCGGGTCCAATGGCTATTTTTATTGAATTTTCCAATCGGGACTAACCATATTATGACCAAGATTAACCATTTCTCTGTAAAAAAAAAAAGTTGAAAAATCATTTAATGAAGCTTAGAGAGGTTGAGGATGAACTTAATGCTCTCTAACAACTAGAAAATCATCCTTAGCTATAAATACACACATGAAGACTTCATTGAAAGGTTAAGACAAGTGATTGAACAAAATTTCTTTTAGAAATTTAAGTGTGTTGTTATAGTTATTCTAAAATTCATCATATTCTATATACACATTGAGTGTGAGTTTTGTGTTCTATATTAGGTTCTCATTCTTCTTATTTCTTGGGTTAAAAAGGGTAGTGAGGAACTAAGTTGAGAAGGAATTAGTTTAAGTGTTAGCTATTGAAACACTTAGATTTTGGTTATAGTTATGGTTTTAAAAGTCAACTAAAGAAACTCTTTGTGTAAGGTTTAAGTGTAAGCCTTAAAAACACTTAGGAAAAGGCTTTGAATGAGCCTTGAAAACTTAAGTTGTAAAGGTTTGAGTTGAGCCTTGAAAAACTCTTTTGTAAACTCAATCTAAGTGAATAGAGTATAGTGGGTTGAAAATTCTAACTTGAGGATAAGATAGGTGGGGATGTAGGATTGGTTATAATCCAAACTCCTTAATTGCTTATGTTCATCTTTTCATCCTTTAATCCTTCTTTTAATTTGTTTTAATTTCCTTTAAATTTTTAAAGCCCTATTTATCCCCCCCCTCTAGGGCATTTTTAATGACTATGTCTAATTGTGAGCAAAATAAGATTATCAGTTTAGGCTCAAGAACGGTTATATGCCTTCTCTCGCATAGTTGTGCCTGAGAGTGAGTCTTTAAGCATCAGAAGAACATGGTCATGCATCCATTTGTACATGGCCATTCCTGAAGGATAATGTTTACATTTATATATATGTATTTATCTATTTATTTAAGGTAATTATTACCTTAAATAAAAGAGATACTGATAATATTTTGAGTTAAAAAAAATAGAACAAAATAGAATCCTAAACATTCCAAAATAGTTCTTAGTAAGTGAAATCTTAAAAGGGATGTGTATAGATAAATATTTTTCTCTAGGGTTTTTAAAATTAAAATTCATTCATCTCCTATTAGTTCTTTTAAGAAAAGAAAAAAAATATACATAGAGTAAAGTGAGGACTTTATAAAAAGGTGCTAGCACACCAATACTATTTTGGACGTTCTGTTCATGTGAATCCAGTAGAGAATGTAATTGAATTGATGGCATTTTAATTTGATAAGAAATATGAAAAGCTCAAGATAGGATGTCATTGGTATGAACCTTATGTCATACTATCCAACTGTCTTGCTTTGTGTTCGTCTTGGTGAGATTTCATAAATCCTTTTTTTGAATGATTTAATCAAATTACATGGATCCATGAGGATTTCGTGATTAAAATTTTTATTTTTATTGCGTATATGCATCATAAATCCCAACATAATCAGAATGATTACCACAAAATTGAAAAAAGACAAGGAAAAGAGAAACATACCAAAATCATCAAAGAAGCAAATAATGTCATTTGTAGAGATGCCAACTGCATGTGCTTTAAGGTATACCACCTAACCAAGGATGACTCCCGTCTTCCAAAACAATTTGCAACGCTATTGAACTTGTTTAGTATTAAAAAAGCAATAATGTAAATGTGAAATAAATAATAAAAATAGTATTTTTAAAAACATATATACTGAAAGTTAAAAAAATAAGTCATAATATATTTGAAAATTTTGGTCCAAAAATAGTGTACTGTGTAAAATTTCCATACTAAAAGTTAATAGCATATGGTATTTGATTTGGCCTTTAAAATCATCAAAATTATGATCATTATAAAATATATCCTTTTAAGGAAAGCAAGGGGGGGGGGGGAGATTGAACACATACATTCAACGAAATGTGTTGACCAGTAACGGAATGGTAAATCATTAATCTAGGCAGGCTAGGCCAAAAAAATAATTTATTGGCAACTGAAATTTTTTTATTTTTATGTGAAATATGTTATGATAATCACTTCATCCAATATTAGAAGTACCAAAAATTACTAAAAGACTGAAATCTAATTATAGCAATAGATAACTTTGGTTTTCTCTGTTCTTCCTTACTGTTCATTGTCTTGTATCTTTACTTTACTAGCTTTGGATGGCTTTTTTTTTTTTTTTGGCCATTTTGGCCAAGAAAAGCCATCCAAATACTAGATCCTTTAGTTTATATATTTAATTTCAAGTTCTTGTTTTTTGCTTTGGCTGTATTTTGCTTCTTTATGTTTGCATTTTCTTGATATGTATAATGTTGTTTTACAGCTGCTATGGAAAAGCTGTACTTTTGGTGGTTTTAATCAAGAATTTCTCTCCATCTGTGACAAGCTACAACCAGAGATCTATTTCAAAATTGTTGAGGCTTCAATGCTTTTGGTTTTACAATATTTAAGCTTCCACATATCTCCGATCAAAGATCCTAACTACCGCTAGTGTTGTTTCTCAAAGCACATATCCTCTTCAGTACTTTATAGAATTCACCTATCTGTTCTCTAACTTTAACGGCATTATCAAATTCGTTGGATTGATGAATTTTCAAAAACTCATTCCTGAACTTTTCTCCTCTCCTTCGTAGCCATGGTTGCTAGTGATGTGGCTCAACCTCCTTAGCAAATCTAAGGTTTCATTATGGATGATGATGACTTTGGTGGGCTATGAATGAGCTTGTACATTGGTGGGCTGTTTTGAGTTTTATGTTATATTGTGCCTTCATTGTACTATCTTATTTTTATCTAATGTAAGTTCTTTATGTTGTTCGAACAAAAAAATTACTAAAAGAATGAATAATTATGGAGTTCAAAATAAATTAAATTGTTGGAATTTAAGAAATCTAAAAAAAAGAGCTTTTAAGAATTTAAATGTTGATCATGTTAGTCATAATTAGGAATCCCCAAAATCGGAACTCTTTTTGTGTTATTGATGAGAACTTAGCCACCTGGAAACAATTTGGGTACGTAACGTGACTTCTGCGTTGGCTTCTTTTGCAGTTGTAAATGACTGTTCCTATCTTTCAGGATTTATTTATAGCTGCAGAATCATCAAAAGTTTCTGTCAACGGCCAGAAACTAGCTTGCTCTTTTTGAAGGTGAGGCAAATAGTTCTGCAGCTATAATTATGATGTTATAATTTTGCATATTTTGTTTTTTCAAGTTGAATCGAATACTAATGTGTTACTAGACTTATGCATGGAATTGCAACATCTGCATTGACCAAAAAATAAAATTGCAACATCTGCTGATCCGGGCCATTATAGAATTAAATCCCTTGTTAAATGTAGTCGATTTAATTATTAGCAAGTATATAAATCAAGTCTATTGGAATCATTCTCTTTTATTAGAACGATTGATTATTCACTTAATTTTATTTTCAGGGTGTTCAGGGACCGAGATGTTCTTTTGCTTCTTTTTTTAATGGCCGATGACGGTACTGCTGATCCCTTACTTGCAGACTTGAAAGACCCTTCTTTAAATGCATACGAGAAGAAAACCCTTCAAAGAAGAAGATTTCGTCAGTCCATCAATCCTAATGCATCGGATATCAGAGATACAGAGCAAGATAATAATAGCATTCAATCACTCAAGTGGGTTGAATCATTATTTGAGGAGCAAAAATTTAGTTTCAAGCAAGTGCTCGTTCTATTTGTGGTGTACCTAGGTGTAGGTACATTATGTTTCTTCTTTATAATGCATCAAATTGATGGCAAGAAAACTTATGGACTTCTTGATGCCATGTACTTTTGTGTTGTGACAATGACTACTGTTGGATATGGAGACCTTGTGCCTTATAGCATATTAGCAAAGCTTCTTGCTTGTATTTATGTATTCATTGGTATGGCATTTGTTGGGATTATTCTGAGTAAGGCCGCGGATCAACTTGCTGAAAAGCAGGAAATTCTTTTGGTTAGAGTCATACATATGCGGGAAACTTTTGGTTCTGCAGATATTCTCAATGAGGTTGAAACTCATAGAGTCAAGTACAAATTTCTCTTTGCCGCAGCTCTTCTGTTGCTGCTTATACTTTTAGGAACAGTATTTTTATGCCTAGTTGAAAACTTTGGATTGATTGATGCCTTTTATTGTGTCTGTTCTACCATCACAACTCTTGGTTATGGAGATGAAAGCTTTACAAGTACATCAGGTCGCTTGTTTGCTGTTGTCTGGATATTGAGCAGCACCATTTGCCTGGCTCAATCATTTCTCTACCTTACTGAACTATACACTGAGATAAGGAAAAGAATGATTGTTAAGAGGGTGCTAACACGAACAATGACATCCTCGGATCTTGAAGCAGCCGATCTTGATCACGACAGAGTTGTTAGGTAAGATATAAATGTTGACTGGATTTTCTTTTATTATTATTGATTACATTTCCATAAAATTGGTTGTATCTGGCTTTGATGCCTATAAAATTTGCCTTGTTGGTCAGTGCTGCAGAATTCATTCTGTATACTCTGAAGGAAATGGGAAAGATAGAACAGGAAGATATTTCATTAGTAATGGAGAGATTCAAAAAGCTTGATGCTGATCATTCAGGAACCCTGACAGAAGCTGATCTAGTTAAGAGTCAGACCTAATCCCAGGGCTTGCAGAATATCATTTTGGTAAATGCATTTGCTTAACATTATTATAGTAGCTTGCACCTTGATTTGTATATGTAACCAGTTGAAATTTGTGACACATTCTGGATAATTTACATTTGACCAATAAATATATATATATATATATATATATATATATATATATATATATATATATGCATATTATTGCTAAGAATATACAAAAGAGTGGTTGTGTATTTTGCTTCAAAATTACACATGCATCTTATTGTTCCGCTTTTATTGTTATTAAACGTTTGTATGCCCCAAATTTAATTGCAGAATCTTGTAGCTTTTGGGAACAAGGAAACAATCAAAATCATTAATTCACCTTTCGAAGTCTTTGTTAAATAGGGGCCACAAAGAAAGTGTGATACGGGCAAGGAAAATATAATGTTAAAGCGGAAACACAAGGCACCATGATCTCATTGATGTGCCAAATATAAATGGTGGAAAGGAAGATATACACATAAAAAGAACTTTTTTTTTTTTATTTTTTACAATAATTATCGATTTTTGCACCTTCAAAGTTCCTTTCTTTCTAAGATGCCAGTTCTGCATATGCGCGACTGATACAGGGATTAAATAAGATGCAGCGATCACAGGAGTAGTAGACCCGAATCCGATCATCGATGCTGTGACTTTGAACCCCTTCAACTTTTAGGAGTATTACTCATACTTTTGAAGAGGTTCCATAGTCTGTTCTTGTTGGCCTGCAACATAATCAAGAAGGCCTTCGCCTGCTTGCTCACCATGACCATTAGATGGAAACCTGGAAACACCACCGAATGTTACGATCAACGCCAAGAAAACTGTTGTGGAGGCGAAAAGTGGCCAGAAATATGCAAGAACTGTGAGAAACCTGGGAGCTGCATAAAACAGTATGAAAATAACAAGTGAAGCAATGATTGCTACGCCAAAATGATATCTGTATTGCTGGATCTTTTCAGGGATATCCATAATCTGCCTCTTGAATCCGTATCAAGTATAACTCTATTAAGATGGTGAAAAGAAAACCAGTGAAGAAGAGAGGTCGAAAACTAATGGCAATATTTCTATATTTTGAAGAGTTGGGCACATGGGGCGGACGGTATCAATAATGCATAAATTAAAACTAATACTTTGCCTCCATTGGATGCTTTATTGTCAAACCAAGATTCTTTTCCTCTTCTCCTAACAGTTCCTTTAAAAGTTTTCAATCTGTATAATTACATAAGCGCCCTTCTGTGCTTTTAATTTCAATTCTTGTAATTTTTTTTAAAAATTTTCAGCTGGTTTTTTCAGTTAAACCTTACAAAAAAATAAAATTTATAATCATATTTTATAAATTTTAAAAAGTCTCAGTTCTATCTATTAAATCAATATTTTGTTTGTTAATCTTTAAAATTAAACTTCTTTTTATATTTAAGTTCTAAAATTTTAAAAAAGTTATTTTTTATATTTTTAAAAAACTATTTTTATTTTTATTAATAAAATCATTTTATTATTTAATTTTTATAATAACTATATGACTCATTAAAATAATATAAAAATTAAAAATAATTTTTTTCTTAAATTATTACTTGTATTAACAATGACAAACAAAATTAATAAAATATTTTTAATTATGTTTTAAATATATAATTTTAATTAATATAATATATCATATATTAATAAATATTTTTTTATAGTTGGATAAATTCAATTACTTCTGCCAACATTTTAATTTATGTTAGCTTTTAAATAATCTTTTAAGTCAATTATATTTGAATATGATTTCTTATAAAATATTTAAAACAAGTGAGCATATTTTTGTAATTAATAATTTTATTTTTATGATAAAATATAGTCAATTTAAGATAAAATAGAAATCTAATTATATTTATCTTAAATTAAATATATTTTATACAGAAAGAAAAATATTAATTAAAGTTGATCATTTATCTCATAATTGCTCAAATACATGTTGTAAAATAATTTAATTTAAAGAAATATTTTTTTAAAAAAAAACATGTGTCTATCTTAAATACAATTGAGTTTGAAAAATGTTTAAAATCTAATATGAATTATAGTATTGTCAAAATTAATTGAGTTTTATCAATATAAAAAAAATAGTCTTTCATTTATGATATATTAATTAAAATTATATATTTAAAATTAATTAAAATATTCAATTAATTTTATTTATCATTGTTAAGGAAAAAATAATTATTTAGGGAAAATATTATTCTTAATTTTCAAGTTTTTAAGTTTTCAATTTTTTGATGATATTTTTGTGAGTTATTTAATTATTATTGATGTTTAAAAATAAAATAAGCTATAAATAAAAATAAAAATTTTTTATTTAAAAATTTTTATTTTGAGAGTTGATAATAGAAAATTTATTTGATTAATAAAAAGACTTTTTAAAATATAAAAAACTTAATTATAAAGAAAATTTGTTGCATAATTTAATTGAAAAAATTATATAAATTATAAGACTAGAAATATTATTATCCATTTTCAGTTGTATTTTTTTTTTATCGAATACTTACACATAAACGTGAGCATGCCACGATTTAGTTTTGTTTACAATCCGAAATAATTGAATTTTTTTAAGAGGAAACTACATTTATCTTCCTAAGGTTAGACATAATTAATATTTTCAAAATCTTCTATTTCAAAATCGAATATTCACCTCCTTAAAATTTATATACCAACAATTGATGAGTTATGTTAGGTTTGGCAATTTTTGATTTCTGAAAATAGAAAAAAGATCATTATACCCTTTTTAACACAATGTCTCTCGTTGATATCCTCTAACCCGTAATACATCTAATCCCTAATATTTATCTTTTTCCAATTTTCAATCAAAATCCCTAACATAAAATTGCAGTCAAGGTTGATCTAAATTTAAATTGAATAAAATATTGAAATAATCACTTTGGTTTGATTGAAATTATTTATTTATTTATTGATCATATTTAATAGGAAGATGAACTCATCGAAATATTTATAAAAAAGAAAAAATTGAGAGATAAGTCGATGCTTGTAGAAAAAAATTTAAAGAAACTTACCATCAAGATAAACTAAAATTGATGACATTTTTGTTGGTCAATAAATATATATGAGTTCAGTTTAGTTTTTATTTTTCAATAAAATTGAATTAAATTAAAAAAATTTTAATTTAAATCAAATTATATAAGAAATAATTCGATATTTCGAATATCATTTTTCACCCAACCTTACCGCAGCCTTATTGTGCATTCAAATTATTATGTACTTCTACCACATGCTTATGTCACATCTTTACAACTTTTCGATCATACTTGAAAGCTTTTCAACACTTAAATTGCTGCCAAATTAATGGCCGGATAATAAGGCTTTATGTTATCAGAATTTCATCCCAGCTTCGGAAAAACTAATCATATGACTACTCATATTAAAGCAAATTGCCATTTCTAACGCTTGTGTTTAAAGATTGATCCATTTATGGGAAGTACTAAATGAGCTTGAAGCAAAGAGAAAATTTTTGCTCGTTCTTTGCTCTATGTTTCTAATTTTTGTAATTTTTTTATAATTTATTACTATATTTAGTTAATTTGATTAGTTCAAAATTAATTTTATACCTTAATATAAATATTTTAATATGAAATTATAAATTTTAAGCATAAATAGTAAACAGATAGGTATCAGATAATAAATAAAAAATTAATTTTTTACAATTTCAAATTGTATACTTGTAACTATATTTATTGAATAATAAATCTAAAATTAATTATTATTTTTCTCTAATGATTATTTATATTGAATGAAAATTTTGATTATAATGGTTATTTTTATATTAGTATATTTTAAATTGTACATTTATTGAATAAAAAAATAATTTCTCATATAACATTTTACATACGCACATATAAACCAAGCTAGATAAAAATTAAGTTTATGATTTTAAAACAATATATGAATACGACATATAATATAGCAATATTATATTTTCTTTTAACAATAATATTACATTTTTTATTAGAAATATGATCATATTTACTTTTTTTTTTATTTTAAATATAAACATAAAATGTATAATAAATAAAGGTATACTAATAATAATAATAGCTATTGAAACATATATGCTTTGTTGATAACAAAAATAAAAATCTTATGTGTAGTTAACAATTTAGGGGATAGAGTGAGCACTAAAAATTATGCTCTAAAACTCATTTACAAATATTTTAAGAGGATGCACAAATTTAAAGTGAAATTAACCTAAATGTAGGAGAAGATAATAAAATATTTGAAGATTGAAAACTAATTTTAAAATGGGGTTCAATAAGTATTAAAAATAATTTTAAAATTTTTAACTTTTTTAAGAAAATAAATGTTATTTAGTTTAATAAATTATACTTGAAAGTCTTTTTACTTTACCAAAGTCTTAAAAATAATAATGACCGATGGCTAAAGAGTATGGGCAGATTAGTCATTACAGAAAAACGAAGTGATGGCTGTGGCATATTTTCTTTGTCCACCTCTTACATTTGGTCGGTTGCTTTATCACATTTGGTTTCTTCCAATCGGAAAGAAGGATTAGTACTTAGGAAAAGCATAATCACTTTTTTTTTTTCCTCTCCACGTTCATGAGCTTCAAGAATTATGAGACCCACTTTGTCTTTGTCTTCATTCAATTTTCTTTTGGCTATCAATTCATGAAAAGGATATCTATAAGGTTTTTACTGATATAATCCTTTGCTTAAAGGACAATTAAAAAGAAGCTTTGATGTGGTTTAATTTGCTCCAATCCTAATCCACCTCTCATCTCAACACCATGAAGCAGTTTAATTTGCTCCAATCCTAAGCTTTGATGTGGTTTAATAAAATTTAATAATCAGCAACTGATATCTGATTGATTTTCAACCAACTGTTGATTCGATCAGTTACAAATCTTAACTTTTTTGAAACAGCTCACTATAAGTTATTTAACTTTACAAAATTAACCTTATAAAAGTTAATAGAAATAGTGGACGAATGATGTAGAAAAGCCCAATGTATCTGCTTTCATTAATTGGATAAGAAGCATTTCTTCAATGACTAGTCTGTGCTCCACTATTTCTAATTCTCTCTTGCTTCCTTATTTGTTCCTTTTTTTTTTCATTATTAATATTATTTATGATATTTAGTCTTTTAGATATAATTTTACATACAATATTTTTATTATTATTATTGTTATTGTTTTTATTGTATTAACAAAGAATTTGATAGTCTAATAGCAATATAAAAAGTCTCACACATTTTGACAAATAAAATTTTGGGCTATTGTATGAAAATTAAAATAGTTTATTAAAAAAGAAAAATTAAACAATATTATTTTACATTTATTAAAAAAATATATGAATTTAATAATAATATATTATTATTGTTGTAAAATTTAATATTATCTTTTTTTCTATTTATTTATATAAATAAATACGTTATGTCTAAAATAGTCATTTTATATACTAATCAAAACAATTTATATATATTTTACCAAACATTATTATAAAATAACTATCAGCCATCAACTATCAGCTGATAAAAACATTTAAACTAAATAGACTCTTAGAAATACATAAAATCACAAGTAACAATTGTTTTGTAAGTTCGCACTTTTGAAAGATAATTTTCTTCCTTTATTTCTTTTATCTCAAATTTCATAAAAATTTTATTTATATATTCTACATAAGTTATTAGAAAAATAATTGTTTTTTAAATAAATATTAATCAATTTTTTTAAAAAAATAAATTAGGTTGTGAAAACGAAGAAAATTTTTGCTTAATTAATTTTTAAAAAAAGTCAATTAATCAAAAATTTTAATTTCAAACTATGATTTATTTTAACACCAATGAAACCAATTACAGATCTATAAAATTATTTTTAATTGTATCACAGAAAAAATAATAATATTCATTCAGTTCCAATAATATTTTTTTTATATTCTCTATAATTATATGTATTTTATTTTTCTTATTTACTTTAACTCTATTATTAATATAAATATGTGAATCTTGTTATATCTGAAAGAAAAATAAACTAGTGCTAATAAAAGGATGAAATATGAGTGAAGCATATGCTAATGTATGTTGTGAATGTATATTATTTGGAAACAAATTAAATTCCTCCACTAATGAAAAATAGCTATAACAGATTATATTATAACATAATAGAATAGCTACTGTTCACCTGCTAAAAAAAATAAACTCTTTAAACAATTTAATAAGGGTAAATTATATTTTTCTCTTTATTGCATTATACTACTTCATCTCTTATATTTGAAAAAAAAAAATACTTATTCATTATTGATATTTACTTTTTTTGGTACTCATTAGTCCTTCTATAAGGATAAAGTAGTACACAAAAAAATAAATATTATGGATGAATAAATATTTTTTTTCAAATGTTAGAGATAAAGTAGCATAATGAGACAAAACATAGGGAGAAAAATGTAATTTATCCTATTAATAAACAATAGAATAAAACATTAAAAAAACATAAAATCGATACAAATTAAAAAAAAAAAAAAAAACAACAACAACCAGTTTGTGTGTACATTTTTTATGAACTTGAAAACTGAACCATCCAAAGAGGAGGATTATTATAGGAACTATAAGTAAATAGTCCCTTGGAGCTCTTTTAGTATCCTAAAATCCAAAAGAAAGCAAAAAAAGAAAAATCAAATATCAAATTTTCATCCACATGGGAATTATGAATATAATGAATAAACTTAAAAGGATAATGATAGATATTATAGTAGTGACATTTATGGATATTAAAAATCAAAATTTTTGTATTAAAGTTACATGCATAGTCCCTTATATAGGAGAATATACAAATGGAAAGAAAGAATGTAAACAAAATTTAACTCTTCATGAACATTACTATTCATGTAACTACTAGTTACATGAATTATTATCCATACTTTTAACAGACTACATGTAATAAACAATACAATAGATTATGAACTCAAAACATATAGAGCATAACCTATACCTAAGTTACAAGCTCAATACTCTAATCTATATTAAATGACAATTGATTAAGATGAAAATAACAAAGTATAAACTACACCTCTCACTAAAAGATCAATTCTTTGCAAAATTAGTCTTATAACACTCTAACTAAAAGACAAGATGACTAAAAAGTGGCCACTCTTGAGACTGAGAAATAGTCCTTCGAAGATGAAGGAGTCAATCTTCATGGTGATCAAGAATGGAACTACTAAATCCTCTTTAAGATTTTCTATCAAGTGTAGTAAATACTTTAAAGATAAGTACAACTTCTCAACGACTACCTGAACAAGCCTTACTACAAACTAATCGAGCATGAGCCTCTAAGAAGCTAGAAATAACTAATAAGAACAAGACACATTAACCCTAATAGAGAGTATAAATATGATGGTATTTGTTGATTTACATGATTAATCTCAAATTTCCTTTATTTTGACCTTAATGACAAAATTTAAACTACTAGTTTGTGTATTTAAGTGTCCTCAATAGTTAGATTTAAAGTCTTGATCAATTAATGAAGTTTTAAAGTTGAAAATCAAGCAAAAATACCCTTTTAGGATGCTCACTAATGGCATCAAAATAATGAGCATCCTCATGAGCTTCAAGGGATAAGAAAAGGTTTCCAAAAGTTGCATATCCCCTCATAGTCCCTATGACAAGTGTGAGGAGTATTGTCACAATCATGATAAAGTCACTCACAATCTTGAGAAGAGAAATATTAATTCTTCAAGAGTCCTAGAACCCCTCATAATCTCTATCATGATCATGAGGAGCATTATCCATATCATTATCAATCAAGTCTCATGAGCCTCATGCACTCAAAGGAGCTAAAGATCCAGAATCCCTCACGATATACCTTAGTGATCATGAGGTGCATAACGAGTGTGGTGGTAACTTTGTAAAAAATAAATTTAAAAGCAACAATTAGTTATTTTTATTGGATTTCGTGATATATAATGTGGCAAAAAATAAACTTTTAACCACAAAACCTATAACCCGAATCTATATAATTCGACTTAGATTAATTGAGAGGGTTTCCAAACACTCACCAAGATTATCTAATGACAAGATAGTTAGAAGGAAAAAAAGGGGTTCACTCCAGTGACACCCTACTTTGAGATTTTTATATCTTCTTATTGGATTAAGATGTCACCAAAAGATCATGCTCTCTACGGTATCCACACAAACAAGATGATCCAAAGCAAAGTAGGTCTTCTAGAACCTTTGTTGTCTCACAACACATTTTCTCTCTATGTGTTTTTCTAACAAGAAGTAGTCAAGGAAGAATTAGAATATCATTTAGAAAACCTTAAAGAAAGAGATGTTTATATATACATCCTCTATAGGGTTTCTCTTACAAAAATAGTTTTGGTAAGATTAAACTTCTTTTTCTACTTTGATTCTAATTTTAAATTAGAATAATTTCCTATTTATTTAGATAACTCTTACCTTAAATAAATTAGGATATATATATATATATCTTACATAGAGATAATTATTAGGCATATTAATCCAAATTTGCTTTAAACTTGTTCTAAGTGTGTGACCCTATAGGTTCACACAACGTGGGAAGTGGGCCTAAAATTCCCATTGTAGTCCATAAGTCATAATTGGTCTCTAGCAAGATATTATGACTACGCAAGTTGTGTGAAGGCCGATAATCTGACATAACCTAACACATAGCTTGTAGTATAGTCCTTTTGTCACATGATATCTTGATTGAACATAAGGCATGGATTATGTCATTCTTATATTGTTCAATCATATTATTTCTTGATACCAAGTAGACTAACACTGATAACTCTTTATCATTCTATCATGGCCATGCATTTCTCTTCAATATAACTCATCGAAGGGCCTAACAAATATCTTCTCAAAATAATTGAAGGACAAATTCTATTTTAGCTACTCACATTCCTTACACAACTCATTCTATATCCAATCACAACCTGTTTTACCATCTGGTTAAAGTGTAGTGTAATGATGCGTTAAAATACAGAACTTATTGTGTAGGAAACCATGGTGATCTCAAGTCAAAGGACTCAAATAACACTATTATGATGAGAATTACCTATGACAATAATCCATGTGATATTCTCATAGTGGTTTGATCTAGTAAATCATTTCCCTAAATATGTACCTATGAGTTTGACTTTATATCTTATATCCATAATTAGTAAAACTTAATCATCAGTCAATCTCATACTAGCCTTATTCATTGTTATTCCCACAACAATAATCAAATAGGGATATTTAGATTAGAATTCAACTATCACTTAAGATTTTTACTATCAAGTCACGTACTTGATGATCTTAGTAGAATTAACTAATCAGGGATAATACTAGAATTAACTAGTAATAATAAAAATACATCTTTATTATTAGAATAGAAATATGACAATGTCAAAATATAGTCATTACATAATTGGCTGAGGGCATATCACTAACAATTTCAACCCTCACAACCATGACCAAGATCTTCATGATCATAAGGAGAAAAAATCTTATAAAAAGTACATTAAGAAATTAATGAAGATGGATGGAGTTAGTGATTATTTGTATACCTCTAATAGCCATTTTTTAACTCTCTATTATGAATAAGACCTTTATAACTCATTTATAAGGTTAGATTGTTTGTTAAGTAAAATTATTTCTTAGTGTTCTAACTTAATAAAAAAATTCTCTTTGTTTATTCAAGTCTTATACTCAAACTCTTGAGGGAATTGGTCAATAATAGTTATAGGTCTCTTGTTCTACTTTATTTTTAAGGATAAAGAAGTGGGTATTGAGAACTTTAGTTTAGGTTTGTGTTGAGTCCAATGAAAAACTCATATTAGTATAAGGCTTTATGTGAGCCTAAAAACACAAAGTGAATGCAAGATTGGTGTGAGCCTTTAAACTACTTGTTTATACAATCTTATTAATAAGATATTTGTAGGAGTTTGATAAATCCTAACCTAGAGAGAAGTTAGGTAGGGGATGTAAGATTTTTCTAAATTCGAACACGTATAAATTTTGTATTCCTTATGTGTTTGTTGTTTACTTTAATTCTTATTCTTAAACTCTTTATATTAACTTTCAAATTTCTTAATCTTCCTCCAAAATTTTTAATAGCCCTAATCACTCTCTTTAGGGAAATTTTAATTTAATATTAGAGCAAGGAGTTTATCAACTTAATTGTTTGTTTGAAAGATTATGGAGAGTAAATTTTTAAACTTCCAATGCTCTTCTTATAACTTTAAGGAAACCAGGGAAGCAATACATCAAAAAGGAAGTCAATATAGAGATCCTTAAGTGCTACCCAAAAAGGATTAAAATTTAAGGATGACATCCACAGATAAGTCACATGATCTCTAGGCTCTCGACTAATGTACTCATAGGAAAGCTACTCACTCATTAGCTTACTTTGAGACGAAGAGAGCATGAGAAGGAGGATAAAGAAGAGAAGAAAAAGTGGATTACTCTTAAAGTTTCAGAGGACTTTAGTGATAAAGAGAGTTTTGAAGATCCTAGTAAGGAAGATGAGGAACTAGTTATGCTCACTAAGGTTTTAAGAAGTTCTTAAGAAAGAAGAACATGACAAAGCTCAAGGATACAAAAAGGAGATAAAGTCACATAAGGCTTTAATCTAGAATCCCTTTTTATACATTATGTGTAATGTCTTAATGGCTTGAAGCATAACTTGTTTAGTATTAGCCAATGTATAATATAGGAAAAAAAAGTCACATTTTATCTTAAAAGTTACTTTGTTAGCCAATTAAATGATGGCAAAGTAATTTTTAGTGGTGAAAGGATTAATAATGTTTATATGATTGATTTGAATAATGTGTGTAATAAAGACTTTAAATGCTTAATGTCTATTTTCTATGATATATGGAGTTTGCATAAAAGGCTAGGACATGCTAATATTGAATTGAGCGATAAGCTTTGTAAAAGTAAACTTGTCTATGGTTTATCCAAACTCATGTTCATCAAAGACAAGATATATGTCATATCTCGAATTTTGACTATCGTCGATTATGGTCCTAGGATAAAAATAATTTATGAAAAATAATAAAATGCATATTGTTATTTTTTCATAGTATCCAAACCTCAAACCTAAACCTTTAATGCCTTAAACTAGTTGAATCAAACAATCAGGTCCACGAAAGGAACACGAGTTTAGTGAAATCAAGCTTTAAGTTAATGAATTGAATAATGGATCAGTGAATCAAGCACTTTTGGATAGTCACTACAAATTTAAATAACTATTCGACTATGTAGTTCATTGAATTGATAAATGGTTCATCGAACCCGAGAGTGTTTCGTTGAACTAACAATTGATTTGATGAACTAGACACTTAATTTACCTCTCCAAAAACCTAATAGGAACTAGCTTTGAGTGACCTAGGAGCCCTTTCATAAGTGTGTATGTCTGGCCACATGCATGAACACAAGTGTTATTTGCTTATCCATACATGTGGGGTATGGGCTCTAAAGTTTTTGTGAGCCTGAACCCATATGGGCACATGCAAATCCTCTATCTTTTATCTATAGCCATAAATACCTCAATTTTATGTTCATTTTTAAAGGGATTCTTAGACACCTTACCTAGTGTGCATCCAAGATTTTAGTAATTATGACACTATTTAGGCTCAGGGCCTTAGGAAACACACTACTATGCCATAAAGTCATATTATGGAGAAGAGGAGTCGCCACCTAGGGTAATAACTGAGACAATTTGATTGGTGGTACTCAATTCTCTAAAAGAAAGTTAGCACCATAATCAGGAGATTCTAAGAATGAAATACTAACTTCTCTTAGTCTCGTGTTCATTTAGCATTACTTTATAATTATTACTTCATTCTCTACTTATATGTAATTTTATTAAACCCTATTTGAACATCCATCTAACCCAAAGGCATATAGTTAATAAAATCACACATAAAAATGCATTCAAGCACGTCATCCCTAAGTATAAACTAAGTTTAATTTTAATGAAAGTTAGCTATATTTACATTTTTTATTTATGAATGAAATGGACTAAAGGTGGGCATACATTTTAATTAGTAAGATTAAGTCTATTTGTTTCAATTATCTATAGGGAATGGACTTAAGTCTATAGAATTTTTAAAGGAAAAGTTGAATTAGTGGGCCTAAGTCTAAATTGATTTTATTTTAAGTGAAATGTGGGCTTAAGTCTATTTGTTTTAAAAGTAATGAATTTAAATGGGTTGAACGAAATCTAAATAAATTTTAATTAACTAAAAATGGGCTTAAAGTCTAATTAACCTAAAATGGGCCTACATTGGTTTTAATTAATTAATTAACCTAAACCATTTATAAACCTATTTTAAGTGAATTGGACCTAATCATGGGCTTGGGGTCCAAAAAGGATAAAAACATCTAAAAAACAAAACCCAAACAAAAATTATAACAAAATCATATCAAATACAAGATTTATGTGTTTTTCTAAAAACCCTAAATCAATTTACATGAAACCCTAAATTAATCTACACCCATTATTGATTTTAATTGATTTTTATCCAATTGAACCTAAATTACTAATTCATTTTAAAAGCAGAAAACTAAAAGTTTACTATTCCCATTACTGGGGTTATTACAATATTCTATGTACTTGAAATTCAAATTAATTACAAACCCAAATTAATTAACACACAAAACACAGAAAAAATAACAAACATAGAAACATCAAACCCTAAAATCTAATCACAGTTTATAATCCATAGCATTCCATGGATCTTTTATTTGATTTTTGAAAATCTGGCAATGACCTCATCAATCCCAAATTGGATTCTAAAAGGAAAACATAAAAAAAAAGAAAAATCACAGCAATCACATTAGCCAAATGAGTAAAATAACAAAATAATAATTATAGGAAATTAAATTAAAAAGAAAATAAAATAACAATTAAAGGAAATTAAATTAAAAAGCAAATCAAAAGATAGGGGAAAATGGAAATAAGATGTTGTGCATATGCTCTTGGATGGCCCCTTAAATTAGGATTGTCACCGTTTTTAAACTTGTTGTTTGATTCTGGACAAGGATTGATTGCATTCAAAGACACAAATCGTTCTTTTCAAAGCCTTTAAAGAATAGTATTAAGAAACTAGGGTTTTGAGAAATAAAAGAAATAAAGATTTTGAGTGTTGTGCAGGTTTTCTTCTTAGTAGTGTCTCTATTTTTTTCATAATTCTAGGGTTTTCATGCAATAGGATTTTTTTCTTTCACACCGTCCTCTCCCCTCACTCACATAGTCTCTGCCTTTTAAAAGTAGAGACATGTGAGCTGACCTTCCTCAATTCCAGGAAACAAAATTTATGTGTTTAATTTGCAAAAATTTTTTACGCATTTTGACCACGTTATCTGATAACAAAAAATAAATAAAATAAAACAAAATTTTAATCAATCAAAAAAGAGAAAAATTGGTGAAAATTTTGAAAAATAGGATTTTTCATGCATTGGCATTATGCAATGTTGATCGACATTAATGATGCCGATCTTCAAAAATTACTTTTTAAACTTTTAATTACCAAAAGACCCTTGAAAACTTGATTTTTTGCAATCAAATTGTAAAAATATTACAATTTAGTCCTTAAAGTCCAAAAAACTAACAATCGAGTTCAATTTTTGATTAAATTTCATCATAGGGGATTATGTTGCAATTGTGCATAATTGCATCTTGAAATTGGGTGCTTACACTTAGGACACCCTTTTAAACATAATTTTAACTAATTTCCCTTAATTTTCTTAGAATTTTGGAACCAATTTACAATCAAATACTATTATTATCTTCTCAAAGCATGCTTCAAAGATATAATAATTTACATTTTCACATCATTTTTC
Source organism: Mallotus nudiflorus (assembly GCA_947683625.1). NCBI lineage: Eukaryota > Viridiplantae > Streptophyta > Magnoliopsida > Malpighiales > Euphorbiaceae > Mallotus > Mallotus nudiflorus. The sequence continues at coordinate 1,307,642 of CANTUR010000107.1, forward strand.
ATAATCAGGTGAGGATAGCTTATAAGAACAACTTATAAAGTATACTTGCTTCCACTTTTTTTTTTTTTTATCAAGTTTAGTCTATAATCTGAGGACCCCAAAAAAATATCATTTTGCATATTTAAATTTATTCAATGTTGCATTTTCTCTATTTTCTCCTTTTATTTATTAATGGCTAGCTAACTAAGAAAATTGATGTGAAATCTGGACCTTTTGCATGCTATTTGCTCGTTTATTATTTTTAATCCATTTTTTTTGTGATTATGTTATTTGTATTTCTACCCTTGCATGTGAATTTTCCAAAATATCAATTTCATAATAAAAATTACATTTGTAGAGGTTTTACATATATATTGCGTTATTCATCACAAATTTTGCATTTGTAATGTAAATTTCATATTTTAATATAAAATTCATATTTTTGATGTAAAAATCACATTTTCATGACAAAAATATTATTTTTGATAAATTATTAAAATCAAGTTTACATGTTTAGATTTTTATCATAAGAATTATATCTTAAAGACTAAAATTGCATTTTTTATTTTAAAATTGCATTTTCATGACTCTCATAGAAAGATGGCATTTTTTAGTTTGTTACATTTATTTTCATCATAAAAATCTTATTTTTGGATCCTCGTTAGAAAAAGCTTGCATTTTTATCCTCAAGTTCATATTTTTATAATCAAGTTTTCTTTTTAAATTCATTAACAAGAAAAAACTCATTTTATTGCATTTATATTAAAACTTTTATATTTTTCACCTTATTTCCATCATAAAATTTCTATTTTTAATTTGGCTTTGCATGTAAAATACGATTTTTGCATAAAAATATATTTCTATTTATTTCCATGGAAAATTGCGCTTTTGCATAAAAAAATTATATTTTGGCTTTGATTGCATAAAAATCACATCTTAGTCTAGATTATCATTCAAGGGTCCTTTTATGCAATTTTGTGTTAATGAAATACTTATTTTCTTATTCCAATTATCTCGTTTCCTTTTGGGTGCTTAAAAATATTACTTATGATTCCTCCATTTAGTATAATTTTGTTACATTTTCTATAATTATGTATTTTTAAATGCTATTCCATATTATTCTTGATTATGAAATTGTGTTAGCTCTTTCAACTATCTTGTCTTGTTTGATTGAATTTGTGAATAGATGAATGGGTACATATATATTTGTGTTAATCTTTATTTTACAGGTGTTTATTAGATTTAGGTTTAGATTTATTTTTATGCACTTTTCCCTTTCATATGTATTTACTAGGAAAACTATGTAAATAATTATAAATAGTTTTTAATTCTTATTTATGCTTTATTATATTATGGATGTATGTGTACGTTTTTAAACCATCATATCAAAACTAATGTGATGTGGAACCTATAACAGGTCTTACCTAATGCGAAGCAACCAAGTAGAAACAATTTCAACACAAAATCTTTGACGAGGGGACAATTTTAGCTTAGTCTCAAAATTGTCTCCTACTTCCTGAGCGACTTGGTGGCGACTCCTTTTTACATAAAACAAAATGTCTCTCTTCCTCTCAAGGATATAAAAAATTCTACTACTCCTAAAAATCATTGTGCACTTCTCACATCGTTCACAATGTTTACTCCACTAGGGACTCAGAGAGAAGTGATAATTTTAAAATGGGTTGCTTCTTATTATGTAATTATCATACCTCAAACTTTGACAACCTTGAATTACGATTCAATTATGATAATAAGTAATCCCCTTGTAGTGTACAAACCCAAAATCTAAAACCTTAAGCCTTTGGAATCTTAGAACTAAAGAATCAGACCTATAGGTTAATGACTTGATCACTAAATTGACCAACTGAACCTCCAGTCAACAAAAAAGAATTTGACAATGGTAAACCATATATTTAAGGTAGGACTATATATGTGTGTACCTACCTAGGCATATAATTCATTGAACTGATGGATGTTTCATTGAATCAAAGCACAATTTGCTAAACTAGTAATTGGTTTAGTGAATTGGAAGCTCAAAACACCTCCTTGAAACTTATAAAGACTCTTAGAATGAACATAGAAAAATTTTGAGCAACTTTAGCTACCTATCAACCTTGAACAAGTGTGTGCATATTAACCGCGCGTTATGTGTGTGGCCACTACACAGCACACGTGCGTGAGTGCATGACCATGTGCATATAAACACAGTCACAAGTACTCCCAAACGGCCATGGTACCTTTCTCATGCTCATTCCTATGCACCTGTATGTAAATACATGCTTATGTGTGCAAACATATGCGGTTGACTCCCCTATATCTATAAATACCTCATTTTTTCCATTTTGGGGGGAATTTTTGTCATCATATTGAGGCTTCACTAAATTGAAGACTTAAGACACCCTTTTAAATATATTTTTAACTAATTCCTTTTATTTTTTAGAATTTTTAGACTCAATTTGCAACCAAACTTGTTTTTATCTTTGTTAAAGTATGCTTCAAAGGTTAATGATTTGAATTTTCACATTATTTTATATAATTAAAATGAGGATAGCTTGTAAGGACCACTTTTGAAGAAAATATTTGCTTCCACTTTCTAAACAAACTTATTCTAAAATTTGAAAACCTGAAAAATAATGTATTTTGCACGTTTAATTTTATTTAATATTGCATTTTCTCTTCTACTCATTTTCTCTTTTAACTATTATTGTTGGCTGGTAAATCATAGAAAATTGATGTGATTTTTATAGTGAATTCTTACCCTTTTGCTTACCAATTGTTAATTACTTATTTAATTATATTTGTGTTATTATTTTATTATGCATTTCTATCCTTGAGTGTGGATTTTTCAAGATATCATTTTCCTTAATAAATATTGCATTTTTAGATGTTTAATATGCTTTTGCATTGTTTTTCACAGACTTTGCATTGTTTGTCACAGACTTTGCATTTTTAATAATATAAAGAAAATCACATTTTCAATATAAAATTCATACTTTGGCTTAAAAGTCACATTTTCACTAAAAATATTATTATTGGAATGTCATCGAAATCAAGTTTACATTTAGACTTTTATCATAATATTTTATTTTTTGAATAAAAATCATATTTGCATTTTCATGATTTTTATACAAATATGGAATTTTGAAGGATTTTTAGCATAAAAATTTATAGTTTAGGAAAATATGAATTTTTTTTGTAGGATATGCATTGTCATTGGCTCCATATTGAGGTTATAATAATTGGTCATAATTCTTTATTTCACCATTGTTGCAAGCATTATAAGTTTTAGTGCAGGGTTGAATAGAATTAAATCCAAAATATGCATCACAAGAATCACATTATTCTTTTTGTTTTGAGTCTAAATCATTTAGGTTTGCATCAAAATTCATAATCTCATATTGATTGAATAAAAATCCTACTCTTAGGCTAAAAACATTATTTATGGATCCCATAATGAAAAACATATAATTCTGATTATTTTGTGTTAATATAATATTTATTTCTTTATCATATTCATTATACCACTTTTAGGGTGTTTAGAAATGCTACTTGTCATTGCACTTATTTTTATATGATTTTATTGTATTTTCTATGAATATGCATAATTAAATGCTATTGTGTGCCTTTTTTGCTATGTCATTGCATTACCATTTTTTGGTTATATGTTATGTGTGTGAATGAATGGGTGGAATGCATAAATTTGCACTAACCTCTATTTTGCAAGTGTTTATTAGATCTAGGACTAGATTTACTTTTCGTATTTTTTCTATTTTCTTCATATTTATTAGAAAAGCCATGTAAAGAATTGTAAATAATTTTTACTTTTTTTTATTCTCACTTTATTATGTTATGCATGTATGTATATATAAACTATCATACCTAAACTAGGATGATGTGGAACCTAGGTCTTACCTAATAAGAACCAACTAAATAGAATTGACTTCCTGAACTTAGAATCTCTAACAAAGGGGATGATTTTTGCTTAGTCACAAAATTGTCTCATATTTCCTAAGCAACCTTATGGCAACTCTTTATAAAATAAAATAAAAGCATCACTTCCTCCTAAGGCAAACTACAAAAGTTGGCTTAACACTTGTACTAGTCACTCCACTTGAGACTCAAAGAGAGGTGATGATTTTCAAAATGGTCTACTTCTAATTGTGTAATATCTATTTATATGGTTACCATTAAATTACATTTTTCATAACATTCATCACATATGGACAACTAGTCTCAATCAATAGATAATATCCAAATGAAAGAAAAAAACCATGGTTCCACTTAAGTCATATGGTGATCAATTTGGTATTATCACCTTTGGCCTTTACTCAGTCTAAGAGAATTTGTTGGGTTCATCTGACCAAGGTTTGTGGCCCAACTCCTTAAGGAGGGCAATTTTCTCTCAAGTAATCAAAAGATGTTAGGCTCACTAACTAGAGTACATTAACCTTAGTCATATGATGGTATCTTGTAAAAGGAACTTAAGTCATTCACCTTAACTCAACCTATATAGATAAACCAGTAGAAACTTCCACTAGGGTTCCACTTGGCTTTGCATATTACTATATCTTGATATTTTTTGCTTAATATAGGATTTACAAATAATGGGACACTTCTAGTTTTTATCACCAATTGATATCATTTTGTCAGTCCTTATAGACTATATATCCTAGGATTTGTGTGATCCTTATTGACCTTATATAAGTTTGATGCATAAGGAATGATGTGAATCATGCACCCTAGTTTGAATAATCTTTAATCCATAGACTATCATCTATGTTTATTTTTCTTGTATGAGTTCAAAAATCACTATCTTGGACAAAATGGTGTATATGGTCCTTTGACATAAGGCAACACGTTCATCCATAAAAGGTTTATTAGAGTTTGTAACCACTTATATATCTATGCTAGGCACGTATTGGGTATATGGCATATGATGGCTCTAGTCCATTATATGTAGGGATAAGTGATCGACCAAGATAGAATTCATTACCTAGAGTGAACTGGGATAAGATCCTATGCCATTGGTGTTTACTTAGTCCGCAAGCATACAAAGTCATCCAAGTAGTAAAATAATATCATGACACAAGGATTTAAGAATTAAATATTGAATTACTTTTAGTATTTGCTTGTTTAGATGATCGATAGTCTTGAATAATGGAAATAAAAGAAAAATTAAAGTAAACTAACTAATTAACTACACTTAAATTCACTATATAGATAATTGTTAGGATTTTTATCCTTAGCTCAAACTATCTAAGGATTACGTCAATTTATTTCTTAATTATAAATTCTTTTCTATTCCCAAGTATCTTTTAAATTATAAAAGTCTCTCTCAAAGACTTTCACAATTGATATATTATGACAATTACCCAATTATTTAGATCTAACTAACTCAAGTAATTAATCATACTCAATTTTGAATAAAAGCTTTAAAGGAATATTAATAATTGAATTATCTCTAAACTAACTCAATTAATTAATAGATTGATATTTTAATCTTAATAAAATTAATCTCTCAATCTAACCTTGTTTGCCAAATTAATTTAATGGTTAATCAGTCCAAAGAAAGAATTAAGTTCAATAATAACCAAGAATAAGAAATTGTTCAATTAAGAATTTATCCTAATTAAGCTCATGTTCGGCCAGGACTAAAAACTATGGCTAAATAATTTAGATTAGAGAAGAATAAGAGATTCAAACATATTCATTATAATATAAAAATTAAGATTAAGAAGAATAATAAAAGAAAAACTCTTTAATTCCTTTTTATTCAAAATGATGTTCGAGTTCTCAATACTTGAATCTTCCACTCTTAATCTAAGGTTAATCAATCACTTAAGTTGTAAAATTATAAGTCAAAATCTAATTCCAATAATAAAAAGATAAAAATCCACCATAGTATGCTAACCCTAGCCTCTTTTCCATTTTTCCTTAAAAGAGGAAAATTATACTATTTATACTATTCCATAAAAATACCTTAAAATAATCATTTCTTAAAATTAGTTGATTGCATATGGTTGTGCTTAAATTTAGACACATTCAATTTAAATTCATCCATCTAGAAAAAATAATTTTAGGCACAATGTGTGTTTAAGTGCACATAGCTGTGTCTAGCCTGCTATTCTGACAGTCCACTATCTTTGGATCAAGTATGGTTGTATCACTCCTTGCACACGACCATGCCTAATAGGCTTCTCTACATAGTTCCATGATGAGGCTTACGCATGATAATGCTTCTAAATGCACACAGTTATGTGTTTACTCTTTTATCTTGGGAATTGTGCTTTTTTCCATATCCACAAAGATTTGAGCTTTAATCTTTAAGTGCTCTCCTTAGCACACCATACATCAGCTCCATATCGAGCACGTCTAGCATGGAAATAAATAAAAACATAAAAAATAAATAAATAACACCAAAAAATTAATTAATCTATTAATATTCCTAAAATTCTAGACTTAACACTTTTTAAACTAAAACATACCAATATTCAAGACTAACCTATAATCTAGAAACTTAAAACCTAATGAATTAGTACTCAAAATATAATATTTTTCATTCTTTTCAACTCCTCCACATTTGAGTCTTTCCATGTCCTCAAGCAAAACATAACATGATGAATTAAATCCATAGCTTTAACCTAACTAACTATTTTAATCTCCTAATAATATAAAGTTTTAAAACCAAAAACTAAAACAATAACTCTAGGTCAAAGATGCATAATTTACTATATGGAGAGCAAACTTCTCAATTGAAATCATGAAAGCAAAAAATTTACATTGGAAAAAAATTGAATGCAAATATAAATCATTTTAAAACTTAGCAAGTCAAAAATTCAATACATATAATATAACCATAGAAATTCTACTTAAATGTTTTATCAAAGAACTTTCCAATCTTAATATCCCCCTATTTCCCATACTACTTTGTGTGGATACCTCTAAAAAGTGTCCTTTGGATACTCATACTCTAATTTAAAGCATTAGAGTAGAAGGAGCTTATAAAAATGGAAGACTTGAAGTTTTAGCTCCAAAATAATTCTTTAACGAGTGTGTTTTATGCTTCATCTCATTTTTTAATAAAAGAAAAGAAATAGTTTGAATTTGACTATCTTAAGAGTTGAATCTAAATTTCTACTTATAAGCATTTTTCTCAACATCAAGTAAATAAATTCAATTATTCAATAGAGAAGTAAGCATTAAGTTCATTAAAAATAAAAAATCCTTAACCACAAGTTATTATTCTTGCTTAAAAGTTCACATCAAACATTAATTAGAGATTACTATACTTATTAAAGAAAACCACATTTAGTAAACTTAACTCTTCATATGAATATATTTTAAAAACTTAAGTGGAATGCATGAAATTAATTTTGAAACATCTAAATGCAACAAAAACAATAATGGAATGCAATGACATGCATGTCCCCCCCCCCCTTTTCTAACTAAAAACATAAACTAAAATCAAAACACAAAATTAAAAATTTTTAACAAAAGGAAAGTACTCCCCTCCTTGAGATGGACTAGGTTGCGAAGGAGATAGAGTGGTGTAACTGGTTGCCTTAGTAAAGCTTTTGAGCCTCTTGTTTTAATAGGTGTGTTGCTTCATCAGCCCTTCAAATTAAATCTAAAGCTCATCAAGTCTTGCATTAATACTCATCTCCATCACATCATAACAAAGTAGAACCTATTGCCATTAAAAAGTTTCCTCACTTGAAGTCTTTCTTTTGATCCACTCTTCATTACTACTAACTTAATCTTTTTCCCCATCATTTGGAAGAGTTACTGTTCCTTGGCATAAACCATAATGGCACAATAGATAACCACCTTTGGGTGTTAGCTTCTTGCAATGTCCTCCTTTTATGATAATTTCAAATAAATAAGAACTTTTACATTTAAAATCCCTATATTTAGCAATCTCATATCATGATTGGCTAAATTAAAAGTAGAGAATATAGAGCCAACTTAATAACTATATGTCCCATAAAAAGAGCTATTTTATATGCCTACACAACATGCCATATTGATTGAAAAATAAAATATGTATTAGAAACTCTAGAGTTGATATATAAGTACAACATCATAAAAGTTCGCCAAATGAAAACCTAGTTCTATTTTATCTTCTAAGGATAAAGTGCGATATGATTTTATGGATTAACAAATAAGAATGGTTCTTAATTAACATACTACTCATTGATTCCCTTTCGTAAAACCTATTATCTCCCATAATTTCACTTTAAAAATCAGTCATAAAGTTCACTAAAGGATGCCAAAGCCCTCCATTTGAAAACCAAAAATTCTGGACATAAATTCATAATCAAAATGATACTCTCTACCAAAGAACCTACACAAAAATATTTTTTGATTTTCATCAACAATTTTTAATGTAGTGTAAAATTGAATTCCAAGTTCTTAAAAAGTTTCATATTTCATATTAATGAACTTAGTCCAACCTATTTCATTACACAAAATAACCATCTCCTCATCAAGTCCTATGTCTATCAACATATCATCTTCAAACAATTTTAACAAATTGAAATTTTTCTTTAAAAAAGAGCATAATGTCTTACCTTCCTACTAGAAATGAATAAGGAAGAAAGCATCATATTCGAAAGTAAAATCAATTACCTTACCTCTTTCTTGTTTGGCATTAATCTTTTTGTTCTATAATATGATGAACAAGTAGACTAATTAGTAAGGTTCAAAAAAATGAAAAAATTAACGAAAAATAAGGGTTTCATGAAAAATTTCGAGTGAGTATACTGAAAAAATTAGATATAAATATGGAATAATCCTCAAAAGTAAAGGATAAAAATCAACATTTAAAATGCAAGAAAAAAATTCAAAAAGGAAGGAAAAATAAGAATGGATAGAAATAACTCATAACTGAATATTGATAATAAAAGAAATAAAGAACTAAAAAGAATAAGACATAAAATTTAACCTTCTACACACACACACACACTTAAAGTCGACATTGTCCTCAATGTTAGTAAATTAAGAGAAAAAACTAGGAAAAGAAAATAATTGCAACACTAGAAATATGCAAAATAAAATGCTTTTAGAGCACACAGTTATGCTAAATTAAATCTGAAAATATGAACTTCAAGGCATACAACTGTGTGCCTTTAGAGTACACGGTTGTGCTGAATTGATTGTGAAAATGAAAACCTCTAGGAACATGACTATATGTTATTTATGACACAACTATGTCTACTTTGACTTCTATGAAATGATTTGACATAACTTTATGCATTTTGGCATACAATCATGCCTGATAGCATTAAATTATCCTTTATGAAGCACACGGTTGTGTGGCATAGTCATGCCAAAGTCTATTTTTGTATGATCAAGAGGCACACAACTATATGCATTTTTAGTACAAAGCCATGTCTACATAACAAAAAATAATTTTGTAATTCTACATTTTACAATTTAACACAATTAAACTTACTTAAACATCATCAAACATACTTATATCATTATTATACACTTAATCAAGGATCATATACCATTAAACAATAAAATTAACAAACATAAACTTAAATTTAATAGAGTTATATGTACAAAGACAATGAAACTAGAAAGTGCTTAAAAGTTATAGCTTAAATAAATTTCTCAAACATGTAAAAAAATTTAAATAAATTACATTAAAAGAAAAGTTCACAAAATAAATACAAATCAAAATAAGTACATCTCAAGCTTGTTTTGGAGGCTCTTCTCTTGTTAGCTTAGCTTGTGCTGGCTAAAATAAAGGAGGCACATATCTTTATAATGTGAAATAGGCCATTATGTTATGGTTTATGAATTTCACACTTCTTTTGAGCTATTTAATATTGGTGTTTAGCAACCAACTTACAACTTAAGATTGTTGATGTGCCCAATGAATTCATTCAAGTCATCTTTTTTATTTTTTCCCTCTTCCTCTTCATTTCCTTAAAGAGCTTGTTAATTTCTCCTCACCAACTAATACTTAGGATAGCTCCCCTCTATAAGCCCTATTGATTGCATTATATAGATGTTAATCACATCACATCCCTCTACCTTAGAAAAATACATATTCTCAATATCAAACCCTATATACTCGGCTATTACGGTGACTAGCCCCTAACCTTGATTGCCATTAAGACCTTTAAAGACACATCTTATAGCTTTATTATTATTGTATGATATATGTCTACTTTTCTCTCTTGGACCATGCAATAGAGAATAGCAAGCTCGATGGTGCCAACCATGGAATCCTTTTCCTTCTTACTAAAAATAGTTTAAGCCATTACTTGGTGGAGGTACCTGAGTATATACAATTGAATATGAGATTTTTTTGCCACTCTAGCCTAGTATCTAGCCTCTCTCAATCCCATTTGCTTTTTCCAAAATTCATCCTTATCCAATTATATATTGGCTTTGTGGTCCTTTGAGAATTTGAAGACATCATTGTGATAAAACAAGACCAATTAAAAATCCCTCATTCACGAGCCTTAATGAAATGAATTTAGCACTCTTATCAAAATGAAAAAAGGAAAAAAACTCACTAGTAGGTCTCAAATAACTAAGGTATGTCCTAAGCATATATATTTTCTACTAAATCCTTTATAAGTACATCATTACATCATCTAACAATACTATAGTTTAAAATGGCAATGAGCTAGGATATTTATTGGGTTGAATTTTCCTATGCCTAAGGTCCTTATATCTTTATTTTTATTAGCAAAGGAACTTTAGTGGGGAAGTTATTTCATCTCTCTATTATTGGCCTATCCTTATGGGTTTAAGGAGTTACTCCCTAGCCTTGAACATTTTAGTGGAGGCACGATTGTCTTTCCAACTCTTATTTTGATGTTAACATTTATGACTTGAAGATTGAGAGTAGAAAATTAAAAATTAAAGAAAATTTGCTTTAGAAATAAAAAGAGAAGAGAGAGGGAAATTGTAGATTGATTAAGAGAAAAAGAAAAAAAAAAGATACTTTAAAGGGATATGGAAAAGGAAATAATGTAGAATGTTAATAGGAAGTAAATTCAGCCTAAACCTTAGAAAAATAAGAAAAAACTAACATGGTGTTTAAATGGTGGTTCTACATTATGTAGAGCAGCAACACATGATTGTGTGTCTAAGCCTTAGGGTTTGGAATTATGTCTAGCATGGTTGTGTGTTCAACTTCACATAGCTATGGCTGATTTCGTTCCTATTAGATCTAGGCACACATGGTTGTGTGTAAAAGCACACATGGTCATGCCTGAAATATGTTTGTTTTTTTAAAACTTCAAGTGGATAGCACACGGTTATGTGCAAAAACATATAGAGCTATTCCTAAATTCAAAGTTCAATTCTTGTAGTATAAGTATTTTGGCATGGCTACATTAATCTAGCATGCGGTCATGCTTAAAACTTAAAAATTTGCCATTCAAAAGAGATGCAGCTGTGTACAAAAACACACATAGCCATGTCAACTTATTACAAGCAAAGCATGCATAACTTGTTCCTAATTCTAACACCTAAAAACATTATACACTTAATTCTAATAATCAATTATTTAATATTCACAACTAAAGAAAGTAGTAACACATCACAAAAACTAATTCTTCACATAATGAAAAAATTATTTGGATAATAAAGCTTAATGCCCTTTTGATGTCCAACACTTGTGTGATAATTACATGTCTTCCTTGATCTTTAATGTTCTATTTGTCTTAATTTACCTAAAAAATATATTATGGTGGGATATGAATTGTATAAAAACATAAAAACATAATTAGTAAACGAATGAAAACTAAAAATTACATATCTTGATCAAGCCCTAATAAGTGCCTATTTGAGATGCCATAATCTTAACCATGGCATTAGCTATGGGTTGGTGTTTGTCAAGAAAACAACGTGATGAAAACCATCAACCTTGCCTTTATAGTACTTCTTCAAACTCTAGCCATTCACTTTAAATTTCTCTCTCAGATTATTCATCAATTCAATAACTCTATTAGAAAAACTTGTGACACTGTTAAAGGTCCTACTATATAGTTTCAAGCTTCATTGGAAACAAACTTAACCTTGATATGAGAAATAACATATGATCTTCAATTTCAAAGTGTTTCCTCTTTATGCTTGCATCAAGCCATTTCTTTGTACATCCTCAAACTTTAATAGGCCACTTGCCTAATCTCATCCAACTTATAACTATAGCATTCTCCTCTCTTATGCTCTTTTTTAGTTGTAATTCAAAGCTTTCATTACCCAATAAGCTTTATTTTCAATCTTAACCAGAAGGTGACAAGCTTTGTACAAACCAATCTAAAAGGATGCATCCTAATTAGTGTCTTGTAGGTTTTCCTATAAGCCCATAAAGCATCATTAAGCTTTCTTGCCCATTCCTTTTTTAACTTGCCTACTATTCTTTCTATGATCTTCTTTAATTCTCAATTACTAACTTCCACTTGCCTACTAGTTTGAGGGAGATAAGGAGTAGCTACCTTATGTCTAATCCTATACCTAACTAATAGTGTATAAATATTCTTATTACAAAAGTGAGATCCACCATCATTAATAATAACTCTTGGAATATCATACCGAGAAAAGAGCTTCTTAAGAAACTTGCACATAATCTTTTAATTATTAGTGCCACAAGCTTGTGCCTCTACCCATTTAGAAACATAATTGACATAAACTATGATGTATCAATTACCTTTTGAGGATGGGAATGGTACTATGAAGTCAATACCTTAAACATTAAAAATTGGAACTTCTAAAATACCTAATTGAAACTTCTCATTCTTTTTGGATATGTTATTGTTGGCAACTGGTAAATCTTTTCCCCTTACATTCAAAGGAAAAGAAGTCTTAATAAGAAAATAAAAAGGGCACGACAACTTTACCAAAGGGACATATGTTCTATTTATAGGACAAGGACAAATGGTTAGTCTCAAGGGGATACAAGATGCTTTGTTTGTGGAGTCACCACCTGATTTTTAGAAAGTTAAGAAAAGATGTAAGGGACAACATCAGGTTACTCACTGAGTATTATCCCCAGCAGAGATTATATGTTTAAAAGATCACATCTACTTTTTAGCTATTTCTTATTACACAATACTTTATATATAACTGCATAACACATTAGTTTTTGTAATGACAATTTTGTATATACACATTCATACAACAAATGATAATAGAAAGTAAAGAAAATATTTACAATTATTACATGGCTTTCTTAGTAAATACATATGAAAGAGAAAAAGGTGCAAAAATGTAAATCTATTCCTAATCTAGAAATACACCTGCAAAATAGAGGTTAGCATAATTATGCGCAATTCCATCTATTCACCCACTAGGATGGTAAATGGGCAAGAGACGCATGTAGTTGTGTGCACTTGCAAGATTTAAATGAAATGATTGCTCAAATGACAACATATTCCTAAATAATGAGAAAAATAAGAAAGAATGCATGATTGCATCACTAGACTATGAAATGGAAGCTCTAGCTCAAGAATATGAACTTTCATATTATTTGATGCATTTTAATATAAAAATGAAAGAAAATACTTATTTTCATACTCGAGAGTGTAAAGATGCAATTTTGATTGCAAAGATGCTTATCCAAAGAAAAATGCAATTTTTGTGTTGAAAATGTAGAAATTATGTTAGAAATGTGATTTTCATGTTGAAAGTATGAAAACTATGCAAAATGATAATATTGATATTCATTAGATGCAAGATGATAACTTTATATAAAAAATGATGATTTTTCACATAAATCTACAAAATGATATGAAGATGCTGATTATAATATCTAAATTTGATTTTTATCAAGAAAATATGCTAAGAATGCAGAAATCATGTGAAAATGATAATTTTTGGATTTTTCAAAAATAAAGATGCAAGCCTGCTACAAAAGATAGTATTTTATTCATGAAATATAGAATTCATATAAAAATATTATTTTATAATAACAGGATTCATTTCGTGATGAAAAATGTTAGTTTTATAATAAGAATGATATAAAGATAATGAAAAAAAATGCAAATTTGATGCAAAAATATGAACTTTACTATACAAATGTGATTTTTATAATAAAGTTATGACAATAATAGTGGAAATGCATAATATGGTAAATAATTATTAAGAAAATGCAAATTTAGTGTAAAAATGATATTTTTGTGATTTTCACATTTTTGAAGCTAAAAAATGTAGAATGATAATTTATAATTAGATAGTGTAGAAAATTATTCAATCAGCTTACAAAAAAGTGAGTCTTACCACATAAGTCACAACAATTTCTCAACTACTGGCGATAATGAAAATATAGAGAATTATAATAATAATGCAAAAATATGAAAAATAAATGTGAAAAAATGATTATTTGGTCCTCAGATTCAATTGAGCTTGTTTTTAAGTTTTTGAAGCTTTAGCTTCATGTAATTTTCAAGTTGTCCTTGTCAAAAAGTTGAGAATGATATGAGAAATACAAGTTTATATACCTTTGGAGTGTGCTTTGATGCATATGTGATTAGGTTTGGTTCAAATCGGTCTTAAAATCCTAAACTGTAGTGAATTAGCTAAAAGTGTATAAAATAGGACTCTTGAGTCTTCAAACTGATAGCGCTTTGGTATGTGTGTTTAATTTCCCCTAAAATGGAAGGTGGACACCATTATTTATAGAAAAAATTGGGTTTTTATGCATGTTTATACATGTTAAAGAACATGTGTATGCACGCCATTGTACGCTCACATGCGTATAGGAGCATCACTATGTTGGCCGTATGGCTACAAGCTTAGAGTATGTGATTGTGCTCTAGGGGTGCGTGATCATATGCTAGGAGCACATGCTCACGTGCATTAGTGAGTGATCGTGCACTGTATAGTGCCCAATCACGTGCACACATGATGCTTTTCAAGTCTTTTTTGAGGCCCTTTTTTGAGTTCTTATAGTGCTTTTCAAGGTTTTTGGGCCTTCTGGATGCATTTATAATGTTTATTTTGTTAAAATTAGCTTCCATGTTCATAATTTGAGCCTCGATCTTATGAGATGAATGTTAGTCTGATGAGTTACACATTTTGAGCAACAATTGGCCAAAATGAGCTACGTATCATTATGAGAGTTCATATTTCATGGAATCGATGAATGGATTAATGATTTTGTGATCGATGTCACACTTTGAGGGATCAATCTAGGAATTCCAAGTTCTTTAGACTTTAGCATGATTTAAAGGCACTATAAGCAAATAGACTTATATTATATTCAGAAGGTTGCTTTCATTATTAGATCCTTTTGGGTACAATCAAAATTTGATGTATGACAATATTACATAGCCTCCTAGTGCTGATGTCAATACACGTGAAGCAATATAAAGATGTAAAGAAACATTTTTTAAGGTGAGAGGTACATACATAATGGAGTGTTATATTGCTTTTAGACGTCTTGTCTTCTTATTATTTTATGATTCTGTTGTTGTTATTTTATAATTTAGTTGTCATATTATATGAAATTTAGGATGTATTTAATGATGCAATTTAGGATGCACACAAGAATGCAATTTGAGACTTATGCACAAATGATAGTGATTCATATAGGATGTAATTTTAAGATTCACATAAGATTGCAATTTTAGGATTCACACAAGAATGCATTTTTATGAGAACGATTCATGTAAATGAGAAAGGCACATAATAGTAATATGTAATCAGGCAGATAATATGCAAGTATAAGCATAAAAATGCAACGACCACCCCTTTGGGCATTGTACTTTACAGTCTCTAGCCATGTTAAAGGAATATTCACTTTAATATTATAAAGTTAATAGTAGTGTTACTCTTACCATAATAGGGTTTTAAGCAAAATTGTGAGCCCAAATAAGGCTAAAGAGAGAACCTAAATAAAGGTAACAAGATAGCCCAAATAAGGCTAGAAAAGTGAGCCTAAATAAGGCTTACCCCATATAAGGCTAAAAAAAGATACCAAATAAGGCTTATAAGTGAGACAAAATAAGTCTTAGCCCATAGACAACTAAAAAGTGAGCCCAAATAAGGCTAGAAAAGAGAGCCTGAATAAGGTTTAGTGACATGTTTATGTGTGTTATTTTTAGCGTATGCTTGTGATTATTCCATGATGTAAAATGTATTATGTCTTTTTACCTTTTAGATTTTGTTATAAATGCTTCTCAGATTGGATGAATTTTTATTGACTGCTTACAAATTGAAGTCCTTACTTTATTTTAATTTTCTTATAGGCACTTCTTAATCTTGATTGATGATGATGGCTTTTGAGTTCTTATTAACTGGTTACAGCTCGAAGTCCTGAGAAGACATGGATGATCATATGAGTAGTATGCATTCAAGTTTATTTGAAATGTGTTTAAGGAAAATCTAAATTTATGCATTAAGTTTTGGTAAGTTGAATGCTTATATCATTGGGTTCTTACAATGAATATTTTGTTCATCCATGTTCTTTATAAGTTTTGTCTTATGCGTTCCCCATCCATCTAGGTGGTAGGCAAGCATTAGTTTGATTAAATTTTAGAAAGTCTTGACTTAGAGCTATCAATTGTTATTGGGAGGTTATGAAATGACCATCAAAGGAAGATTAGAATTAGCTTATTTGACTCTGATATATACCGCTCATGGCATGGATAACGTTCATAAGAGCACAAGAAAATAGCCATTATTGTATGCAATGGACATGTTATCTTTGTCATTTTGAATGCAAATGTGAACGCACTAATTGGAGAAAAGGAAGAGGGTACTCCCTGGTGTAGAGGTGGCACTTGTTGATTTATAGGTTTGATGCCTTTTATTGTCCTTTCTATTGGTTGCTGATGATGTTATTGTATGACTACATTTGTATTATGTAGCTCTTACTACAAATGTAGCTCTTGATATATAGTTTCATGAACAACTTTCACTTTTTCACGCTTTAGATTTGCTTTATTATTTTTCATAATTGCATTTTCCTACAAAGCAAAAAAAAAAAAAAGTTAGTATTGGTTATACCTTTAGACAATGATTCTAAGCTAGGGTTGTAAGCACCCAATTTTTAGATGATTTGAATTTGGATGCGATACAGGACCAAATGATGAAAATTGACTATGAAATTAGATTTATTGGATCTAATTTATTTGTTTTAAACTACATTGAAAATTATTTTTAAATTCTATTTATTTCTTTATTTATTTATATTTATTTTTTAAAAATAAAATTTCAAAAAAATAAAAAATAAAAAAAGAGAAAGAAAAGAATAATTTTTCGAAAAGGAAATTGAAAATAAAAAGAAAAAAAATGGGTCAAAGGTTGCCCATTCAATTTGCAAAATGAATTTAAAGAAGTAGCCAACTTTTGGACAAAAGAAAGAAAACAAGCGATTGGCTGAAAGTGGCAACAAATTGCCACTGTGCCATTTTTATTTGGATTTTCAACTGCAAATGTAAATTTTTGATTGGAAATCCACACTTATGATTGAAGAAAGAGGTTTAGAAAAAATTTTTATTTTTTTTATTTTATTTGTTTATTAATTTTTGTAATTTTTTGATTGGTTGTTATTTTATTTTATTTGATAAATATGATTTATTATTAGATAATTAATAAAAATAAATGGTTTTTTTTTTTTTATCTTAAACCCAACTTAGGGTTGCAAGGTGTTGGGTATATATACATGATTTTCTTTTCATGCAGAGGCTTAGGACTTTTGATGATTTTCTCTACATTCCTAATTTTAGCTATGAGCCAAAAACATAGTGTTTCTCCTTTTATTTTTTTGCAAGTAGTTTTTAGTTATTTGCCAATAATCATATTCAAATAAACGTAAAATCACGAACATTAAAAGTCATAGACTTTCAACAATAGTGATAATCCTTCTGAGGGAAATCAATATTGCATCCTATTCTCATCTTCATCTCCTTTCTCTTTTTTTCTAATTTCAATTTTGTTAGTTTATTTTATTTATTATTTTAAACCATTGACTAGCTATTTTTTTATTTGTTTGTTTGTTTGTTTTTTCATATGGATGGGGTGACATGAACTCATTATAAAGAATTAAACCCTTGAAGATTCATGGAATTTCATAGATTAAATTTTGTATTTGAACGTTATTTTTGGGGTTTCTATGTATTTTATTTATTTATTTTTTGTTGGTTGTTTTATTTTTTTTATTTTTGTTCTTTTAGCTTTTTAGATTGTATTATTTTTTATTTTTTATTTTCAGTAGATTATTGTAATAACCTTAATAGTGGAAATAGTGTAATCTTATGTGTGCTTGTGTGTTTAATTTTAATTAATTGGTTAGTAAAATTAGGGTTTCAATTGGATAAATTCAATTAAAATTAATGTGGCATTAGATTTTAATTAGGGTTTCAAGCGAAATTAATTAGAATTAGGAAGATAGTAGATTAGGGTTTCTTCATTTTTTTGTTATTATTTTTTGGGTTTATTTATTTATTTTTAATTATTTGGGCCCATTAGTCTTCTTTTATTTATTTGTTTATGCTTGGGCTTTTTTTTTGTTTTGTTATTTTTGACCCATTTTTGTACTTAATTAGTTTAGGTTAATTTAATTAGGAATTTAGGCCCATCTTTTAATTAGCCCATTAATTAATAGATTAATTAATTTAGGTTTAGATTTCATTAAAAATGCATCTTTAGGCCCATAATTAACTAGATTTAGGTTAGAATGCACTTAGGTTAATTTACTTAATTTAGACATAAGCCCACCTAGGTTAATTAAAATTAATTAGACATAGCTCATTAACTTAAAACCTTTTCCATAACTTGTAGAATTATGCTCATTTTAAAATTAAAACATGTACAATTAAGCCCACTAATTTAAGCTTTCACAATTTATAGACTTATGCCCACTTTTAGAAATAAAATAAATAGACTTAGACTTATTTAAATTTAAATTAAATAGGAATTAGGCCCATTAACTTTTAGGCTAATTTGTAAATTAAAAATATGTAGACTTAGCCCATCTAATTAAAATAAATTAGACTAATTTAGGGATTATATGCTTTTGAATGAATGCAATTTTTTATGTGCCTTTTCATATGACTAGTTGCCTGGAGTTGATTGCTAAATAAGAGTTTGATATGAATTGCATGTAAATAAAGCATAATTTAGTAATTGATAAAGTAATTCTAAATGAACACGAGACTAAAAGAAATAGGTATTCCGTACCCAAAATCCCTAGTTGTGGTACTAACTTTCTTTTAAAGAATTGAGTTACTATTACTTTCTATTTATCCTAATTATTACCTTGGATGGTGAGTCCTCATCTCCACGCTATGTCTTTATGATATAGTAATGTGTCCCTTAGAGCCCTAAGCTCAAACAATGTCATGGTCATAAGATACTTGAATGTGCGCTAAACCCCATCATCTATAGTGGCAAATCCATTAGGGATAAGAGATATTGATTCTACTAATGTTCTTTAGAATTATTTTGTTAATTATTATTTTAATCTTGCATTCATTTTTGCATGTCCCTATTAGTCGATGGTGTTAGTTTATAGTCTCTTGGTTCCACTAGTTTCCTAGGATTATAGATTGACTAACCATCACTCTTAGCCTTAACTCAGTTTAGGAGAGATCACCGAGCTCATCTGACAAGAGTCTGTGAACCAAGTCTCAAAAGGGGGTAGTCTTCACTCGAGTTTGCAAAGGATGTCAAGCCCCTATGACCTTGGCCTGTAACTCAAGTCTTAAAGGAGGACATCTTGCTAAGGGAACCTTGACTTTTCCACTATACCAAGCTCATGTAGTAGCCTAGTTATAAGCAAGTCAGGATTTACCTAACTTGCTTATGTTTATTACCACGAGGTATTTCTATATATAATTGTCCAAGCCTATACTTAAAAAGCCCATTTAGGCAAATAAATATTAAACTAAACTTTTATACCTAGAAATGTTATTTCTATGCTTTTATTGCTTTTAGATATTTGGCATGCATGTCAATTCTTAATATCCCTTATTGATATTAAGGCCAAGACAAAAAATTATAGGAAAAGAGACTCACCATTGAATTCATGTGTGGAGGAAATAAGGTTGGAAGGATGAATGTTGGATATTTGACTTGATATGTGACTTTGCATAACACGTGCATCATGCATACATGCATACAAGCATCTCATGCATCATACTAACAACTTTTTTTACAACCATCATAGCTTTATCTAGGAGAGGTGGCATATTGGAGAGAAACACTTTAGGTCCAAGTTTTACAGTAAAAGAGATCATTTGCATCTTAAAAAAGATCCCCATGAATTTGCTGTACCTAAAGACACTGTCGACCTCAAGCTAAAAAGATGGAACAATAAAAAGAAAATTGGTCCATGGATGACTTGAGGGCTATGATTCAAGATAAACTAAAATAGGCTTTGGCTATATTGATACCACCTCTTGTAGTGAAAATGATACCTATTACTCATACTATTCCACCTACTACTGATGTTCCACTTATTATTGCTATTCCTATTGCTACTATTATTCCACCTATTGTTATTATTTTACCTATTACCATTCCTACTAATAATAAGGGCCAACCCTTAAATGTTGTTAAAGTTGTGCCCACTCTGGAAATAAAGAAGAAAAATATAAGAAGTGCCTAAAGAAAGAATTACTAAACTGAGGGCACTTAATAAGGTAACACTAGTCGAGTTACAAGTATCCATGCAGTATAATAAAAAAGGAGATTCTCAAACTTTGACCAACCTTTGTCAAAAGTCTTAAAGCACCTAATGCAGAAAAGCTTACTTTAAACTTTAACTCCCAAACATCCTAGGCTATGACCTAAATAGCTACTGTAAATTCCACTAAACCATTGGACATCCCACATATAACTTTACTTGCCTCAAACACAAAATCTAAAACCTTACAGATGTTGGAAGAATCATAGACCTTGAAAAGCAAAACCCAAACCTAAGCATTAAGAATGTACCTTCCCTCGCTATAATGATGATCAACTCAAGAAATAATGAAGAGAAATCTTCTAATACCCCTAAAAATGAAAAGAAGAGTAAGAATCCCCGCAACTCCTAAGCATATGCCAAAAAAGAGGTGATCGAGGAAGTCATTGAGGAAATGCAAGAATAACTATTATGTTTGCCACCTGAAGGAGAGCTATCATGATACTTAACATCTTTAGCATATAGAATTAAAAATATTTTTGTTACTCTTTTTCTTTTACATAAAATTTTAATTTCTTGAGAACTCTTTTCTTTCAATGATTGATGATATGAATTCTAATTTTTTGCTTTTATGATGTGTATCATGATGGTACTATGCATTATAATATTGATTGAATGTGCATTTTTGGCATAAATTCAATTCAATTAGATTCATTCAATGTGGACATAAATGATAATCCTAAGAACATTCACC
Organism: Mallotus nudiflorus; assembly: GCA_947683625.1. Classification (NCBI taxonomy): domain Eukaryota; kingdom Viridiplantae; phylum Streptophyta; class Magnoliopsida; order Malpighiales; family Euphorbiaceae; genus Mallotus; species Mallotus nudiflorus. Next base: position 1,328,971 of record CANTUR010000107.1, read on the forward strand.
TATCACATGATATAACTCCTGAAAGGAATGAGAAATTAAGAGAAAAGAAAAAGAAAAAGAAAAAATAAGGGTAGTATTTGCTTGATTTTATGAAGACATTTAAGGGCTAGAAAAAAAATTACAAAACCTTTCATTCCCATTTGTTCCAAAATTAAGGCTAGTTAAGTAAGAAGCTTCCATGACTTAAACTAGAATGTGCAAAAAATAGTAATAAATCTATTTGCATTACATGGACATAAGTATACTAAGGGGCAAAATAGATGCCCAAGTTTATAAAGAAAAATCTTATCTACAGCTTTAAGCAAAGACAATAGTTTTATTACAGAAATGTAGGATAAAGCATCATAAGTCTTTATCATACTAACCTCAGGCAAGCAAGTACAACAATTAAAGCAACTAAAAAGAATTTCATGAAAATCCTTTTAAAGATTGGCTTGAGTATGTTCTTTTTTACTATTAAACCATAATATGAACTTTAACTGATGAAACACCATTCTCACTTATAACGGAAGTGAAGTAGTAGTGCTACATATAGAAATTGAAAGAGAGTCTTTAAAAATAAAGAACACTTTATTCCATACTCAAGTGAATCAATGAAGGATAATTATGAAATTCAATAAGAAAGTTAAGCTTGGAAAAATAAAGGTTGGAGATCTAGTTTTGGCACAAACAAAGGCTATGGTGTTAGATCCAAGAGGAAATTTCAAGCTAAATTGGAAAAGCCTCTATTGGTTAGATATATTCTACTTAAGGGTACTATAAAGGGGATAAGTTCTCAAAGCCCATCAATTTGGATCATCTTAAAAAAATACTACCTTTAAAAGAAAAGAGAGATTAAAAAAAATGAAAAAATAAAGAAATAAAATTCTACTAATTAGAAATCCAGTAGAGGGCTAGTTAGACAAAAATTAAGGAAATAAAAGTGAGAGAAAATATTCAGTTAGAAAATTTGAAAGGACTAGCTATTAATGGGAGTTGTATGATATGATGTAATGAATATACTAATTTTTGTGTTACTAAATGAAAAGAGTTGAATTTGAAATTTTTGTTCAAACATTGCATATTCGTCTTTATTATACTGCATAAGTATTCGAATGGAAAGATAAAACATAATGAAAGCTAAAAAGCAAAGCTATGAGATCATTATTATAATTGCATGATCTCTGTTTTTTGATCTTTTATGATTTTGTATAAGAATCTAGGTGGCTCGGTAACCTGAATTCTTTTCAACTTTTATGGATTTGTCTCTACATCATCATTGCATAGGATTGCAACTGATAGGGTTGATAAGTCAAAGGATCAATAAGAGTAATGAGCTAACTAAGATTCTTATGTAACCAAATCTAAAAAGAAAAAATTCAAGCTCACTAAGTTAAAAACCGACAAGGGCAACTTAGGCTTGCTAAGTTGAAAACTCGTAAAGGTGGCTTAGGTACAAAATAAAGGCAACACTACTAAGTTGAAACCTAAAGCGCATCTTAGGCAAAAAATTAAGGCATAAAAAGATAAAATAAAAAAAGAAAAGAAAAGAAGAAAAAAAGAAAAATAATAAAATAAAATATTTTGGTTGAACATATGAAGAAAAAGAAGAATGCTAGAAAAGCATTGGGGAATGAAATTAATTCTATTTTCCATTATCCTAGTGTCTTGTCAACATTTTCATGAATGAAAACCATAAAAAAAATTAGGGAAATAAATGTAAATAGGTTAGGGGAAAAATAGTAATTCTATATTTAAAAATGAAGCACAATTTAAGTATAAAGGTTCTAAGGGTAGAAAGAAGAAAAAACTAAAATCATATGGATACAACAAAAGCAAAGTTCAATAGTCTGGCCATGGACTCCACCCTCTAGCTTGGTTATTTGTCTTAGGAGTTGTATAGGAAGCTCTAGCATGTGAAGTATCAACATCAAAGTGTCTAAGGGTTAAATATGCAAGTTGTTGACAAATCACCTCATTCTCACATGCTATGTTATGAGCATAGCTCTACTCAAAACAAAAGAACTATTAAGATTATGCATATCATACATATCATGAATACACTTGTATACATCTATTATAAAATACTTGTCTCCTATGATAAAAGATGTTTAAGATAAGATAAAGTCGTACAAATACTCTACCATTAACATTCAAAATTAGTACTATAAAAGTGCAGGAAAGTAGTCAAAGTCTAGAAGAGTAAAATAGGAGGAGTGACACTATTAAGATGATGTAATGCTCAATAGGGCCTATCTAATTGGGAGATACCATTGATAATATTACTCATATAAGCAATAACCCAAGCAACCTAAAAGGGGTAGGATTAGAGGCTTAGACTTGATATCCATCTCCATAGCTTCATAAAAAGCATCATTAGGCACATCACCTAGAGCATCAATAAGAGGAGAACCTACTCCTATAAATGTGAAAGAAAAAGAAGTTAATAAAATAAGGAGTAATAAAGAAAGATTGATGAAAATAATACCTTAGATGGATCAATGGGAATTTACTCCAAGATATGCTTTTGAATGCACCTTTGATAGCTACATGAAAGCTCAAATAAAGATGAAACATCGAATCCTTAGAGAGCTTCTCTTAACTCTCAACCAGTCATAGTAGAACTATAGAATATCAAGGAATTGTAAATATAGAAGAAGACAAATATAACATATGGAATCAACATGAGCAACATTAAGGTGAAACATAGTCAAAATTTCATCATTGCACCTCCATGCACCTGATTCCATAAAAAAATACATTGCATATGTTTGTTTTAATATCACTATCATGTGAATGTCTCATTTATAGACATTTAGGGTCATCCTTACATGAACCCCAACATGCATCACGATCACTCTTGCATGAATTGCAAACTTGCACTCATAATGTATGTTCCTAGAATTGCATTATACATTCACTTAAAGCGTATAAATGGGTATATAGAATTTCCCTATAATGGCATTATCAATCACCTGATGCTCATAAAATCTACATGGCATAAGTATATAGCATATTCAACATATTTTGATTCACAATAATTCTAAATAACACCTTTTGCTTGGCGCTGCAAAATAGCCATAACATATTTCACCAAACACTGAATAGTAGCTCTACATAACACTTTGCACTCCACATTGTAGTTATATAACACAATTAGAAATTAATTAGCACATTTTTCCTAACTGCACATTTTGCCTAAGTACCATATATTGGTTAACTATACATTTTGCCTAGCACCACATATTGGTCAACTGCACATTTTGCCTAAGCACCACATATTGGTCAACTGCACATTTTTCCTAGAACCACATATTGGTCACATAACACATTTTTCCTAGCACCACAAATTGGTCACATTGCACATTTCACCCAACACCACATATTGGTCACACGACACATTTTGCCTAACATCACATATTGGTCATATAGCACATTCTGCTTGACATTATAACATATCATGCTTGATGCCACATTTTGGTCATATAGCACATTTTTCTTAGTGGCACATTTTTTTAATACCATATATTAGTCTCATATCATATTTACTTAATATTATAGCACATCATGATTGATGTTGCCTATAAGTTACATAGCATACCCCACTATACACTACACACTACATAGTAATTATAACACATTTTCAAACTTTATTCACTAGACATTTTATAAAAACTATAGTGCACTTTGTTGCATGCTACATGGTAGCTAGATGTTCCATAAGAAATACAGTGCAATTACCTAGTCACCACACTGTAAGCACCCAATTTTAGGATAGTTGAGTGTGGATGCAATAGAGGACCTGATGATGAAAATTGACTGTGAAATTAGATTTACTTATTAGTTTTAAACTAAATTGTAAATTCTTTTTGGAATTCATTTAAAATTTTAGTTATTTTATTTATCTTTTTATTCATTTTTCAAAAAAATATACAAAAAAAAATATTTTTAAAAATAAATTTTCAGAAGAAAATTCAATAAAATAAGAAAGAAAATTTAAATGAAAAAAAAGTAAAAATCCAAAAAAAAAAAAGAAAAGGGCCAAAGTTGGCCTAAATAACCTACTTTAGCACCATTTAGGCCATAAATTGGCCAAATGAATTGTTTTCCGATCAGTCACGTAATTTTTTATTTATGTGTATATTTTATTTCCTTTTTATTTGTTTATTTTTTCTAATTTTCATTGGTTGTTATTTTTTTATGTGATAAATATGCTTTTTTATTAGATAAATAATAGAGATATTTTAAAAAAAATGTTAAATTTAATTTTATCTCATACCCAACGTGGGGTTATAGGACTAGTTTTTTATAAATAATTTTTTTTTCACAGAGAGTCTCCTAGGGTTTTATCATTTTTTTTCTCTACCTTCTTATTCTTAGCCGTGAGCTAAAAAAATGTAGTCATCTCTCTCTTATTTTTGTTAGGTTTTGAGATTCCATACGCAGCGAAAAAATAAAATTTGAATCACAAATCGAAACTCGGATCCAAGTAATTCGATAAACGTATAAGAGGCAAGAAATTTGGAAGGAAGAGAGAGGTTCACTCTGGTGACACCCTACCTTAAGCTTTAATTTAGCAGTTCAGATTTAAGATGTCTCCAAAAGAATCCATCCTCCATAAGTGTCCACACAAACAACCCTTGATTTTGAAAATGAATATTTATGTGCTAGCACCTTCTTTTGATTTCTCACATCAAGAATTAAAAAGAACTTTGTGTTTTATTTTATAAAATAGAGAAAATTAATTTGGTGGAAGAATAATGAGAGTGTATAAAACCCTAGAGAATATAACATATTTATAGACATATAAATTAGGGTTTCACTTACCAAACAACCATTTGGTAATTTCTCATTTATTCTTATTCTAATTTTATTTAAAATTAATTCAGAAATAATATTCTATTTATTTAAGATAACCTTTACCTTAAATAAATAAATATTTTATTTTTTTTATTTCCATAGAGCTTATTTGGGCTTGTTAAAACCATATTTGTTTTGGGCTTGTTCAAAGTGTGTGACCATGTAGGTTCACATGACGTTGGTAGTGGGCCTTAAATCTCTATTTAGGCCTACAAGTCATAAGTGGCCTTTAGCAAGACATTATGACTACCCAAGTCATGTGAAGTTAAAAATTCGATATAACCTAATATACAATGGATATTCTAGTCTCTTTGTCACATGATATCTTGATTGAATATAAGGCATAGATTATGTCATCCTTATAGAATTCAATCATATAATTTCTTAATTCCAAGTAGATTGAGAATGATAAATCTTTATCAATTTAATTTAGCATGGCCATGCATTTTCCTTAATCTATCTTATCAAGGGGCCGATAGATATCTTACTCATATTAAATGAGGGACAAATTCCTTCTCAATCACTCACATTTCTCACACAACTCATTTTATACTTAACAATAACCTATTTTATCATTTGGTTAAAGATAATGTAAGATTATGTTACAGTATAAAATATTTTTGTAGAAATCCATGGTGATTTCAAGGTCAGAGGACTAAGCTAATATTATTGTGATGAGAATTATTTAAGACAATTATCTATATAGAATTCTCATGATGGGTCAATCCAGCACTTTATTTCTCAAATAAGTACCTATAAGTTGACTTAATATCTCATATTCATGATTAGTAAAACATAATCATCAATCAACACCATACCAGCCATAATACATTGTTATTACTAGGGTTAATTTAAATAGAACTCATATTTAAACTAAGGGTTTTACTATCAAGTCACATACTTGATGACCTTAGTAAGAATTGACTATTTAAGTAATTATCATAACACAAAATCATAATGAAAAATGCCTCTTTATTAAATAAAATGATAAAGTCAAAACATGGTCATACATGATTGACCTAGTGCATATCACTAACAATCTCCCATTTGCACTAGTCCTAATCTATATTAAAACTATACCCATGGACCTAGTATGACTCTCATACTTAGGATGTGGAAGAGGCTTAGTTAGTGGATCAACAATATTATCACTTGTAAGTACTCTACATATCTTCATGTCTTGTCTCTCATTGATTTCTTGAATGAGATGATAACGCCTAAACATGTGTTTGGATCTCTAATGTGATATGGGCTCCTTAGCTTGAGCTATAGATCTATTATTGTCATAGTATAAGTTCACTGGATCTAATATACAAGGAATAACACCTAGTCTAGTTATAAAACTCTTGATCCAAATAGCCTCCTTAGTTGCTTCTGAGCCAACTATAAACTTAACTTCTATTATAGAATCAACAATGGTGTTTTTCTTGGAACTCCTCCAGCTCACTACACCTCTATTCAAACAAAACACATAACTTGGCTATGATAAAAAATTATCTTTGTCAGTTTGAAAGTTGGTATTTGTGTAACCATTTACAACTAGCTCATCTTCCTTACACCTATACAGTAAAAATGCATCCTTAATTCTTCTTAAGTACTCAAGGATATTTTTAACTGATGCCTAGTGACTTTTACTTGGGTCTAACTGGTATCTTCATATTGTGCTTAAGGCATATAAAATATCAGGTCGAGTACACAACATTGTATATATAATAGATCCAATAGCATAAGCCTATGGAATTTTACTAATATAGTCTCACTCATCTTGTGTCATAGGACACTAAGTCTTGTTGACACTAATGCAATATGACATTAGTAAGAATCCTCTCTTAGAGTCTTGCATGCTAAACTTGTTTAATACCTTATTAATGTAAGTGCTTTGACTTAGGCCAATAGGCCTTTTAGATCTATCTCTATAGATCTTGATGTCTAATATATAAGTAGCTTCACCCAAGTCTTTCATTGAGAAAAAATTCCCTAGCCATGATTTAACATTTTGTAAAATAGGGATATAATTTCCAATGAGTAGTATATTATCAACATACAGTACTAAAAACACATTTGTGCTCCTACTAACCTTCTTGTAAACACAAGGTTCATCTTCATTCTTAATAAAGCCAAACTCTTTAGCTGTTTCATCAAAATGAAGATTCCAACTTCGAGATGCTTGCTTCAGTCCATAAATGGACCTTTGAAGCTTGCATACCTTTCCAGAATTCTCAGGATTGACAAAACCCTCTGGTTGTGTCATGTACACATCCTTAAGTAGATCTCCATTAAGAAATGATGTTTTGACATCCATTTATGATATCTCATAATCATAGTATGTAGTTATAGTATGGAGAATTCGAATAGATTTTAGCATAGCAATTGGTGAAAAGGTTTCATCATAGTCTATACCATGTGTTTGTTTAAAACCCTTTATAACCAATTTTTCCTTAAAGGTATGCATATTGCCATCCATGTCTGTTTTCTTTTTAAAAACCCATTTTCATCCAATAGTTTTTAAGCCATCAATTGGGTCAATCATGGTCCAAACTTGATTATCATACATGGATTGCATTTTTGATTTCATGGCTTCTAGCCATTTCTTAGAGTCAAGACTATTTATGGCCTCTTGATAGGATGTGGGCTCACTTTGATTCATAATCAACACATCATTATCATCAGTTATGAGAAATCCATGCCTTCTAGTACTTGTGCAGGTTGAATAATTACTTGTTGATCTAGCTGCGGTTCCATACTTAGTACAATGCTATTTTATGGGTCTTGAATTTCTTAAAGTTAGACTATGCTCCCACTAGATCCTTTGGAAATAAATTCTCTTTCTAGAAAGACACCATTTCAAATTTATGTTTCATTAGATTGACATAGCAATATCTACTGAAATCATCTATGAGAGAAATGAAGTACTGGAAACCTCTACGAGAAATTAAGCTTAATGGTCCATATACATCTGAATGTATAAAGCCTAATAAATCATTAGCTCTCTCACCTTTTCTAGCAAAAGGTGTTTTAGTAATTTTTCCTAGTAAACAAGATTCACATATTTCAAATGACTCATAATTAAATGAATTCAAAAGCCTATTTTAGTGAAGCTTTGAAATGCATTTCTCATTTATGTGGCCTAAACGACAATGCTAGAGATAGGTAGTGTTTAAATCATTAGATTTAAACTTCTTTGTATTAATGTTATAGATTGACTTTTCATTAGTCCACTAGTGCATGGAGCAAATTCATAGAAATGTTATCATGATAAATATTGCATTTATTATTCCTAATGATAAATTCAAAACCTTTCTTGTCCAAACAAGAAATAGGAATAATATTCCTACACATAATAGGCATATAATAACAATTTTCCAAATTTAAAATAATTCCACTAGGCATAGTTAACTCATAAGTCCCTACAGCTAAAGTAGCAACTCTTCCTCCATTGCTAGCTTGTAAGTCCATTTCACCTCTAGCCAATGATCTACTCCTTTTTAGACCCTACACATTAGTACAAATGTGAGATCCTCATCCAATACCTAATACCCAAGAATCAGAAGTATAAAAATTAATTTTTATAACATGAATACCTAAAGAGGTAGTTGCACTACCCTTATTCTTGTTCATATCATTCAAATATAGCTTGCAATTTCCTTTCCAATGACTTGACTCATCGCAAAAAAAAACATATTCCCTCCTTTGGTGGCTTTGCTTGGGATTCAACTTTGAACTTGGGCTTAGGCTTTGGATTAGGCTTCTGAAAGCCTTTGGAGCCTTGCCTTTGCCCTTTCCAAACTTTTTCGTACCCTTTCCATTATTGACCATTAGAATATCCTTAGTGGAATTCTTGATGTTCTTTTCAGCAATTTTAAGCATCCCATGCAACTTTAAAATAGTTTTGTCCATACTATGCATATTGAAATTCATGATGAAACCATCATAAGCTTTAGGCAAAGATAAAAGAATGATATAAACAGCCAATTCTTATTCAATCTTGAGACCAAGCTTGTCCAAGTGTTCAAAATGACCCTTCATCTTGAGAACATGAGGACTAACAAAGCTGCTAGCAGCCAATTTGCAAGAGTGCAGTGCCTTAATGGTATTAAACTTTTGATTCTAGCTTTCTTTTAGAACATTTCATAGAGATGGCCTATCATAGTATAAGCCTCCATTTCCATAAGTTGCTTTTAAAGCTCAGACTGCATGCATCCAAGCATGAGACAAGTGACATCAATTGAATCATTGAGATGCTTACTATAAGCATCTTTTTGTGTTCTAGGAGCATTAGCAACTGTTTCCTCTGGGATGGGTTGATCAAGGATATATTCCTTTCTTTCTTACCTAAGAATAATTCTTAGGTTTCTGTACCAGTCAAGAAAGTTAGTCCTATTTAACTTATCCTTCTCAAGGATTAATCGTAGTGACATGGAAGGTGCAATGTTTGATGTCATTATATATATATATATATATATATATATATATATATATATATATATATATATATATATATATATATATATATATATATAATTATGAAAGTGGCATAAGAAAACTCCTACTAAATTTTCATAAATTATTAAACCCTCAAAATAATTTCAACAATTGAAATTTCTTAGTGTGCCAAGATCCATATTTCACCCTACTTTAAGTAAGCTTTGGCTTATCATTTAAAGTGTGACTATTTAGGTAGGTAACACTTTACTAATTACATCTCATATAATTTGGATAATTATAGGATATCACATGTACCAGTATATGCTATCAAATGCCCTAAGTCCAAAACTGTTTTGATAACCTAGTTAAGTCTAAACAACTCTAACATATGGATATCATCATTATCCATCTTATCTTATTTAGATGACTTTATACATAATGCTTTGGTATAACCTATATATAGCAATCTAAATCCTGATAAGTGTTGATTAATGGGAGGCATTTTAATGACTTATTATTAAATGAGGGTTTAGTTAATTTTTATCTTATTTAGTTATTGTTATATTACATCACATTCATGGCATAACATGCATAACATACTAACATAATAAGATAAATGTGACATAGCATGACCTATAACTAAGTTGATCTTCATAAGCCAATATAAAGATCAAAGGTCAATCCTAGGTGATATTACTAATACAAATTTATCCTTCTAATTGGATCTCCATCTTCTACTATGGACCACCTCTTTAGGCTCCTACCTTGGATCTCCATCATAGGCCTCCAACTTGAATTTGCATTTTGGGTCTTCATTTTAAATTACATGTTGTAATTAAAAATATTCTATTACTATCTAATAAAATAAAATAAAATAATTACAATAAATAAAATGACTCACATGCCACATTTAAAAATTACAACCCAATAAAATAAAATCTAATCATATTGGTTCAAGGGCCATGCTATGCACTATGCATTTAATAATAAACAAATATTCCAAAATAATTCAATTTACAAATTAGTTAAATTATTATGTTAAAAAAAATGCATGACGAGTCCATTTAGAGTCAAGGGGCAGTGCCCCTTGCATGCTCCAAGGGGCAGCACCCATGGCGATGGTCCCGCTAACTGAGGTCCTAAGGGCAGCGCCCTTGGCGAGGTCAAGGGGGTAACACCCCTTTGTAGGGGTTCGAGGGCAGCGCCCTCAAAGTTAAATGATTTACCTTAACTCTTTGAATGAGTTATTGCCAAAACCCTAAAATCACAATAATTTTCATAATCAAATTACTGTCTGATTGATCTGTTCAAAACATATCATTTTTTTATGTTTAACATTTAAACAGCCACCACCATTAACCCTAATTTATTCATAAATCATATTAAAGAATAATTAATCTATTCTAAACAGATTTATTCTATATAATTTATTTAACACTTAAACATATTGCCTTTATCAAAAATCTATATAATCAAAATATTCATGTTTCAACATTAAATAGAAATTGAATTTGCTGTTTAAACAAAATACTTACTTTAATTTCTTAAAACATTATACATAACACAGAAAATCATAGTTCTATTCACTATTTAATCAAATTAAATGATTATAAACATTAATGAAATTAATGTTTAATGTTGTTTTCATACAAATTGTGATTAATCATCACAAAATCAAAATTGTTTAGATAAAATTTCAAAAACTCCTTTTAAAAAATAAATCACTGAAACACACATATATACAAAATCAAATTAATCAAATTACAAGTGGCTTTGATACCACTGTTAGGTTTTAAGATTCCTTCAGCAGTGAAAAAATAAAATTTGAATCACAAATCCAAACCCAGAACCAAGTAATTTGATTAATTGATTAAATCTAGGGTTTTCATTTCTTACCACAAATGCAAAAGAGGTAAGAAATTTGGAAGGAAGAGAAGAGGTTCACTCCAGTGACACCTTACCTCGAGCTTTTAATGTAGCAGTGCGGATTCAAGACATCTCCAAAAGAATCCATCATCCATAAGTGTCCACATGAATAACCCTTGATTTTGAAAATGAATATTTGTGTGCTAGCACCTTCTCTTGATTTCTCACAAATCAAGAATTAAAAAGAACTCTGTGTTTTATTTTCTAAAAGAGAAAATGAATTTGGTGGCAGAATAATGAGAGTGTATAAAACCCTAGAGAATATAAGATACTTATAGACATTTAAATTAGGGTTTCACTTACCAAATAACCTTTTAGTAATTTCTCACTTATCATTATTTTGATTTTATTTAAAATTAAATCATAAATAATATTCTATTAATTTAAGGTAACATTTACCTTAAATAAATAAATAAATATTTTATTATTTTTATTTCCATAGAGCTTATTTGGGCTTGTTAAACCCATATTCATTTTGGGTTTGTTCAAAGTGTGTGACCCTATAAGTTCACAATGGGCCTTAAATATTTATTTAGGCCTACACATTGCAAGTGGCCTTTAGTAAGACATTATGACTACCTAAGTCATGTGAAGTCAATAATCTGTCATAACCTAATATATAGTGAATATTCTAGTCCCTTTGTCACATGATATCTTGACTGAATATAAGGCATAGATTATGTCATCCTTATAGAATTCAATCATACAAATTCTTGATTTAAAGTAGACTGAGAATGATAACTCTTTATCAATTTAATTTAGCATGGCCATACATTTTTTCTCAGTCTATCTTATTAAGGGGCCCATAGATATCTTACTCATATTAAATAAGGAAAAAATTCCTTCTCAATCACTTACATTTCTCACATAACTCATTTTATACCCAACAACAACCTATTTCATTATTTAGTTAAATATAATGTAAGATTATTTTAAAATATAAAATAGTTATATAGAAATCCATGATGATTTCAAGGTCAGAGAACTAAGCCAACATTACTGTGATAAGAATTACTTATGACAATTATCTATGTAGTATTCTCATAATGGGTCAATCCATCACTTTATTTCTCAAATAAGTATCTATGAGTTTACTTAATATCTCATATTCATGACATAATCATCAATCAACACCATACTAGCCATAATACATTGTTATGATGAGAGATAATTTAAATAGAACTCATATTTAATCTAAGGGTTTTACTATCAAGTCACATAATTAATGACCTTGGTAAGAATTGACTATTCAAGTAATTATCATAACACAAAATGATAACTGCCTTTTTATTAAATAAAATGATAAAATCAAAACATGGTCATACATGATTGATCTAGTGCATATCACTAACAATTTTCATGTTATTTTCTTTTGATTCCTTGCCATAATCAAATTCAAATAAATTAAAATCACAAACAAACAATGGTGATAAACTTTCTATCAACGGTGATCATTCTTCTGAGGGAAATCAATAGTGCATCCAATTCTCATCTTCATCTCTTCTCTTTTATATTTTAATGTTAATTTTATTTACTTATTTAATTTAATTTTCTTTTTTTATTATTAATTGGTTTTGTGTAACTTTATTTGCGATGGGGAAAATCAATTTCCCATCGAAAATATAACTGTCAATTACTTTGTTGATTCATTCAATTTTCTGTTTCTTTTTTTTCTTTTGGTCCAACTTTTGAATTCTGTTATTTTGTTCCTTTTGTGTTATCATTCCTTTTACTATCTTTTTATTATTTTCTTTATTTAATTTTTTTTATTTAATTTATTTCTTTAGTTTCTCTTATCATCTGTTTATTTTACTAATATTTATATTTGTTGTTTATTTTTTTATTCTCTCATTTTTATTTTTTGGTCTTGTAAATTATATTTTATACTTTATTTTATTTTTTACTTTCTTTTATTTGATTTTTTTTACTGATTTAATTTTTTTTTTGTGTTTCGTGTTTCTTTAAAATTTTACATATATTTTAGGTTTTGTTTTATTTTTTATTATTCTATTTTTTGTTCTTTATGTTTCATTTTTTATTATTTATTTGATTTATTGGTATTATTAATTTTAATGTGTCTATGTAATTATTGTAATAGCCCCAGTAGTGGAAAAAATAATGAAACGATATAATTTTCTACACTTAAAATTGATTAGTAAATTAGATTTATTTAATAAATCTTAATTAAAATTTATGGTAGCTTTAGTTAATTTAGGTTGTATGTAAATTAAATTAGGGTAATAAACAACAAAATGTATGTTTGATTGTTATTTACTTTATTTTGTTATTTGGGCTTCTTTTTTTTTTATGTTTTTTTCCGTTTTGGGCCCTAAGCCCACGGTTTGGTTTAATTCATTAATAATAAGCCATTTAAATTGGTTTGTAGGTTAAATTAACTTTAAAATTAATTTAGACCCATTTTTAGTTTAATTAAAATTAGAGCAAATTTTAGTGGGTGGTATAGTCAACGCACATATTTTCATTGGTGCCACGCTTCTTTTTTTTTTTTTTTTCCTTTCAATTCTAATTTCCTTCTTTTCACTTTTAGTCTAACTTTTACTTCGTGTTTTCATTTCGCAAAACGTCGAAAATCAACGTTTTGCGTCTTTTTTTTTTCATTTTTTCTGTAATTTTCTTTTACCTATTTATTAATTTTGATGTCATCTTTAATTTAAATTTACTGTATGTATTTATTTGAATTGTATATTTTAAATAACAATTTTTTTTTAAAATATTTTAAAACTTACTATTATTTAGAATATAAAAATTAAGCTAATTAAACTAAAACTTATCCATAGTCTTCAATAATTATTTTTTTTTCATAATTATTTACAAATTAGAAATTAAACTAATTAAACTAAAAATTACCCATGGCATTCAATAATTATTTTTTCAATAAAAAAATAACAAAAATTTATGAAACATATCAAAGAAATCATTATTTTTTATTATTGATAGTAATAAAAGTAAAAGTTATATTTATAATCTTTATTTTATAATTAATGATGAAAAAACAATAAAAATTAACAACTGTAATTTTTTATTGTTTTTGTTGATTTTGTTATTTCAGTTGTAATTTTCAATTATTTTTGTTATTTCTCTTTATTTGTATTTGTTAATTTTTTAAAAAAATAAAAAAAATAACAATAAAAAATAACAATAATTATGAGATATATAAAAAAAAAATCATTATTTTTATCATTAATACTAATAGAAGTAAAAATTTTATTTTTAGGCTTAATTTTGTAATTAATAATGAAAAAATAATTTAAACAATAATAAAAAAATTAACAAAAATTAACAACAATAAACAAAAATAAACAATAATCAACAACAGACAATCAACAAAAATAAACAACAATAAATAATAATCAACAACTGATAATCATAAAAAATCAACACCATAAATTTTGTTGTTTTGTTGTTTTAGTTGTTGTTTTTAGTTTTTGTTGTTGTTTTGGTTAGTTGATTTTTGTTTACTTTTTTTTTTCAGATTTTTTTTATGTTATAAATATATTATAAGGATTATAAACTTGTTACAAGTTAATTGATGATCAATAAGTGTCAAATAATTTTTAATAAAAATTTTAAAACATTTTAATAAACAAATTAAAGTAAAAATAAAATAAATCCTTATCTTTAAGAATATAAAAGGAGAAAATTTTGTTTATTTATTGTTGTTACAACAATTAAAGATATTTATTATTTGGTTTAATAACAATTGAAAATGTTTTGTTCATAATTATTCATTTAAAAAAAAAAGGTCTTAAGTGACAAAAATATTGAGTAAAAAAAATTAAGAATAAAATGAAGAAAATACTTTAAAAATAAAAAAAAACGTTGAGTAAAAAAAGTTGAGAAAAAAATATGAAGATAATAAAAAAAATGTTCAGAAAAAAATATTACTATAAAAATAGAAAAATGTTTAGCAAAAAAATGTTGAAAAAAAAAGAACAATAGAAAAAAATGTTGAACAAAAAAAAATTGAGAAAAAAATAGAATAAGATAGTAAAAAAAATATTGAGTAAAAAAATGAAAACATTATAAATAAAAAAATTGTTAAAAAAAAAAGAAAATAAAGAAAATATTGACAAAAAAAAGTTGAAAACATTAGTAAAAAGGAAAAAAAATGTTGAAAAAAAATGACAAGTGGCAAGTGGAATATGTTATATTTGAAAGAAAAAAGTTTGAAAAAATAGTTTTAAAAGTTTTGAAGGTCAACTGTTTTCTTTTAAAAGATTTTTTATATTTTTTGTATATTTATGTAAAAATCACTTAAAAATAATTTAGACTTAGCTCAACCCATTAAAGCATTTTCTTTTTCTTAAAATAAATTAGGATCATTTCAATAAATTAAAATTAATTAGAACTAGACTTACTAATCTATTTCAATTTCCTTTTAAAATTTAAATAGACTTAGGCCCATTTTCTTTAGAATTAAAATATATAGATTTAGGCTCATAAAACTAATCAAACTGTAGGCCCACTTTTAGTTTTTATTTTCATTTGTAAATAAAACATGTAGATTTAGCTTATTTAATTAAAATTAATTTAGACTAGACTAATTTAGGGAGGTTGCGTTATATGGATGCATTTTTTATGTACTCTTTCATAACTAGTTGCCTTGGAGTTAGATGAATGCAAATTAGAGTTTAAATGAAATTGAATGTAAATATGGAACAATTTAGTAATTAATAAACTAATTCTAAATGAACACAATATTAAAGAAGTTGGTATTCTATATCCAAAATCTCCTAGTTATGGTGTTAACTTTCTTTTAGAAAATCGAGTTACCACCACCTTCGATTTGTTCCAGTTATTACCTTGGGTGGCAACTACTCATCTCTACTCTATGTCTTTGTGATATAGTAGTGTGTTCTCTAGAGCCCTGAGCTTAAACAATATCATGGTTGCTAAAATCTTGGATGCGCACTAAACCTCACCGTCTACAATGGCAACTCCACTAGGGACAAGAGATATTGATTCTACTTATGTTCTTTTAAATCATTGTATTAATTATTATTTTATTGTTGCATTCATTTTGCATGTCCTTGTAGACTGATGGCATTGGTTTATGGTTCTATGATTCCATTAGCTTCATAGGATTGTAGATTGTCTAACCACCACTCTTAGTTTTAACTCATTTTAAGAGAGATTACCAAGCTCATTAAACTAGAGTTTGTAACCCAAGTCTTAAAGGGGGGTAGTCTTCTTTTGAGTTTGCAAAGGATGCCAGACCCCTTTGATATTGGCATATAACTCAAGTCTTAAAAGAGGGCATCTTGCTAAGGGAAACTTGACTTTTCCACCAAACTAAGCTCATACAGTGACCTAGTAACTTCCTCTAGGATTTACCTAAATTACATTTTTTATGAGGTATTTTTATCTATAAAGGCCTAAGCTCATACCTTTTGTGGCCCATTTGGGTTAATAATGGTTAGGCTAATCTTTTATATCTAGAAATGTTATTTCTATACTTTACTTCTTTGAGAGATTTAGCATGCACATCGATTCTTGATATCTCTTATTGATATTAAGGCCAAGACCAAAAATCCTAAGAAAATAGACTCACCATTGAACTTGTGTGTGGGAGAAATAAGGTTGGAAGGATGTATATACACTTAACTTGTTATTTGTATATTTGACATGTTATTTGCTACTTATTGCATAACATGTGCATCTTACGTACATGCATCATATGTAGTTCATACATCATACTAACACTTTATTTTTCAGCCATTATAAACTCATTTAGGTCTTCCTGTGTTTGGAAATGGAGTATTGGCATATTAGTGAGAACTGATTTGAGTCCAAAATTGATAGATAAAAAGATCCTTTACAGTTTAGAAAAAACCCTTATTAACTCGCTTTACCTAAAAGCTACATCAACTCAAATAGAAGAGATGGAATAACAATAAGGAGGAAACTAGACCATAGAGGACATTAAAGGAGCTTTAATGAATGATATAAGAGCCATGATGCAAGATGAACTGAGACAAGCCTTAGCTAGATTAATGGCACCTATTTTTGGTGTTCCTCCACCTATAATTGAACAAGCACCTAGTGCTGCAGCTATTCCACTTGCCAAAATTGCTCCACCTACTACTCCTGCACCTGCACTTATTGCTCCAACTCCTATTGATAATGTTGAAGGCCAACTTGTTGCTAGAAACCCACTTGCTGCTGAAGTGAAGCTTGAAGATGTT
Organism: Mallotus nudiflorus; assembly: GCA_947683625.1. Classification (NCBI taxonomy): domain Eukaryota; kingdom Viridiplantae; phylum Streptophyta; class Magnoliopsida; order Malpighiales; family Euphorbiaceae; genus Mallotus; species Mallotus nudiflorus. Next base: position 1,346,367 of record CANTUR010000107.1, read on the forward strand.
GAAAACTACATAGTAGAGAAGGTAAAGAAGGAATCACTTGAACTAGTCCAAGATCATGAGTCCAACCAAATGCAAGCACTAACTCAAAAAATTTCCAAGATAGAGGAGTTGATAAGATGGCAAGGCATGGGATACCTATTTGATTTTGACAATATGTTACAAATGGAAGGGGATAAATTTCTTGAGAAATTTAAATGCGCCAATTGTAGAAGTTTGATGAAACTGGAGATCCAAGGATCCACCTTAGTCAGTATACAACAACTATAAGCACCACTAAAGCCCTATTAGCAGTAGTCACTAAGTTGTTTGTATTATCCTTAGAGGGAATGGTTATGAATTGGTACCATGGGTTAGAGAAATATATTCACATTGATTGAAGAGAATTATGTACTACTTACTTAAAATAATATGATTATAACACTAGGTTGGAGATATCTATCAGAGATTTGGAACTGACAAAGCAATAACCTAATAAATCATTTTCTAATTTCCTGACTAGATTCATGAATAAGGTAGAATTAATGAAAAACAAGTTAGCTGAGAAAGATCAGGTTAGGATAATAGTTCATAATATGTCACTTAATCTAGTTGAAAGGTTGCAAATGATGAATCCTAAATCTTTTTTGGACCTTTATGATGATGGTTTACAAGCTTAGGAGATTGAAAGTAAGAAGAAGAAGAGTTCTAGAGGCATTAGAACCAAAGCTACCCAATTGGGGGCACACAGTAAGGAAGTTATAGCTAGGTTGTGGAAGCGTATATTGTTTAACAACTGAGAAGATTCTCCAATTTTAACCAGCCTTTGTCCAAAGTCCTAAACTGCCTAATACAAAAAGGCTTGCACATACCCCTCACCTTTTCTAAACTACCAAATCCAAATGTCCTAGGATATGACCCAAATAGTTATTGCAAATTCCACAAACACTTGTGCCTGCCTAAAATATGAAATTCAAAACCTCATAGACTCTAGAAAAATCATAGACCTTAAGAAATCAAATATGAACCCAAACACTAAAAATAGCCCTTTCCTAGACTACCAAAATGTTCTACCCCCAACTACCATGATGATTAACTCAGGAGTCAGTGAGGAAGAAGTGTTAAGCTCCTTTAAGAACATGAACGTAAAAACTAATAAGAAATCTTTTTATGATGCTAATGATGAAGGAAAGACTGTGGAATCTTTAACTCCTAAGAAACCATATAGAGGAGTTTAAGATTTATTGGGCTAGCCTTTAGGAAAGTTTGATTATAAAGTGTTTTACTCCAAAACACTTTCTTATAATGTTCCCATTAAATCAATTGCACCTAGAGGTTTAGGGTGATGAATTTGGAGTTGATGATGAACCATTAAGTAAGATAAGTAAGAAATTTGAGACTTTTGAGTAGCCACAAAGAGGAGTTGAAGAATTATTAGGTTAGCCCTTAAACAAGTTTCACTATAAGGTGTTTTACACTAAAGCACCTTCTTTTGACATACACTTTGAGTCAATTGTGCCTATAAGATGGGGGGATGAGTTTAATGATGAGAAGCTACTAGACAAGAAAGAGAAATGCACAGTTAAGGTATAGAAAGATAAATTCATGGAGATAATTGGTGAGAAGATGCAAGAATAGCCACTATGTTAGCCACCTAAAGGATAGCCATCTTGAGATTTAGCATCCCTAGCATTTAGAATATAAAATAATTCTCTTGTTGTTTCTTTAAATAACATTTTAGTTTCTTTAAAATGTTTTGTTTTATTGATTGGTGATATGAATTTTGATAATGCTTATTTATGTAATGTACATCCTAATGGTACTGTGTATTGTGATATTAATCGTATCTGCATGTTTGACATAAATTCAATTTAATTATATTCATTTAGCATGGGTATAAATGAAAATTCAAAGGACAATCCTATATCACATTACATAACTTTTAAAGATAGAAAATTTGAAAAAAAAAGAAAGGAAAAGAAAATAGACAAAATAAAAGTGAGAAAACACATAAAGGACCAATCATGTAAAAATTAAGGAAACAAAAGTGAGAGAGAAATAATTAGTAAAAGGAGTTATATCATATGATGTAATGAATGTACTCATTTTGCCCTAATGAATGAATAAGATTGAATTTGAAATTTTTTTTCAAATATTGCATATTCATCTTTATCATACTGCATAAGTATTTGAATGGAAAGATAATACATAATGAAAGCTAAAATTGGAGCTATAAGATCATTATTTTAGTTATGTTTTCTTTTCTTATCACCCCTTTATGGTTATGCTTATAAGTCTGTTGTCCCTTTCTACCTAAGCAATTTAGGTGGCTCAATGACTCACATTGCAATCCATACCTTATAATTATCATCAATCATTGCATCAACATCAAAATTCACATGCTACTCAATAGTTCTTCTAATAGGAGCAAGTCTAGTTAATTCAAGTATTAAGAACTCCTTTGAATTAATTCAGATACTCCTATACATCCTTAATGCACGAGATTATAATTAATGGAGTTGGATTAACAACAGTAGTGAACAAACTAAGTCTCTTGCACACATGAAGAAAAAAGACTACTAGAATATCATGAATGAATTCAAAATGAAACATAGGGCAAAATGTAGCTTTAGGGGCAAGTTGGGGGTAGAACAATTAATTTGTATTAAAAGATTAAAGATGGAATAGTAAAATATAAGAGTCAACAAAAGAGTTATAGGGGTAGAAAGAAGTAAACTACAAGCATTTAGATACATACGTTATTATACAGAAAAAGTAGTAGCAAAAAGAAAAGCTCAACAATGCATCGGTCAATCACAAGCTCTATTGTTATGCCATGGACTCCACTTGGTAGCCTGGTTATCTATCTAACAAACTGTATCAGAAAATCTAACACTAAAAGTACTAACAATAAAGCATTCAAAGCACAAACATACAAGATGTTGATAAAGCCCCTTATTCTTACACTCCAAGATCAATAACATAGCTCTATTCCAAACATAAGACCTATTAGGATCATGCATGTCATACGTAACATGCACACACTTGCATACATTTATAGTGAAATACTTATTTTGCATAATAAAAAATTTTGAGCCTGGGCAAGATTAAACAAATACTCTAATACTAACATTCAAAATTAGCAGTGTAAAAGTGAAGGAAAGTAGTCAGAGGATTCACATGTGAAGCATTTGAATGAGTGAAGATAAGAGGAGTGATGTTGTCAAAATGAACTTGATGCTTCATGGGCCTATCTAACAAGGCAATAACATAGATAGTACATGTAGAGGCTTCATTCTAGCAACCTTTAGAGGTCAAATAAGATGCTCAGATTCCTCATGCTTAGCATCTATCCTTATAGCTTCATCTGGAACATCATTTAGAATATCTATCCACAATAGTTAGACTAGTGTAGGGTATGGGATATGGTGACGAGAAGGTCTAACATGTCAGCAATACATGTGTTAGCCCTAGAAAGGGAAGAATGCACTCAAAATTTGAGATAAATGCACTTTGAAAACTTCTCTAATCATAAAATAAGACATCTAACTCCTAAATGTTTTTTTTGGTAAAAGATATCAAGAAGAGGAATGAAGCCCTCTACCATAGCATTAATGGAATGATAGAAAGACAAATTTAACCTTAGGCCATAACCTTAATGGTGGAGTATCATGACCTTTGTGATCAAAGATATCATCATCATAATCAAAAGGGAGTGCAAAATAACAATATTGTATTTTGATAAAATTTCTTCACCTGCCTATAAACAGATTTGACTAACTTATGGTATTTTATGTAGGAAAAATAAAAAGAATGTAGAAGGAGAAAGGAACAAACATAATAGTAAGAATGAGTAAGAAGGCAAACACCAATCGCTTATTAGAATATCACCCTGCGTAACAAACAACCTGCTAAACACTCATCAAAATAATAAAAGGAAGTAACTGAACTCTAATTCCTTAGATTCTGTAATAAAGTACAATCTCAATAATAAAATCCATAAAATTGAAAGTAAATTCATCCACTTTATGAGATCATGTGTGAAAACTTATCTCATGAATTTTGATTTTAATGACTCTCTTTTATTAGCCTTGTAGAATTTAGATGTTTAATTAATAGTTTGAATTGAAAGTTTATAAACTCTAATTAATCTAATGCTCACTTTGTACTCAAACAAGGGGAAGAAAATGCAAAAACAAAATCTATGCACCAAAAATTATAAATTTCTTGAATTTCAAAGTATCATTTTAGTCTTTTGAATAATAAATGTGCATTTAATCTACTCCACTACTTATAAATGAGTACGAGTAAAAAATCTCTTGATGGTATCCATGCTAAGTAATACAAGAAAGGTAGGGAAATAGGAAGAGGGGAATCAAAATAAGAGCAAGCATAATGCACTTGAATGCTCAGAAATGAGTAAGAGCATCAATGTGAACCTCTGGCGATATCCACACTAAGTAATACAAAAAAGGTAGGGGAATACTAAAAAAGGACCACATCAAAAGTTACTCTATTTACTCTAATGCTCTATAAGAGTATGAGTATCCAAAGGACCTTTTCAACGATATCCACGTTGAGTAATATAAGAAAGGCAAGGAAATACTCGGATAAAAAAGGAAAGCACAAAAATAACTCAAAGACTATTTTAATACTCAGAATTCATTTTTTTTTATGCTCAAATTTCATAAGTTTTATTTAGCAAATTCTCCCTAAAGTTAGGTGTGGAAGTAATCTCTTCACTTGGTAAAAAATATGCTCTCAGTGTAAGATGGTTAATGATACCTCTAACCTTTGCGAATGACAAATAAATGATAGTCATAAAAATCAAAATTAGTGAGATTCATTGAGTGCACATTATCTCGTGATAAAGTGATGAATTTTCTCATAAAAAATGACCTTTTATAATAATCATCATACTAAAACTAACTTAAATAAACCTTCAGGAATGACAAGTCTAGAATAAGATAGACTTAACATGTATAATCATTACTAGTACTATTAAGTCAATCAAAGTCAGCAAGCAACAAAGGGAATTAATTAGAGTAAGTCAGCAAAATTTAAAGAAAATCACCATAGTTAATCAACATAAAATTTTACAATTCTAGTCAACATGCTATTCCAATTAGATTTCTGCATTTTGCGTACACAACACAAATATTAGGTTCACTTTGTTATATGCTACACAATAGCTATAACATATTTTCAAGATCACTCAGTTATATGCTACACAGTAGCTATAACTTAAATTTTCAAACTCATAATTTGCTAGACCTTCCATAGGACCTATAATATATTTGTCTTTAAATAGACACTACACAGTAGTTATAACATGTTTTCACTAAATGTACTACATGAAATATAATGAAAATCACATCATTAAATGTTCCAAAAGGAATATAGTGAAAATCACAATTACCTGTTAGATGTCCCATAGGGAATATAACAGAAACTTATCACTCGCTAAACATCCTCTGGGGAATATAGCAAAATACACTGAACATAATGTCAACTGCTATTCAATTAACACAGTGATAGCATCACCGTTATATGTTCCACTAAAACTATAGCCTATTTTCAAAATGTAATGAATGCAGTGTCAACCATTATTCACTGAATACAGTGATAGCATTACCACTATATGTTCCACTAAAACTACAAAATGTTTTCAAAATGCATCGAACGTAGTGTCAATTGCTATTCACTTAACATAGTGATAGCGTCACCGCTATATGTCCCACCGAAACTATAGCTTGTTTTCAAAATGCATTGAATGCAGTGTCAATCGTTATTCACTAAACATAGTGATAGCATCATCGCTATATGTTCCACCATAACTATAGCCTATTTTTAAAATACACTAAACATAGTGTCAACCGCTATTTACTGAACACAGTGATAACATCACTACTATATGTTCCATTTGCACTATAGCCAATTTTCAAAATACACTGAATACAGTATCAATCGCTATTCACTAAACACAGTGATAGCATCACAGCTAGAAATTCCAAAGGAATTCTAATGTTCCTTAAATTGCATTCAACATTGCATAGTGTCAGGCATAGTCATGGCACACGGGTAAGTATCCTAACTCTTTGCTTTGAAATTGTGCGCTTATTCACTTTGCCATAATTTTTCAAGCAAACAACGATAAAGGGAGGCAACTTTAAGCACCAAATTTCAGGATAGTTAAGTGTGGATGCAACAGAGGACTCGATGATAAAAATTGATTGTGAACTTTGATTTATTAGATCTGATTTATTAGTTTTAGACTAAATTGTAAATTCATTTTAAGGCTTATTTTAAATTTTTGTTATTTTATTTATTTCATTTATCTTTTTAATCATTTTTCAAAAAAATATACAAAAATAAACAAGTAAATTTTCAAAAGAAAATTCAGTAAAAGAAGAAAGAAATTTTAAATAAAAAAATTAAAAATAATAAAATAAAAGAAATAAAAGGGCTAAAGTTGGCCTAAATTACTAACTTCAGCCAAATAATTTGATTGGCCAGTAAGTCGCCAAAATTATACCAAAGTGTTATCAAATGGCCATAAATTTGGTTTGGAAAAAAGGCCATAAATTGGCCAAATGAATTGATTTCTGATTGGAAAACTATATTTTTTATAAAAAATATAAATTTTGGAATTGAAAATCTATAGTTCTGATAGGAAATATAATTTTCTAATGAGTCCCATAATTTTTTTATTTATTTGTATTCTTATTTTCTTTTTATTTATTTATTTATTTTTGTTATTTTTTCTAATTTTCATTGGTTGTTATTTTTGTTTTATGTTATAAATATGTTTTTTTATTATATAAATAATAGAGATATATTTTTTAAAAATGTTAAATTTAATTTTATCTTGTACCCAATGTAGGGTTGACTTTTTATAAATAAAAATTTTCTTTCAATAAGAGGCTTCTAACGTTTATCATTTTTTTCCTATGCCTTTTTATTCTTAGCCTTGAACCAAAAAACACAGTCCTCTCTCTCTCTTATTTTCATGTTATTTTCTTTTGGTTCTTTGCCATAATCAAATTCAAATAAACTAAAATCATAAACAAACAAAGGTCACAAACTTTCTATAAATGGTGATCATCCTTTTAAGGGAAATCAATACTGCATCCAATTGTTAGTTTCATCTCTTCTCTTTTATATTTTAAATTCAATTTAATTTCTTGATTTTATTTTATTTTACTTTTGGTTTTGTGTTAGTTTATTTGAGATGAGGAAAATCAATTTCCCATTGGAAATATAACTGTCAATTACTTTACTAATTCATTCACTTTTTTGTTTCTTTTTTTTTTCCAACTTTTTATTTCTGTTGTTTTGTTCCTTTTTTGTTACCATTCCTTTTACTATTTTTTTTATTATTTTCTTCATTTAATTTCTTTATTCTTTTATCTGTTTAGTTTCTCTTTTCATCCGTTTATTTTAGTAATATTTATATTTGTTGTTTATTTTTTATTCTTTCATTTTTTTATTCTTTTTTTTGTCTTGTAAATTATATTTTCTACTTTATTTTTATTTTTTTGTACTTTCTTTTATTTGATTTTGTTTTATTGATCATTTATTGATTTAATTAATTATGTTTTTGTGTTTCATGTTTTTGTAAGGATAAATGTAAGCACCCAATTTTGAGATGCAATTATGCACGTGTGTGATGAAAGCCCCTATGATGAAAATCTAATTGAGAATTGATCTCTGGTGTCAAGTTTCGTGATTAAAGGACAAAATTGCAATGTTTTGCAGATTTAATTACAAAATTTGTTTTTTAGGGATTTGATTGCAAAAATTATAAACTTTTGAGGAACTTTTTTCGTAATTTAAAAATAAATAAATTTTGGTCGACCGACATTGTGTAATGTCGATCAGCATTATGTAATTTTGATCGGCATTACATAATGCCGATCAACATTGCATAATGTTAGTCAGTATTAGGCAATGCCAGTCGGTATTACGGGTTAAAATTGACATTCTGTAATGTCGATTTTCACTAAAAAGTGATTTTTACACGTTTTTTATGCTAATTTTGTCATTTTTCATTTTTTATTAGTCCAGGAGTCTTCAATTTTTCAAAATCCAATCAATTATCATCTCCTTATCCTAATTTTGAAAATTCAAAAAAATAAAATGCAGATTGATCTCTGATCTTGCTTCCAACTATCACCTAACTTCCCTGTGTGATTACAGGAACTGAAGTGGTTGGGTCTGGCTTTAAAAGCCAAGAGGGAGGCTATGAAGAGGACTAGCTAGCTGGAGTTGAAAAAAAGGGGAAAAAGGCGGAGAGAGTCTGTGAAGAAATAGCTACAAGAAAACCTTAGAGAAGAAGAGCTGTGAAAAAACTAGAAAAAAAAGACTAATTAGCTACTGCAAAAAAAAACCTCTTAAAAAAGTACGTTCTTTGCTTTAAAGTCCTGAGAATCAAGAAAAACTGTAGAGTCAATCTCAAAACGGTGACAATCCTAATATGAGGGGACATCAAATTATACTACACAACATTCTTCCCTTCTCTTTATTTTTTATTTATTTTTAATTTGATTTCTTTATTTTTAATTATTGATTGAATACTTATTGATTAATTTTTTTTGGTTTGGTTTTGTTTTTGATCCTTGCTTTATGGTACTCTAGAGGTGAGGTTGGAGATATATGATTTTAAATAGTGACCATTGGAAGAATCCATGAAATGCTATGGATTAAGATTTGTAAAACCCTAATAGGATTTAGGATTTATGATTCTTGTGTTCTTTTAATTTGATTTTGTTTTGGGCTGTAATTAATTTTAGTTTTTGTACAATAGTATATAATAGCCCCAATAGTGGAAAATAGTGAAATTGTATATTCTCTGCACTAAAATTGATTAGTAATTTAGGTTCAATTAGGTAATATTCAATTAAAATTAATGATGGCAGTAGATTAATTTAGGGTTGCATGTAAATTGATTTAGGTTTTTTTAGAATATCACATAAATCTTGTGTTTGATATGACTTTGTTATTATTTTTTTGAGGTTTTGTTTTTGGATCTTTTAGTACATTGGGCCCCAAGCCCACATTAGGTCTAAACCCACTAAATAAAAATAGGCTTAAAAATGGTTTAGGTTAATTAATTAAAATCAATTTAGGCCCATAAGATTAATTTAGAATTAGGCCCATTTTTAGGTTAACTAAATTAATTTAGACTTTTGCTCAAGCCATTAATTCCATTTCTTTAAAACAAATAGACTTAGGACCATTTTTTCATTTAATTTAAAATCAGGTTAGAATTAGACCCACTAATTAATTCCTTTTTTAAAAAATTTGTAGACTATAGGCCCATTTCTTTAGTTAAATTAAAATAAATAGACTTAATCTTACTAAAATTAATTAAAATGTAGGTCTTTCTTTAGTCCAATTCACTTATAAATAAAAATATGTAGAATTGGCTAAATTTAATAAAATTAACCTAGTTTAGACTTAGGGATGTTGCCTTTTGTATGCATTTTTTTCATGTAATTTTCTAACCTGCTGCCTCTTAGGTTAGATGGATGTTTAATTAGGGTTTAAATAAAATTTCATATAATTAGAGAATAAAATAGTAATTCATAAAGTAATTATAAATGAACACAAGACTGAAAAAAGTTAGTATTCCATTCCTAGAATTTTCTTGTTGTGGTGCTAACTTTCTTTTAGAGAATCGAGTACCACCTTTCAATTTGTCCTAATTATTACCCTAGGTGGTGACTCCTCAGCTCCACACTATGTCTTTATGAAAATGGTTAGTGTGTTCTCTAGGGCCTTGAGCCCAAACAGTGTCGTGATTTCTAAAATCTTGAATGCACTCTAAACCCCACCATTTATAGTGGTGACTCCATTAAGGATAAGAGATACTGATTCTACTTGTGTTCTTTAGAATTATTTTATAATTATCATTTTATTCTTACATTCATTCTACATGTCCATATTAAACCAATGGCATTGGTTTATGATTCTATGATTCCACTAGCTTTATGGAGTTGTAAATTGGCTAACCATCACTCTTAGCCTTAGCTCAGTTCAAGAGAGATTATTGGGCTCATTTGACCAAAGCCTGTAACCTAAGTCCTGAGTGGGGTAGTCTTCTCTTGAGTTTGCAAAGGATGTTAGGTCCCTCTGACCTTGGCTTATGACTCAAGTCTTAAAGGGGGGCATCTTGCTAAGGGAACCTTGACTTTTTCACTAGACCTTAACCACATATAATGGCTTAGTTACCTCCCCTAGGATCTACCCAAATTGCATGTATGATTTTTGCCATTAGGTATTTTTATATATAAAAGCCCAAGCCCATAATTTTGAAGCCGCTTGGGGTAATAAAGATTAGGCTAGACCTTTATACTTATAAATGTTATTTCTATGCTTATTGCCATAAGGTATTTCTATCTATAAAAGACCAAGCCCATACTTTTGAAGCCGCTTGGGGTAATGAAGATTGGGTTAGACCTTTATACCTAGAAATGTTATTTCTATGCTTTGTTACTTTAAGAGAGATCTAGTATACGCGTCAATCCCTAATATCCCCAGTTGATATTAAGACTAAGACCAAAAATCCTAGGACAAAAGACTCGCCATTGAATATGTGTGTGGGAGGAATCAGGTTGGAAGGATGTATGTTATACACTTGATTGATACTTGCTACTTGTTACATAGCATGTGCATCATGTATACATGCATCTCATTCATCATACTAACACCCTATTTTGCAGCTATTATAGATACATCGAGGTCTTCTCATATTTGGAGACAACGAGGTGGCAGACTAAGAAGAACAGGTTAGAGTCCTAAAGCATTAGCAAAGGAAATCCTGAACATATTGGATAGACTAGAAAGAAGCCTTATCAACCCATTTTATTTGGAAGTTGAACCAACTTCACCTGAATCTAAAAAAATGGAGCAAAAGCAAGGGAACTAGACCTTAGAAGACATCAAGGGAGCTATAATGGATGATATGAGGGCTATGATGCAATATGAGCTTAGATAAGCACTATCTAGATTGATGTAGCCTGCTACTGTTATACCACTACTTGTAATTGAACAACCACCTACTATAGATGCTCCACCTACTGCCAATAATGCTAGGAGGCAACTTGTTGCTAGAAACCCACCTCCTGTTGATGTGAAGCTTGAGGATGTTGAGAACTACATAATAGAAAAGGCAAAGAGAGAATCACTTAAACTGGTACAAGACCATGAGTCCAAGTAGATGCAAGCACTGACTTAGAAAATGTCCAAGATGGAAGGATTGCTTAGAGGACAAGGCATGGGATATTCATTTAACTTTGATGATATGCTGCTAACTAAGGGTAATAAGCTACATGAGAGTTCAAAATGCCTCAGTTGTAGAAGCTTGATGGAACTGAAGATCCTAAGATTCATCTCAGTTAATACACAATAACTATAAGAACTACTATAGCCCCATTAGAAGTGATCACTAGATTATTTATACTGTCTTTAGAGGGAATAGTTGTAAATTAGTATCATGGGTTAGAAAAATCTATAAGAGCTGACTGGAAAGAACTATGTACTGCCTTTTTAAGATAATATAATTATAACACCCGATTGGAAGTGTCCATCAGAGATCTAGAACTGACAAAGCAGAAACCTAATGAATCGTTCTCTGATTTCTTACATATTCATGAATAAAGTAGGGCTGATGAAGAATAAGCTAGCCGAGAAGGATCAGGTTAGGATGATTGTTCGAAATGTGTCACCTAATCTGGTTGATAGGTTATAGATAATGAACCCCAAAACTTTCATAAACCTCTATAATGATGGTCTGCAAGTAGAAGAGATTGAGAATGACAAGAAAATAAGCTCTAGAGAGTTGGAACCCGAAACTACCAAACTAGGGGCACACAATAGGGAAGCACTAGCCAAACTATGGAGGTGCGTGTAGTTTAGCAACCCCAGAGATTCTCTAACTTTAACCAACCACTCTCTAAGAATGATTGATCTAGAGAGGCTTACTCTAACCCTTAACCTTCTCCAAACCACCTAACCCGAATGTCCTAGGCTATAACCCCAATAGCTATTGCAAGTTTCACCAAGTAGCTGGCCACTCCATAAACACCTGTACTCGCCTTAAACATGATATCCAAAACACAATAGACTTTAGAAAAATCACAAACCCTATAAAATCCAACTCCAACCCAAACACTAGAAACAATCCTTTCCTTGACTATAGAAATGTCCTAACACTAACCACCATGATTATTAACTTAGGAGTGAGCGAAGAACAAGTACTAAACTCCTTCAAAAACTTAAACCCTATAGCTAATGGAGAATCTCTTGATGCCTCTAGAGGAGTTAAGGATTTATTGGGGCAACCCTCAGGGAAATTTAAGATGTTTTATTCTAAGCCACTATTTGCTAATATTCCCTTTAAATTAATTATGCCCTCAGGATGGGGTGATGAGTTTAATGACAAGAAGGAATCCAAAACCCTAGAACATCCAAGCATTGAGGATTTATTAGGGTAGCCCTTAGGAAAATTTGATTATTGGGTGTTTTATTCAAAGCCTGATTCTAGTTATATACCTCTTGAGAGGATTATGCCCTCAGGATGGGGTGATGAATTTGGTATGGGCCAACAAAAAAAGATAATAAGGAATCTCTCATTCCCAAACAAGGGATTAAGGAATTACTAAGAGCACATATGGGAAAGCTTAGTATGGAGGGAAAGGAAACATGCACAATAGAAGTATGGAAAGATGAAAAAAGGGATGGAATCATCAAAGTTGTAGACATCTAGTATGACTCTGATGATGAGAGTCCCGTTGGTCTAGATGTATGGAGCGATGACCCCAAAGTGAATCATGTCCCTAGAAGTTGGAGGAATTACAAGGCAGTAGAAAATAAGATTAAGAGAGTTGCAAAAAAAAAAAGAAAAGAAAAATGATGTAGAAATAGAAGAAAGGGAAAAGGAAGACATGATTTTGGAACAACTGAAGAAGGCTAAGGCAAATGTCAGTATTTGGGAACTACTGATGCACTCAGGCAACCACAAAAGAGCTCTAGTAAAAGCTTTGTTGAACATGAATATTGAAACAGTAGCCACACCCAAGGCTATGGTAGCAAAGGTTATAGAAAAGAAACACAAACTGATAACCTTCTTAGATGATGACCTGCCTTTGGAAGGAAGAAATCATAATAAGGCACTATTTATCCTAGTTAAAGTAAAAGGGAAAAGAACCAACTTTGTAATGGTTGATAATGGTTCTACCATTAATGTATGCCCATTGAAGATCTTGCTTAACTTAGGTTTGAAAGTTAAAGACTTAGTAGATTCAGAACTTATAATCAGAGCCTTTAATGATAGCACTAAGAATGTGGAGGGGACATTCCAAGCTCTAGTTAAAATAGGACCAGTGGAATCAACCATTGAGTTCACCCTATTGGATATGCTAGTTACTTATGCCTTGTTTTTGGGAAGGCCATGGTTCTATGCTCTAGGAGGGGTACCCTCGACTGTACACTAAAAGATAAAATTCCACAATGAAGGAGATGTAGTGACAATCGAAGCAGGAACTAATGTAGTTAGGGCTGCCATACTAAAAAAATAGAAACAAGTTTGTGTTCCTCCTAATTTTCAAATTACTAGGATATTTGGCAGGACTGACATGGACCCAAGGGTTACAAAAATGATGGAGATCATGAATTACCAACCTAGATGAGGGTTAGGCAAGAATGAGTAAGGAAGTCCTAAGCTATCAGAATTCAAGAGTCAAAATGACATTAAAGGATTAGGGTGTGCTGAGACAGGATTTACCAATAAAAGGGCAAGAAAGAAGGAGAAGGCCAAGAGAAATAAGCCCCTAGGGAGAGTTGAGCTATTAAGTGAGAATTTCATTAAGCCAAGAGAGGGCAAATACTATATGTGTGCTAAGGAGTCCATTAATGTTGCTGGCAAAAATGTTCCTAAGTATAAGATTTTGAAGGACTAGATTATGGAAAACTTAGTCGAGAGCAATAAAGAAGAAGTGATGAAGTAAGTAGCTTGAAGAATATAGGATGTTGCTATCGAAGAGCTTCTATGTCTACTACTTGAAAAGGAGCCACCCCAGGATTTAACTACTCTTATTAGTGATAGCTTTACTACTTTTTTCATGAAGAAACTGATGTAATAATGTCCGATCTCTATGAGGATAAAAACTATGTTTTTTCCATGGTCAATTATATGAACACTGATTTTGATTACTTGTATGTTGTGCATCCTGATAGTTCTATGCATTATAATTTTAATCATTCATGCATGTTTGACATTAATTCAATTCAATTTGATTCATTTAACATGGGCACAAATGATAATCCAAATAAAATTTTTATATCACATCATGTAACTATTGAAGAGAGGAAAAATTTTAAGAGAATATTAACAAAAAGAAAGGTAGTATTTGCTTGGACCTACGAAGACATGTCAGGTTTAGATAGAGACATCGCAGAGCATCACATTCTGACTCATCCATAAATAAAACCAATAAAACAGAAATTGCACAGGTTGAGACCATAATGGACTAAAAAGATAAAAGAAGAAATTATTAAACAAATTCAAGCCAAGTTTTTAGAGGTAGTAGATTATCCCCAATGGCTAGCAAACATGGTCCTGACACCCAAGAAAGATGGTAAGGTGTGAATGTGTGTTGATTTCACGGATTTAAATAAATCATGTCCGAAGGATGACTTCCCTTTACCTCATATTAATGTGATAGTGGATAGTGCAGTGTCAAGTGCAATGTACTCCTTCGTGGATGGGTTCTCTAGGTATAATCAGATAATAATGGCAGTTATGGATAATATTAAGATAACTTTCACCATGGAATGGGGGACATATTGGTCCAAGGTTATGCCTTTCGGGTTAAAAAATATAGGTGCAACATATTAAAGGGCAGCCACTGCTCTCTTCCATGACATTATGCATAAGGAAGTGGACGTATATGTAGACAATATGATGGTCAGGTCAAAAATAAGAGAGGGGCATTTTAAAGTACTGGACAAATTCTTGGCATGCATTAAGAAGTATAATTTAAGACTCAACCTGAAGAAATGTGTTTTTAGAGTTACTGTAGGGAAGTTGTTAGGGCATATAGTCAGTAGCAGAGGAATTTAAGTGGATCCAGATAAAGTGAAAGCCATTCAGGAAATGCCAGCACAAGGATAGAGAAAGATATGAGAGGGTTCATAGGTAAGTTGCAGTATATTAGTAGATTTATTGCAAGGCTTACTAATACTTATGATCCAATCTTCAAGCTTCGAGGAAAAGATCAACCTAGAGAGTGGAATGATGGCTATCAAAGGGCTTTTAATAAGATAAAGGAGTATCTCACTCATCTGCCTATACTTAAACCACCAAGGCTAGGTAAACCCTTGATCCTATATTTGGCTTTAGAATAAAAGGCAATAGGGGCAATGTTAGCATAAGAAGGGCTAGATAGGATGGAGCATGCAATGTATTACCTTAATAAGAAGTTCCTATTGTATGAAGAAAAGTATGATTTAGTGGGGAAGACATGTTTAATAATGATTTGGGCAACAAGGAAATTGTGGCATTACTTTCAGTCTTATAGGGTTCAGGCCATTTTAAAAATAAACTCCTTAAGATACTTACTGCAAGCACTTGCTTTGACCGGAAGGATGTCTCGATGGCTTATCTTCCAAACTGAATTTGATATAGAGTACATTACCATGAAGGTTATTAAGGGAAGGGCAATAGCAAAATTCCTAGCTTAAAATGCAATAGAGGGTGATGAACAGTGGTGCCTAGAATTCCCATATAAGAATCTAGCAATTTTAGAGCATTAGGAATGGAAGCTCTATTTTAATAGTCTAATAAACAACAAAGGAGTCAGGATAAGAGTGATCCTTGTTACGCCAGAGGGAGAAACCATACCAATGGCTAAGAAACTAGATTTCAAAGTAACCAATAATATGCCTTGTGTGTTCTTGCATGTAATTTTGCAAGTCACGATGGGGTGTTGTACAAGAGAATGTCTAATGGAATGCAGCTTAGATGTCTCAAGAAAGATGAAGCAAAAAAGGTGATGAGGGAGATTTATATGGGAGCTTGTGGCTCTTACATGAATGGCATAATCCTAGCAAAGAAGATAATCAGATAAGGGTACTACTGGATGAGCTTGGAAAAGGATTGCATTAGAACTGTGAGATAATGCCATCAGTGTCAGATCTATGGGAATCTCAACCATCTTCCTCCAACAGTGCTTAATAGTTTATCATCTCCTTCGCCTTTTACAGTGTGGGGGATTAATATCATAGGAGAAAGAAGGTTGACAACATATAATGGACATAAATACATAGTTACAACAATTGATTACTTATCTAGATGGGTAGAGGCTGAGTCTCTCAATGCTCTAAAGGTGAAGCAAATGGTCTGGTTCATTGAGAAGAATATTCTTTGCAGATATGGGGTTCCACATCATGTAGCGATAGACAATGGGGTTCAATTTTAGGCAAAAATGATAGAGTTATTGCAGAAGTATGGGATTAAGCATCATAAGTCTTCACCATATCGACCTCAGGCTAATGGAAATCCTATTTAAGATGGTCAAAACTTATAAGGATTGGTCTGAGTTTCTTCCCTTTGCCTTATGGTGATATAGAACTATAGCCAGAAATCGTTCTCCCTAGTGTACAGCTGTGAAGCAGTTTTGCCAATAGAAACTAAGATCAAGTCTCTAAGAGTAGTTATGGAGCATGAAATGCCTGAGAGTGAATAAGCATGAAAAAGATATGATCATTTGGTATCTCTAGACGAGAAAAGGATGAATGATTTGTTTCATACCCAAATATACCAGAAGAGGATATTAAGGGCATTTAATAAGAAGGTAAAGGTGAGGAAGATAAAAGCTAAGGATATGGTACTAAAACAATCAAGAGCAGTGGTGTTCAATCTAAGAGGAAAGTTCAGACCAAACTAGGAAGGACCATACTTAGTCAAGTCAGTTCTGCCAAAGGGAGTCGCTTAGATGTCTGATCTTGAAGGGAATGAGTTCATGAAGCCTATTAACCTGGATCACCTCAAGAAATACTATTGATAAAAATAAATAAATGTAGCATAAAGAAAATAAAAGTCCGCTTACTAAAAAACCTGAAAAGGCTAGTCAGGCAAAAATTAGGACATTCCTGCTACTCAAAAAACCTGCAAAGGGCTGGCAGGCAAAAATTAGGAAATAAAATAAAATAAGTCCCACTGATTAGAAAACCCATAAAGGGCTGGTTAGGCAAAAATTAGGGAATGAAATGTGAGTGAAAAATATTCAGTTAGAAAATTTGAAAGGACTAGCTAATAACAGAAGTTATGTCATGTGATGTAGCAAATGTACTCATTTTAGCCCTAATTAATTAATCTTATTGAAAATTGAAATTTTTTCATGAAATTTCATGTTCTATCTTATTTACAATGCATAAGCACTAGAAAGGACAACAAAACATAAAAGCTTAAAATCAACTCTATGAGACCATTTTGCTTCATTCGTGCCTCTATTTCTTCTTCCTTTGAGATTCATCATGTAAAGCTTGAATTCTCTTGTATCTAGAAAATTTAGGTGGCTCTATAGCTTATATCATGACCCAGATTTGAAAAGTAAAAATAAGAAGTCCGCTAAGTTAAAACTTGAAAGGGTGGCTTAGGCAAAAGTTAGGGCATGCTTGCTAAGTTGAAAACCTGAAAGGGTTACTTAGGCAAAAGTTAAGGCAAAAAAAATCAATTAACTCACTTAGGGTCATTTGTTTATCAAAGTCTAATTTCAAGAAAGGGAAGTTTGAAATTGAGTAGTATAAAAGATAAATTGTCTTAACTATAAAATAAAAAATAGTCTGGAATCAGTCATCGCAAGATCTAGAATCAGACCATGGCTTCCATCCTCTAATAGGGTCATCATGATAATAGGTATCTCTAGGTCTACCAGATGAAGTACCAGCATTGTAGGGACCAAGGCCTGAGTTAGTAAGCTATCGATGAAGCATCTCATTCTCTTGCTCCAGATCCCTAGAATAACTCTACACATATAGGAAGCATTATATCATATGCATTCCATGCATACATTTACACAATAAGTGTATATGCTTACCTACCAATTATTTATGACTTGCATGGTAAATAACCTCTACGACAAGGTGAGTCAGTGTAAATACTCTGCCTATGTCTGGGCAACCTATTGTGTAAAATTATACTAACATCAATACCAAGTGTACAAGTAATACAAGAAATAAGTTAGACTAACTCACATGAGAAGTATTGGCTAGAGAAAAGTTACAGAGCTGAACATTACCAAAATGTATCTACTGCTCAACTAGAGCCTGAATAGCATGAGCCCAATAAAGAATGGATCTATCAAGAAGAAGAATATCACAAAAAATAGCACCGATAAAAGCTCCCTCATGGCAAGTCCTAACATGCTAAGTGTACTGAGCACGACCAAGACTGGGCCTGAGGACCTTAGGTGCAATCTCAGTCTCAGAGGTAGCCTCACTCTCTTGTGCAGTCTTAAACCTTGATCAGTCCTAGTTGCCTCCTCCACCACTTCATCAACAGGGAAGTAAACCCCCTCAATTTGTGAAAAGCAAACTGTGAGAAAAGAATAAGTGATTTGAAAAACTCCAAAAGAGAAATGATTAGAAGTTACCTCAGCCTGATCAATAAGAACTTGCTCTAAGATGTTCTCAAGGATGAACTATCGATAATGGTAAGATCGCTCAAGAAAAATAGTGGCATCATATCCCTGTAATGCCTCTCTTAACTCTGAACCCATCAAATGAAAACTATAAAGCATCGAGCAAGGGATAGTAATAGGAATATGGCATTAGGAAGGTTTAAAGTGCCACTGATATACCCACTATCCAAAATACCACATCCTACAGCCATAACCAAGGAGCTGAACCCTCATCTCCTCAAGTCGTATTGTGGCATCCATGAAATCAAATCGTTGGACATCATTAGCTCCCTCTAGCCATTTAGAATAGATCTATAAAAACATAATTAATTAAGTTTAACTTGTATTAAGCCATGAAGTACTAATGATTTTATTTTCTTACCAGGTCCCACTCAATGGCTTTCAACTGATTATGGTAGGTCTAGAGAGTATTCCTAACACTCACTAGGCAGGAAGAGAGCCATCTCTGCATCAAGGGAGACTCCTGTTAGAGATGATAACCTTGAAACCATAAATTAGCCCAATCTCTATGCTACATATTTGAAAGAGAGAATAAGTCAATAAAAAAAAAGAAAAGGAAAAGAGAAGAAAAGAAATTAAAAGGGGACAAACTTGCATGTAAGACATGCCAGAAGCCGTACATAATGACAATGCCTTTATAGATAGTGTCCAATCTATAATACAAATAAGCCAACACCGTAGATCCCCAATCAAGGGTGATAACTCAATCTAAGTCTCGAAGAGGGTCGAGAAGGGCAATGCTGACCTCGTGACCAGTCTTGTAGAAGAGGGTCATGCCAAGCAAGATCAAGAGGAAGCACCTCACCTTGTGAGTGATTTGGCATGGTGTGGTGGTAGGAAGATGTCTGAATCCTCGACCAATGATAAAAGAACAATGTTCTTTCAGTTCTTCCATGCCAGGACAAATCTAATCAAGTCTCGCATGTATTAACTCTATGCATGCTCAAGAAGACTGTAGTAACTGATGTCAAAGGAAATGGGAGTCCCTCCGAAGGTGATCTTAGTGATCGTAGAAAAACTCATAGGTGAAATAGCTAACTTGCCTACATGAGTATGGAACGTATGGGTGGTGTCCATCCACCGCTTAATTAGTGTGAATAAAGAATGGTGATCAAACCTCCCTCGAGCAATCAGAAGCTTAGTGACAAATCATTTGAACCCGAAGGCCCAATCCAACTGTGCAACATCCTATGGTAGCTCATGGAATAATTCATGAGTTATGAAAAAATAGCTCATGAACTTCATCGACCATTAGGAGTATTTTGAGAACAAATGAGCATAAAAAAAAATTTATAGATCAAAAAAATGGAATGTTAATCAGCATTATACAATTCCAATTGGCATTGCACAAATGTTGATCGATTTCTAGACTTCTTACTTTGCTTTTTCAGACTTTTGGTCAGCCATTCAATTGAAATCCCATGTTCCCAAGTTAAATTTAAATTTTTCATACATTTTTGAGTGATTTTTAGTCTAATTTAAATAATATACTCACTAATTTACATTATGAAATTAATTCTAATTTCTAACTGTATGAATAAATTTTTATAGGAATAAAAAGAAGTAAGGAGGTGTTACCTCATTGCCTACATCTATGCACCTATTAAGGTGAAGGCAAGTCAAAGGAAGCATAGTAGAGCCTTCTCAGAGTCCAAGGTTGTTCTAGCAAAAATAGAGAGGCACAATGGCCGAATCAATTGAAATCTCTTCTCCTCTATGTAGCCTGTGTTGTGTGTCAGCCATAGGATCCGACAGATCATGAATCGAACTTCAGATGAGGAAGAAATCAAAAGAAGAAAATCAAAGAAAAAATGAAGAAGAAAGAAATGGAGAGGGAAATGAAAGAATAGCATAGAAAATAAGGAGGGAAGCTTCTTATAAATGGAAAATATCCATTTTGGTCCCTTAACTATGCATGCATTCAAAATCAAGTTTTTTCTTTGCAATTTAATCCATAAGTGAATTAGGATTTAATTCCTAAATAATTCATTCAATTCACATCATCAATCAGTTAATTGTGTCTATATTTATTTTGAATTATTTGTCAAGTACATAATACAAAATATTACAGAATTTAACTTTGCATTTCTATATGCATCATTTCAATCAAATGTCAAAATTCATTTCATGTTACACAGTAGCTAAAACAAAAAATTTCAAAATTATCATGTTAAGTGTTGCACAATAGTCATGACATGAATTTCAAATTCCACATGTTATAAGCTTCAATAGTGATTGTAACATGACCTTTTTTTTACTTTTTACTACAAGACACTACATGGTAGTTATAGTGATGTCGCTAAACATCCCGTAGGGAATATAATAGATCTTAAATTGCTAGACATTCCATAGGAACTATAGCACCATTTTTAAAGCTCACTAGACATCCCGTGGGCAATATAGCGAGGGTCATCGTATTCATTTTGTTGAACATCCTATAGGGAATATAATGAAATTCATTATCATTAGACGTCCCAAAGGGAATATAGTGCAGTTTACTAGACACTAAACAGTAGTTATAGTACCATTGCTAGACATTCCACATGAACTATAGCGTATTTTTAAAATCACAAATCGCTAAACATCCTACAGGGAATATAGCAAAATTTTAAATCACCAAATTGCTAGACGTTCCATGGGAACTATAGTACTTCTTTCAAATCAAGGCCCACTAGACATCGCATAGGGAATATATTGAGAATCACTATATTTATTTCATTAAACGTCTCACAGAGAATATAACAAAACCCATTATCACTAGATGTTTTAAAGGGAATATAGTGTAGTCCACCAGACACTATACAGAAGTTATGGTATTATTGCTAAATGTTCTATAAGAACTATAGCATGTTTTCAAATCATGAGTCGCTTGACATCCTAAGGGGAACATAGCAAAATGCATAAGTTTCACTAGACGTTCCATAGGAAATATAGTGAAACATATTAAACATAGCATCTTGCCTAAAATTGCTTAGTAATTTAAGTATCATCAGGTCAATTAGGATACAATGAAGTATCCTAATTCTTTCTTTTGAAATTGTATGCTACTATTGCTTTGCTATAATTTGCCAAGCAAACAATGACAAAGGGGGGCAATTACAAGTACCCAATTTTGGGATGTAATTGTGCATGTGTGCAATGAAAGCTCCTATGATAAAAATATAATTGAGAATTGATCTCTAGTGTCAAGTTTTGCAATTTAAAGGACTAAATTGCAATATTTTGCATATTTAATTGCAAAATTG
This sequence comes from Mallotus nudiflorus, assembly GCA_947683625.1. NCBI lineage: Eukaryota > Viridiplantae > Streptophyta > Magnoliopsida > Malpighiales > Euphorbiaceae > Mallotus > Mallotus nudiflorus. The sequence continues at coordinate 1,368,292 of CANTUR010000107.1, forward strand.
GTTTTTTAAGGATTTGATTGCATAAATTAGAAACTTTCGAGGACCTTTTTTCATAATTTTAAAAAAATAATTATAATAAAAAAATTTTGGTCGGTTAGCATTTAATACTAACTGGCATTGTGTATTGCCGATCGATATTACGTAATGCCTATCGGCATTATGTAATGTTGATTGGCATTATGGGTTAAAATCGACATTCTGTAATGTCGCTTTTCGCCAAAAAGTGATTTTTACACGTTATTTTATGTTGATTTTATCATTTATCATTTTTTATTAGTCTATGAGTCTTTAATTTTTCAAAATCCTACTGCTTATCATCTCATTATCTTGATTTTGAAAATTCAAAAACAATGCAGACTAGTCTCTAATCTCACTCCCAACTATCACGTACCATCCGTGCGTGATCATAAGAACTGAAGTGGTTGGGTCTGGCTTTAAAAGCCATAAGGGAGGCTACGAAGAGGACTAGCTATCTGGAGTTGGAAAAAAAAAGGGAAAAGGCAAAGAGAGTATATAAAAAAATAATTATGAGAAAACCCTAGAGAAGAAGAGTTGTGAAAAAACAAAAAAAAAGCCTCATTAGCTACTACAAAAAAAAACCTCTTGAAAAAGCACGTTCTTTGCTTTAAAGTCCAAACAATCAAGAAAAACTACATAGCAAATCTCAAAACAGTGATAATCCTAATATGAGGGGCCATCAAGAAAAACTGCACGTTCTTTGTTTTGTTTTTTATCCTTCCTCTATGGTACTCTAGAGGTGAGGTTAGAGATATGTGATTTTTGGACAATGACCATGAGAAAAATCCATGGAATGCCATGGATTAAGATCTGTAAAACCCTCATAGGATTTAATATTTATGATTCCTATGTTCTTTTAATTTGATTTTGTTTTGGGCTGTAATTAATTTAATTTTAATTTTTGTATAGTAGTATGTAATAGCCCTAATAGTGGGAAATAATGGAATTCTATATTCTCTACAATAAAATTTATTAATAATTTAGGTTCAATTAGGTAAAATTCAATTAAAATTAATGATGCAATAGATTAATTAAGGGTTGCATGTAAATTGATTTAGGTTTTTTTTAGAACATCACATAAATCCAATATTTGATATGACTTTGTTATGATTTTTGTTTAGGTTTTATTTTTGGATCTTTTAGTACTTTGGGCCCCAAGCCCATGTTAGGTCTAAACCCACTAAATAAAAAATAAGCTTAAAATGGTTCAAGTTAATTAATTAAAATCAATTTAGGCCAATATGAAATTAAGTATTAGCCCATTTTTAGGTTAACTAAATTAATTTAGACTTCAGCTTAGCCCATTAATTCCATTTCTTTTAAAACGAATAGACTTAGGACCATTTTTTTTATGTAAATTAAAATCATGTTAGAATTAAGCCCACTAATTAATTCCTTTCTTTAAAAATTTGTAGACTATAGGCCCATTTCTTTAGTTAAATTAAAATAAATAGACTTAAGTTTACTAAAATTAATTAAAAAGTAGGTCTTTCTTTAGTGCAATTCACTTGTAAATAAAAACATATAGAATTAGCTAACTTTAATAAAAATTAATCTAGTTTAAACTTAGGGACACTACCTTTTGTATGCATTTTTTTCATGTAATTTTATGACCCACTACCTTTTAGGTTAGATGGATGTTTAATTAGGGTTTAAATAAAATTTCATGTAATTAGAGAATAAAATAGTAATTCATAAAGTAATTTTAAATGAACACAAGACTGAAAGAAGTTAGTATTCCATTCCCAAAATTTCCTAGTTGTCATCCTAACATACCGAGGTGGCTCAAGGATCTGTGGATGCTTATTCATGCTTGACATGAGTAGGAGTTTTGTTGCCTGTTCTTTTACTTTTGGGTTTGTTATTTTTTACCATTTGATTTTGACAAATCTGGGCATATGAGTTCAGGATTCTCCCCCGTCCATCCATCGAGCATTTCTAGGAGGATGGCTTCCCTCATTATCCTCACTAGATCAAGAAGAGTACTAATTTGATTGAGGATTACACAGTATCTCAGGGTCATATCTGGAAGCTGTCCCTCAATCAAGTATGTTTGATTCCTAGTATGTTGGTTATTTCTTTCTTAAGGATCTTTTATTTATTATTGCCCTTTGAGCAGATCTTTCTTTGCTGATGGGTGGCAAGGTCTCATTGGATGGTAGAGATGATGGTTGCACGACAGCTGATGGGGGAAATGAGGGTTGCTCTTGGACCTCATCAATAGAGTGTGGTACTTAGGCAAGTAAGTCCATTATTTGTGGGATGGCCCACATATGAGCAGAGTTCCTATCCCTCCCCCTAGTGACATGTTTTGGGGCTATAAGCTTTGTGGTGATGATTTTACTGTTGTTATAATGGGATTCCCCTCTGAGAGCCTATTAGAGAGTGCAGGTTTGCATTATGTTGATGTATTGATCCCTCAGCTGATTAATGTTGTAGCTAGTAGGACCTGTCCTTCACCTCCACCTTCTTAGGCATATGCATCTTGTCCTTCTAGTTCATGGATTAGGCCATCACGTGGGTCATCGAGAGTCGCTTCTTCTGATCTGGTAAGCCTTTATTCATGTTTTGTTGCAAGCATGTAGCAAATTTTATTAGTAATAAATTGTAATTGATGTAAGTTGTGAGAACTTATCTATAACTATGTCGAAGGAGATATGGATCTCATTTTGAGGAGGATAAGGGCACATTACGTACTGAGGTGACTACCCATGCTAGTGGTGTGGCTTCTGGTAGTACTATTCTTGGGGATTTGACTATTTAGCCATCTTTATCTTTACTTGGGACAAATATTTTTGGTAGAGTAGTGAGTTTCGATTTGCCTAGACCTAGCTTTCCTCAATCAGGTGTTGCTCCTGCTGATGCTACCCATGTTCGTGTTCTCCACTTATTTTTGCGTGTGTTTCATTTATTTAGTTAGTGGTGATTGACTTATTTACTTGCTTTTGTAGATTCATGTCTCCTCTTGTCAATATTGGTATACTATTATAAGGAGTGCACAATAGTGCTTTTTGGAGTTTGCTACCACTCAGAGGGTATGCCTTCTTTATTGTACTTATTTACTTTATACACATGTTTTATGTATGAGTGTATGATATGTAGTGTGTAATGCAGGTTAAGCACCATCATGCTAGTCTTGATAGTTGATAAGTGAATTTTATTGGTAATTGACCTCTTAAAATGATATTGGTAATATCAGCAAACCATAATGCATCCTAAGAGAAACTTAATTGGAAATAAATCTTTAATTGGATCAACAAGTGCACACTTATCCTCTTCTAGCTCTAACCTTAAAAGGTGGTATGCTACCTCATTCTTTGACCCTTTCTTATCTTTAATCTCTATATCGAACTCTTAAAAAAAATACCTATCTAATAATCTCGAGCTTTGAATCTTTCTTAATGAGCAAATACTTCAAATTTGAGTGCTCTATATAGATCACAACCCTTGAACTAAGGAGATATAATCTAAATGCAAATATCACAGACAATATCTCCTTTTCTATGCTTACATAATTGAGTTGAGCATTTGTTAAAGTATGACTTGTATAATATATCACATGGAGCTTTTTATCTCTTCTGTGTTTAAGTACAACTCCATTAGCATGATCATTAGTATAACACATTAATTTAAATGATAACACATTAATCTATCACTATTACTACTGAGGCTAATGTTTATTTCAACCTGTTAAAAGCAATTTTACAAGCATAAGTGAATATAAAAGGTGCATCTTTTTTAAGTAATTAAAAAAGAGGTTTAGAGATTTTAGAAAAATCCTACATAAACTACTTGTAAAAGCTTGCATATCCTAAGAAACTTCTCATTCCTTTAATATTGGTTGGGCATTACAGCTTTTCAATGATGTCCACTTTTGCTTAGTCTACCTCTATGCCCTTCCTTAAAATTTTATGTCCAAGAATAATGCCTTATTCAACCATTAAATGACATTTTTCCCAATTTAAGACCAAATATTTTCTTTACACCTTATAAGAACTCTATCTATATTGGTTAAGCACCCATTAAATGAATGGCCATACACTCAAAAATCATCCATGAACACTTTCATGATTGCTTCAACTAAATATGAAAAAATAGCCATTATGCACCTTTGAAAAGTAATTGTTGCATTACACAAGCCAAATGGCATTCTCCTATATACAAAGATGCCATAAGGAAAAGTGAATGTAGTCTTCTTTTAATCTTCTAGCCATCTAATTATAATCTAAGTAGCCATCTAGAAAATAATAGAATGCATATCCAGAAATTTGCTCCAACATTTGTTCAATGAATAAAAGTGGAAAATGATCCTTACTAATAGTTATATTAAGTTTTTTACAATTAATGCAAACTCTCTAGCCACTGACAACTTTAGTAGGAATTAAGTCTCCCTCATCATTCTCTACTATGGTAATTTCACCCCTTTTTTTATATATACATTGAATAGAACTAATCCATGAGCTATCTAAAATGGGGTAAATGATTCATGCATATAACAACTTAAGTACCTCTTTTTTCATAACTTCTTACATGTTTGGGTTGAGTCTCCTCTGTCTCTTAATAGTAGTCTTGTGTCCATCCTTTATGAGTATCTTATGTTTAAAATATGAAGGATTGATATCTCTAATGTCTAAAAGTTTCCATCTTGAAGCTTTGATACTCTTTCTCAACAAATTCATTAATGAAACTTCATGCACCTTATTAAGTTTAGCAAATATAATCATAGGTAATATCTTATCTTCTCCTAGAAAAGTGTATCTCAAATAAGGGGGCAAAGGTTTTAAGTCTTGCTTTAGTGGCTCTATTATGCATAAGGGTATGGGTTCTATGTTTAAAGGTAGTTCATAATGGGTAATTATGTTTTGGTGTTTAAGAGACCCTTCTTCTTCAAAATATTATATATGTAACCACTTCTCTACATCCTTTAAATCATAAGATTTTACCAACCTTTATCATTAGACTTCACTCACATAATCATCAACCACATCAATTCTCATGTAATTATCAAAGTTAGGATATGCTTTATACTTTGGTACACATTAAGTTTACAGTTTTCTTCACCTACTCTCAATGTGAGAGTTCCATCATATACATCTATAATAGCTTTAGTAGTGTACATAAAAGGTACACAAAGGATCAAAGGCACATCTTCATCTTCCTTAACTTTTAAATTAATGAAATCTAATAAAAAGATGAACTTCCCTACCTGTACTGAAACATCATCTAATATTCCTTCATGTTTCTTGATAACCCTATTTACAAGTTGCAAATGAATGATTATAGCCTTATTTTCACCCAATATTAGTTTCTTATAAACAAACAAAGGCATTAAATTAATATACGCACCTGAATCATAAAGAGCTTTTTACAAATTTAAATTATAAAAAAATAAGGTATAATATGACTCCTTGGATGTTTATGCTTTAGTAGAAGCTTACTAAAAACTATAGCACTGCACTCCTTATTGGGAGTAATAGTTTCAAACTCTTGTAGCTTTTTCTTGCTAGATATAAGCTCCTTCAAGAATTTTACATACTTAGGAATTTGAGTTATAGCTTCAACCAAAGGTATATAGATATATAGCTTCTTGAACATCTCCAAAAAATTTATAAATTACTAATCATGCTCTTGCTTCTTTGGCATCTATGGAAATGGCATTGGTGGCTTATATTGTTTAGGTTGAAGGGATGACTCCTTCTATCGGCTCTATACTAAACATCTACCTCTTTCTCTATTAGCAATTTAACTTATTCATTTTCTTTTTCTTCTCAGTTTGAATGTTCTCACTCCTTTTTTACAGTTGCAACTCTATTCCACTCAAGGTAATTATCTTCAATTGTTCCTTAGAATTCTTCTCGAGGTTGCTTAAAAAAGCCCCTTAGTTCATTGTGGACAAAGAGTTAGCCAACTTTCTCAGTTGTACCTCCAAATTATGAATTAAAGATGAGTGATTTCTAAACATGAATTGAGTATCTTGATGCATCTATTTATATCTCCTTTTAAGAATATTTGTAACCTCATCCTTTTGATTCATCTTTGTTGCCATGATATCCATAAATTTATCCATTTTACTTTCTAATGATGATGATGATGATGATGAAGCTTTTTCCTATTAAAAATAGGACTGACCTTAATGTTGATAAGCATTAGACCCCCCCCCCCCTAAAAAAAAAAACCATATGATGCCTAAGGTCTCCTCTAATTATTGCCTTGATTATATTATGAGAAATTTGGATAAGTCCTCTAACTTGGGCTATATGTCTTACTAAGCACAAGATTTTGTAGTTAACCCTTTTATTAAATTTGCCCACATAGTTCATGTTCTCCATGGATAAATTTTGCATATTTTAGCATTCAATGGTAGTATATCCACCATGACAAAGTTCACAAGATGAAGAAGCCAAAGAATAAATTATATTAATATTTAGCTTGTCCATTCTCTTTGTTAAGGAACCTAATTTTACATTCACCATCGTCAATACATCCACCTCTAATGCTCCACCCTTTTTTAGTATAGCTCATTCATTAGACCATAACCTTTGCTCATTTGCCATCTCTTCAAAAAGATTTAAAGTATTCTTTGGTGTCTTGGACATGATTGTTCCCTCAACAGCTGCATCAATGTTAACTCTAACTACCAGATTAACACTTTTGTAAAAAGATTCAAATAAATCCCTAGTTAGTATCAAATGTGGTGGACATTATCTTTGAATATCTTTGAATCTATCCTAACACTCATAAAAGTGAATTAATCTCATTTTTTATTCTCATAACTTTTATAGGTGGAAAGTATTTATTGAAAAATATTGTATACATCTACTGCTAAGCGTTAATAGAGATGGGTGGCAGATTAATGAATAATATTTCACTTTATTAACAAGTGGGAAAGGAAACAATATCCATTTGATAGCTTTTGTTGCACCCCATAGATTCTAAAAGTAGAACAATACTCCAAAAATCTAGTCATATGGCCTATTGGATCTTTATGAGGCAATCCACTAAAATGAGAGTTCTAAATCCTCTGAATCACGGCTAGCTTGATTTCAAAATTATTAGTAGTAACTACTAGTCCATAATGGGATTTTTATCTCCCTACAAATATGGACTAATAAAGTCCCTCATTGTTCTTTGTATATTTTGTCTATTATGATTTTCTAACTATTGAGGTGGTGGGTTTTGCACTACAACCCTATTATCCTTAACTTTTTTGTCACCTTTATTCATTTTATTCCTTTGCCTTCTTAGTCTTTTATGAATATTCTATCAATTTCAGTATTAAGAGATAACAAAAATTTCCCTTATCTATTAGCATTGGCCATTGTGTGCATACAACAAGAATTCCTATGAAGATAATTTAACAATTGAAAGCCTAAAAAAATAACAAAAATAAAAATTTAAAACAAATAATACTAATTTTATCACAATATTAATCCCACAAATACTCGATAATGGTGCCAAAAACCTAGTATTTCGTAAATCTACAAGTGCACGGAGTCTTATAAGTAGGCAAATATTATTAATCCCACAGTGATTTAAAAATTAACTCTTGAATTACTTTTAGAATTTTCTTGTTTAACTGATTGATTGTTTTGAATAATGGAAATGAAAGCAAAAATTGAAGTAAACTAACTAACTACACTTAAATTCACTATATATATAATTGTTAGGATTTGTATCCCTAGCTCAAACTATCTAAGGATCATGTCAATTTCTTTCTCAACTATGAATTTAATTCCATTCCCAGGCATCTTTTAAATTATGAAAGTCTCTCTCTCAAGCACTTTCACAATTGATTAATTATGACAAATACTTAATTATTTAGCTCTTACTAACTCAAGTAATTAATCATACTCAATTTTGAAGCAAAGCATTAAATGAATATTAACAACTAAATTATCTCTCAACTAATTCAATTAATTAATATATTGCTATTTAAATCTCAAGGGAATTAATCTCTAACTCTAACCATATTTTCTAAATCAATTTAATGGGTAATCAGTCTAAAGAAAGCATTAAGTTCAATAATAATCATGCAATAAGAATTGTTCAATTAAGAAATTAACCCAATTAATCTAATATTGAGTTAAGTTTTAAAACCCTAACTAAATAACTTATCTACTCATGGTGATTGAGAAGAAGAGGAAAGAAAAACAAGAGATTCAAACATATTCATTATAATATAAAAAAAAGAAAGAAAAATATTAAAAGAAAACCCCTTTTTTATTACTTTTTATTTTGAATGATATTTGAGTTCTCAATTCTTGAATCTTCCACTCTTAATCCAAAGTGAATCAATCACTTGCGTTGACAAATTATAAGTCAAAATCTAATTCTAATAATGAAAAGACAAAAATTCACCACAGTGTACCAACCTAGCCTCTCCTGCCTATGTTATTTACACTCATCGTCCTTAAAATTTAGCCTTATTCCCATCATCGCCCTAAAAATTTAATTGATCATGTGAAACTCCCTATAAAAATTGAGGTTACACTAAACTACCAAATGTTAGATTTTGATGAAATCATTACTGGAATGCTCACATGGCTAAACAATTGGACAATGATGTGGTAAAAAGAATGTAACTTTTTGAATTAAAAAAAAAAAAAGCAGCCCTGTGGCACCATGTAATTGGCCATATGGCCACTAATTCTCTCTTTCAAAAAAATTTTTTGTTGAAAAGATCTATAACCAATTTTTACCCACATTCTTTCTCTTTCCTTTACTATAGAATTCTGAATTGAATAAACTTTTTTTCTTTTTTTTTCTTTTTACCCTCTTATTTCTCTAATTTTTGGATTTTTGCGTGCATGACAAAAGATTATTTGTGAGCCTGCCTGAGGATTAATTCCTCAAATAAGAACCTGACTTCTTTCAGACAATTGTGAATTTCCAAACTTTTTTACCATAATTAGTTTGGATTTCAAGCAGATGAAATAAAATTTAATGGAAAATTGAGCTTCATGAATAGTAAAAGGAAATTGTATTAATATGAGACTTAATACAAGCTAAAAAATCATCTTTTCTTTAGAATTAACAAGAAAATATTATTGTAAACTAATTAAAAAGCTGCTAAAAATTGTCTAGATAAAATTTGCTAACTTAATGATGATTGTTGTCTGTGTTGTGTTAATTAGTTAATATGTTTGATTTGTGTTCTTCCTTTACTTGTATAGAGATTCTTGCTTGCAAACTACTTCCTTAATAGTTTTCTAGCTCATCTCCTTGGCTTGTAAGCTTGTAACATTGCTTCCTGAATGTTCTCTCTTAACTCCTCGACTTTTAGCTCTAGAATCTTCAAATGTCTTCTTCCCTAAGCTGCCTCTTCAATTCCATCTCCATAATGGAATGGGTTTGTAATTATTTTTTAGGCTATTAGGTTGTTGTGCTTTAAATTCAGAAAATTTTATTTTTAGCACAAACAATGCCCCCCGCATGTAATTAGCTTGAGTCAAGCCCAATGTTAATTTACATGTGTATAAAAGCCCATGAATATATTTTTGCTTAAATTATTTATTTATTTATTTAGCAAAACATCCAAACTCAAACTCTGAAGAAATCAATTTAATTGCTCATTATTTTTTTTTCTTGAAGGATAACACATGTCATGAACAAGATTCCAAATAAATAATAATGTTCAAGTCTAAAAAGAACCTTCCCATTTTATCATATGCACATGGCCTATTTAAGTGTTTTTTTCTCTTTAAAATGGTCACGTCATTTTTTTCTTATCTTTTCTTCTTCTTTTTTTTCTTTTCTTTCTTCTCACCACTACTTTCTTCTTCTTTTAATCCAGTCCACCATGACTCACCAACCATCTCTGGCCACCATCATCCACCAAGCAATCGAAGTTATTACCTCGCCCAACCCATCTTTGACAATCTTCACATGAATAGACATGTGTAGTACTTCCCCTTCTTTTTTTAGTGAAGTAGTAACATCTTCTCCTTTCATTTTCTCTTCACACAGTCAAGTGGTCACAAGAGCTACCCTGCTTAATGGTTTTGCACACTTTGCTACACATTCTAACCATTTCACATCAAATCCCTAAAGTAATTCTCAACAAACTCAACTTAAAAGAGACCTAAACAAGGTAATTTTTTATTTTCTTTGCTCCATGGTAAATGGGTTTATTATTTTAGTAATCAATTTGGAGATTGTTTTCTTATTACAATTGATGTGATTTATGTCTATACCTTGAGCTTTGTTGAATTTTGTTGAGATATTTGAAAGCGAAAATTTTTTTTGGCCTTATATTATTGGAAGATACAATATTGTTTGATAGTGCTTGTAAATTTGATGACTAAATCTTATTTAGCCAAAAATTGAATGATTTAATCAACATTCCAATAATTTCGATTAGCTTTTGATGATTGAATTTTATTTAGCCAAAAATTGATTGTTGCTAATTGGCTTTGCTCAAAACCTTGACTAATGTCTTGATGTATTTATTCTTAACCGAAGATTCATGTATTAATTTGAATGCATTTTGGTTTATTTTGTGATCTAGCATTATGCTTGCACCAACATTAATGATAATAAAATGTGGCTTTTTTATTTTTTTTGTAAATACAAATTTTGTTTGTGAATTTATGTTTGGCCAAATTCTTGTTAAAACCAAAAATTAATTTTTAGCTTTTCATTGGTCACTTTGCTTCAAGAAATTCAATTGGCATTTTTGGATAATTTGCTCTTTTAGCCAAAAATTATGTGCATTGAATTTTGGCTTTCTTTCCATGTGCTTTGCTAATTTTATGTTGGAATATTTCTTTTTAATCATGGTTAATTACAAATTTAGTTTAGGAAATATAGATTTGATGCCAATATTTAAACCCAAAAAGATTGAATGAGCAAACTTTAATTGGCTTTTACCTCAAACTAATTTAGCACTTGTTTCTTCTCTTAGCCAAACTTTAATTTAATTTTAGCCAAAAACCCATGAAGTTTGGCAATTTGTGATCTTGAAAATAGGCATATCTTTAATTTGCCAAAAATTCATTTATAGCCAACTTGATGTTTTGTTCTGATCATTTCGGTGGTCTTGAAATAAGTGGCTATACTTTTGCCTTCTTTAACCATAATCTCAATTAGCCTAACTTAACCAATTATTATTTTAGAAACTTTAACTTAGTGACCTTAAAAGCAAAAATGCATACTCTTCATGGTTTAATGAAATATATGGCACACAATCATGCCTTATTTTATTAATCCTCTATAATGATGGCCTCTATTTGTTCAAAGATGCAATGTCTTGACTAAGTTATTTTAATAATGCCAATTCAACTCAAACCTGTTTCTTAAAAATCCACTTTAAAGTTTTAGCCAAAAAAAATTGTCCGTCTTCCACAAAAGTAGTTTAAAAAATCCTTGTGCTTATGTTAAGTAGAATTAAGCTTCTTTGAATTTTATTTTGGCAATAAATGCCAAAATAATGAGATGGGAAAACAAATGTTATTTTTGGCTTCATAATCCAAACATTTTCCAGTCTAGATGTAATCTTGGCCTTTAGAGCCAAAATATAAATGCACATTTTACTTTAAACAATCAATTTTGACAATTTTTTTTTTACTAAAATTTGTCTCCACCATGATCTTTTTTAGTGAATTTCATGGTCCTAAATTTTCATTATGCCACGCTTATATTTTCCCTTCCAACTCACTAACCTTTTTTTTCTTTACTTCTAGTGCTTAGTGCTAGCACATGGTTGTTTCCTTATACCTTTTTAACATCATTATGTCAAGTCAATCTCTTTATATTGCAAATGATTGGCCAAATTAAGATTGTCACAACTCTTAGCCTAATTAAATGCTTTATTTTAGTAAAAAAGTTTGGCCTAAACTTTCATATTCTAAGGCCTTAAAACTTGTGTCATTCATTTAGGCACTTTAAAATGTACTTTCACCAAGCCTAATGTCTGCACAATATTCTGTCAAACTTCATTTTTTTAATTTCCAATTTTGCATTCTCAACAAGGTTTGGCAAAGATAGAATGGAATTCTCTTGGAGTAAAATCTAACTAAAATGCAATTTGATCATGTATTCTCCTCATAAATTCATTTTCAAGAAAAAATTAAGTTATTTTAGCCATTGAGGCCAAAATAACCTTGTCAAACCCACATTTAACTTGCACTTTTATTTGAAAAAATTGCAATGGAAATGGAACAAAGCACATTTTGAAACACTACTTCATACTAATTATAGCAAAATTTTTCCAAATTTTCTCCTATTTTGGGATTTATTTATTTAATTCTACTTTTATTAAACTGAATAAAGTGTTTCTTAGATAGTCATCATTTACCCATCTTTACAAATAAATTTCCTTAGGGAAAAAGGAGCTTTTTATTTTCTATGCATGTTTTAACATCTATAACATGGTAAACCTTAGTACAACATTTATTGTAGCATAGACAAAATATTTAAAATATCATATGGTTTATGAAAACCATAAACACCTTATGTTTCAAACCACACTATTTTTATCCATGTTTGCCTCTATATTACCACAACGCAAATATATTTATTTAAGTAGTAAATTGCCAAAATACTATCTATTCATATGACAAATTATATTTACAAGGCAACTATTATACCATGGCCAAATTAATTACTTATTTAGCCTATTTGGTTTTGCTATTTTCTTACCTGGAAATTTGAGAATTATGCAATTTGTTTGCATTTGCTTCTTGCAAACTCATCTTGGGGATTTCAATTTACCTTAACTTCTAGCAACTTGTCGGTTTCTTCTTAATATTTCTCTAGTTTTCTTTTTACAAGGAAGATGAATTTATTATCCTCTAATTATTTGCTTTCTATTTGCCTAGCTACTTTTCATTAACCAGATTCTTTAATTTTTTGTACCACTAATCACACCATAACCATGCATTACTAAAATATCAAATTTTTAGCCATTATGTTGCTGCAATTTCATCAACATATCATAGCACTTATTTTACACACTAAACAAAAACACTAGAGAACAATAACAGTAGATAGAAACATACCAAAACTTATAGAATTCAAACTTTATTAATTTAATATAATGACTATCAAGCCAATTTTTAGAACTCAAAAAGCAAATATTACTACCTAGTTGTAAATTTCTGGCCAGAGACTAGTTATTTATTATTATTTATGTAGCTTTTATTTTCCCACATAGTGGGATATATTCTTAGCTCCACTTCTTTTGACATCTTTTTTTTAGCTTAATGGGGAGGTAATGTTTAACCATTTAATATGAAAAATAATCTATTTTAAAACTTATAATTTCAATTATATTTTCTATAAAGAGGACATTAAAGGATTTTTTTACTATCAATAATAATTGGAAAAACCATTATTGCATTGATTACCTCTCTTAATGACTTTTCTAGGATGACCTCTGATATTTCTCTTAGGGAAGTTGCCCCCCAAGTGTGGATCTTGGTGACATCTTCCTCAGCCATTTGCAATAAGGACTCCCTTTTCTTAGAAAGTGGATCTTCTGTAGCTTTAGGCCTGAGTTTGACCTTAGCATTATGTTTGACTTGCCAATATTCAGTTGCTCTTTGTCTTTGTAACCTTCTTTTTTGAGTATAAGTTATTGGCTGGGGAGACCTTTTCTTTTTCACTTGATGCCATCGTTTGCTTGGTACAATAGGGAGTGACACCATAAATGTATATTGTACAGGCCTTTCATCCTTCCTTGACTTGTATTTATGGTTATTCATAAATAACTTTGGAGCAAGTGGCCTTTTATCTAGTGCTAAAAGTTTATTATAAGGAATTGGCCTCCAATAATTTTCAAACTTGTTGGGATACATTCTGGAAGGCAAAACCACCTCTTTCTTTTTATTTTCTTTTTTAGATCCACTAGTGTTCTTGAATCCATATTAACAAATTTGATTAATGTTATTGAGGAAAGTGAATTTTCCGCTATCAACTTTGTCTCTTTTTCTACATTTAGGTTCATTTCTACCCTTGGGGATTGAAGAGAAAATAAATGGTCTTGATGCATCAACATTTGACCTTGACGAACTAGTGTTTGACATTAAAAAATTTATTGTTCCTCAAATAAAAGGTTACCCTTTATGCTTTGCTTTTGTACTTGGGGAAGTGGCACATACGCTTAGGGAAAAGGCATATGAGCTTGGGGATTTGGCATGTAACCCTAGGGAATTAGTTCTTTCTCATGAGAAATATTGCCCCCCGGGCTTTTTTTCTTGATTTTGATGTTAAATCTCCACTTTTGGTATGGAATTTTGACTTTTCAATTTGGAAAGTTTTCATTCATTATAGCAAATGAACTACTCATTATTGCATAACAATAATGATTTTTTAAATAAAGTCTTGGAAAGAACTATATATTTGTGATATTAAGTCATGCATTTGAACACTAATAATCTCTAGATTTTGGCCTGAATGGCCAAAAGGTGCCTCAGTCTAAAAGTAATCATGAGGCATTAATCCTTCATCATTTGTTTCCACAAACCACCTATTTTTATAGGTATATTGTTAGTCCAGTAACCAACTTCAAAATTTTCTTCTTCAAATCTATTTATCTTTTTTAAATATGTCCCATCGAGTGTGCCAAAAATTATTTCTCCAATTTTTGGGTTTTTGAGTGTGTGCCAAAAGATTATTTGCAGTCATGCTAAAGGATTAATTACTTAAATAAGAACTTGACTTCTTTCAAACAATTGTGATTTCCTAAAATCCTTTACCATAATTCATTTGAATTTCAAGTAGATGAAATAAAATTTAATAGAAAATTAAGATTCTTGAATAGTAAAAGGAGATTGTATTAATATGAGACTTAATACAAGCTAAAAGACAATCTTTGCTTTAGGATTAACAAGAGAGTATTAATGTAAACTAATTGGAAAGCTACTAAAAATTGTCCGGATAAAATTTGCTAATTTGATTATGATTATTGTCTGTGTTGTGTTGATGATTAGTTGATGTGTTTAATCTATGTTCTTCCCTTACTTTTATAAAGATTCTTGCTTGTAGGCTACTTCCTCAATTTATTTCTCCAGCTCATCTCCTTAGCTTGTGAGCTTGTAACGTTGTTTCCTAAATGTTCTCTTTTAACTCCCTGGCCTGGCTTTTAGCTCTGGAATCTTCAAATGTCTTCTTCCTCAAACTACCTCTTCAATTCCATCTTTAGAATGGAGTAGGTTTTTAACTCTTTTTTAGGCTCTTAGGTTGTTGGGCTTTCAATTCACAAAATTGGATAATTTTATTTTTAGCACAAACACCTCTTTCACTTTATTTCATTTTCCCTCATATTGTTTTATGCCAAACACAAAATTGAATATTTTTTTCTTTTACCTCTCTTTGAATTTTCTTCATTATCTTTCTTTTCCTTTTAACCAAACAAAATTTCAAATAATTTTTTGAGAAAATCAAAATAACAATAATAATCCTTAAAAGATTTTTTTTTTACTTATATTTGTGTTAGTCAAGAAATGCTGAAAAAAAAAAGCTTTATAAAATAGAAAGTAAAATAGAGGCAAGCTTCTTTTTCCTCACTTTATTTTTTATTAATAAATAAAATGGAAATTAAAAAATAAAAAATCCATGTTACAACAAACAATCAACAAAACCACATATCTACAATAACCATGGCTGCTCAATTATCACCACTGTCAATATCGCAACTGTAGTTGTAGCAACCTCCATTACTAGTATTTTTTGTCCCCATCACCACCCACCTACAACATAGCAATAATAACAACAATAAGCATCACCTGCATCTCAACTGCCATCCAGCTCCAATTTTTGCATCTCCATCACCACATTCAGGCTTCTTTTACCTCTGTTTATCCTCCAATTTTTATGTCATCCCACAAAGAGCAACTAATGGCCTTGCTATTGTTATTAATTTTTTATCATTTTAGTTAGCTCATTATCAATGCCTTGCAGTCTGAGAGAGGACATGATAGAACCCAATTCAAAGGATGAGATCTTACCATTACCATTTACATCGAATTTCTTAAAACTATGATCTAATTCATCGACATTGGGTTTTAGTTTAAGGGATTGAGATATTGATCTAGGTGGTTAAGGGTGCTATTATGGATGAATCAAAGTGGGGAATCATTGACTTTCTTGCATTTTTTCTATGGAAAAGATCTTTAAAGCCCATTTTTTAAAAACTTCTATTTTTTCGAAATGAAAATGATTGAATTCAAAATATAGATGAAAAAAGAAGAAGAAATGTTTGGTTTAATATAGGAATTGTTAAAGAAGAGAAATGCATATATAATCCTTAAAAATGAGGGGTTATAAGAGAGAGAAAGAGAGAGTTAAGGTGGCTATGTGGCAACATGTAGGGCCCATGTGGCTTTATTTCTTTATTTTAAAAAAAATTACCACATCATCATCCATGTATTTATCCACATTAGCATTATGGTGTTGATTTCATCAAAATTTGACAAATGGCAGATTACAGTGACTAAAATTAATAGTGAGGGATTTTTGTGTGCCCAAATTGATTCTTCAGGATAATATTGGGAAAAGGGTAAAATTTTAAGGACTGTGAGTTTAAATAACCTAAAATTATTCTAGTTATATCATTCCATAAAAATACCCTGAAATAATCATTCCTTTTAAATCAATTAATAGCATATGGTTGTGCTAAAATTCACACATATATGTGTCGAATTCATCCTTTTGAAAAGAATCATTTTAAGCACGACTTTACATCTAAATGTACAAAATTATGTCTTACTTATTATTTGATAGTCCACTATCTTTAAATCTGATATGGCTATGTAACTTTTTGCACAAGGCCATGTCTGATAAACTTCTTTATAAAGTTTCATAATGAGTCTTAAATATGGATGTATGTTAAAATGCACACAATTGTGTGTTTACTCCTTTTTCTTGAGAATTGTGCTTATATCCACATCCATAAACATTTGAGCATTAGTCTTTAAGTCCTCACCTTAGCACATCATACATCAACTCCACATCGATCATATGTAGCATAAAAATAAATAAAAACATAAAATGCAAATAAAAATTACCAAAAACATAATTAAATTACTAATGTTCCTACAAATCTAGACTCAACATTTTTTAAACAAAAATATGTCAATATTCAATGCTATCCTATACTTTAGACATTTAAAACCTAATGAATTAATGCTCAAAATATAATTTTTTTAATGCTTATTAGTTCTCAATGAATAAGTATTTGACCAGGTCCAACTTATCTTACCCAAAAAGATTTTCAATACTAGAAAAATTTCTTTAGGAGTAATGTTTTATCAAGAATTGAACTAAATATGAGATCATATGATTGAAGCAATTAAAATTTGACTTAACCATGACTCTAATTAATGTTTGAATCTTATAATGAAAGGATAGTGAGTGCATGATAATTATGTTTTATGGTTCTTGTGAATTTATCGATAATATTCATTTTTAATTTGGTAGTCATGACATTTATGCTAGGGGTCACTCATGACTTATGGGTACTAAATATGATTAATTGAAATTTTCACATTAGCTTGGAAAGAGTTTTCTACAATATTAAGAGTTAGTATTATTTCCTATTACCATTTGGACTCGAACCTAATAAGTTACACATAAGAGTTGCACCGATAATAATAATTATTAATGTAAATATTAATTAAAGTGTTTAATTAAATAAATTAATTAATTGAATTGGATTTGTGCATGTATAGGGATCTAGTATATCATGAAATCTAATTCAATGGTTATGACTATTAATTATATGTTTAACTATTAATTTGAGCTTAATTTAATATGTGATAGTAAGTTTAAGGACCAAATTGATATTTTCCACCTATTTTAGTTTGGACATCGGCCTTGAGATATGAGATGTAGCTTAATGAATGATAGATGGGCTTGGATATTTTTGTGTATTAGAGAGATGGGCCTTATTTAAGTGTTAGATAAAGCTAATATGTCTAATTGATGGTTATTATAGAGATGAATGCATTTAAGAGTTAAATGAGACTAACTAGTTAAAGCCCACTTACTAAAGGAGATGACATATAAGCATGAGCATATATGATGTTAATACTTACTTGGCAACCTCTTTAGCATATGTTTTCCATACAATGTGATTGTATAAGTGAGACCATGGCAAGGTGTCATAAGAATGCACCTTTAGTTAGTGGAGAATCTTTTGATACATGAGGAGCTTTAGAAAGTTTTTGAGTCACCAAAGGAGGAGCTTGTGGATAAAACTCCATCAAAGGCTTGAAGTCATTTCAATGCTTCTTCTGTGTTTTAATTTAGAGACTTCACACTTGGGGAGTTAGGAGCTTGTAAATTCACACTAACTATATCCTAAAGCTTGTTGAGCATGCTTACAACATTTAGAGTTTGCAAGGGTTACTAAACTCTTAAATGTAGGTCTCATGACTTATTGCATGTTTTAATTGCTTATGAATCTTTATTATATATTATCCATTTAAGCATGCATGCATGCATTTGGTTACATAAATTACATATGATATGAATTTGGACTATTTGGGATTCTTGCCTTTTATATAAGGGTTGCATACTAGGGAACATTTTTGAAATTGACCTTAGTCGGATCCATGTTCACACCACGCTTCTGCTCAAAATTTAATGCATGTAATTGATCCTTTTATTACCCTAAGTTTATATTGAATTCATTCTTTTGTTTACGTTTTGCATCTTATCCTTATGAATTAATACATCCCAGTCAATGTGCGGATCCACTGTACCCTTATGACTTTATGTTAAAAACCTATAAAGGACAAAAATGAAATGACCTCCTAGAGAAATAAGGTTGGAAGAGAGTGACTACTTGTATTTAGTTTGTTCATCATACAGAAAATGTTAACAAATTTCTTTCAAATTTAATACACTTATAATTCTTGGGATTCGTTACCTTTTATGATTTTTAGCCCATCAACTTATGGAGTGACTCTTTTTACCTAAACATGGTAAAGAAATCATTCATCAATTATTTTTTGCATTATTTATAATGATTAGATGTTCAAAGCTTATATAAGACCATTTAGCCATCTAAATTATGAAGAAAAGGCTGACAAATAATGTATTTGGCAAATTCAAGTATCCAAGTAGTGGGTTCAAAAGTTAAGAAAGGACAAAGTGGCAAAATTTAACAAATCCAAGGAATAGTATATGCATTAATTTTCTTTTTAATTTCCAAGCATACATACATACATATAGAAAATATTTACTAACTCACCTTCTTTTTCAACCGTTTTACATTACATTAATAAGGTCATGTATGAGCATGTCGTGCATATATTCTTACTCCTTATTTATGCATCCATTTCACATGTTCTATGAATATATTTGATATATATGTTGAAACATATTATATGCATATAAGATATGTATAGGAAAGATGCCACACAATGTATGTATAAGATATATAAAATGTAAACTAGCTAATGTGCAAAGTGAGACCTTAATAACTAAAGACCCCAAAATTTTCCAAAGTAAATTTAGGTCTAAGCTTCCTATTGGAGTAATAAATTGCATGATTTTGAGCTTATGTACATCAGTTATGGACATATAGGGTGTATATTAGGCCTAAGAGATCCATGTAGTGCTATTGCTAAACATGAGATATTACGGGTGTATGGATACACTATGGGTCAGGAATGGAAAATAGGAGTAAGTGAGGTTTATTGTGTTTAAAACTATACATTTCACTAATCTAATAGTATAGACCCAACTAATACTAAGGGCTAAGAATGACAATTAAGTGTACCTAAGGCATATAACATTAGGAGCCAAAATGATGGAACTTTACATAAGATGTGATGGATAAGAGTTATCCACTTAATGTGAACCTACAAGCTCCTAGCTCCCTAAATGTGAAGCTTGAAACACACGAGAAGCACCGAAATGACTTCAAGTTGAGCTCCTCCTTTAGTGACCAAAAAACTTGCTAAAGCTCCTTCTTTGGCTTAAATGATGTAGGATTTGTTGCCTCTAATGGATGGATGAATGTAGCCTTCTAGTTACATAACTCTTGTACAACCCAAACACTATGAATGATGACTATGAGCTAATGTATGAAATACAACTCTTGTATTTCATGCACACACTCATTACACTTAGAAATAAAAAAGAAGAACAAAACTCAACTCTTGAGAACTACTATTTTCTTTTTAGTGTTTTAAGTGTCTCTAATGTGAAATGGTAAGTGGTATAGACTACTTCTATAAACTTAATGTATATATGAGAGACTAATTTACATATGTAGAGATCCTCTATTCACTTAGGCTTTAGTGAAATATAAGTATCTCATTCATGTAAAGATTCTCCACTAAATTAAATGTGCATGCACCACGATGTCATTCATGCAATTGCATGTATGGAGCGCATGTGCTTAAATGGCCACCATATAAGTATGAGCATCAAGTGTTGTTGCTTATATGGCACCTACATTAGTAGGTGGGCTTTAACTAGTTAGGCTCATTTAACTTTTAAATGGGCTCATCTCTATAACACCTTTTAATTAAACATATGGGCTTCATTTAATACTTAAATAACGCTCATCTCACTAATACACATTAACATCCAAGCCTACTTGACATCTGTCAATTTATATCTTTATGGTCCATATTCAAACTAGTATTTATGGCAAAAATCAATTTGGTCCTTAAACTTAATATCACGTTTTTAAATTAAGTCCAAATTACAATTTAATCATACAATTAATAGTCCTAACCTTTGAATTAGATTTCGGGATATACTAGATCCCTACACAAGTGCAAATTTAATTCACTTAATTTAATTTATTTATTAAACATTTTAATTAATAATTAAATTTATAATTGTCATTATCGGTGTAACTCTTATGTGTGTGACTTACTAGGTTTATGTAAAATAATATTAACTCTTAATATTATAAAAAACTCTTTCTAAGGTGAATACGAAAATCCCAATTAATCATATTTAGTTCTCATAAAGTCATGAGTGACTGCTAGCATAAATATCACAACTACCCAATTAGAAATGAATGTTATCCATAAATTCATAAGAACTAATAGGACATAATTATTGTGTTCTTAATATCCTTTAATTGCAAGATCCCCATATTGAAAGAGTTATGGTTAAGTCAAACTTTAATTGCCTCTATCATATAACTTCATCTTTAATTCAATTCTTAATAAAACATAACTTCTGCTAGAAGCTCTTTCTAACATTGAAACTCTTTTTGGCATGTCAAATTTGACCTGGCTAGGTACTATGTGTATATATGTGTGACTTACTAGGTTTAAGTCCAAATGATAATGGAAAATAATATTAACTTTAATATTACTTTTTAAGATAAATGTGAAAATCCCAATTAATTAAATTTAGTTCCTATAAGTCGTGAGTGAACCCTAGCATAGATATCACAACTACCCAATTAGAAATGAATGTTATCTATAAATTCATAAGAACCATTAGGACTTAATTATTGTGCACTTAATGTCCTTTCGTTATAAAATCCCCATATTGGCTAGAGTCATTGTTAAGTCAAACTCTAATTGCCTCAACCATATAACCTCATCTTCAATTCAACTCTCAATAAAAACATGATTTCTACTAGAAACTCTTTCTATCAATGATACTCTTTTTGGGCATGTCTAATTTACATACCAAAAAGTGATTCAATGATAGAAAGAGCTTTTTGTGTAGAGTACCTATAAATGATAGTGTTGCTAATCCACTGACTAAGCCTCTTCCATAGCCTAAGCATGAGAGTCATACTAGGTCCATGGGTATTAGTTTTAATATAGATTAGGCCTAGTGCAAGTGGGAGATTGTTAATGATATACGCTAGGTCAATCATGTATGACCATGTTTTGACTTTATCATTTTATTTAATAAAAAGGCATTTTTCATTATCATTTTATGTTATGATAATTACATGCATAGTTAATTCTTACTAAGGTCATCAAGTATGTGACTTGATAGTAAAACCCTTAAATTAAATATGAGTTCTATTCAAATTATCCGTAGTTATAACAATGTATTATGGCTAGTATGGTGTTGATTGATGATTATGTTTTACTAATTATGAATATAAGATATTACGTCAACTCATAGGTACTTATTTGAGAAATAAAGTACTAGATTGACCCATCATGAGAATACCACATCGATAATTGTCATAAGTAATTCTTATCATAGTAATATTGGCTTAGTCCTTTGACCTTAAAATCACCATGAATTTCTACATAACTACTTTATATATTGATAAAATCTTACATTATCTTTAACCGGATGATATAATAGGTTGTTGTTGGGTATAAAATGAGTTATGTGAGGAATGTGAGTGATTGAGAAGGAATTTGTCTCTCATTTAATATGAGTAAGATATCTATGGGCCCCTTGATAAGATAGACTGAGGAAAATGCATGGCCATGCTAAAGTAAATTGATAAAGAGTTATCATTCTCAATCTACTTGGAATCAAGAAATTATATGATTGAATTATGTGAATATGACATAATCTATGCCTTATATTCAATCAAGATATCATGTGACAAAGGGACTAGAATATTCATTGTATATTAGGTTATGTCGGATTATTGACTTTACATGACTTGGGTAGTTATAATGTCTTGCTAGAGGCCACTTATGACTTGTAAGCCTAAATAGAGATTTAGGGTCCACTACCAATATCATATGAACCTATAGGGTCATACACTTTGAATAAGCCTAAAATGAATATATGTTTAACAAACCCAAATAAGCTATATGGAAATAAATAAATAAAATATTTATTTATTTATTATTTATTTAAGGTAAAGGTTATCTTAAATAAATAGAATATTATTTTTGATTTAATTTTAAATAAAATCAGAATAAAAATAAGTGAGAAATTACCAAAAGGTTGCTTGGCAAGTAAAACCTTAATTCAAATGTCTATAAATATGTTATATTCTCTAGGGTTTTACATACTCTCATTATTCTGCCACTGAATTCATTTTCTCTTTTTTAGAAAACAAAACACACAATTCTTTTTAATTCTTGAATTATGAGAAATCAAGAGAATGTGCTAGCACACAAATATTCATTTTCAAAATCAAGGGTTGTTCATATGGACACTTGTGGAGGACGGATTCTTTTAGAGACATCTCAAATCCGAACTACCAAATTAAAAGCTCGAGGTAGGGTGTCACCGGACTGAACCTCCTATCTTCCTTCTAGATTTCTTGCATTTTCTGTGTTTGTGGTAAGAAAACAAAAACCCTAAATTTAATCAATTAATCGAATTACTTAGATTCGAGTTCGGGTTTGTGATTCAAATTTTATTTTTCCACTGTGTATAGAATCATAAATCCCAATATTTTAGTATACATACATACATGCATGCATGCATGCATGCATGCACACACACACACACACACACACACACACACACACACACACATATATATATATATATATATATATATATATATATATATATATATATATACACTCTTTCCAAGATAATGATTGTTAACAAAAGTGAATTTCCATACAATCACATATCTTACGTCATAGTTCATTCAACCTATCATATGAGTATCCATATGTCTAATTTGGTATCTCATATCCAATATCATGAGAATCACTACATCCGACTATCGATATCACATACTAATTAAGGAAAAAAGATAGATGTGATAGTCTACGTATTTATACTATTCATATATTAATCTAATGACAATTAACATTATATAGAATATGTACATAATGAATTTGTCACTCATGTTATCAACTCTTGATAATAAACTCATTTAACATAATGCTAAATAGTATATGCTTAAATAAAATGAACATTTTATTTTAAAAGAATATTTTATTGCCATAGGGATAAAAGTACAATGTCATTTGACAATAAGGCACATTTATTCTAATAGCAGCCTCATTTTGATTTATCCAAATCTCATGAATCTTTGAGATTTGAAAGCTTAGTGGAACTATGTTCAAGCAAGTAATGATGTTATTGGTTTCAGCTAGGATTGCCCCTAAGCATATGAAAATATGGCCATCTCAGAAGTAAAGCAAATGTTAGGGGAATATTTAGAACAATGATCTCAATAATTGATCGAGGCTCAATTTTTTGTGAAAAATATTCTCTTGAAAAATATTTTCTTATATTTTTTAGTGTTTGGATTACCAAGAAAAGTAAGTCAAAAAAATTATTAGTTAAAGGAAAATTACTAAAAAATATAGAAAAATAACTTCTCATTGTGGGAATGTGAAATTATTTTCTAATGCTTAAACCAACGCTACAAACGTCTTTTTCACTTCATTATTCTTTTATGAGCTTCTTCATCATCTCAAGTAAGTTTTCTCATATTGTTAATTTTTTGGTTTCTATTGGCTTATTTATTGAGGAATTTGAATATGGGATTGGACATTGTCATATGGGTTTTCATGGCAAGTTTGGTTTGATTTTTGGGTTTTTATTTTCCTTTTAAACAAGGTTTTTTTTATTCTTTTCTTGATTGTGACATTTTTTGAGCTGTTTTTTTTTCTGTGGAATTCAATTTTGCTTTATGCGTTTTATTTTTTTTTTCAAAAAGATTCATTCTTATTTTGTTCATGTCTTTTGGTGAATAGTACTCGTGTATTTAATTTTATGTTCTTTGCTTTTTTTATTCTGTCACGGTAATATGAAGTTGGTTACATTATTCTATTAAGTTTTGCTTTAGTTAAAGAGGTAAATTCTAAGTTTAGATCATAAGGGAGTTGAATTTCATTACTGGTCTTAATTTTGAATTTTGAGTGCATCGGTGGATTATGAATTCTTAGAGGTTTTAAACAAATAAAACAAAATGGGTCTAAGTTCTTCAATGGACTTCCCATTCATTTTTTTTTTGGTTTCTTGTTATTTAATCTCATGTCCTGCATTTTTTCTTATGTAATTACCCTCTTTCAAAGAGCAAATTTTTTTTTCTTTTCTATCTTTCCTTTAGGATTTTTTTGTTCCTTTTCTTCTCCATTGCATTATTGTACATTTCCAAATTTGTTGGTTTTGTTTCAAACATGAAATTATTAGTATGTGGGTTCTATTTATTTATTTCTTTTTTTTTAATATTGTTGGGATTATATATATATATATATATATATTTGAACTAGTAGCTTTTTTACTTTATGATAAGGACTTGGTTTCATGTTCATTTGTTTTTTTTGTTTTTTTTTTTTTGCTATCTTTAAATCTTATGGATTTCTTTGCCTTTCACTATCTTCCATGATGTGGACTCACAATAATTTTTTTCCTATTTTTTTTATATTTTATGCTGTTCTTTTTTTAAAAAAATCTTTATTATAAAATCATTTGATCATATTCTCTGTAATAAACATAATTTTGATGTTTTATATTACAAACCCAATTTGGTTCTCTAGCTTCAGTTATGTTGTCGTAGTTGTGTAGTACCTTTGAAGTGGTAAATGGGTTGTTGTTATTTTCTTTAATTTTTTTTTTCCATTAGTGGAGTTAGATTTGTTTGCATTTCTTGTTGCTTCAATACAATAATTCATCACTAAATTAGATTTTTCTAGACTAGACAACACCTTTTGCGGTCATATGCTAGCTTGAGAGTGAGAGTCAAGCAATTGTTATCCGACCTTGGAACTCAAATTGACGTAAGAGGTATTTACTTGATAGGAAAAATTAAAAATGATTACTAACATTGTATTAAATTTAGAGATAAATGAATGGTTCTATAGTGATATAACTATGAGAACATTTTAAGGTCAGATATTATGCCTTAAGTCTATCCTATCATAAAGGAAAAACTAGATTAGTCAATAAGATTATAATTTTTATTTATGTATTTTAATTTTTATTGTATCATGGGCATGCACCAAACCTGAGAGTTCCACCAAGGTAGCAATTTACACTAATTCACATAATGGTGCAAGCATTTTATAAGTAGTTATGAATTGTGTGCTTCTTTATGAATAATAAAAAGACACTTTATAATTAATCGTTCATTGAGTTATTTTTTTATGCATAAACAAATGAGATTATAGATTATTTATATTTGTTTTAACTATGTAGATGGATGACATATTCAATTGTGTTGCTTGCATAGGTACAATAGTGTCTATATTACCATGAGTTCTACAATTATTGAAAAATATATAGAAAAAAGCCTCTCTACCTAAGAGAGCCACATATTATTGCTAATATTGAAAGGGAACATTATATGAATAATATATTGTATCAAGGTGATAGGCATTATGTTGATTAAATTAGAATGAGCCCTCTTTCATTTAGAAAAATTTATGATATCATTGTTAGGCATAGCCTTTTACAAGTAACTACAAATATGTCTCTTAAAGAGCAGTTGTTGATATCTTTAGAAATTATACAACACAATGCCAAATTTCATTAGATTGTTGGAGTCTATTTTAGAATTGTGTTAAAAACAATTTTCAATTTATATAAGCATATTATTAAAGATTTAGCTAACTCAATTCCTCCTGAAATAATGAATAATCGAAGATTTTACTCTTATTTTAAGGTAATAGCTAGTTATTATTCCCCTTTTTTATTTTCAAGTTTTTTACATGAAAAAATAAATTATCCCATTTGTATAATAACTTAGGACTAATTTGGAGCAATAGCTGGAACTCATGTTATAACTAATGTCTTGTTTGAAAGTCAAGGAAAGTTTCGTGGTCGAAAAGATGGAACAACAAAAAATGTTTTAGCTGCTATTACTTTTAATTTAAAATTTAGTTATGTATTGGCTTGTTGGGAAGGAAGTACACATGATTATGGTTTTCTAAGTGATGCATTATCTAGACTTGGAGGACTTAAAATTGTTGAAGGCATTATAATTTAATTTTTAAAATTCAAATAAGCAAACACAAATATAATATTTGATACACTTGCAATATTTAATGACCTTTATCATTTTAAATTAATGCCCTTCAGCTGATAACTGATTTAAACGTATTACATTAGTAACAATTAAGTTTTTTTTTTTAAATTAAATACTTCTAATTAATTTTTGGGATCAATAAATAAATGGTGTTAAAACTTTTTCACTTTTATTATTTTAGTATTCGAACTATTTTTTTTTTTACAATTAGGTGTCTTAACCTATAAATAGATATTTAAAATGATATATCTAGTAGATTTTATAGTTTAAAGTGCTTATGTGTATTATTTTAAACAGTAAATTGACTTAAATATCCTTCTTTTATATTAAACTTTATTTTCTTTTTCATTCTAATTATTTTTTAAATATTTAACATATTAAACTAGAAAATTAATTATTTTTATTTTATTAATTATAGCAGTTGAATTTAATTTTTTATTCATGATTTGAGTCCAATAAAAATTCATATTCATTAAAAATATTTTACTTCTTATTTTTAATTATAACAAATAAACTTTTATTTGTATTTTTTTAGTTAAATTGTATTTTTCTTTTCATTTTTTTGTATAAATTTTAAAATAAATATAATTATTTTATTTTAATAATATTCAATATATTTGGTTCCAAATTTAATATAAATAAGTGAAAAATAATTTTTTAAATTAAAAAATAAAAATAATCTAGTATAAAAATGACAATTAAGTTAATTTATTACTTAAAATAAAACATATAAATATTTTAACATATAATACATACTAGAGACACTATTTTAAAATTTTTGTAAAGATCCAGATACCTAATTATAAAAACATTATTTGAAAAATAGTAAAAGTTCAAATACATTTATGTATTTATTCCTTATAATTTATAATAACATAAATATTTTAAATTAATGTTACCAATTAAATATTTATTACATATTAAATATTTACCAATTAATTCTACCCTTAAATATTTATTACATATTGACGCTAACAATTAATAAAATTTCACTGAACAGGAACTATAAACTATTCAATCTGAGCTTATATAAACGGCTGAATTAACCATGCCTATGATGGTGGAAGAAAAGGACGCCGTTTAGAGAAACGATACAGAGACATAAACGAAGACCAATATCGTATTGGATTGGGTTTTCCCCACTGCTGTGCCCTCACTCTCCATCCTCTCCTCTGTAATAAGTGAAAAAAATTTGCAAATTTCCCATAATTTCTAAACAGAAAAAAAAAAAATAATAAATAAATAAAATCGGACCTTAAACCCTAATTTCCTGTTGCCCCTAATTTCCTTTTGCTTACATTCATTCATTCCCTCTCCGACAAGAACCCTTGCGTCTCTTTAACACCTGCTACCTATGTCGATTCCTTCAAAATTTCCACTATTTCAAGCAATTGATGCCTTTTAAGGTACATATTTATCTCTATTTGTTCAAATTTTGTGAAAATTTCAGCTTGGTTTGGTTCAGTTGATGATTTACGTCTCCAGTTACGCAAGTTTTGAAGTTATGGGAATGCAGGTAAGTTACTATAGTAGATGCAGCAGCCGTGCTTGAAACCTGAAGACAATGAACGCCTCAATAATTGGTGAGCTCCCTCTCTTTTCTCCTCTTCTGGTGTGCATCTGTGTTCTTAATTAAAAGGAAAGAATTATTTACTTGATAACGTGTATTGGTTGTAAGATCCTTTGCAAGGAGATTTTCCGGAAGTAATAGAAGAGTATTTGGAGCATGGTGTCATGAAATGTATCTCCTTCAATCGTCGTGGGACTCTTCTTGCTGGTATGTATATGTGTGTGTGTGTGTGTGCGTGTGCGTGTGTATATTCAAAATCCTTCCCCCTCCTCTCTTAGTGGTAATACCATAATTTAATGCTGTCTGCAAATTTAGATTATAATTATCTAAAATGATGGCACATCAACACATTACCTTTTTGTTTTCTGCATTTAATCATGCTATGACTGAAGCTTTAATTCCAGATGTTTGCGGTTGATTGTCCTTTTATTCTTTTCAGCTGGATGCTCTGATGGAAGTTGCGTTATTTGGGACTTTCAGACCAGGGGAATTGCTAAAGAGCTTCGGGACAAGGAATGTGTTGCTGCTATAACAAGCGTCTGCTGGTCAAAGCATGGCCATCGGATTCTTGTTTCTGCTGCAGATAAATCATTAATACTTTGGGATGTTGTGAGTGGAGAGAGGATTGCACGCACTCTTCTAAACCAAACACCCCTGCTAGCTCGCCTCCATCCTGGTTCCTCTGCTTCATCTCTCTGCCTGGCTTGCCCTCTCTCGTCTGCTCCAATGATTGTCGACTTGAACACAGGAAGCACCGCCATGCTTCCAGTTCTGGTGCCTGACATGGGAAATGGAAGTGCCCTGCCATCTCGTAACAAATCTTCAGATGCAAATACTCCTTTTACTCCAACTGCTGCTTGCTTTAACAAGCATGGAGATCTGGTTTATGTGGGCAATTCCAAAGGGGAAATACTTATTATAGATCACAAAAACATTCAAGTTCTTGCTATGATATCCATTCCTGGTTGTGCTGTCATAAAGAACATAGTATTTAGCAGAAATGGACAGTATCTGCTTACAAACTCAAATGATCGGACCATCAGAATCTATGAAAATCTTCTGCCTCTGAAAGATGGTTGTTCTGCTCTACAAGAAATGAACAGGACTGTTGAGGAGGTAGATGGTGTTGAGAAGATGAAGGCTGTTGGATCAAAGTGCTTAGCACTGTTTCGAGAGTTTCAAGATTCTATAACAAAGATGCACTGGAAAGCACCTTGTTTTAGTGGTGATGGTGAATGGGTGATTGGCGGTTCTGCAAGCAAAGGAGAGCACAAAATCTACATATGGGATAGGGCTGGATACCTTGTAAAAATCCTTGAAGGTCCAAAGGAAGCATTGATTGATTTAGCATGGCATCCTGTTCATCCTATTGTAGTGTCTGTTTCATTGACCGGTTTGGTGTATATATGGGCGAAGGATTATACTGAGAACTGGAGTGCATTTGCACCAGACTTTAAAGAGCTGGAGGAAAATGAAGAGTATGTGGAGCGAGAAGATGAATTTGATCTGGTTCCTGAAACTGAAAAGGTGAAAGTAAATACATTGCTCAAGCAGGTATTTGGTTCATTTTTACAATTTTGAAAAAAAAAAATTCTCTTGCAGGTGAAAGAAACAGATGTTAATGAAGATGAAGAAGTTGATATTGTGACAGTGGAGAAAGATGCTTTTAGTGATTCTGATATGTCTCAGGAAGAACTGTGCTTCTTGCCAGCTGTTCCTTGTCCTGATGCCTCTGAACAACAGGATAAGTGCATAGGAAGTTCTTCAAAGTTGATGGACAGCAATCATTCTGGATCACCTCTTTCAGAAGGTGCTGGACAAAATGGAATGGCGATGAACCATGCTTCAAGTCCACTTGATGGTAATGTCACTGATTTTTTTTTTTTTTTGCATTACTATGATTAAAATGTATTTTGGTGATATTCTTATGTTATTCCATGAGCTGGGTACACAACTCCTGGAACCTCCCAAGTAAAATAAACCAATACTTGTCCAGCAGCCAAAAGTTGTGACAAAGTGTTAAAAATTGTCAAGTGTCAGGATTGTCAATTGTTTAATAAAAATATCGGGATGGCTAAATCTTCCTATGGATCTTCAAGAAAAAACAAGAAATTATGTTCTTTAGTGCTCCTCTAACTTCTATTTTTATTAACATGATTTGTGAGACTGGAAGTGTTAGGGAGAACTCTGAGTTTTACTGCCATGTTAAGGTGGCTGAAAAGGGAAAGGATTTATACTTTCTATATTGAGATCTTATCATTAAACTAAACAAAACTCTGACTAGAAGCAATTATATTTGTTATTTGTGCACATATATATGGATAGATAAGTCCCTTATCTTCTGCTATGTCAGCCTTTTTAACTACTGCTGCAGTTTTTATTTTTTATTTATTCTGTTCTCTGTGCATATATAACAATCTGTGCAGTTTAGATATCATTTTAATAATCTATTTTTTCCATGTGTGATACTATTCTAACACTGCTGTATCTGGCATTGGATCGAATCTATTTTTGCCCTTTGAATATTTTAGAAGGCTGCCAAATTATTAGTACAAGGCGAGGAAGCACTGTTTGTAAATTTCAATATTTTGTGATTTCTAGAGATGGTTGAGTTGAAACAAGTAGACTTAGTTTATCTCTGCACACCCAATTTTCAACTTATTAATAGCTGGAATAGAATTAAATTTGTTTCTATGAAAATTCTGCAAGTTGATGAATAGTAGATTTCAGAAGGGAGTAGGGAAAATCGTAAGGGGTTCATTTTACCATTTGGAAATAAAATTCTTTTTTTCTTCTTTGTTACATTACCTTTTTATATTGAAGTATGTGATGATCATAACTGCATTTTGAGTATTCTGCCAATTTCTTTGTTGAAAGAGGGCACTAACTCTTACGGGATTATGGATATGCAGAGGACACAGGAGGTACACGCATGAAGAGGAAACGAAAACCTTCAGAAAAGGGGTTAGAGTTGCAAGCAGAGAAGGTTAGAAAGCCTTTGAAACCATTAAAATCTTCTGGTAGACTGTCAAAAGTAAAAAGTAAATCTGTTGACTTAGATTTTAGTAATGGTGCATATGGAGAAGACGTTTCTGACGACTAGCATTGGATTGTTATACTGGGAAAATTTTTATTTATCTAACTGGACACATGGCATTATTTGTTAGTGTGGTGGATCAGCATTTTATTTAGGTAAGCAATGCGAAAATTAAATGAATCTCACCCAGATATGGCTTCCACAAAATTAAAACAAACGCTTTGTATTGTAGTGTACCCTACAAAGAATGTGTCAAAGTCACACCTTGATGTATCTCGTGTGCTCTTACTTTCAAATTTTATTTATTTATTTATTTTACATTTAGCTCCGTTTTATTTTTGTTTGGCCATATACATCCTCCGATTTATCGCATGCTTATCCAGAGGATGGTATAGATGTACAATTTAGTTCCTATGTTTTATAATTCTCTTATAAAATCTGTATAGTTTCATTTTCAACCAATTGAGTCATTTTTTTTTAAAAGTTTTACTAAAATAATCCATTAAAATTAATAAAACATATATATATATATATATAATGTTCTTTTTTAATTAAAATTTAAATTATTTATCCTTAATAAACACAATTAAGAAAAATATAAATGCAACTTTAACTTGTATGTATATCATAAATATATTTATATTTATTATTATTATTATTATTATCATATTTTATGAAGATTCAAAGCCTTGGCATTAGATGGCGCATCAGGACATCCTGGCTACGTTGACACTTCTCTTAACACTCACATCACATTCCAAAACAATAATTTTTATTAATAAGAACAATAAAACAAAAGTTAATACAACCAAAATGGTAGGCAAAAACAATAGAAAGAAACTAATGAAATCTATAATGACGAAGGCGCATAGCATCTTGTCGAAGTAGGTCATTACACTCGATAGAATAACATGAACATCATGCTACACTACTCAGAGATGACCATATTAGCAAGTTTATCAGCAACTCCATTACCTTTTCTATATACATGACTTATATGAAATTGAATGGAGTTGATAGCAACAAGAAAATGATGCCAATCTTTACATTAGGGAATATTAGTACACCTTGTTAGAACCATGTGAATTGTTAGGAATCAAATCCTAAGAAAAGCAAAGTTTAAAAATTTACTAAACACAACCCTTCATCTCATAATGAATTTCAATCCATAGGATCCATTTTGCAATTAACACATGACTAATACACAAAGCAACATAAATAGTAAGTAATCAATAATCTAGGAATTCTAACTTTTAAGAAAAACTTACAATCTCCTAAGTTTGATGAAGACCACAAGTATTCTACTATATTGGTGTGCTTCTTAATTCAACTCCTAAATCAACTCCTTGGCTTCCTAAGTGTGAAGCCATTAGCTTGAAACACCAAACTTTACCAAATCTCCTTCTTGCCTTAATCAAATGGAAGCAAGTATCCTCTCTCAATTGCCCTTAATAACTTGCCCTAATTTGATCCTTGCAAGAACTCTTAGGTTTTTGTGTATGTATTTCTTTTTCTTTTTGTCTTTTATGTCCCTACACATTTTCTACATCAATCCTTATATACATTAATTGACTGCTACTTACCAATATAGATAATCATGGTAAGTGATAAATGTAGAGATTGATGACATCACCCATAGGCCACTTAACATGATATTTATTGACAATTTGTAAGTCACTAGTATGCAAAATAGAAGGATGTAGAGAATACATCTCATGCACATTCTCTACATCACAATGGACTTACACATGTGATTTAACATCATTACCCTAATTTGATTTAATAAAAAAAATTAAATATAATATCACTTAATTGAATTGGGCTAGTCCATTAGGCTAACACTTGATCCAAGCTCATTCCATCATTTATGTGAGCCTAAATAAGGTTGATGGGCTCTGTCAATTACTTGGTTTAATCTTAGCCCAAAACTCTTCTGAGACTAGATCCATAACACTTAGGCCATTAATCCAAGTTAATTAGAAAACAACATATATATTTTGTTAATTAAATATCTTAATTAATAACTCATATTAATTAAGTACAAATTAATAATAAAACCTTTTGTTAGAAGTAGATTTCATTATATGCTAGAATCATTGCTTTAAGCATAAACCCAATTTCATTAATCACTTTAATCAATAATTAGATTAATATAGATGTGGATTTGGTGAAACTCTTTTATGGTGTGACTTATTAGATTCATATCTAATTGACAATGAGAAGATAATATTAACACTTGATATTATTTAAAACTCTTTTTAAGTCTAAATGTGAAAATCTCAATTATTCACATTTAGCTCTCAAAAGTTATGAGTAATCCTTAGCATTAATATCACAACTACCTAATTAGAAATAAATGTATTTATTGATTCACACGAACCCTTTGGTCATAATTACCATGCACTAAAATCCCTTCATTAGTATATCCCAATATAGCTTAGAGTCAAGAATTAGTTAAATTTCAATAGCTATATCATATGACCTCATCTCAAGATCTATTTCTTGATAAAACGTAACAAATACCAGAAATAATTTTCTAGAACTGAAACTCTTTCATACTATTATGTTTGTCCTGGCCAGTAACTTATTCATTAAGAAAAGACTTAAATAGCATAGGATCTAATCTTGGTTCACTTTAGGTAATAAATTCCATCTTGATTGAACACCCATCCATACATTTAACCAATTAGAGTCATCACACGCCATAAACTCATGTGTGATTAACATAAGTATGTAAGCAATAATAAACCTTAACCTCTCAAATGTGGATGACCGTGTCACCTTAGGTCAAAGGACTATATGCACCATTATGACCTAGATTGTGACCGTTGACTATAAGTGAATATCCATGCGATCATATATCTAATGTCACTATTCGATCCACCTATCACATGAGTATCCACATGTCTTATTTGATATCTCATATTAAGTAGTATGAGACTCACTATAATCCACTATTAGTATCATATACTAATTAAGGAACATAATAGAGGTGATAGTCTAATTAATATTACTTAAATATTAATTATATGACTATGAACATTTTATTCGTAACTCATATTATCAACTCTTGATAATAAATATATTTAACATGATGCTAATGGATAAATATTCAATTAAATAAATACTTTAAATAATGTAATATTCTTGTATTGTCATTTGCAATAATTTACAATATCAAAATATGTGATTAGCCTCTAGGGCATATCACCTATACTAACAATCTCCCACTTACACTAAAGCTAATCACTACAATATCTTAGACCCATTTTCTTAAGATGTCAATCCAACTATAGTTGTGTCAATGCTTTAGTAAGTGGATCATCAACATTATAAGTTAAAACTATCTTTTAGATGACGATATTGTCTTTTCCAACAAGTTCTCTAATAATATGGAAATGTCTTTCTATGTGTTTGGATTTCTGGTGAGACCTAGGTTCTTTGCTAAAGCAATGGCTCAATTGTTGTTGCAATAGATAGGAATCGGGTACTCAACAAAAGGAACAACTTCTAGTTCAAGAATGAACTTCTTAATCCAAACAACTTCTTTAATGGCATTTGATGCAGCTATATACTCGGCTTCTATAGTGGAATCAGTAGTGACATTTTGCTTAGAACTCTTCTCGCTCATTGTACCTCCATTACAAATGAGAAAGTGGTATGGTTCCCACTAACCTTCTTGTACACACACAACTCATCTTTGTTTTTTATAAAACCAAATGATTGTATGGCTTCATCAAAACTATGATTCCAACTGCTTGAAGCTTGCTTTAGACCATAAATAGATTTATTAAGCTTGCACATTTTGGAACTTTCCTTGGATTCATAACCTTTAGGTTGTTCCATATAAATCTCTTCCTCAATATAACCATTGAGAAAGCAGTTTTGATATTTATTTGCCAAATTTCATAATCATTGTCACGACCCAAAACAGGGGCCATGACCGGCGCTAGGGAACGGGAATTCTTTCGAATCCGGAACCCGTAGCAAGCCTAAAAATAAAATAAATATGCAATAATAACCATAAAAATATAGTATGCAGCGGAAAATAAAATCATAAATATTACAATATCATCCATAACAACTGGATATAATTCAAAACTCATCACATCGCATATATAATCTCATAAATGTATAATCTTTATACAAATCCAGTTTTACTATAATACATCTCTTTAAAACAAATACTTTATTTCACAACTACTGAAAAATCACAACTACTGCAGTATCTAGATGAAATAAATAAGACTCAAGTATACAATTTACATAAAGAAGCCGGGGCGGAAGAAATCCGGCGTATCGACCTGCTACTGACGTCTGAGGAAGTTGACTCTCCTGAAAAATAGTCAACGGAGGGGAGTCAGACCTCACTGAGTGAATTACTATAATATATATACATACACTCTAAGTGATAATGCATACAGTCAACAGTATATGAGTAATATGTATATATACAGGCAAGTTCATACAGATGCAGAAAAATCATTTTATATATATTTGTCTGAAAATCAACTTTTATGAAGGATCACATAGAACCCTAGAATATCGCAACCTCAGAAAAATAGTGTTAAACAACACTCTAGCCATACAGGCTCACTGATTCCAAATATATCCACTTAATCCATATGGACAGTAGACTGGCCCCGAGACACTAAGTCAACCGAGCTCCAACAGTCTGACTGCCAGTGTGATTGGCCCCGAGACACTTGGTCAACCGAGCTCCAGCAATCACACCCAAACCACATCTCACATATCAATAATCATATCAAACCAATATCCACAAATAGTCAGTATAAAGCCTAAATACTATAGGCGTACCGGTACGTACTCGGTCCTAGTGCTGCCCACTAGGTAGCACGTTCTATTGATATCCTTCATTAATAAATAATAAAACATTCATTCATAAATACATGATGCATGAATTTAAATAAATCAACAATATAAACCATATATATACTGGAAATATACCAAACATAAACCAGGTATATTTTGAGTATATATATGTCAAATAAATCCAATCAAATCATGAATTAAACTAAAAATATATTTAAAAATATTTTAAATATATTTTATTAATAAAACATGTATATAATTTATTATATACGAAAAATATACCAAAAATATACTTGAATATAAATCATGTTATTTATGCATATTTAGTCAAAATAAAACATGCATTTTCTAAATCATGCATCCTAAGCATATATATATAATATAGTAACTCACCTAATGCGCTCCACGAGACAGATCCGACGGGCCTGGTCCACTAACCCTCGGTCTCGGCGCAACTAAACAAGAAATAATTAATCGACGTCAGAATAACCCTAACAGAAATCCTAGAATTCAATCTAGAGTATTCAACACAGAATCGGAAATTAGGGTTCGACTGGATATCACGTTTTACGAGAATTCTATCGGAAATCCGGCAGAACCTCCCCTGTAAAACGGACATCTCTCTACTCAAAAGAGTAGAGCCGACCCTGCAAAGAAAATACACTTCAAAAATAACACCACAATCGATCACAACCCCTCGGTCGGACTCCAGACTACAATCTGTCGACCGGGGTCCACAAACACAGAATATATATTCAAATATACCAAAAATATCCTTAAATCATAAAAATACATTTCATACGTAGAAATTACAAAATAAATCTTGAAACACTGTAAAAACCGATTAAAACTCATTTTATTTGAAAAACCGTATATTATATATATAATTGAAAATAATTCCCGGAAAATAGTTTTAATTAGTTAAAAATACTAAATATTTTGTAGAAATCATTTTTATACCTTAAATAAATATTAAAACCAATTAAATTACATTTTTAGACAATTTAGGGTAAAATTACCAAAATACCCCTATATATATATATATACCTAAATTACTTCAAAAATTCACCAAAAATCATACAATTATCCAAAATTAATTTTCTCAACATATTTATCAATAATATCAATAATTAAACTCAATTAACCAATTAAATTCAATTTAAAACACAATTAACTTAATTTTCCAAAATCACCTAAACTTCAATAATTAAAAATAAATACTTAGAAATTCATAAAAAATTCCAAATAAATTCCTATAATTCATTTCAACACCTAATTCAACCATAAACTCCAATTT
The DNA here is from genome assembly GCA_947683625.1 of Mallotus nudiflorus. Taxonomy (NCBI): domain Eukaryota; kingdom Viridiplantae; phylum Streptophyta; class Magnoliopsida; order Malpighiales; family Euphorbiaceae; genus Mallotus; species Mallotus nudiflorus. The sequence continues at coordinate 1,405,889 of CANTUR010000107.1, forward strand.
CATAATTTAAATAATTAATTTCCGAAAATTAGAAAATAATATTAAAATATTCAAAAATACCCAAAAATCCAAACAATCTCCAAAAATTCTGCAAAAATTCATACATGAAGATTAAACTACCAGGAACAACATTTGTGAAGGAAGTTTCCATGAATCATCCAAATTGAAGCTCAAAAAAATCAAAAACCAAAAGTGGCCGAAATATTCAAATCGAAACCTAAGCAATTCTAGACCATTTTAGCTCAAACCAAAGCTAGAATCACACTCACCGGAGCTCAAGGAGAAGATAGAGACCGGCGGTGTCGAAAACGGTGGCCGGAGGAGGGAGAAACGACGGTGAGAAGATTGGTGGTGGCGTCGGGCACCCACGGGAAGAAGAAGAAGAAGAAGAAGAAAAAGAAAAAGAAAGAAAAAGGAAAGAGAAAGAAAAAGAAAAAGAAAGAAAAAGGAAAAGAAAAAAAAAAGAAAAAGAAAAAAATAAAATAAATTAAAATAATTAAATATTAATAAATAATTAATAATTAAAATAATAAATTTTAATAATTTAATAATAAATAAAATAATCAAATAGTAATAAATAAATAATAAAATATTAGGGTAATAATAAACCCTAATTAAATAAATATACACACAGGCTTTATTTAATAATTTAAAAATATGTATGAGTTCATGCAAACCCGTAAATACATTTAAAATAATTAATAATACATTGTTTACGTGGAAATTTCCCCGATAATGAAAGTCCCGGGAAAATTTTACGTAAAATACTGAAAATAATAGACAGTAATTAAAATAGGTTTAAAATACATATCAACTCATAAAAATATCGTATATATATTCAAAATTATTGACACTGCATATCCCGGTACAGTGTAAAAATATTTAAAAAAAACACGGGATATTACAGTCTTCCCCCCTTACAAGAATTCGTCCCCGAATTCCAAAAACAAGATTACAGAATCAGGAAGGAAAGAGATACGGGTAAGAAGCTCGCATCTCAGCTTCAGTCTCCCACGTATGCTCCTCAACTCTGTCGCTGCGCCACAGAACCTTGACCATCGGAATCTGCTTCGATCGCAACTGTCGAACTTGAAAATCAACGATCGCCACAGGTTCTTCCACAAACGTCAAATCTTCACTCACTTCCACACTGTCAGGTTGCAACACATGTGAAGGATCTGAGATATACTTCCTCAACATCGAGATATGAAATACTGGATGCACCTGTGACATACTCGGAGGCAAATCCAACCGATATGCAACAGTGCCAACTCTCTCCAGAATCTCAAACAGTCCAATATATCTCGGTGCTAACTTACCCTTCCTGCCAAATCTCATCACACCCTTCATCGGAGATACTTTCAGAAAAACGAAATCTCCAACCTGAAATTCCACATCTCTGCGCCTAGGATCCGCATAACTCTTCTGTCTACTAACTGCGGTCTCTAACCTGCGCTTGATCACGGTGACTTTCTCTGCAGCATCTTGAACCATCTCTGGTCCAGTCAAAACTCTCTCACCGATCTCATCCCAACTCAACGGGGATCTACACTTCCTTCCATACAACGCCTCATATGGTGCCATGCCAATACTGCTATGGTAGCTGTTATTATATGCAAACTCAACAAGCGACAAATGATCATCCCAGCTACCTCTCAAATCCATGACACACATCCTCAACATATCTTCCAGTGTCTGGATCGTCCTCTCAGACTGACCATCTGTCTGAGAATGAAAAGCAGTACTGAAATCCAACCTAGTGCCCATCGCTTCTTGCAACTTCTGCCAAAAACGAGAAGTGAACACCGAACCTCTGTCTGACACAATGGACACAGGTACTCCATGAAGGCATACAATATGCTTCACGTACAACTTCGCCAATCAAGCTACAGAATATGTGGCTTTCATAGGCAAGAAATGTGCAGACTTCGTCAATCTGTCTACAATCACCCAGATGGAATCGTATCCATCCTTCGAACGAGGTAAACCGACCACAAAATCCATAGCTATCCTTTCCCACTTCCACTCGGGAATAGGAAGAGGCTGAAGCTTCCCAGAAGGCTTCTGATGTTCGGCTTTCACTTGCTGACACGTCAAGCACTTAGCAACATAATCAGCAACATCCTTCTTCAATCCATCCCACCAGTATAGATCTCTGATACTGTGGTACATCTTAGTAACACCAGGATGAACGCTGTAGGCTGTAGAATGTGCTTCCTCTAAGATCTCTTCTCTCAAATCATCCACATCAGGAACACACAATCTACCACTGATCCACAACACACCATCATCATCAAGTGTGAAATCAGTGAACTTCCTTGCTCTGACATTCTCTGCAAGCTCTTCCAGAATAGGATCTCGGCTCTGAGCTGCTTTAATCCTATCCCTCAGTACAGATCGTACTTTAAACTGAGCTAACAATCCACCTGATCTACTGATCTTCATCATCAGACCTTGATCCACCATCAGATGCAATTCCTGGATCAATGGTCTCCTCTCAACACCGATGTGAGCAAGACTACCTGAAGACTTCCTACTCAAGGCATCTGCTACCACATTAGCTTTACCCGGATGGTAAAGAATCTCGCAATCATAATCCTTCAACAGTTCCAACCATCTTCTCTACCTCAAATTCAAATCTCGCTGCTGGAAAATGTACTTAAGGCTTTTGTGATCAGTAAATATCTCACAAGTCACCCCGTACAAATAATGTCTCCAAATCTTCAAAGCAAAAATCACTGCAGCCATCTCCAGATCATGTGTAGGATAATTCTGCTCATGCTTCTTCAACTGCCTCGAAGCATAGGCTATCACTCTTCCATTCTGCATCAACACACAACCAAAACCAATTCTAGAGGCATCACAGTAAACTGTGAACTTATCCACACTATTAGGCAAAGCTAATACTGGCGCTGTGGTCAACTTCTCCTTCAACAACTGAAAACTATTCTCACAAGCTTCTGACCACTCGAATCTAACATTCTTCTGAGTCAAGCGAGTCATAGGGGCTGCTATCCTGGAAAAATCCTGCACAAACCGCCTATAATACCCGGCTAAACCCAGAAAACTCCGAATCTCAGTAACTGAAGTAGGTCTAGGCCACTCAGATACTGCTTCAACCTTCTGTGGATCAACCTGAATACCTTCTTTAGACACTACGTGTCCAAGAAAAGAAACACTCTCCATCCAGAAATCACACTTCAAGAATTTAGCATAAAGCTGATGATCTCTTAGTGTCTGTAGTACAATCCTCAAATGATATACATGCTCTTCCATACTCCTCGAATATACCAGTATATCATCAATGAAGACTACCACAAACTGATCCACATACGGTCTCAATACTCTGTTCATCAGGTCCATAAAAGCTGCTGGTGCATTAGTCAAACCAAAAGACATCACCAGAAACTCATAATGACCATATCGAGTGCGGAATGCTGTCTTAGGAATATCAGCTTCACTAATCCGCAGCTGATGATAACCCGACCTCAAATCGACCTTAGAAAAGAATTGTGCACCCTGGAGCTGATCAAACAAATCATCTATCCTCGGGAGAGGATACTTGTTCTTCACTGTCACCTTGTTCAGCTCTCTGTAGTTAATGCACAGTCTCAGGGTACCATCCTTCTTCTTCACAAACAAGACTGGTGCACCCCAAGGAGAAACACTAGGTCTGATAAAACCTTTATCCAACAACTCTTGCAATTGCTCCTTTAACTCTCTCAACTCTGCAGGAGCCATACGATAGGGTGGCATAGATATAGGAGTAATACCTGGAACCACATCTATACAGAACTCAATCTCTCTATGAGGTGGTAAACCTGGCAACTCCTCGGGAAAAACATCAGGAAACTCACAAGCAACAGGAACATCTGTGAGTGACAACTTCTCCACTGACGTATCCCTAACTAATGCCAAAAACCCCTGACAACCTTTCCTCAACAACTTCTTAGCTGAAATAACCGAAATAAGATTCTGAGGTGCTGAACTCCTGTCACCAACAAACTTAAAATCTACTTCACCAGGAATTCTAAAAATCACCTCCTTATTCCTGCAATCAACCACGGCATAATGCTGAGACAACCAATCCATTCCTAAAATAACATCAAACTCCATCACATCCAACAAAATCAAATCAACGGGTAATTCTCTATCTCCTACGAGAACTGGACAACCAGAAAGAACAATATCGGCGTCCAAGGAATCACTCAGAGGAGTGGCAACAGACAAAGGAAAAGCCATCCTCGAAGCTTGCCAACAAGATTTAGAAGCAAAAACAGGAGAAACAAATGAATGCGTGGCACCCGGATCAAACAAAACCAAAGCATCCAGGTAACAAACAGAAAGAATACCTGCCACGACTGCATTAGATGCCTGAGCATCCTGCTGAGTCAGATGGAAGACTCTGGCTTGGCCTCGACCTCCCTGCTGACTGGTAGAAGCCTGGCCAACACCTCTGGCACCTCCTCTAGTACCTCTACCACGACTCTGCTGTGGAACAAACTGAGTAGAACTCTGATGCTGAGCTGGTGGTAACTGAAATGGCACGGGTGCTGCACTAGCAATCGATTGCTGTGGGAATCGCGGAATCTGCTGCTGCTGATATCCGGGGTAAGGACACGATCTGGCAAAATGTCCTGTCTGCCCGCATCTGAAACATGTCAACGGTGTCAGATAACACGGTCCCTGATGGACTCTACCACAAGTCTGACAAACACTGGCCGCTGATCCAGAACTACGACCACTGCTGCTGCTCGAAGCACCTGACCCGAATCTAAACGATCTACGCTGACCTCCACGACCATGTCTACTGCTCCGATGCACTCGCTGCTGCTGTCTCTGACTCTGCTGAGTCGAACCTCGCTGCTGACTACTTGAACCAACATGAAAACTCGAATACGGAGTAGCCTGCAATCCACTCGACTGAACTCCCAACTGGTAATAATCAGGCATCGCTCCCTGCCTAACTAACCTCAGCTCGATCTCCTTAGCTAGCTCAATCACAGACTCCAGAGTAAGACCTGCTGTAGGCATACCAGCAAAAGCTGAACCCAAACCAGTAACATAGGTAGTAATAGCGAAATACTGATCTCGCATCAGATCCTCAGCATATCTACCCAGACGAAGGAACTCTCAGGTATACTCCTCTACAGATCGATCTCCACGAGAAATACTGGTCAGACGAAGACGATAGCTCAAACGAAGAGGCTCTGGACAAAATCTCCTCATAAATCGCTCTCGAAACTGAGCCCATGTCATCGTCATCATATAAGGCTGGATCATCTGAATAAACCAATCCAAGGCTGGTCCCTCGACAGACAACTCAACGATCATGATCCTCTGGTACTCGGTATGAGCAGTCCGAGTCCTAGTCTCAATCGCATGCAGAAAATCTAAAGGATCAGAAGTACCATCAAAAGCAATCTTGCCAACTCTGGCATAGAACAAAGCTGCCTCAGGGTCAGACATACCCTGCTGATAGGCAAGCTGAACAGGCTGAACAACTGGAGGAACAGGAACATCAAACTCAGGCTCAACAGGCTCCTCGTCCTGTAACTCTCTCTGCCTATGGCGACCTGCCGCTCCTCGAGGTCTACCCCTGCCACGACCTCTACGTCTAACTGGCTGCTCAGGAGGTAAAACCTCATCCTGAAAAGACTCATCATCCTCGGCGTCAACGACCGGTGGAGCGACACGCGCTCGCCTCCTCATTCTGAAAAGACAAACGGAAAGATTCAGACAAAACAGACAACAGAGGAATAACGCTGAAAACTACAGCAAGGAATACTCATCAAGACATACTCGAACCTAATACACTGCAGTAGTCCAACAGAAAACACAACTCAAAAACTAGGGCCACAACTCACAAAACTAAGCCCTGACACAGAACTCCACTCAGATACGAACTTCGCTCTGATACCAACTTTGTCACGACCCAAAACAGGGGCCATGACCGGCGCTAGGGAACGGGAATTCTTTCGAATCCGGAACCCGTAGCAAGCCTAAAAATAAAATAAATATGCAATAATAACCATAAAAATATAGTATGCAGCGGAAAATAAAATCATAAATATTATAATATCATCCATAACAACTGGATATAATTCAAAACTCATCACATCGCATATATAATCTCATAAATGTATAATCTTTATACAAATCCAGTTTTACTATAATACATCTCTTTAAAACAAATACTTTATTTCACAACTACTGAAAATCACAACTACTGCAGTATCTAGATGAAATAAATAAGACTCAAGTATACAATTTACATAAAGAAGCCGGGGCGGAAGAAAGCCAGCGTATCGACCTGCTACTGACGTCTGAGGAAGTTGACTCTCCTGAAAAATAGTCAACGGAGGGGAGTCAGACCTCACTGAGTGAATTACTATAATATATATACATACACTCTAAGTGATAATGCATACAGTCAACAGTATATGAGTAATATGTATATATACAGGCAAGTTCATACAGATGCAGAAAAATCATTTTATATATATTTGTCTGAAAATCAACTTTTATGAAGGATCACATAGAACCCTAGAATATCGCAACCTCAGAAAAATAGTGTTAAACAACACTCTAGCCATACAGGCTCACTGATTCCAAATATATCCACTTAATCCATATGGACAGTAGACTGGCCCCGAGACACTAAGTCAACCGAGCTCCAACAGTCTGACTGCCAGTGTGATTGGCCCCGAGACACTTGGTCAACCGAGCTCCAGCAATCACACCCAAACCACATCTCACATATCAATAATCATATCAAACCAATATCCACAAATAGTCAGTATAAAGCCTAAATACTATAGGCGTACCGGTACGTACTCGGTCCTAGTGCTGCCCACTAGGTAGCACGTTCTATTGATATCCTTCATTAATAAATAATAAAACATTCATTCATAAATACATGATGCATGAATTTAAATAAATCAACAATATAAACCATATATATACTGGAAATATACCAAACATAAACCAGGTATATTTTGAGTATATATATGTCAAATAAATCCAATCAAATCATGAATTAAACTAAAAATATATTTAAAAATATTTTAAATATATTTTATTAATAAAACATGTATATAATTTATTATATACGAAAAATATACCAAAAATATACTTGAATATAAATCATGTTATTTATGCATATTTAGTCAAAATAAAACATGCATTTTCTAAATCATGCATCCTAAGCATATATATATAATATAGTAACTCACCTAATGCGCTCCACGAGACAGATCCGACGGGCCTGGTCCACTAACCCTCGGTCTCGGCGCAACTAAACAAGAAATAATTAATCGACGTCAGAATAACCCTAACAGAAATCCTAGAATTCAATCTAGAGTATTCAACACAGAATCGGAAATTAGGGTTCGACTGGATATCACGTTTTACGAGAATTCTATCGGAAATCCGACAGAACCTCCCCTGTAAAACGGACATCTCTCTACTCAAAAGAGTAGAGCCGACCCTGCAAAGAAAATACACTTCAAAAATAACACCACAATCGATCACAACCCCTCGGTCGGACTCCAGACTACAATCTGTCGACCGGGGTCCACAAACACAGAATATATATTCAAATATACCAAAAATATCCTTAAATCATAAAAATACATTTCATACGTAGAAATTACAAAATAAATCTTGAAACACTGTAAAAACCGATTAAAACTCATTTTATTTGAAAAACCGTATATTATATATATAATTGAAAATAATTCCCGGAAAATAGTTTTAATTAGTTAAAAATACTAAATATTTTGTAGAAATCATTTTTATACCTTAAATAAATATTAAAACCAATTAAATTACATTTTTAGACAATTTAGGGTAAAATTACCAAAATACCCCTATATATATATATATACCTAAATTACTTCAAAAATTCACCAAAAATCATACAATTATCCAAAATTAATTTTCTCAACATATTTATCAATAATATCAATAATTAAACTCAATTAACCAATTAAATTCAATTTAAAACACAATTAACTTAATTTTCCAAAATCACCTAAACTTCAATAATTAAAAATAAATACTTAGAAATTCATAAAAAATTCCAAATAAATTCCTATAATTCATTTCAACACCTAATTCAACCATAAACTCCAATTTCATAATTTAAATAATTAATTTCCGAAAATTAGAAAATAATATTAAAATATTCAAAAATACCCAAAAATCCAAAAAATCTCCAAAAATTCTGCAAAAATTCATACATGAAGATTAAACTACCAGGAACAACATTTGTGAAGGAAGTTTCCATGAATCATCCAAATTGAAGCTCAAAAAAATCAAAAACCAAAAGTGGCCGAAATATTCAAATCGAAACCTAAGCAATTCTAGACCATTTTAGCTCAAAACAAAGCTAGAATCACACTCACCGGAGCTCAAGGAGAAGATAGAGACCGGCGGTGTCGAAAACGGTGGCCGGAGGAGGGAGAAACGACGGTGAGAAGATTGGTGGTGGCGTCGGGCACCCACGGGAAGAAGAAGAAGAAGAAGAAGAAAAAGAAAAAGAAAGAAAAAGGAAAGAGAAAGAAAAAGAAAAAGAAAGAAAAAGGAAAAGAAAAAAAAAGAAAAAGAAAAAAATAAAATAAATTAAAATAATTAAATATTAATAAATAATTAATAATTAAAATAATAAATTTTAATAATTTAATAATAAATAAAATAATCAAATAGTAATAAATAAATAATAAAATATTAGGGTAATAATAAACCCTAATTAAATAAATATACACACAGGCTTTATTTAATAATTTAAAAATATGTATGAGTTCATGCAAACCCGTAAATACATTTAAAATAATTAATAATACATTGTTTACGTGGAAATTTCCCCGATAATGAAAGTCCCGGGAAAATTTTACGTAAAATACTGAAAATAATAGACAGTAATTAAAATAGGTTTAAAATACATATCAACTCATAAAAATATCGTATATATATTCAAAATTATTGACACTGCATATCCCGGTACAGTGTAAAAATATTTAAAAAAAACACGGGATATTACAATCATTGTGTTCAACAATGGCAAGAAGTATTCATATGGATTTAAGTATAGCTACCAGTGAGAATGTTTCTTCATAGGCAACCCCTTGCCTTTGGTGAAACCCTTTCGCTACAAGCCTTGCTTTGTAGGTATCAACATTTCCATCTACACCAATCTTTCTCTTGAAGATCCATTTACAACCTATAGGTACAATACCTTCAAGTGGATTAACAAGAGTCCATACTTGGCTTGCATACATGGAATCCACTTCATATTTCATTGCTTCAAGCCATTTTGAAGAATCTTTATATAATAAAGTCTCTTCAAATGTTGTAGGATCATCATCATGATTGCCTTTTTTATAAATATGCAACTCTTGTATATCATGTAGAAAATCGTATCTCTCCTGTGGATGAGATACCTTATCGAATTTTCTAGGAGTTGGTGTGATGATATTTTCAATACGATTAGACTCTTAGGAGTGATCAATATTTATTTGATCAACTTATTTGGCCTCATTAGAAGACTCCTCTTCTAATAATATCTTCCTTCTTTTACCACCTTCTTAAAGAAACTTTTTCTCAAAGAATATTACATCTCTGGTTACAACAATAACAACTTGTTAAGCAGAAATATAGAAATAATAACCTAAATTGTCTTTAGGATAACCAATAAATCTACCTTGAGTCAACCTTTCATTTAATTTGTTTGTTTTCAATCTTTTGATATAAGCTAAGCATCCCTAAATCTTAACATGCTTAAGACTTAGTGCCTTACCATGCCATAGCTTATATGGTGTGGTGCAAACAAACTTAGATGGAACACAATTTAAGAAGTAAGTAGTAATTTGTAATATAAAACCCCAAAAGAAAGTAGGCAAATTTGTACAACTCATCATTTATCAAAGTATATCTGATAGAGTCTAATTCCTCCTCTTAGATACACCATTTAATTGAGGTGTGCTGGGTGTAGTTAGTTGTGATATAATGCCATGTTCCTTAAAGAACTCCATAAATTGGGTATTTAAGTATTCACATCCTCGATCTAATAATAGGATTTTAATACTTTTTCTCATTTGGTTATCTACTTGGACCTTGAACTCCTTGAACTTTTCAAAGGATTCACTTTTATGTTTCATCAAATAAAATTGTCCATACCTTGATAGATCATCTATAAAGGTAATGAAGTAGTATAACCCTCCTTTTACCATTTGATTAAATGGCTCCCATACATCATTATGTATGATTTCTAAAATTTCTTTAGGTCTTTCCATTTGTCCAACAAATGGTGACTGAGTCATCTTGCCTTGGATATAAGGATGAATAACCAGCTCTTTATCCTCCTCCTTCTTTTATGTACAAAGTTCTTGATATTCCTCTTCATGATGCATGCACTATTCATAATCATAAGATGCATTCTTTATAACTTCTTAAGTAGTTAATCCTTGTACAACTTCAATAGATTGCTCAAAACTTTGCAAACACTCCTTATTAGCTTCAATGACTTCAACAATTTCACTATTCTTGGATTCACACTCTATTTCGATCTCCTCATACATAACCACTTCTTTTTCACACTTCTCATCATAAATAATGCTTTCCTCCATAGTTTGATCATATAGTTAATGCTTGTGTTTCTTCTCATGATCACTTAACACCACTTCAACATTATCACCACTTTGATTATCAACCTTATTACTCCAACTCTTTATATCCAAAGAAAGTGTAATTATATCCTTTAAAGACAAAGAAAGTTGTAATCGTACAATGAAATTAAGATCTTGTCTAATTTCACTTTTAAGCCCACTTATGAATCTTGCAATTTTATGCCATTTAGATTCACCTAAATCACTTGCAATTACAAACAACTTTTAAACTCTTTAGCATAATCTTCAATACATAATTCATTACCTTGTTTAAGCCTTTGCAATTTAAGATAATATGTATCCCTAACATCATAAGGAATAAAATGTCTAGTTATTAACCTTTTCATGAATTTCTAATTTCTAATCTCACTATTCCCATTCTCTCTCGACAAAACCATCAAATCTTTCCACCATATAACAACACGACCTAGAAATTTTTTAGAAGCAAATTTGCACTTTTGGTAATCAATTATTTTAAGAGAATTAAATATCTCTTATATTTGTTGCACCCATTTCAAGTAAACATAAGGATCATTCCTACTAAGAAAATAAAGCATATTCATAATGACCACACTCAAAGATAACTTAGAAAAGAAATCCTTACAAAGCACTCCTTTACGTGTTTACACTCAAGAATGTGAATGCCCTTGTCTTTGACTTAAAAAATTCTTTTTATTTTTTAATTTATGAAGAAATTAAGAAGAAGAAGATGAGATTATGCACAAAAATTAAAAGATACGTAACCAAACATTAAAGTTAGGCTCTGATATTAAATTGATATGAACTCTACCTACAACAGAGATAGAACGTGCATCCAACTTTGAAATTTAGCCCAAGACTTTGAAATCTAGGCCAAGATCATTAAGAAAAGGTTGTATTGATGGAACTAAACCCCTTGCTTATTAAATTGAAGTAAGGTACTTAGTTATTAAAAGATGAACAATCACACAATTCTAAATCTAATATAACCTAGCAATTGTGATGAAAAATAAAAGTGAAACAATTCAAGTAAACTCGCAAAGTTTCAAAAGAGTAAAGTTTAAGAAAAAACCTCACTTTTTAATATTTCAAACACCCAATTCGTTTTGCATATGGTTTGCCCTTATATAGGCATGTAAACATCCTAATTTTTAAAGGAAAAGGTTTCTTACTTATTCCTAAAGACTCCTATAAAGGAAAATCCTTAATTAAGACAACTCATGATTCAAAAATAAGACAACTTATGACAACTCATCTTTGAAAAGTTAAAATTGACAACTAAAGATAACTCATTACAACTAAGCAAAATATCAACTCATGATAACTAAGTATTGAAGCGTGTCATGTCACATGTCATGTAGGATATTGACCATTGACTTTGACTTGGAATATCCTTGAATCTTCTCACATCTTTTAGAATCTTCTTGAATCTTCCTTATTGACTCTAAAAATAAATTAAAATTTTTACATATCAAGCTAACTAATTAGCTTCAATTCTTTATCATTCGGCTTCATGCTTGCACTTTGAATCCTTTTAGGGTTTATATTATGGAAGGGGTCCGAGAGGACTTTGTTCTAAGACATATAAAATACATTTACAGGCCAAAGCAACTTTTAGATTGTGAAGCCAATCAACAAGATTAGGTCCAATAAGTTTATTCTTATCAAGAATGATTCTTAGTAAGTTTGAAGACTACATATTATGAAAATACTACAAAAGTATACCAAGATAATTAATTATTATGATATTGTTAATACCATTAGATTTGGTCTTTAATCACAATGGTCTCCTACTAACTTTGTGAATCCTACACTACCAAAGTAGGAAACGGAAATCCCTTATCGGATGGATTTCTAGTGGGTGATTAAATTTTTGATGAAATAGTAATATTCCTCAATTACACATAATTTTCATTCTTGGAATATTAATATTCATTAAATGAACAACTCTGGTTCATCACATCTTATGTGAGAATCAATCAATCCAATTCTTAATGCTCTAAAACCTTAGTTATGCATAATTGCCATTCTTGGTCTCCTTACATTAGTTAAGTCCATACCATTTATGGACACCTTCAGTTTGATCGACCCGTAATGAAAGCTTAATGATGAGAAAGTACGAGTTTGGAATGCAATGGAATTTCGAAACTTTTCTAAAATAGACTTAAAATCCCAAAACACCAAGACCCTAGGCCTAAAACACCAAGACTCGAGGCCCAAAACACCAAGCTAAAGCCCAAAATTGAGCCTCTAAGTCCAAACCTATTGCCTTTTGGCCCAAAGGCCTTAACTTGGCTTGGGTGAAGAGGTGATTGCCTCAATGAAAAGGCTTCACCTTTTCACCCTCGTTGATGCCTTATTAAAAAGGTGGCGCCTCTTCACAGCCACCTCCTGTAGCCTTAAATGTCATTAATGGGAGTAGCTGGGGCTCACTTCCTTTAGATTTAAGACATTCCTATACGTAAAAGAAAAGGAAAAAAGCAAGAAAAAGAGAGAGAGGAGTATAGGGAATGATGAAGAGTGAGGGAGAGGGTGAGAGTGGTTTTAATGGGAATTAGAAAAGCAAAAAAAGGAGAGGCCTTACAAGAGAAGGTGTAGGCATAGGAGAAAAGACTCGTTTTTGGAATTTTAACTTTTACCTGAAAATTTTGGTCTAGAGAGAGGAAAAAAATAGAGAGAAAAGAGAGGGGAAGAAAAAAGAAGAGAAGAAGAGGAAGAAGAAGAAAAGGACTTTTGGGATCAAAGGATTTGATTTCTTGAGGAGGAAGGCTCCTTACATTCCAAGCATCCAAGTCAATAAATGAAGCTCTAACAACTTAGTTAGGAGCATTAACTTCGTCCTAATCAATGAGAATTCCCATTTTTTAGCTTTAAGTTCATTTTCTTAAAAGCTTTTTTATTTATTATTCTCTCACTTGTTTCTTTTGTGTTTATTGCTTGTTTAAGGTCATATGTGAAATATTGAGTATTGATTGTGGATTTTTGTATATTAGTATTAGTCTTTGCATATTATCTTAATTTCTAGGTTTCTTAGAAGTTAAAAAATATAGTATGTTTTATGGGTCTATAGAAGAGACGATAGAGGCATCGCCTCTTTATGTTGCAGCTATGATATGATATCGCCTCTTGGTCGAGAGGTGATGCCTCTTTGAAGAGGCATCACCGCTTCATTAGAATCCTACACCATTTTGTTTTGATTCTAATGCTTATTTTGTATATTTTGCATGATTCTTATGTTTGTCTTGTTATATATCTTGATTTTATATATGATTACTATATTGTTTAATTTTTTTTATGGTATAAATATTATTATGATTCTTGTGGATTATTTTGTTATTTTATTTCCATTTTCTATGAATATTTTTTGTTAATTATTTTATGGATAATATTGTTATTTTGTGAGATGGGGTTAATTTGCGTTTATTGCAGGGATTATTAGTGATTTTTAATCATCAAGTAGTTATTCTATTAATTAATTCTTGAGAGGTTTTATTTGTGTAAATAAGTAGTTTATTTTTTGTTTATGTATGGTTTTTTTTTCTGTTTTTTTTTTACTTTTTCTTTGAACAAATCATTGTAATCCTTAATCCTTTCCCCTATTATGATTGTAAATTATTATTATTTGTTTTATTTATGACGTATATCATGCTATAGGCATGAAAATGGGACTAATGTGCAAACTCAGATTAAAACATAAAGTTGGAAATGATTTCAATCCATATTAAATAAGAAAATAATTTAATAATCAAAGGTAATAAAATACGAAATAAACATGGAGGCCAACCATAAGGTTGGATAGGAATTTCAAAAGCCCATACCCAGTTTTCAAATTCAATCTCTGATGACGGCTCTTATTTGGGTGGCGACTCCACCCCAAATTTTGGGCCCTAAGCCCATTTTGTATTTTCTTGTAGGCCCTGAGCTCATACAGTACTGTGGTCGCTAAACATTTAGGCGTGCACTTAAACCCACTGCCTACACTACTGAATCAGTGTAATTTATATACTTGAGCACTACACCCCTTAAGTACGCCTATTTGCCATTCTTGGCATAAAGTGTGTTTATAAATTCACAACATCTCATGCTTAATTATGAACCCTACAATGACCTCTTAGCATAAATATACACCCATATGTATCAATAGCATAAGTATATTTGTCTAAAACTTTGTATGTCATTGCTTCAATGGAGAGCCTAGACCTAAATTTATTTTGGAAGATTTTTAGGTCTTTAATTGAGGTCTCATTTTGCACATTAGCTATTTTAATATTGCATATATCACATATATACATAGCTTGGCATTCATACACATATCATGTTACAACATATATATATATAACATGCATATTGGAGATAAGCGGACTCGAATCATTGATATCTGCCACAGGGTAAACCACCGCCTCTCAAAATAAGGAGTGATCTTGGACTTTGCTAAAACCTATTCTAACTCTTTGAATAAGCTAGATAAAGGTCCGCCTTCTAATGATCTCCATGGATCTCCCACTTAAACTCTTCAAGCTCTACATCACAACACTTGTGATTTACAATTAATCTTTGGCATACCAAGATGATTATTACATCCTAATTCTATATAATCAACACTTAATTACATGCCAAATAATAAAATTAATTATTTTTACAAACCATGAAAGAGTCTTAGAGGGGGGGGGGGGGAGGGGGGTGAATAGGACTATTAATCACAAATAGGAAATTAAAGGAATTCTTTGCAAGAATTAAATAAAAGTTGAGAAGGAAGAATGAAGAACACAAATATTTAAGGAGTTCGAATTCAACATAATCCTACATCTTCACCTAACTTATCCCCAAGTTAGGATTTTTTAATCACCCATAATCTTATTAACAAGATTGATTGAGAATACACAAGAGTTTTATGATTCACTCTTACAACCTTCCAACTTGAGTTTTCAAAGGCTCACTCAAAAACTAATTTTCCACGTGTTTTAATGGCTAAACACTTAAACCAATTCTTGTAGAATAGAATCTCACTTCTCTTTTTCTAAACCCAAAAAATAGAGGAATAAGATTGTCTATTCTAATCACTCACCAACTCTTACAAGAGTTATACACAAAAAATTGTTTAAAGGAAAGTTTAAGAGCTTAATTGTTAAGAAAATGATGAATGATAAACAAGTTTTCTTAACCTTTCAATTGAATTCTAAGTTGTGTTTGTATAGAAAAAAATTAAAAATGTAGTTTTTGAATGTATCAATCATGTCTCCAACGTTTAGAATTGATTTTGAATCAATTCTTGGACTTTTGGCAGCTCAAAGGATGCTCACGGGTGGCTTACAAGTGAACAATGCTCATGAGGGGTGAAAATATATCTGTTGCATTCAAAAATTCCTAGAGGTCTGCTCATGAGCAGGTCACAAGCAAACAGCTCGTGAGGGGTGCTGCCATTTTTTGGCAAAAACGTGCTCCAAAGGCTGCATTGAAGGACAGCTCGTGACCACTTCAAAAGATGCTGGTGAACGGGACTGAAGAAGATTGATTCAGCCAAAATTTTCTTCATAAAAGTTGTAGATAATTGTCTTATATTTCCATAAAACTTTTAATCATCTCAATTGAACATCTGTAGCTCATGATATTGCTAAAATACCAAGACCTGTGCAAACTGAAATGCAAGCTGCATATGCTGACTTCAACTGAAGATTTGCATATCCAAATGAACTTGGATTTTGATAAGAAAGCACAATTTGGAAACCTTAAGATGTATAATTCAAAAGTGAATAAGCTCATTTTCTCATTTAAGAGCTCTAAATATGTCAAAAGCCTTCTTCAATCTCAGAGGTTCAATCAGCCCGAAAAGTCACTATTCATCCAAAAGTGCATATGTTTGGTATATGTTTGGTATATAATTCCCTTCACACTTAATTGAAATTATTAGTATAAAAATTGTTTGTCAAAGTCCAAAATTAGGAGTTTGATAATGACAATGTCAACAATCTCTCCCTTTTTGACTTTGACAACCAATTTGAAAAGATAATGAATAATATGTGTGTGTGTAATAATAAATAACATGTATAAGTACATTAAATAAAAATAGCTCCCCCTTTCAAATTAAACAGATGCAAAAAAGAGAAAATATTTTGCTCCCCCTTAACATGTGCATAAATTCAATATTTATCATGTATCAGAGCATATAAATAAATGAATTATCATAGCATGTATAAGGGTTTAACAAATATATTCCTTTAACAAAAATATATTTCTTTATTTCTCCTCCTTATTGGACATGATAAGAAATATAAATAAATTTTATTATCCTTTTTGTCAAAAAATAAAGACAACATAAAAAGTTATAAAAAAAAATGGCCTAACATAACAAATGATGATAACATGATTAAAAAAATGTTAGACAACATGAAGGAAATAATTTCAAACATATATGCATATAGTGTTACTATAATGCATCACAAAATAATATATATGCTATATTTAAATATCACATGATCATGTAGAGTTTAACTAGTCAATCAATAATACATAATCATGAGGTACTTAGCATATCTTAAACACAATTATTTATCCCCTAAGCACATAGCTTCTTCTCCCCCTTTGTCAAAGAAAAAAATAAAAGAGAGAGATATAAAGGGAAATGGACCTAAGGGAGCCAAAAATACTAGAGTTAATAAAAGATCAAGAACCAAAACAATGCAAGCAAGGATACTCAAAATCTTTATAAAATTCATGTCATTTTAAAAGATAAAAACTATTCCCGAGAAGAATTTATACATGAATAAGCATAATTAATAGTCTTAAAAAGAATTATAATGATGCGAAAGAGGTACACCCATAATTTTTAAGGCTTAAATATGGAAAATATATAAAAAAGAAAAATAAAAAAAAAGAAAGAATTAGTCTTATGGAGGAGGAGTAGGAGGTGGTGGTCAAGAGCATTGAATGTTATGATGGGCATACAATTAATGAATATCATATTCCAAGTGATCCATTCTTTGGTCAAAATGATCAAGTTTAATATCTACTTGATCAAACCTTATGTTGAAGTTTGACTCTAGTATGGATAGGCAATCAAAGAAACCACCAACCCAAGCAAGCTCATCATCAACACTTTGAGAAGTGGAAGGTCTTTTTGCCCTTTTTCTTTGAGTAGGAGTGTGCTCTTAAGGTAATTATTCTCCAATAGAAAGAGTGCCTATATGCTCAATATTTTTTCTTGCTCTACATTAACATCTTCATCTTCTACTTTATCTTTCCAAAACCAAAAATTTTGAATAATTTTAAATTGCCTAGAATTTCTCAAGATTTTATCATCAAGAAAAGATGGAGGTAACAAAGGAATATTTCTCAAATTAATCCTAGAGCTATCTTAGTGATAAATCCTCCTGTACATAAGGCACCACTCACACTATCACTAGCTAACCAAAACCTCCATTGAAACCATCTTCCAAGCTCAACATCTATACCTTCAATAAGACATTTAAGAAGGAAAATATCATAAAAGGAGATAGTTTCATTACTCAAGCCTCTAGCATGAAAAGAGTAGGTAATAAACCTATGTATATACCAAAGAGATTTTGAAGCCAAACTATATGCTTTAGTGTGTCTGACTTCAAAGATTCTTGCATGATATTTAGAATGTTAAGACCAAAAAAGATTAGGGGACCAAGTTGAAATAGGAGAAGCTAAATCTCCTTGTTTAAAGTTAAAGATATCATCAAAGGCTTGAGAAGTAGGGAATCTATCTCTCCCACCCAATATAAATCTCATGCTATTTAAAGGATTTTGCTCATTAAAAGAATGAGTTTTTAAACAATAAGAAGCAAGGAATTCATGAACTAAGGTAGGATTGGTAGGAAAATCATTGAAAGCAAAATCATATGAACCTACATTATCAAGTAAATTTCTAACCTTATTGAAACAACCCATCTTTTCCAAAGTGGCTTGAGACATATATTTAGAGGAAATGATTTTCCTATCCTTGGAATGAGAAAGTCTTTCCTTAAATTGAATTGGAGTGTATGAGAGAGGAGGTTGTTTCTTAGGATGATCTTTTGTAGCTCTTCTAGAGGAGGAAGAAGCACCTTGAGTAAACTTTGAAGCCATGGCAAGGGCAAGGTAAAAAGAAAATTGAAAATGAAAGAGAGTTTTGAGAAGATTTGAAAGAATTTTGATGAAGATTTAATTAAAAATGTAATTGAATAATAGTGAAGGGGGATTGAGGGATATTTATAGACAAAAAAAAATACAAAGAATTCAAAAAGTAAAAGAAAAAAATTGTAGGTTACCGTTTGAAATAAAAAAATTGAAAAAATTTGGTTTAAAAAACAAATTGGACATTCAGACCGCTGCTCATGAGTGGTTCGCTCGTGAGCGGTTCTGGATGCCCAGACCACAACGGTCACGAGCTTAAGGCTCGTGATGAAAATTTCCAAATGACCCTTGTACTTTTAAATTTGTTACAATTAAGTCCAAAAAGCTGACAAATAGGTCCTTGACCATAAAATTAATTATACAATAAAATAAATGATAGTTAAAACAAATATTTTTGACATAAATAAATAAATCAAAGAGAAAATTTTGCAAATATGTAAAAAATTATTGTTATTATTATTGTTATTTATTTTATTTAAAAAAAATAACACTAAAAATAAGCCAAAAAATATACAAAGCATGAATTGAGAAAAAAAAAATCTTACAGCTCAAAACTTATATATGAAAAGTATACTAAAAATAAACCAAAGATAAACTATCATGAAAATATAAAAAAAAAAAAATTGTTGAGGAGGAGGAATATTTATGCAAAATTAAAATAATTAATTAATTGAATTTAGCTTAATAATTAATTATTAATTTGCAAAATAGGAGGTTTTTTTTTTTTAAATTTAATGAATCCACACAAATCCAATTCAACTAAGATTAAAATGAATACAAAGATCATGCAAATGGGAAATACAATATATCATGTATATGAAGTAAATTTTGCTAAAGAAAATACTTTTAAAACAAAATATATACATGATGCTGAAAATAATTTTTCTAAAGAACATGATCACATAAGAATCTAAACATCAATTCATCAATTTAACAAGTGATCAAGACAAGCTTGAGCCATCAATCATACCAAGTTCATGCTTAATAAAATTCAATCTTTCCTCACAAAGAGGCTTGGTGAAGATGTTTGCTAATTGATGATTAGTATTAACAAAATCAAAAAAAAATATCACCATTTTGCACATGATCACGCAAGAAATGATGTCTAATATCAATATGCTTAGTTCTAGAATGCTGAATGGGATTTTTACTAAGGTTTATAGCACTTGTATTATCACACTTAATTGGAATGTGATTAATATCAACGCCATAGTCCAAAAGTTATTATTTTTGCCATAGAACTTGGGTGCAACAATAACTAGCCGCCATATATTCTGGTTCAGCGGTGGACAAGGCAACATAAACTTGTTTCTTACTAAACCAAGAAACTAAGTAATTCCTAAAATTTGAAAAGTTTCGAAAGTCTTTTTCTATCTAGTAGGCTACTGGCAAAATTAGCATCAGAATAACTAATCAAGTCAAAGGAAGAACTCCTAGGATACCAAAGTCCTAAATGTATTGTACCACAAAGATATTTAAAAATTCTTTTGATAGCATTCAAATGAGACTCTCTAGGACATGATTGAAATCTAGCACATAAGTAAGTAGTAAACATAATATTGGGTCTACTAACGGTTAAATAAAGAAGGGATTCGATCATACCTCTAAATCGATTTTCAACAACTAGTTTGCCATTCTCATCCTTGTTGAGTTTGGTTATGGTGCTCATTGGAGTTTTGCTTGATTTAGCTCCATCCATTCCAAACTTCTTGAGAATGTCCCTTGCATATTTGGTTTGATTGATGAAAATCCCATCTTTACATTGCTTGATTTGAAGGCTAAAAAAGAACTTAAGTTCTCCCATTATACTTATCTCAAATTCTCCTTGCATTAGCTTAGAAAATTCCTCACACAAGCAATGGTTAGTAGCACCAAAAATAATATCATCAACATAAATTTGAACAATTAATATATCATGCTTGGATTTCTTTATGAAAAGAGTTGTGTCAACCTTTCCTTTAGAGAAACCTTTCTCTAGTAAAAAGTTACTCAATCTTTCATACCAAGCTCTTGGAGCTTGTTTCAATCCATTCAATGCTTTTGATAATTTAAAAACATGATTTGGAGAGTCAAAATTTTCCAAACTTGAAGGTTGTTCAACATATACCTCCTCTTTAATAAAACCATTTAAAAATGCACTTTTAACATCCATTTGATAAAGTTTAAAATCCATGTATGATGCAAATGCAAGTAACATCCTAATAGCTTCTAACCTTGCAACGGAGGCAAAGGTTTCATCATAATCAATTCCTTCTTCTTGATTATAACCTTTAGCTACTAGTCTAGCTTTGTTCCTAGTTATGACACCTTATTCATTCATCTTATTTCTAAACACCCATTTGGTGCCAATAATAAGATGATGTTTAGGTCTAGGAACCAAGGTCCAAACCTTGTTTCTCTTAAATTGATTTAACTCTTCTTGCATAGCAAAGACCCAAAATTCATCACTCAAAGCATCATCAACATTTTTGGGTTAAATTTGAGAAATGAAAGCTAAATTAACAATAGACTTAAGTTTAGATTTAGCAATTACCCCTTTTGTAGTGTCACCTATAATGAGGTCTTGAGGGTGAGCTTTCTTGAATTGCCAATTCTTTGGAAGTTCATCCTTCAAGGTAGGTTGAGGTATCTCCTCATTTTCCTTCTTTCTTGGATCTTCAATTTCCAAAGGCTTACTATTCTTATTGTGTTTCCACAATCTCATTGTCACCTACAAGATCATCAACACTACAAACATCCTGTCTAGGATCAAGTGAGTTTGATTCATCAAATACCACATGCATTGACTCTTTAAATACTAGAGTCTCTTATTAAAGACTCTATATGCTTTGCTAGAGATGGAATAGCCTAGGAAAATTCCTTCATTGGCTTTGGAATCAAATTTCCTAAGATTATCCTTAGTGTTCAATATAAAGCACTTGCATCCAAATACTCTTAGATATGAGATTTTGGGTTTTCTATTTTTCCATAGCTTATAAGATGTTTTACTTAAAATTGGTCTTTTGAAAACTTGGTTTGAAATATAACAAGATGTGTTAACGACTTCCGCCCAAAAGTATAGAGGCAAATTATACTCATGAAGGATTGTTCTAGCCATTTCCACAAGAGTTCTATTTTTCCTTTCAACTACCCCATTTTGTTGAGGAGTTTTAGGAGATGAAAATGTATGAGAAATACTGTTACAATAGTTTTTGAAAAATTCATTTTCAAATTCGATTCCATGATCACTTCTAATGGATGAAATACAAAATCCTTTTTCTTTTTGAACTCTTTTTGAAAAAATTTCAAAAGCTTTAAATGCATCATTCTTATGAGCAAGAAAACACACCCAAGTATGTCTAGAGTAGTCATCAACCAATACATAAACATAGTGCATTCCACCAAGACTAGCAACTCTAGTTGGTCCAAACAAATCCATATGTATAAGTTTAAGTGATCTAAAAGTGGACACTACATTTTTTAGTTTAAATGAAGACTTGGATTGTTTTCCCTTTTGACAAGCATCACAAGGTTTATCCTTAGTGAATTCAAGCTTAGGTAAACCAATCACAAGTTCATGTTTACAAAGATCATTTAAAAGCTCAAAATTTGCATGTCCTAACCTTCTATGCCATGTCCATGTGTCATGGGAAATTGACACTAAGCATTTTATGTCTTTGTTATCAATTTTATTCAAATTAATAACATAAATGTTATCTACTCTTTCACCACTAAAAATTACTTTGTCTTCATCAAGACTACTAACAAAGTAATTTCTAGGATAGAAAGTCACCTTATTTCCCATATCACATAATTGACTCATACTTAGCAAATTATGCTTAAGACCATCAACAAACAATACATGATGTATAGATAAGGATTGAGGATTACCTATTTCTCCAATGCCAATAATTTTCCTTTTGCATTATCTCCGAATGTAACTTGTCCTCCATCCTTAGCATTAAGTTTGTTGAATTGCTCCTTATCTCTCGCCATGTGCCTTGGACATCCACTATTGAGATACCACTTGCTTTTTGTTC
Organism: Mallotus nudiflorus; assembly: GCA_947683625.1. Taxonomy (NCBI): domain Eukaryota; kingdom Viridiplantae; phylum Streptophyta; class Magnoliopsida; order Malpighiales; family Euphorbiaceae; genus Mallotus; species Mallotus nudiflorus. The sequence continues at coordinate 1,428,690 of CANTUR010000107.1, forward strand.
TTGCATATTTCAAGCACACCTACATAAAATATTTTAAATGTTCTTTTGAACCCAAACCTTTCTTAGTCTAGGTTGGTTAGTTTCAAGATAATCCAAAGGAAGCAAATTAATGTGTAGTTTTCTATAAAAGCACATATTATTGGTATGTCCTTTGATCATGCAATATGAACATACAACATTTTTAAATTTATTTCTCCTAGAATAAAATGCTTTCCTAGTGTGTGCAACATGCCTTTGGTGTTGTGTGTATCTCTTATTATTTTGTGACATTGAGTGAGATATACATTGGTAGTGGTGATGAATATTTTGATAATTTTTTGCAATATGTTTATGTGCATTGTGTTGTGCAGCATGCCTATTATAATTATGTCTAGTGTACATATAAGCATGCTTAGGTTGAGGTGCTCTAGTTGAGCCTTACCTCTTAGTGTTAATGAAGGGTTAATCTTATTAGACTTTGCCTTGCTATTTAACATATGAGATTTTTTAGCTTGAATCTCATTTAAGGTTGAAGGAGTAAAATCATGTGAAGCTTTAACAAAAGTAATATGTGATGAGGATGATGAAGAATTCCATTTTTATATCCAATTCTATGGGTATCTCCATGAAAGTTTTGAGATTCAAAAAGACTATCTAAAGTTTCTTTTCCTCTCTTAAATTTAGTAATGGAATTTTTTAATTCTAAGACTTCCTTAGAAAGCTTATGATTTTCATCATTTGCTTTCTTAAGTTAGTCTTCCAAAGAATTAAAAGATTTAGCATCACTTACAAGTTTTTCATTTGATGCAACAAGTTTAGCAAAATCAATTTTTAAACATTCAAAATCCTTATTTAAGCTAGCTAACTCATGTTTATATTGTTTCTTCTTAAATAATAAAATTTTTCATTTAATAAGTAATTTTCTCACAATAGAGCTCTCATCATCATCATCATCATCATCATCACAATATTCATCATAATCATCAAAGGAAGAATAAGAAGTGAATGGTACCTCATTTTTGTTTTCAATGGCCATGAAGCAAAGATTGGCAACTTCTTGTTGTTCCTCTTCCTCTTCAAAATTGGAGGAATCATCCCAAGTAGCTTTGAATGCCTTCTTCTTATCTTTTTCTCCCTTGCTCTTAAATTTGAGTTTGGGACATTCATTTCTAATGTGTCTTGATTTCTTGTATTCATAGCAAGTAACCTTTTTTGTTTTCTTCCTCCCATCTCCTTCAAACTTCTTATTGAAGTCCCTTATTCTTGAGAAATTTTTCTTTCTTAAGAATTTCTTGAAGTTCCTAGTGAGCATGGCAATGTCACCATCTTCATCACTAGAATCTTTGATGCTTTCCTCTTCACTATCTTCTTGAAGAGCTTTTAGAGCAATGCTCTTTTTCTTTTCTTCTTTCTCTTCTTATTCTTCACCTCTTTGCTTGATGGTGAGCTCATATGTTAAGAGCTTACTAATGAGCACATCGGTTGATAGAGTAGAGAGGTCTTGAGCTTCCTCAATTAAGGTAACATGAGATTCCCAATCCTTTTTAAGTAGGATTCTTAGAATCTTATTGTTTACCTCTTCCTTGGAGAAATGTTTTCCAAGTTTCTTGAGGGTTGTGAGGAGAGCATTGAGACGGTTTTTCATCTCTGTGATTGATTCTTGAGGCTTCATTTTGAAGAGTTCATATTCATACATATAAAGTTGAACTTTCTTACTTCTTACTTGAATGTTGCCTTCATAGTGATTCTTTAAGGTCTCCCACATTTCTTTAGCTGAAATGCAATTTTGAAATTTGCCTCCTTCTTCTCTTATCATGGAGGAGACTAGAGTAATCACAGCTTTTTTATTTTTTTGATTTTCTTCCTTTTGATCAACACTCCATTGGCTTCTTGCAAGAGTAGTTATCACATCATCAATGATGGTTGTAAGTGGTTCCCAACCTATTAGGACAATATCCCAAAGTTTGATAGAATCAAAATCAAGATATAATTCCATTTTGAATTTCCAATGTGGATAGTCACTACCATCAAAGAATGGTCTAAGAGAAGAGATGTTTTGAGATTCACTCCCCATGATCTTGTATTCTAGCAATGAAGTACCTAGAATTCAAGCTCTGATACCAATTAAAAGAGTCCTAGATGGAGGGTGAATAGGACTATCAATTAAAAATAGGAAATTAAAGGAATTCTTTGCAAGAATTAAGTAAGAGTTGAGATGGAAGAATGAAGAACACAAATATTTAAGGAGTTCGGATTTAATAATAATCCTACGTCTCCACCTAACTTATCTCCAAGTTAGGATTTTTTAATCACCCACAACCTTATTAACAAGATTGAGAATATAAAAGAGTTTTATGGCTCACTCTTATAACCTTATAACTTGAGTTTTCAAAGGCTCACTCAAAAACTAATTTCCCAAGTGTTTTAATGGCTAAACACTTAAACCAATTCCTTTAGAATAGAATCTCACTTCCCATTTTCTAAACCCAGAAAATAGAGGAATAAGAATGTCTATTCTAATCACTCACCAACTCTTACAAGAATTATACACAAAGAATTTTTTAAAGGAAAGTTTAAGAGCTCAATTGAATGTTTAAGAAAATAATGAATGATAAACAAGTTTTCTTAAACTTTCAATTGAATTCTAAGTCGTGTTTATATAGACAAACATTTAAAAATATAGTTTTTGAATGTATCAATCATGTCTCCAACATTTAGAATTGATTTTGAATCATAAAAATTTTTATCACCTCAATTGAACATCTGTAGCTCAAGATATTGTTGAAATACCAAAAGTTGTGCAAACTAAAATGCAAGCTGCATATGATGACTTCGACTGAAGATTTACATATCCAAATGAACTTTGATTTTAATAAGAAAGCACAATTTGGAAAGCTTAAGATGTCTACTTCAAAAGTGAAGAAGCTCATTTTCTCATTTAAGAGCTCTAAATATGTCAAAAGCCTTCTTCAATCTTAGAGGTTCAATCAGCCCGAAAAGTCACTATTCATCCAAAAGTGTATATGCATGGTACATGTGTGGTATATAATTTCCTACACATTTAATAGAAATTATTAGTATGAAAATTGTTTTTCAAAGTCCAAAATTAGGAGTTTGATCATGCAAATGGTTAACAAACCATATAATGTACTCTACATCCATGATCATCTTTACATGTATGTCAAATAAAAAACATGCATTTTAAAGGCCTTTAAGCATCCCAAGAAGGGATATGGACATGACTTGACACCATTATGGTGACTCAAGATTGACTCGGCACATCACGTGTTTGTCATGAGTCAACACAACCACCCTCCATCGCGAGTCGGCACACACGTGAGTAGTCAACATAGCCACCCTCTGTTATAAGTCCGTACACCCGTGATGAGTCGGCACAACTAGGATTGTGCACATACTTAAGGCCATTTTTACATTTTTTGTAGCTACAACACTTGTAACTAAAATCAATCATAATCACAACACTTGCAATTATCAACTAATATAGCATGTGTTAAGTGCAAAAAGGAGCTCTGATACCACTGTTAGGAATCGATTATGCTAGTTAGGAATCAAATCCCAAAAAGAGCAAATTTTAACCCATTAGATGACCTACTCTGGAAACCCATTTAACATGAACCCAAACCCACTCTCTGAAGGAAAGTTCAAATCAAGTTCCAATTTAGACATAAAAAACTTTCACTTCATGTTTAGTTAGTTCAAACAACCAAATCTATATTAAAACTGTTCACCCTAGCAATAATAAATCTTAATTTTGATCTTAACAAACTTAATTTTGGGCATTTAATTTGTTTATTTAAGTGTGTAATATCCTAAGATTCTAAATATTTTTAAACTACATCGGGATATGAAGTGTTAATAATTTTAATAAATATATTTGACTATTTAATTAGTTTGATAATTATTAAAGTTATTTTTAATTATTTTAAGTTCCCTCACCATTTGTGTGCTTCCCAGTGTGCCACCACCATTTTCAGCCTGCTCCACCGCCTTCTTCCTCCATTTTCAATGTGGTTTGGCCATTTCTTGGCCAGAAAACTGAAAATCAATATCAGCTCTGTTCTCCCTTGTCCGACCACTGTTCTTGATGATCCTTCATAAACAGATATTTTTAGTGTTATATATATAAAATGATTTTGCTGCATCTAAGTGTATTTGCCTACATATATGTTTATTATATATACTATTGAGTGTTTGCATTGTCATTTAGTTATGCATGTATATATATTATAATAATTCACTCAGTGAGGTCTGACCCCCTCCGTTGATTTATTTTTTTTAGGAGAGTCTTCATCCTCAGACCTCAGTAGCAAACCTTTATGTCGAATTTCTTCTGCCCTGGCTTTATTATGTAAACTGGTTACTTGAGTTTTATGTTGTATTCTAGACACTACAGTAGTTAAGTTTATGGGATGTATGTATTATATATGTATGAGATTTATATTTTAAAGGTTTGAAACCAATAATTTGTATTGAAAGATTTTATATATATGAGATGGATTTGTGTTATTAAATCAGTGGATGAGTTATATTATTACTTATGAGATTTTAATTTTCACTGCAAGATATTTTATTTATTTTATTATTATTGTATGCTTTTATTTTATTTTAAAGTCTTGCTACGGGTTTTGGATTCGAAAGAATTCCTGTTCCCTAACGCTGGTCATGGCCCCCTATTTTGGATCATGACAAAGTTGGTATTAGAGCCTAGTTTTGTGTCAGGGCCTTAGTTGTGTGAGTTATGGCCCTAGTTTTTAGTGTTGTGTTTTCTGTTGAAACTACTATAGTGAATTAGGTTTGAGTATGTCTTGATGAGTATTCCTTGATTTAGTTTTCTATATTATCCTCCGTTGTCTGTTTTGTTTGAATCCTTTTGTTTGTCTTTTCAAAATGAGGAGCAAGTGTATGTCGCTCCACCGGTCATTGAGGCCGAGGATGATGAGTCCTTCTAGGATGAGATTTTACCTCCTGAGCCACTAGTTAGGCACAGAGGTCGTGGCAGAGGTAGACCTTGAGGAGCGGCAGGTCGCCGTAGATAGAGAGAGTTACAGGATGAGGAGCCTGTAGAGCCTGAGTATGAGGATATTCCTGTTCCTCTAGTAGTTCAGCTTGTTCAGCCTGCCTATCAGCAGGGTATGTCTGACCCTAAGGCAGCTCTATTCTATACTAGAGTTGGCAGGATCACTTTTAATGGGACTTCCGACCCTCTAGACTTTCTGCATGCGATCGAGACTAGGACTCAGACTTCTCACACCGAGTAGCAGTGGATCATGATCGTCGAGCTATCAGTTGAGGGACTAGCCTTGGACTAGTTTATTTAGATGATCCAGCCATACATGATGATGATGACCTGGGCTCAGTTCAGAGAGCGATTTATGAGGAGATTCTGTCCAGAGCCACTTCACATGAGTTACAGACTCCGATTGACCAATATTTCTTAAGGCGATAGTTCTGTTCAGGATTATACTCGAGAGTTCCTCCGGCTTGGTAGATATGTAGAGGATCTGATGCGAGACCAGTACTTCGTAGTTACCACATACGTCACTGGATTGGGTTCTGCATTTGCTGGTATGCCTACAACGAGCCTTACTCTGGAGTCAGTGATTGAGTTGGCCAAGGAGATTGAGCTAACGCTAGTCGGATAGGGAGCTATGCCTGATTATTACCAGTTGGGTGTACAGTCAGGTGGATTCCATGTTACTCCATACTCGAGTTTCTAGATTATATCGAGTAGTCAACAGAGAGGTCCAACGTAGCAGAGTCAGAGACAGCAGTAGTGGGTACATCAAAGTGGTAAGCATGGCCATAGAGGTCAGCGCAGACCATTTAGACTTGGGTCAGTGATTCGAGTAGTAGTAGTGGACGTAGTTCTGGGTCAGCTGCCAATGTTTGCCATACCTGCGGTAGAGTCCATTAGGGACCATGTTATATGATACTGCTGATATGCTTCAAATGGGGGCATTTGGGACATTATGCTAGATCGTGTCCCTATTCTGGGTATCAGCAGCCGTAAATTCCATAATTTCCTCACTAATCGATTGCTAGTGCTGCACCCATTCCTTTTCAGTTGCCTCCAACCCAACATCAGAGTTTTACTCAGCTTGTTCCCCAGTAGGGTCATGGTAGAGGTACCAGAGGAGGTGCCAGAGGTGTTGGCCAGGCTTCTATCAGCCAGCCGGGAGGTCGAGGATAGGCCAGAGTCTTTCATCTCACTCAGCAAGATGCTCAGGCATCCAATGTAGTCATGGTAGGTATTGTTTCTATCTGTTACCTAGATGCATGGGTTTTGTTTGATCCGAGTGCCATGCATTCATTCGTTTCTCATGTTTTTGCTTCCAAGTCTTATTGGCAAGCTTTAAGGATGGTTTTTCCTTTGTCTGTCGCCACTCCTCTAAGTGATTCTTTAGACACCGATGTTGTTCTTTCTTGTTGTCCAGTTCTTGTCGGGGGTAGAGAACTATCTGCTGATTTGATTCTGTTGAATGTGATGGAGTTTAATGTCATTCTGGGTATGGATTGGTTATCTCAGCACTATGCCGTGGTGGATTATCGGAGTAAAGAGGTGACTTTCAGAATTCTTAGTGAAGAAGAATTTAAGTTTGTGGGTGATAGGAGTTCAGCACCTCAAAATCTCATTTTTGCTATTACGGCTAGAAAGTTGTTGAGGAAAGGTTATCAGGGATATTTGGCATTGGTCAGGGATACTTCAGTGGAGAAGTTGTCACTCACAGATGTTCCTGTTGCCTGTGAGTTTCCTGATGGTTTTCCTGAGGAGTTGCCAGGTTTACCACCTCATAGAGAGAATGAGTTCTGTATAGATGTGGTTCCAAGCACTACCCCTATATCTATGCCACCCTACATAATGGCTCCTGTAAAGTTGAAAGAGTTGAAAGAGCAGTTACAAGAGTTGTTGGATAAGGGTTTCATTAGACCCAGTGTTTCTCCTTGGGGTGCACCAATCCTATTTGTGAAGAAGAAGGATAGTACCCTGAGATTATGCATTGACTGTAGAGAGCTGAACAATGTGACAGTGAAGAACAAGTATCCTTTCCCAAGGATAGATGATTTGTTTGATCAGCTACAGGGTGCACAGTTCTTTTTTAAGATTGATCTGAGGTCGAGTTATCATCAGTTGCGGATCAGCGAAGCCGATGTTCCTAAAATGGCATTCCATACTTGATATGGCCATTATGAGTTTTTGGTGATGTCTTTTGGCTTGACTAACACACCAGCAGCTTTTATGGACCTGATGAACAGGGTATTCAGACCTATGTGGATCATTTTATGGTAGTCTTCATTGATGATATTCTGGTGTATTCGAGGAGTATGGGAGAGCATGTATATCACTTGAGGACTGTACTGCAGACACTGAGAGAACATCAGCTTTATGCAAAATTCTCAAAGTGTGATTTCTGGATGGAGAGTATTGCTTTTCTTGGACACGTGGTGAGCCTGTATGGCTAGAGTGTTGTCTAACACTATTTGAGGTTGCGATCATCTAGGGTTCTATTTGATCCTTCATTAATGGATATTTTCAGTGTTATATATATAAAATGATTTTGTTTCATCTAAGTGTATTTGCCTGTATATATAGTTATTATATATACTATTGAGTGTTTGCATTGTCATTTAGTTATGCATGTATATATATTATAATAATTCACTCAGTGAGGTTTGACTCCCCTCCGTTGATTTATTTTTTTTAGGAGAGTCTTCATCCTCAGGCCTCAATAGCAGACCTTTACGCCAGATTTCTTCTGCCCTGGCTTTATTATGTAAACTGCTTACTTAAGTTTTATGTTGTATTCTAGACACTGCAGTAGTTAAGTTTATGGGATGTATTATTATATATATATGAGATTTATATTTTAAAGGTTTGAAACCAAGAATTTGTATTAAAAAGTTTTATATATATGAGATGGATTTGTGTTATTAAATCAGTGGATGAGTTATATTATTACTTATGAGATTTTAATTTTTGCTGTAAGATATTTTATTTATTTTATTATTATTGTATGCTTTTATTTTATTTTAAAGTCTTGCTACGGGTTCTGGATTCAAAAGAATTTTTGTTCCCTAGCGTCGGTCATGGCCCCCTATTTTGGATCGTGACAAAGTGTGTATAAGTTAGGACTCTATTGGAAGTTAAAATGAAGTATGATTATCTTGGGCTGATTTTACCTCTGAGATTCAAGGAGGCTTTTGACATCCTTAGAGCTTTATAATAAGAAAATTATCTTCTCCAAATTTGAAGTAGACATCTTTAGCTTTTTGAATTGGGCTTATTTTCCAAAATTTAAATTCATTTGGGTATGCAAATTTTGAGTCGAAATCAAAATATATGTTTGCCATTTCATATTGCACATCTCTTAGTATTTTAGATATATCTTGAGCTACAAATGTCCAATTGAGGTGATTCAAAATGATATAGAAATATACGTCAAATATATACAAATTTTATGAAGAAATTTTTAGAAAAATCAAATGTCTTCAATATAAAATCACAGGCTCAACTTGTGTATAGCTATTTGATAGTAGTTTGCATTTGAGATTGCATAACTCTTAGCATTTTGGACATATCTTTAGCTGAAGATGTCCAATTGAGGTGATTAATAATTATATGGAAAGATAAGTAAAATATCTACAATTGTGATGAAAAAAGTGTAGGCAAAATTGAACAATTTTAATATCCAATTATGGCTAAAATCCATGCATAGTTGTCTAATAGCATCACCTACAATAATTCAAAATTATAAACATTGAATTCAAAATATAGACATTGGGCACATTATTTGCACCTCCAAAAGCTATATTTTTTAGTGCTTATTTATATAAACACTTCTAAAGCTGAATGGAAGTTAAGAAACTTATTTATCATTCATTCTTTCTTAAGCTTTCAATTGAGCTCTCAAATTCTCTAAAATAATTCTTTATTTGTATAACTATTGTGAGAGTTGGTTGTGTGTTAGAAATAGAATTTCTTTTCATCTTAAAATCTTGGGATAGATTAAAAGGGAAGTGAGATTTATTTCTAAAGTAATTGGTTTAAGTGTTATCCATTGAAATACTTGGGATTTGGTTTGTGAGTGAGCCTTAAAAACTCAAGTTGTAAGATTGTAAGAGTAAGCCATAAAACTCTTGTGTAATCTCAATCTTGTAAATAAGATTGTGGGTGATTGAAAATCCTAACTTGGGGATAAGTTAGGTGGAGACATAGGATTGTTATTGAATCCAAACTCCTTAAATTTTTATATTCTTCATTCTTCCTTCTCAACTTCTATTCAATTCCATCAAAGAATTCTTTTAATTTTTGTTTTTTATTTGATAGTCTTATTCACCCCCCCCCTCTAGGACTCTTTTCAATTGGTATTAGAGCTTGAATTCTAGGTACTTCATTGCTAGAATACAAGATCATGGGGAGTGAATCACAAAACATCTATTCTCTTAGACCATTCTTTGATGGTAGTAACTATCCGCATTGGAAATTCAAAATGGATTATATCTTGATTGTGATTCCATCAAACTTTAAGACATTGTCCTAAGAGGTTGGGAACCACCTACAACTATCATTGATGGTGCTGTAACTATTCTTGCAATAAGCTAATGGAATATTAATCAAAAAGAAGAAAATCACAAAAATAAAAAAGCTATGACTACTCTAATCTCTTCAATGACAAGAAAAGTAGGCAAGGTTCAACATTGTATGTCAGCCAAAGAAATGTGGGAGACCTTAGAAAACCACTACAAAGGCAACATTCAAGTAAGCAGCAAGAAGGCTCAACTTTATATGTATGAATATGAACTCTTCAAAATAAAGCCTCATGAATCAATCATGGAGATGACAAACCGTCTTATTGCTCTCCTCACAACCCTCAAGAAACTTGGAAAATGTTTCTCTAAGGAAGAGGTAAGCAACAAGATTCTAAGAATCCTACCTAAGAAGGATTAGGAATCTTGTGTTACTTCAATTGAGGAAGCTCAAGACCACTCCACTCTATCAATTGATGTGCTTATTCGTAAGCTCTTAATACATGAGCTCACTATCAAGCAAAGAGGTGAAGAACAAGAAGAGAAAGAAGAAAAGAAAAAGAGCATTGTTCTAAAAGCTCTTTAAAAAGATAGTGAAGAGGAAAGCATCAAAGATTCTAGTGACAAAGATGGTGACTTCAATAAGTTTTTGAGGAAGAAAAACTTCTTAAGAATAAAGGACTTTAATAAGAAGTTCGAAGGAGACTGGAAGAAGAAAACTAAAGAGGTTACTTGCTATAAATGCAAGAAATCAGGACATATTAGAAGTGAGTGTCCCAAACTCAAATTAAAGAATAAGGGAGCAAAAGATAAGAAAAAGTCATTCAAAGTTACTTGGAATGATTCCTCGAAATTCGAAGAGGAAGAGGAACAACAAGTGATGGTCAATCTTTGCTTCATGGCCCTTGGAAATGAAAATGAGGTATCATATACTTTTTATTCTTCTTTTGATGATTATGATAATTATTGTGATGATGGTGATGATGATGAGAGCTCTATTATGAGAAAATTACTTATTAAATGAAAAATTTTATTATCTAAGAAGAAACAGTATAAGCATGAGTTAAGTAGCTTAAATAGAGAATTAGAAAATTTAAAAATTAATTTTGCTAAACTTGTTAAATCAAACAAAAAAAATTGTTAGTGATGCAAAATCTTCTAATTCTTTGGATTATCAACTTAAGAAAGAAAATGATGAAAATCATAAGCTTTTTAAGGAGGTCTTAGAATTAAAGAATTCCATTGCTAAACTTAAGAAAGGAAAAGAAACTTTAGATAGTCTTCTTGACTCTTAAAAATCTCATAGAGATACTTATAGAATTGGATATAAGAATGGAATGTCTTCATCATCTTCATCACATATTAATTTTGTAAAAGTTCATATGATTCCACTCCTTTAACCTCCAAATCAAATGAGACTCAAGCTTTCAAAGCTAAAAGATCTCATGTGTTAAATAGAAAGGGAAAGTCTCATAAGATTCATCCTTCATTAACACAAAGAGGTAAGGCTCAAACTAGAGAACCTCAACCCAAGCTTGCTTATATGTACATTAGACACAATTAGAATAGGCATGCTACACAATAAAATGCACATAAACATGTTGCACAAAATTATCAAAATACACATCACCATTGCCAATGCATGTCTCACTTAATGACACAAAACAATAAGAGATACACACAACACCAAAGGTACATACTAGGAAAAAATTTCATCCTAGGAGGAATAAATTCAAAAATATTGTATGTTCTTGTTGCTTGATCAAAGGACATACTAACAATGTGTGCTACTATAGAAGACTACATATGAATTTACTTCCTATGAATTATCTTGAAACTAACCAACCTAGACCAAGAAAGGTTTGGGTCCAAAAGAACATTTAAATTGTTTTGTGTAGATGTGTTTGAAATCCATAAGAACAAAAAGCAAGTGGTATCTCGATAGTGGATGTTCAAGACATATGATGGGAGAAAAAGACCAATTCAATAAACTTAATGCTAAGGATGGTGGACATGTTACTTTTGGAGATAACGCAAAAGGAAAAATTATTGGCATTGGAAAAATAGGTAATCCTCAATCCTTAACTACACATCATGTGCTATTTGTTAATGGTCTTAAACATAATTTGCTTAGTATAAGTCAATTATGTGATATGGGAAATAAAGTAACTTTCTATCCTAAAAATTACTTTGTTAGTAGTCTTGATGAAAACAAAATTATTTTTAGTGGTTAAAGAGTATACAATGTTTATGTCAATGATTTGAATAAAATTGACAACAAAGACATAAAATGCTTAGTGTCTATCTCCCATGACACATGGATATGGCATAGAAGGTTACGCCATGTAAGTTTTGAGCTTTTGAATGATCTTTGTAAACATGAACTTATGATTGATTTACCTAAGCTTGAATTCACTAAGGATAAACCTTGTGATGCTTGCTAAAAAGGAAAACAATCCAAGTCCTCTTTTAAGCTAAAAAATGTAGTGTCCACCTTTAGGCCGCTTAAACTTATACATATGGATTTATTTGGACCAACTAGAGTTACTAGTCTTGGTGGAATGCACTATGCATATGTATTGGTTGATGATTACTCTAGATTTACATGGGTATTTTTCCTTGCTCATAAGAATGATGCATTTAAAGCTTTTAAAAAGTTTGCAAAAAGAGTTTAAAAAGAAAAAAGGCTTTTGTATTTCTTCTATTAAAAGTGATCATAGAACTGAGTTTGAAAATGAATTTTTCAAAACCTTTTGTGATGAAAATAGTATTTCACATACATTCTTTTCTCCTAGAACTCCTTAACAAAATGGGGTAGTTGAAAAGAAAAATAAAACTTTTGTAGAAATGGCTAAAACAATGCTTCATGAGTATAATTTGCCTCTATACTTTTGGGCAGAAACCCCTAACACATCTTGCTACATTTCAAATAGAGTTTTCAAAAAACCAATTTTAAATAAAACATCTTATGAGCTATAGAAGAATACAAAACCTAAAATCTTATATCTAAGAGTATTTGGATGCAAGTGCTTTATATTTAACACCAAGAATAATCTTAGGAAATTTTATTATAAAGCCAATAAAGGAATTTTCCTAGGTTATTGTATTTCTAGTAAAGCATATAGGGTCTTTAATAAGAGAAATCTAGTAGTTGAAGAGTCAATGCATACAGTATTTGATGAATCAAACTCACTTGATCCTAGAAAGGATGTTTGTAGTGTTGATCATCTTTTAGGTGACAATGAGATTATGGAAACACAAGAAGAAAATGCTACTAAGCCTTTAGAACTTAAAGATCTAAGTAAGGAGGAAAATGGGGAGACATCTCAACCTACCTTGAAGGATGAACTTCCAAAGGATTAACAATTCAAGAAAGCTCACCCTCAAGACCTTATTATAGGTGATACTATAAAAGGGGTAACTACTAGATCTCAATTAAAGTCTATTGTTAATTTAGCCTTCATTTCTCAAATTGAACCCAAAAATTTGATGATGCTTTGTGTGATGAATTTTGGGTTCTTGCTATGCGGGAATAGTTAAATTAATTTGAGAGAAACAAGGTTTAGACCTTGGTTCCTAAACCTAAACATCATCCTATTATAGGCACCAAATGGGTGTTTAGAAATAAAATGAATGAACAAGGTGTCATAACTAGGAACAAAGCTAGACTAGTAGATAAAGGTTATAATCAAGAGGAAGGCATTAATTATGATGAAACCTTTACCCCCGTTGCAAGTTTAGAAGCTATTAGGATGCTACTTGCATTTGCATCATTCATGGATTTCAAACTTTATCAAATGGATGTTAAAAGTGCATTTTTAAATGGTTTAATTAAAGAAGAGGTGTATGTTGAACAACCTCTAGGTTTTGAAAGCTTTGATTTTCCAAGTCATGTATTCAAACTTTCCAAAGCATTATATGGATTAAAACAAGCTCATAGAGCTTGGTATGAAAGATTGAGCAACTTTTTATTAGAGAAAGGTTTCTTTGAAGGAAAAGTTGATACAACTCTTTTCATAAAGAAATCCAAGCATGATTTATTAATTGTTCAAATATATATTTATGACATTACATTCGGTGCTACTAACCATTACTTGTGTGAGGAATTCTCTAATTTAATGCAAGGAGAATTTGAGATGAGTATGATGGATGAACTCAAATTCTTTCTTAAACCATAAATCAAGCAATGAAAAAAATGGGATTTTCATCAATCAAACCAAGTATATAAGAGATGTTCTCAAGAAATTTGGCATAAATGGAGCTAAGAAAAGTAAAACTCTAATCAGTACCACAACCAAACTTAACAAAGATGAGAATGGCAAACCGGTTGATGAAAAGTGGTTTAGATGTATGATTGGAACCCTTATTTATTTAACTACTAGTAGACCCGATATTATCTTTACTACTTGCTTATGTGTTAGATTTCAATATAGTCCTACAGAGTCTCATTTGAATACTATTAAAAGAATTTTTAAATATCTTTGTGGTATAATGCATTTAGGACTTCAATATCCTAAGAGTTCATCCTTTGACTTGATTAGTTATTTTGATGCAGACCTTGCTAGTAGTTTACTAAATAGAAAAAGCACTTTTGGAACTTGTCAATTTTTAGGATAATGTTTAGTTTCTTAGTTTAACAAGAAACAAGTTTCAATTGCCTTGTCCACTACTGAAGCTGAATATATCACAACAAGTCTTTATTGTTCATAAGTTTTATGGCAAAAACAACAGTTGTAAGACTATGGTGTAAAATTTGATCATATTCCAATCAAATGTGACAATACAAGTTCTATCAACCTTAGCAAAAATCCCATTCAGCATTCTAGAACTAAGCATATAGACATTAGACATCATTTCTTACAAGATCATATTCAAATTGGTGATATGTCACTTGAATTTATTGATAAAAATAATCAACTTGTAGATATCTTCACCAAACCTCTTAATGAAGAGAGATTAAATTTCATTAAGCATGAACTTGACATGATTAATGGTTATAGTTTATCTTGATTTTATGTTTAATTGATGGTTCAACTATTTTCATGTGAAATTGTGTTGTGCTTATTGATTACTTTGATTAATAAATATTTTGATTTTGATCTTAAAATTTATTTTATATAGTTTTCAGTTTATACTTGGTTTATCTTTTAAATTTCCTTTTGCATTTTGTCAAAGGAGGAGAAATAATTTGAGTTTGCATGTGTACCTAGTTAATTTTTTTTTACATGTATAATTTTTTTAATCTTAAAAATCCCTTAAAAAATGAGTTTATATTAGTGACATATTATATTTTTGTTTAATATTGGGGGAGAAATTTTGTTAAATTTTGCATACATATTAACATTATAAGTATGGCTAATTTTGTCATATATCATATATGACAAAAGGCCTTATTTTACTTACTTTATTTATGTATGACATAGATTTTATAAAAATTTTGTGTATCTTTGCTTTCATTTTCCCGTTATATCTCTCTCTTTTCTTTTTACTTTTGACAAAGGGGGAGAAATATATTTGAGTTTGTTATATGTTACTATATATGTGTATAATATTTTATTATTATGTTTATACATGCATAATTCATGTATAAAATCTTCTTAGGAATTGTTTTAATCTTTAATAAGGAAAGAATATCTTTTTAGGAATTGTTTTTATCTTTGATAAGACATGAATTCTTTCTTAGGAATTATTTTGATATTTGATAAGATATGAATATTTTTACAAAAATTTGGTGTATCTTTGCTTTATTCCTATAGGAATTTTGGTCCTTTTAGGTTCATTTCCCCTTATATCTCTCTCTTTTCCTTTTTCTTTTGTACAAAGAGAGGAAAATATGTTATGAACAATTTGTATTTTTTTTATGCTAAGTGCTATATGATTGATTAGCTAGCTAAGCTCTATATGATCATATGATAATTAAGTATGTCTAACATCAACATTATTATTATATGTACTATTTTGTGATGCATTTTAGTGAAACTATATGCATATATGTTTGAAATTATTTCTTCACATTGCCTAAAATTTATTTAAATGATCATGTTATCATATTTTATGTTTTTAATACATTTGTCATAAGAATGCCATGTTTTTATCCCTCTTGCTATATTTTATGTTGTTTTTATTTTTTTGTCAAGGGGAATAATCTATAAATTTATATTTCTTATCATATCCATATTCATAGGGGGAGAAATAAAGAAATTTATTTTATTTCATTTGGTATCACTATTATCACAAATATTATCACATACTTTACTTTGTATTATTTTTTTTTATCAAACTCAAAATAAGTTTGTCAAAATCAAAAAGAGGGAGATGGTTAACCTTAGCAATAATCAATCTTAATTTTGATCTTTAAAAACTTAATTTTGAGCATTTAATTTGTTTGTTTAAGTGTGTATAAGTTAGGATTCTATTGGAAGATAAAATGAAGTATGATTATCTTGGGCTAATTCAACCTTTGAGATTCAAGGAGGCTTTTGACATCCTTAAAGCTTTATAATGAGAAAATTATCTTCTTCACATTTAAAGTAGACCTCTTAAGCTTTCTGAATTGGGCTTATTTTTCAAAATCTAAGTTCATTTGGGTATGAAAATTTTAAGTCGAAATCAAAATATACGTTTGCCATTTCAGATTGCAAATCTCTTAGTATTTTAGACATATCTTGAGCTACAAATGTCCAATTAAGGTGATTCAAAATGATATGGAAAGATAAGTTAAATATATACAATTTTTATGAAAAATTTTAGGTAAATTCAAAATTCTTCAATATAAAATCATGGGCTCAACTTGTGCAAAGCTGTTTGACAATATTTTGTATTTTAGATTGCACAGCTCTAGTATTTTGGACATATCTTGAGCTGAAGATGTCCAATTGAGGTGATTTAAAATGATATGGAAATCCAAGTCAAATATCAACAACTTTAATGAAGAAATATTGGGTAAATTTAAATTTCTTTAATATAAAATCATTGGTTAAACTTGTGCACAACTGTTTGAAAATAGTTTGCATATTATATTGCATAGATCTTAGTATTATGGACATATCTTGAGCTTCAGATGTCCAATTAAAATGATTCAAAATGATATGGAAAGATAATTCAAATATCTATAACTTTGGTGAAGCAAGTGTGGGCAAAATTAAACGTCTTTAGTATCCAATTATGGCTTTAATCCATGCATAGTTGTCTGACAGCATCACCTACGATAATTCAAAATTATAAACATTGAATTCAAAATATAGATATTAGACACAATATTTGTACCTTAAACAACTATATTTTTGAATATTTATCTATATAAACACCTCTAGAGCTAAATGGAAGTTAAAAAACTTGTTTATCATTCATTCTTTCTTAAGCTTTCAATTGAGCACTCAAATTCTCTAAAATAATTCTTTGTTTATATAACTCTTATAAGAGTTGGTTGAGTGTTAGAAATAGAATTTCTTTTCATCATAAAATATTGGGATAGATTAGAAGGGAAGTGAGAATTATTTCTAAAGGAATTGGTTTCAGTGTTGTCCATTGAAACACTTAGGATTTGGTTTGTAATTGAGCTTTAAAAAATCAAGTTTTAAAGTTGTAAGAGTGAGCCATAAAACTCTTGTGTAATCTCAATCTTATGAATAAAATTGTGGGTGATTGAAAATCATAACTTAGGGATAAGTTAGGTGGAGACATAGGATTGTTGTTGAATCCGAACTCCTTAAATTTTTGTATTCTTCATTCTTCCTTCTCAACTTCCATTCAATTCCATCAAAGAATTCTTTTAATTTCTCATTTTTATTTGATAGTCCTATTCACCCCCCTCTAGGACTCTTTTCAAAAACTTTAACCTTTTGAATAATAACAAACAAACAACAAAGGTTATTAAAAATAAGCCACAATCTACTATCTGAAAAATAGATTGATAAGTCATAAAGGTTGTCACATGGTTAATCACCAAGTAAATAAAGAGAATCCTCTCTAAATTTTATTAATCATCCATAATTGCAGACCCTTTAGGTTATATAAAATAAGGCCTTTATACAGGTATAAAGAAACCCTATATAAAACCTAATTAATATCCTAATGAAACAAGAAAATAAAATCCTTCTTAAATAAGAAAATATAATTCTACTCAAAAAAAAAAATATAACCCTAGTTAAATTCGGATTTACTTATGCAACACATTTTAGCACACTTTTCAACATGATAATGGCCTAATTGACTTAAGCCCAAAACATAAACGTTATGGCCCTTTTTGTTATCTTTCAGCAGCATCTTGAATCACTTCATTTGGATCTATATTAAGTGAGATACGACCCATTTACTTATGTATATTTAGTTTGCCTAATTTTCTTCATGATCTGATAATCTTTCATAATTTTAGGCTAGGTATAAGGCCAAATTAACTCTAGATATCTTCACCAAAGTTGTATATCACTTTTTTAGCTTTCTAAAATCTCTTGAATCATCTCAATCCAAGTTTTTTTAGAGTGATTTATGGCCAAAATAATAAAGTATGCTACACAAAATATGAATTTATGTGAATTGCTCTTTTCTTGAATGAACATTGCCTTATTAGCATGAACAAATCTTAAAATCTTCCTATTTGGGACTAGGATCACATCACTTCATCCATAAAGAATTCCAGTCCTATGGATCCATTTTGCAATTAACACATAACTAATACATAAAGCAAAATAAATAGCAAGTAATCAATAAACTAGGAATTCTAAGTTTTAAGAAAAACTTACAATCTCCTAAGTTTGGTGTAGACCACAAGTATTCTATTATATTGGTGTGCTTCCTAATTCAACTCTTGAATCAACTCCTTAACTTCCAAAGTATGAAGCCTCTAGCTTGAAACACCAAGCTTCATCAAATCTCCTTATTGCCTTAATCAAATGGAAGCAAGTATCTTCTCTCAATTGCCCTTAGTAACTTGCACTAAATTGATCCTTGCAAGAACTTTTAGGTTTTTTAGTATGTATTTCTTTTTCTTTTTGTCTCTTATATCTCTACACATTTTCTACATCAATCCTTATATACATTAATTGATTTCTACTTACCAATATAAATAGCCGTAGTAAGTGATAAATGTGGAGATTAATGACATCACCCACATGCCACTTGGCATGATATTTATTGATAATTTGTAAGTCACTAGTATCCAAAATAGAAGGATACAGGGAATACATCTCAAGCACATTCTCTATATTACAATGGACTTACATATGTCATTTAACATCCTTATCCTAATTTGATTTAATAAAAAAAATCAAATATAATATCACTTAATTGAATTAGGCTAATCCATTGGGCCAACACTTGACCTAAGCCCATTCTATCATTTAAGTGAGCCTAGGTAAGGTTGATGGGCTTTATCAATTACTTGGTTTAATCTTTAACCTAAAACTCTTTTCGACCTTAGTCCATAACACTTGGGCCATTAATCAAAGTCAATTAGAAATAACATATATATTTTATTAATTTAATATCTTAATTAATATCTCATATTAATTTAGCACAAATTAAAAATAATCATAATTTTTAAATTAAAATCATAAGAATATTGAAATTAAAAAAATCATAATATTATTATAATTATGATATTATTTTTAATATTATTATAATTAATTAATTATAAATATTATAATATTAAAATAATAAAATGATGAATTTAATTAATAGAGAAGCTCAATTGAATGAGGAGAGTTTGAAGTAAGAAACTATTTAATAAATAATATTATTCATATATTATTAATCAACATTTTACCTGATTAACTCGAGTCAATTTTAAATTTTGTACAAATAAATAATATTATTCATATATAATTACTCATAATATTAATAATGATAAAATAATAATATTATTTTAAAGACTATTATAATTAAATTAAAGTAATTATATTAATATTAAAATAAAAAATATAATATTAGTGTAATTATAATATTATTTTCGACAATGTTATAATCAAAACAATCATAATTATTATAATATTAAAATGGGAAAAAATTGTTAAAAAATGAAAAACAAAAACAATTAGTCCTTTTAAATGGAAATCGCCCTTTTGAAGTTTTAAAAAAAAAAAAAAGCAGAAATGCCTAAAATTGTAAAAAAAAAAAAAAAAAAAAACTTGTAAGTATGAACAATATTTGTAATAAAGAATCTGAGAAAACAGACGGCCCTCCAATCCCATGGAAAAAAGTTATATCCGTACAAGGCTGTTTGAAAGACAGTGTTATAGCGTGTGTAGGCTTAAGTGAGGGTGTAGTGTAGCTGCGTCGGTTCAATGGGCGGATATATATATATATACATATTAAATGTAGTGACTGACGGACTTTTTACATCTGTCAACCATGTAGAAATCCGCCAGCTCTGCAGGTGGAGTTGACTTTTTTTTAAAGAAAACAGTTAAACCATTTTGATTAGCGGAAATATTTTGTTATTTAACATTTTTACCACTTCAAACAGTGGAAATGATTTTCTTGTCTTTTTTTTTTTAATTTTTTAATTATTGTTTTATCCGAAAATTAGAATTTGTTTGAAAACCACAATATATATATAATGGTTAAAAGCCCCCTTTCCCATTATAAAATAACATTGATAAGTATAGAAAAATAATGTATAATTAATTTAATATGTGAATATGAATATGATTTTCAATAAGCTCGACTCTATAAATTCATTCATGAATTTAACACTTAATTATTTTAGATATTCGTGAACATATATTTAATAGCAAAGGATTCTTCGTATGTGTAATAATTTGAATTTAATTCCCAATATGCTGCTTATCTCCTATTTTTTCAATATGCTTAGTGAGATTAAGTACCTAGCTTCAAGTTGTCCTCATGTCTCGTTCAAGTTTATTTTTTGCTAAGGGAATAAAGGTGCTAATCTTTTAGCTTGTTGGGAAAGAGTTCCAAGTCATCCTTTTGATGTTCGAAGTTCGTCTTTCTCAGAATGTTCCATCTCATTTTCTTGCTGCTATGCATGATGATATACTGAACTCAGTTGTTATTTCTAATTAATGCATTTCCTGCTTTCTTATAATAATAATAATAATAATAATAATAATAAACAATGGGCTGCTCATGTCATTAACTCTTTCCTCTCGTCTCTCACCACAAGAAGATTAGTTTGTAACGAGAGGAAAAACCGTGGTTAAAAGTTCAAAAACTATCATAATTAACATTTAATGATGAGAAATATTCTATCATGACTAGTAATTATTGCTCGGTAAAAGTAAATAATGATAAAAATATATCCCATCATTAATAAATATATAGTAAAAGTAAATTATTATCATTAAAAGGTTCGTTCACTGATGTAAAATCTCATTATTAGTTCACTATCGTCCTCTTATATTTTTCCTCATTATATCTACATTTATCCGTATTTTTTAGTGATGATATTTTCCATCATTATATCAAAAGTCAGCTCATAATTACATATAAGTTTTTAGTAACAAAATAATACCTCTTAATATGTATGATTTCCCCTTATTAAATATAAGTTTTTGTAATGAATTTATTGGCCATTAATTGATTTTCACTCTCATTATAGAATTTTGTAATAATAAAAATAAAAGTTCAATAATTGGTTTTGGCCAATAAAATAAAATAAAAGCTCAATATAATAAAAGACATTCCATCACTAATAAAATAAAAAATATCAAACAAACTTTGACAATATAATATTTTATACTTAATCGGAATTTTATAAAAAACATAAGTTCTTTTTGCATATAGATCATTCAATATTTCTTGATGTCTGCTAAGATAGAGAAAATTACACATAGATCTATGTGGATCATTTGATATTTACCATAAAATATTGCAAGTCATGTTGATCCCTGTTTGAACTTCTTGTTTAAACCAACCTACAATAAATTAAACAGAAAAATAATTTCAATAGTACACATCAAAATTCAACCACTTTATTTAAATTTGTATAATAATAATAATATTATTATTGATATGAACACAAATATTAATATTGATATGCATGTAAAAGTAATAAGATTTCTATTTTACCTAAATATTAGAAGCAAAAAAAAAAAAAGATATTGATATCTGCAGTTTTTAACATCCTACAAAACAACAAGAAGCATAAAACTATAGATGGGCATCACTAAAATAGAACATAACTAAAATCATTTGTAAAACAAACTAATAATTTTTTTTTAAAAAAACAAAGCAATAAATTAGACCTGCTAAAGTTTATTGCTAGTTGTTGTAGATCCAACTGAAGCTTGTTTAGGTGTTATTACCCAAAGTTTGACAATTCTCCCCAAAAATTTGATGATAAAGGATTCCTATCAATCAGACAGGGGAAAGCTTCTTCTAGAGTCCTCTCAGTGTACCCAGATTGAGTGGAAACCTAGAAAAACCATAAAGAAACCCAAAAGAAGCAAAAACTATACCAAACCTATATCCAAAATTGGAAAAAACCCATTCAGTGGGCCAAAAAGGACTAAAAAATGAGGAAAGAGCCCATGGGGATGGGCCAACTTATGAATTTAGGTTGATGGCCTACGAATGTTGGATCATGAGTTGAACTCATGGGTCAAAATGACCCATTTGTCATTGCGTCGGACCATGAACCCACGCACATGGGATCATGATCCCAAGCTTGTGGGATCAGCGTTCTGTACCTATAAAAAATCATTTTTTTCCTTTTCCAGACGGGAGAGAGAAAAAAAGAAGGGAGAAGGGCACACACTTTGAGGCAAAAAATGCTTAGTGAGAGAAAAACTCACTATTTTAGAGGCTTTTTCATTTTTTGTCACACTCCTAACTCACTTGGAGACCCATTTAACCAAACACTTAACCAAAAATCACTCTCTTTGTCTTAAGATTTAGATTATTAAATTCAAACCAAGCCACATTTTAGTCAAAGCACGCATCTAGGGTAATTACCCAGTCCATATGAGGATCTTCCTATTATTTTTATTATTAAAAATCATCATTTTTGCATTTTTCTTCATTTTTTATTATTTTGTGGCATTTTCCATCATTTTTTCATTTTATTCTTATTATTTACTCTATTGTGATAAAGTTGTGATTTTTATGTGATGATAAAATTTGAGAATAAGATACATAGAAGGTGTGGATAGTTCGGGTGTAATTTGGGAGTGTTTGCATTCATTTTTACATTTTTTCATTTTTTTGCATTATTTTCTCCCTATATTAAAAATGGGTAGTTTGGTATAAAGTTAGCACTTTTATTATTGTTTTTGCATAATTTTAATTTGTTATTTTTATTTATTTTATTATTATTTCTGCAATTCTTATTATCTTTTTCCACATTTTTCTTATTTCTCTTGCATTTATGCCTTTTACAGTAAATTTGGCACTTTTTATCATAAAGTTCATGTTTTATGGTCAAAATATTAATTTATAGTTTTTATTTACTTATTTCTATCATTTTTTATTTATATTTATTGCTGTAATTTTTATAATTTTTCTTGTGTTTTTCCTTATTTTTATTGCATTTATGCCTTTTATATCAAATTTGGCACTTTTTATCCTAAAGTTTGTGTTTTTATGGTAAAAATGTTAACTTTATCATTTTATTTATTTATTTCTGCCATTTTAATTTTTTTTATTATTTCTGAAATTCTTGTTATTTTTTCCCATATTTTTCTTGTTTTTCTTGCATCTATGCCTTTTATGGTAAATTTGACACTTTTTATCATAAAGTTCATGTTTTTACGGTAAAAATGTCAATTTTATCATTTTTTATTTACTTATTTCTGTCATTGTTATTTATTTATATTATTGTTACAATTTTATTATTTTACTTGCATTTTTTTATTCCATTTATGCCATATATGGCAAAGTTGACATTTTTATCATAAAGTTTATGTTTTTACAGTAAAAATGTTTCCGTATTTTTATTATTTTTAGTGCCCTTTTCTTTATTTTTATTTTGCACCATTTATGATAAACTTATTATTTTTATCATAAAGTTTATATTTTTATAGTGAAAATAATACTTTTATCATGTTTATAATTATTCTGCTTTTTTTACTCATTTTTCTGTACTTTTATTTATTTTGATCATTTCTATTGCATTTTCATCAATTTTGTTGTATTTATGCCTTTTGTTGATAAATTTGGCTTTTTTTTAATCATAAAGTTAATGTTTTTATGGTAAAAATGACATTTGTATCACTTTTTATTATTTAAATTCTGCCCTTCTTATATATATATATATATATATATATATATATATATTTGCTATTTTTGTCTCTTTTGTTGATAAATTTGTTATTTTATCATAAAGTTAATATATTTTTATGGTGGGAATGACATCTTTATCACTTTTATTATTTTAATTCTTCATTTTTTTATTTGCATTTTGGCTATTTTTTAATTTTATATCTTTTTCTTTATAAATTTACTATTTTTATCATAAAGTTAATATTTTTATGGTGGAAATAGTACTTTCACTATTTCAATTATTTGACTTGCATTTTAAACTATATCTATTTTTATTAATGTTATTTCATAATAAAAATGGTAATTTCAAACCAAAATACCCCAAATTTTAAATCCTTGCATCATGCTCTTTCATTAGCATCCTTGTTTGCTTATTTGTTTGACTATTTTAGTTATTTTAATTACTTTATTATGAATGGAAAATATATAATTGCCTTAAATGTGGTGTGTGCTTGCATGTGTGTGGAAACTAACCTTTGTTTTGCAGGTTTTTTTTCCTTCTTTTCTATTTTGATGTAATTAATAGAATAGGAATTTCCAAAGCAATGTAATCCTTATTCCCAATTCCCCTTTTATTTTCTATTTTGGATGTATTTATTAGAATAGACTTCTTTCAAAGGTTGTAATCCTTAATTGCTTTCCTTGTTTCTTTTATTTTGCCTACTTGTGTATTTATTTTATTTATTTATTGCAGACTTGTGTGCTACTCCCTATACGTTTACTTATTTGCACTATTTCTTGTTTAATTGATTGGTGAGTGTTTATTTAATTGCTTAATTTGTGACCCTCACACACTAAATCCAATTATCCTGAGTTATAATCAATTAGCAAATATACTTGGCAAATGGATCATAAAACCAAAATTAGGGTGAAGTAATGAGTAATTAAGTTATGGATAATAAAAAGCAAGATAAGTAACTCCTACCGTTTGAACCTAGAATCTCTAGTTAGGAAAGTGAGTTCTTAGTAATTCACTTTTTCCTTATTAAAATTGGGTG
Source organism: Mallotus nudiflorus (assembly GCA_947683625.1). NCBI lineage: Eukaryota > Viridiplantae > Streptophyta > Magnoliopsida > Malpighiales > Euphorbiaceae > Mallotus > Mallotus nudiflorus. The sequence continues at coordinate 1,453,430 of CANTUR010000107.1, forward strand.
CCGACTCCAATCTATAAAGCCTATTCAGACAGACCCTCCTATAAACAATAACAACCGGTAGATGGTTGCATTAGCCCATATGTCTCGATATCACATTGATCCTGTTGTCCCTATTCCGAAGGAAAGCAAGCAGTGCATACAAGTTTTTGATGACTCCACTGGGGATAATCTCTGGTTCGAGGGGGTATAAATGAAAGACTTTCTTATTATACATAACTTATCTACTCACTTTCACAATAGCATAAATGCATTTCACTACACTTACCACGTGAACCCTTAGTCTCTAATCCCTTGATAATATTGAATGACATTGCCACCATAATTCCATTTGAGTCACGGGGTGACGAAGATAGGTATTATCCTTTAGCCTTTACTCAATCATGAAAACTATAGGGCTTAAAATGATGCGATCGAGTTCCTAATTCCAAAATAGTGTACCATTTTTCTCAAGTAGGTAAAAGAATACTAAACTCACTGACCGAAGTTTGTAACCCTAATCATATGAGGGCATTCTTGCTAAAGGAGCCCTTAGCCATAAGCCCAACGTAGCCCATGTAGATAAACTAGTAGAAATCTTCCTAAAGATCCTACCTAGCTCTTACATGCTTACCTTGCCTTGATGCTATCCTCTTGACCTGACATTTACAAATGCTATGATATCCCTAGTGTCTATGGCCATTTGCTATCATTATGCGAGTTCTCATAGACTGCCCATGCTTATACCAGTTTGATCCCTGCCTACCTTATGTAAGTCCGATACATAAAGAATGACAAGAATCATATGCCTCAGCTTGGATAGTCTGTAAGAATTGGTGAATAGTAATGTCTTTTGATGATGGAACTTAGAGAAATTTTACATTTATCTTTATCAAATCATGTGGATGAATCAAGAATTTGACTAGATTATGGACTTTTAACTACCAAACAAAACTTATATATTCCCTGATAACTATACTGAATGTTGATAAGGGGGATGTACACACCCAATTTCGAGATGATGTATTATGGATGCAGCAAAATACTCTAGTGATGAAAATGTCTTTAATACTTCATCTTTAAAATTCTAAGGGTTTAAAGGCAGCTTTTAAAGGAAGGATTTAATATTTTTAAGGACTAAATTGCAAGATTTTTTTAAAGACCTAATTGCAAAATTTAAATTTTTCCAAGGGTCTTTTTGTAAGTAAAAGAATACCTATCAAAATTCCAAAATTCCGATCGGAATTATGTAATTCTGGTCAGAATTACATCAATTTTGATCGGGATTGTGTAATTTTTGATTGGAATTGCACAATCCCGGTCGGAATTGAATTCTTCTGTCTATTTTTTTTAAATTTTTAAATTCAATCCTAATCAGTTTAAAACTCTGAATTGGCATTTAACTCAATCCTAATTGATCTAAAATTCCTAAATATAATTTTAAGTATTAATCTTATAATTTTAGGAATTAGAATCACGTTAGGATTGGGCTAGGTTTAGTTCTTTTTCCACTATATAAGGAGAATGAAGAGCAGGAAAAGGGGAAAAAAGAAAAGAGAAAGAGGCCAAAGAAGAAAGAAAAAAGAGAAACGTGTTTTTGAAGAGGGTTTTTTTAATTCTTTTTTTTTTTTGAGTTATTTTCTACAAAAAATTCCTTTTGATTCATCAATTAATTCAAGATCCTTGAAGAATTTTGAAGAAGAAGATTTGAAGACTTATTAAGAACCATGAATTATAAATCTGACGAGTACCCCAAATCGCTCATAATCATCATCATCCTCTTCTTATTCTATTTTTATTTTCTTTGTTATTAATTATTTTTATTCTTTCAAGTTATTATTATAATTTATTCATTAATTTTATTTTATTTTTTATGGTGATTATGGAGGAAAATGCATGGTGATCATGTGGGAGGGATAAATTCATGAGACGTTTGTGGCAGAACATGGACAAAGCCTTATAGAAATTTAGTTTCTAGGGTTTTTTATTTTATTTTTTGTATTGCTTTTTATTTTAGTAATTATTTTATGAATTAATATAATAGCCCTAATAGTGGGAGTAGTAAAATTATGTGTGTGGTAGCATGTTTATTTTGATTAAATTGGTTAGTAAAACTAGGTTTAATTAGGTAATTATTTAAAATCAATGGAGGAAGTAGATTAATTTAGGTTGCTTGATAATAAAACTGGGGTTTTAGTAAGGATTAATTTAATTATTTGTTTGATCTTATTTAATTATTTTTTATGTTTTTTATTTATTTTTGGGCATATTTATTATTTTTATGTGCTTTTGGGGCCTTAAGCCCATTTTAGGCTTTGATTTATTTATTTAAGTTTAGTAATTATTTTAGTCCATCTCACTTAATAATTAATTAGGTTTAATTAACTAAAATATATTTTTAGGTCCATAATTAATTAGATTTTAGGTTAGAAATATCCTTAGGCCCATTTAGTTAATTAGACATAGGCTCATGTAACTCAATTTAATCAATTTAGACTTAGCCCACTTAATTTAAGCTTTTTTTTTGTTATAATTTGTAGATTTAAGCTCATATTTAGAATTAAAATTAGTAGACTTAGGTTCATTTAATTAAAATCAAAAGGAATTAGGTCTTTAGGTTCACTTATAAATTAAAACATTTAGATTTAAGTCATTTATTTAAAATCCATGTAGATTAGACTAACTTAGGGATTATGTGATTTATTGAATGCATTATTTACTTGTATATTTTATGACTAGTTTTCCTTGGAGTTGATTGTTTTAGGATTTATATGAAATTCATATAAATAGAGAATAAGATAATAATTCATAAAGTAATTCTAAATGAACACAAGACTGAAAGAAGTTGGTATTCTGTATCAAGAATCTCATGGTTGTGGTGCTAACTTTTTTTAGGGAATCGAGTACCACCTTTTCGATTTGTCCTAGTTATTACCCTGGGTGGTGACTCCTCATCTCCACGCCATGTCTTTGTGACAGTGGTTAGTGTGTTCTTTAGAGCCTTGAGCTCAAATAGTGTCACGGTTGCTAAAATCTTGGACACGTGCTAAACCCTACCGTCTATAGGGGACACAAACTTGGATCCTTTATGTTGACTATAGTTCCTGTGCTTGTGATCGCACATGGACTATAGGCGTCACTTGTGACTTGATGATTGGGCCTCTTATTGACATTTTATGTTTATGTTGAATATATTTGAGTATTGCTCTATAGTTTACCTTTTGAGTCTAATCAATATGAATTGAAATAGCCTAGTCTGAGAGCAAAACCATAGTCCCCTAATGACTATGATTAAAAAACTAGGCTAGGATAAAAATCTCTACCGCATGGAGTAATAAGGTTAGAAAGAGCGACTACTTGTGTTTGGTTTGTCCATTTTGCAAGTTTTCATACCAACCTAATTTGTTCATTTTATTTTATTTTCCTTTTCCATACATACATACATACATCCAGGGAGGCATTTTATCATGAATTACCCCATAATTTTCTTATAGCCATTTCGCATCGTTATAGTAGAGCTATAATCATCACGCCATGCATACATGCTAACCTATTTATCTTACAAAACATGACAGATCATGCATGCATACATAATCCCCTTGTCATTTTGACCATTACATTTTTACAAAAGTATAACCTTATATGGATTTTAACATAGGATATGTTTCAGTGACTAGTAATGATGACCTTAATGAGGGTCTTTCCAAGCAAGGTCAAGGATGAATAAAGGAGAGAATTTGAAGGTTGGTTAATGATGAAACTCTAGTCAAGGCACCTCCAATTCAGTTGAGCATCACCAAGGATATACTTCGCACCCTTGACAAAGCTAATTAGAAAAGCTTGGAACCTTATAAGTTGTTGTGCATTAAGACATTTTAGTATATTCGCATTAACTATCAATTTTTAAAGACAACATCAACATTTCAAGATCTGAATTAGCATATTTTTTGCTTCAATAGTTTTGAATGATGCCCTTTACATAAAGCATTCAGTGTAATTATAGGACAAACTCTCATTGAGACTGAAGAGGATGTGTTTTTGGACTGTGGAGTACCTAAGATTAGGTTCAGCTTTCTATGACCTAAGCCCATACAAATTGGATAAGTTGGTCACACTAGACAAGCAATTGATCCCTCTCAAACTCCAAATGCTTATAGTAAGAAAAGACTAAGCAGTTTACCATGAGTGTGCATTTTTATGCTACTTCTTCCTATAGTACTTCACTATATCTCATGATGAGCTAGGGGATTATAGGATATTACAAGTTATAGAAGGTATTGAATGCAAAATAATGCCTTTCCCTCTGATCTTAGCTAAGAACTTTTATAGTTTGGATGAAATGAGGATAGGGAGATGCTCTCACTTTATTAGAAGCCCATTACTACTCTAAATTGGATTTAAGAGAAGCTCAACATTCTAGAGAAGCCTGTTGGGAACTAGTTGAAATATTAAATCTTAAGAAAATCACTAAAAATATCGTACACATCACATATAATGAATGGTTTAAGTGGATGTATTCCATTCCAGAGACTCAGATAACTTGGACATGTCCTTGGTGGAAACTAGATCATGTGACCGTTGGAACATATATGAATTGCATGATGATATCCAGGTTTAGGTCATGCACTCATTACTATCCATTATTAGTAGCTAGGCAATTTAGAGCTAAGCAATGCATACCATCAAACCCTACAAGCTTTATAGGTGGAGACCTTCTTCAAAGGTTCATTGATCATTTTTTAGCATAGGAGAGTCATACACATTTTGACAATAGTGAATGGGACAACACAATAGATGATGAGTATAAGCAATGGGTAGCCAATAGATTAAATCACTTGCTTTCATCAAAAGATTACATCCTCTATGCTTGATGCATTCTTTTATTCAATCTAATTTCTTTTATGTTATGTATTGCTAATCTGTTTAAATCTTTTGATGTACAGAACTCTTAAGTATGATGCAATGAAATTTGATTTTGCTTACTTATGTGATGTGTCTTATGATAATGATGAGCATTTCATTGAACCTTACATGAGCATTTTTGAAATTCATTCCATTAACACTGAACTATTTAACATGGGCACAGATGAAAATCCTCGTATAGTGCATATTTCAAAGGATGTTACCCTTGAGGAAAAAAGATAATTAGAAAAATATTAACAAAATATTCAAAAAGTATTCTCTTGGATGTATAATGACATGCCTAGCATTGATTGAGACATTGCTCAGTATTTCATTCCCACTAAAGAGGGACATAAGCTAGTGAAGTAGAAATTATAGTGACTGAGACCAAAATAGGCATAGTTGGTAAAAGAAGACATAAAGAAGCAAATTAAGACAAAATTTCTAGAGGTGGTGAATTATATAGAATGGTTAGCTAATATGGTTCTAGTGCCCAAAAAGTATGGAAAAGTAAAGATTTATGTATACTATAGGGATCTTAATAAAGTATGTTCAAAGGATGACTTTTTTTGGCCTCATATAGACATGTTAATTGAAAATACTACTGCATGTGCCATGTACTCTTTTATGGATGGGTTTTTGAGATATAATCAAATCCTCATGGCAATCATTAACAAAGCTAAAATTGCTTTCATCACTGAATGAGGAACGTGTTATCACAGGGCAATGCCTTTTGGTTTAAAGAACACAGGTGCAACCTATCAAAGAATGGTCATAACAATGTTCTATAACATGATACATAAGGATGTAGAAATTTATATGACATGATGTTGAAATCGAAGACTCAAGAAGAGCATCTTGTCATATTGGAAAAATTTCCACAAAGGGTAGATAGGTATAACTTGAGATTCCTAAGAAATGTGTGTTCAGTGTAACTTTATGGAAGATGTTGGTGTACATAGTTAGTCAAAAAGTGTAAACACCCAATTTTAGGATGATGAAGTGTGGATGCGATAGAGGGCTTTGATGATGAAAATACTATAAATAGTTCTTTAATACTTGAAGTTTGAAATCTCAAAAGTCTAAATGTATTTTCAAAAGAGTTTAATTAGTTTTCTTAAGGACTTAATTGTAATGTTTTTTAGGACCCATTTGGAAAGTTTGAATACTCTCATAGGTCTTTTTGTAATTAAAAGTAAAAAAAAAAAAAGAAATCAGAATTATGTAATTCCGATTAGAATTACACAATTATGGTCAAAATTACACAATTCTCGTCAAAATTATAGGTGTTCTGTCCATTTTTTGTATTTTTACAATAAATAAAAATACGTTTCCTAAATTTTGATTGGTTAAAAATTTATTTTTAATATTTATATGAATTTTTTAGGAAATTAAAGTCCTTTTAAAACTAAAACTCTATGAAAAAAAATCATAATGGGATATGTTTTTTTAGCTAGGTTTTCCTATAAAAGACTAGCTTAGGCACACACACATGAGGGAGGACAAAAAGAATAACACTGAAACCTTTTAACGACTCTATAAACTCTTTTTTTCTTTATAATAGAGACTTTGTTTTTGTCCCTGGCAGTACACGAAAATATATTCTCTTGTGATTTATTGGTTTTTTTTTAAAGCAAGGAGTACTAGGCTTTTCAGAAGAAGAAATAACAAGTTTTTTTGAAGACCTACTTTAAAGCAATGATGATTTTTTTTACTAGTCTGAGGAACAATCTATAGTGCATACATAAGCATCATCTTCTCCCTTCCTATTTTATATTATTTTTTATTTTTACTATTGATTTCACTAAACTTCAATTATATTTATTTTTTATTTTATTCATTATTCGTTATTCACTAATCATTATTTATTCTTTTATGTTGGTAATTATGGAGGGGATTACATGATGATCCTACTTAGAGAAAAAAATCCATGAAGGTCCATGGAATGCCATGGATTGAGCTTTGTAGCTAAAATATAGTTTTAGATTTTATGTATTTAGTTCTTTATTTTTGTTTTGGTTTTGTTTTTATTATTTTTAGGATTATGTTAATTTTTTTTCTTATAATCTTCAATAACTCCTTGTAATAGCCCCGATAGTGAGCATAATGAAAGCATGTGTGTGACTCTGTGTTTTAATTAATTGGTTAGTAAAATTAGGGTTTTAGTTAGGTAATTAATTAAAATTAATGGAAATAGAAATCATTAGATTGTTTAATTAAAATTGGATTAGATTTAAGTGGATAGAATTAGGTTTGCTTGTTAATTATTTTATTTTATTTATTCGTTTAAAGTCACTTTAATTAAATTAGGGTTTTTAAAATAGTTTTAATTGATTTTTTTGATCTTTTATTTAATTGCCTTGATATTTTCTATTTTTTTGGGCTTGTTTATTTATTTTTATGTGTTTTGGGCCCTAAGCCCAGATTAGTCTTTAACCTATTTAAATAAATTTAGGTTTTTAGGTTTAATTAAGTAAAATGTATTTTAGGCCCGTAAAGATAATTTAGGCCCATTTATTTAATTTAGACATAGGCCCACCTTTGTTTAATTTAATTAACTTAGACTTAGCCCATTTAATTTAAGTCTTTTCTATAATCTGTAGAATTAAGATCACTTCAGAAATAAAATATGTAGAATTAGGCCCACTAATTTAATTACTTCATAATTTGTAGATTTAGACCCATTTTAGAATTAAAATGGGAATTAGGAATAGGAATTAGGCCTTTTAAAATAGAAATTAGGAATTAGGCCTTTTAGTCTTTAGGCTCACTTATAAATTAAAACATGTAGATTTAGCCCATTTAATTAAAATTAATGTAGATTAGACTAACTTAGGGATTATGAGTTTAAATGAGTGTATTGTTTACATATATTTTTCATAACTAGTTTGCTTGGAATTAATTATTTTAAATAAGGGTTTATATGAAATTGCATGTAAATTGAGGGTAAGATAGTAATTCATAAACTAATTCTAAAAAACACAAGACTAAAAGAAGTTAGTATTTCGTATCCTAAATCTCATGATTGTGGTGATGGCTTTCTTTTAGGGAATTGAGTACCACCATTTTTTGGTTTGTCCCAATTATTACCCTGGGTAGCAACTCCTAATCTCCATGCCATATCTTTGTGACAGAGGTTAGTGTGTTCTCTAGAGCCTTAAGGTCAAACAATGTCACAATTGCTAAGATCTTGGATGAGAGCTAAACCCTACCGTCTACAGTGGTGACTCCATTAGGGATAAGAGATACTGATTCTACTTATGTTCTTTAGAGTTATTTTATTCTTTGTTTCATTCTACATGTCCCTATTAATCGATGTCATTAGTTTATGGTTACATGATTCCACTAACTTCATGGGATTATAGATCGGCTAATCATCACTCTTAGCCTTAACTTAATTCTAGAGAGATTACCGGGCTCATCTGACCAGAGGCTATAACCCAAGTCCTAAAGGGGGGGTAGTCTTGTCTCAAGTTTGTAAAGGATGTTGGGACCCTCTGACCTTAGCCTGTAACTCAAGTCTTAAAGGAGGACATCTTGCTAAGGGAATCTTAACCTTTTTTCACTGGAGTCAGCTCATGTAGTGGCTTTGTAACCTCCCTTAGGATTACCCAAATTGCTTGTATTTATTGCCATGAGGTATTTCTATCTATAAAGGCCTAAGCCCATGCTTTAGAAGCCCATCAAGACTAATAAAGATTGGGCTATGCTTTTATACCTAGAAATGCTTTTTCTATGCTTTTACTGCTTTGAGAGATTTGGCATGCATGTCAGTTCTTGATATCTCCTATTAATATTAAGGCCAAGACCAAAAGTCCTAAGAAAAGAGACTTACCATTGAATACATGTGTGGGAGGAATAAGGTTGGAAGGATATATATACACTTGACTTATTTAACTTGCTACTTGTTTTATGGCATGTGCATCATGCATACAAGCATACGTGCATCATGCATACATGCATCATACTAACCTTTTATTTTTCAGCCATCATAGATTCATCTGGGTCTTCCTATGTTTGGAGTTAAAAAGTTAGCAAACTAGTGAGAACCAATTTGAGCCCATAATCAATTTTAAAAGAGATCCTTAATAGACTAGAAAGGAGTCTCATCAGTCCACTATACTTAGAAGCTGCACAGCCTAAACAAGCTGATGAAATGGAATAACAAGAAGGAGGAAACTGGACCCTAGAGGATGTCAAAGGAGCATTGATGGATGACATGAGAGCAATGATGCAAGATGAACTAAGACAAGCTTTGGCTAGATTAATGCCACCACCTGCTACTAATACACCTCCCATTGTGACTAATCTACTTGTTGTGGGCACACCACCCGTTAACAATGATAATGCTGCTAGGAATATACCTCTTGTAAAAATGATATTGGAGGATGTTGAAAGCTATATGGTTAAAAAGGCAAAGAGGGAATCACTTGAGGAAGTTCAAGACCTAGAATCTGAGCAGATGAAAGCACTGACTCAAAAAATGTCCAAGATGGAAGAATTAATGAGAGGACAAGGCATCGGGTACTCATTTGACTTTGATGATGTGATGCAATTTGAGGAGGATAAGTTACCTAATAAGTTCAAGATGCCACAGTTGTAGAAGTTTGATGGTATTGGAGACCCAAGGATCCACCTCAGTCAATACACAACTGCTATAAGCACTACTAAAGCTCCTTTTTCTGTAGTTACTAAGTTGTTTATACTATCCTTAGAGGGTATGGCTGTCAATTGGTATCATGGGATAGAGAAGTCTATCCGAGTGGATTGGAGAGAACTATGTATTGCTTTTCTAAAGCAATATGACTATAACACCAGGCTCGAGGTATCCATTAGGGACTTAAAATTGACCAAGCAAAAGCCTAATGAGTCATTTTCATATTTTTTGACTAGATTCATGAACAAGGCGGGATTGATAAAGAATAAGCTGGATGAAAAGGATCAAGTTAGGATGATAGTCCAAAATATGTTACCCAACCTGGTTGAGAGGTTACAGATGATGAACCCCAAGATGTTTGTAGATCTTTATGACGATGGGTTGCAAGCTAAGGAGATCGAAAGTGAGAAAAAGAAGATGGCTAGAAGCACTAGAGCAAGAAATTACCTAAATGGGGGCACACAACAAGGAAATGCTAGTCGGGTTATAGGAGTCTATGTTATTTAACAACCTAGGAGATTCTCAAACTTTAATCAGCCTTTGTCTAAAGTCCTAGATTGTTTGATCCAAAAAGGCCTCCTTAGACCTTTAACCCCCTCTAGACCATCAAACTTAAATCTCCCTGGCTTTAACTTAAACAATTATTGTAAATTACAAAGGTTCTAGCCACTCTACCAACTCTTGCATTCACTTAAACACAAAGTTCAAAACCTCATAGACTTTGGAAAAATCACAGACCTTGAGAAATCAAACCTAAACCCAAACACTAAAATAACTCTTTCCCAAATTACTGAAACATGCCACCCTAACCACTATAATGATCAACTCAGGAGTTAGTGCGAAAGAAGTACTAAGCTCCTTTAGAGACCTAGACCTTAAAACCAATAAGGAATCTCCCAATACCCCTAAAGATGAGGAAAGAATAGAAGACTTGTTGGGACAACCTTCAGCAAAGTTTGATTATAAGGTGTTTTATTCTAAACCACCTTCTTTTGATATATCCATTGAGTCAATCATGCCTACATGATGGGGTGATGAGTTTGAGGATGAAAAGATAGAAAAATGCACGGTCGAGGTATAGAAAGATGGAAAGAAGAAGAAGACTATTGGGGTTATTAACATCTAGTACAATTTTGATGAAGAAGGCACAAAAGGTTACTATGTGTGGGTTGATAATGCAGAAGTTAGTCATGTCACTAAAAGCAGTAATGGTTATAAACAAATGGAGAAGACCACAGAGAAAGAAGAAATTGATGAAATAGAAGACTCATATAACCATGATGATGACTTAATCCTTGAATAACTTAAGAAAGCAAAAGCAAATGTGAGTATTTGGGAGCTCTTGATGCACTCAAGTAGCCATAGAAAGGCTTTGGTTAAAGCTCTAACAAGGATGAACATTAAAACCACTACAACCCCTTAGGCAATGGTGGCCAAGGTTACTGAGAAGAAGCATGGTGTTATTACCTTCTCTGATGAGGACTTACCCATAGAAGGGAGGAATCATAATAAAGCCTTGTTCATTCTCGTTGAAGTAAGAGGGAAAAAGACCAATTATATGATGGTGGATGATGGGTTTGCAATTAACGTTTGCCCACTATAGATCCTGCCCAATCTAGGAGTGAAGGTGGAGGATTTAACAAATCTGACATCATAATCAGAGCTTATGATGATAACATAAGGAATATAGAGGGAACATTTATTACTCTTATAAAGACCAGACCTATAGAAGTAATGGTAGAATTCATTGTGCTAGATATCCTCATAACCTATACCTTGCTTTTGGGTAGGCCTTGGTATAATACTTTGGGAGGAGTGCCTTTAACTATGCATTAAAAGGTGAAATTCCTATTGGATGAGGAAGTTGTGACCTTAAATGCTAGTATGGGTAAGACAATGTTCGCAGTTATGGATAGTTAGAAGTATGTAGTTACCCCTTTTGGTTTCCAAATAGCCATGATCTTTAATGAAATTAAGATGGATCTAAGGGTCATGAGCATGGTTAAGAAGATGAATTATCAACCTAGATAAGGACTAGGAAAGAATGAACAAGGAAGCCCAAAGCTACAAGATTTCAAAGGCCAAAATGATACTAGAGGATTGGGTTATATAGGAGTTGGGTATGGTGATAAAGGAACTAGAAGAAGATTTTTCGTTAAGAATGACTTCTTAAAGAATGTGGGATCGCTGAAGGATAGCTTTATCGATGAAAAGAAAAAGAAGCACTTGGGTGAAAAAGAGCCTATCCAAGTAGCTAGTGTGAATATTCCTGGATTTGAGATCTTTAAGAAGTAGATAGTTGAGAGTCTGGTGTAAAATAATAAAGACAAGGTGATGAAGACAATTGCTGAGAAGATAAGGACTAAGGCCATTGAAGAACTGCTTTATCTGCCACTTAACGAAGAACCACCACAGGATTTAGCTAGCATTATTAATAATAGTTTTAATGATGTTTTTTTTATGAAGAAACAGATGTAATAATGTCTAGTTTGTTTGAGGACAAAAATTCTATTTTCTCTATTTTTAATGATAAGAACTCTAGTTTTACTTGTGTGATGTTGATTCTGATGGTCTTATGCATTTTAATAATGATTGTTCATGCATATTTGACATTAATTCCATTCAATTAGATTAATTAAACATGGGCACAAATAAACAACCAAAGCACATTTCTATATCACATGATTTAGCTCCTGAAGAGAGAGAAAAATTAAAGAGAACTCTAATAAAAAGAAAGGCAGTATTTGCTTGGTCCTATGAAGATATGCTAAGTTTAGATAAACAAATTGTAGGGCATCACATTTCGACATATCCAGAGGCTAAACCTGTTAAACAAAAAATTTATAGGTAAAGGCCAGAGTGGGCAGAAAAGATAAGGGAAAAAATTGCTAAGCAAATCCAGGCCAATTTTCTAAAAGTGGTAGAATATCCTCAATGGTTGGTGAACATAGTACCAATTCCTAAGAAGGAAAATTTTTTTTGAATGTGTGTAGATTTCAAAGATATGAATAAAACATGCCTCAACGATGACTTTCCTTTACCCCATATTGATGTGATTATTAATAGCACAACATCTAGTGCAATGTCCTCTTTTATGGATGGGTTCGCAGGTTATAATAAGATAATGATGGTAGTCATGGAAAAGATCAAGACTGCCTTTATCATAAAAGAAGGGACATATTATTATAAAATGATACCTTTCAAATTGAAGAATGCAAAAGTAACCTATTAAAGAGCAGCAACCACTCTATTCCATGATGTGATGCACAAAGAAGTGGAAGTGTACATTGATGACATGATGGTTAAGTAAAAAACAAAGGAAGGACATTTTAAGGCTTTAGATAAGTTTCTAGCAAGAATAAAAATATACAATCTCAGGATTAATTCAAAGAAATGTATCTTTAGGGTCACTTCTAGAAAGTTATTAAGGCATATAATTAGCAATAGGGGAATCAAAGTTGATCCAGAAAAGATCAAAGCCATTCAGGAGATGCTGACACCAAGACAAAAGAAGAAAATAAGAGGGTTTATGGGAAAGCTGAGTACAATAGCAAATTTATTGCGAAACTCACCATGGCGTGCAATCTAATTCTCAAGCTCTTAAGGAAGAATCAACCAGTGGAATGGAATGAAGAATGCCAAAAAGTCTTTGATAAGATTAAAGAATACCTTACTAAATTGCCTATGTTAAGACCACCAAGACAAGGTAAACCTTTAATTTTATGGTTGCCTTTAGAGGAAAAGGTAATGGGGGCAATGCAAGCACAAAAAGGACCAAAAGGGGTAGAGTACGTAATGTATTATCTTAGTAATAAGTTCCTACCATATGAAGAAAGTATAATCTTATGGAGAAGACATGTTTTATTATGATATGGGCTATAAAGAAGCTAAGGCATTATTTCTAGTCTTATAAAGTACAAGCTGTTTCAAAGATAAATCCTTTAAGGTACTTGTTTGAAGCACCGGCTTTAACTGGAAATATGTCTCAATGGTTAGTACTCCTGACTGAGTTTGATATAGAGTACATCACTACCAAGGTCATCAAAGGAAGAGTAGTAGTAGAATTCCTAGCACAAAATGCAATTGAAGGAAATGAGTAGTGGAATCTAGAGTTTCCAGATGAGAACTTAGCAGTACTAGAAAGATGTGAATGGAATCTTTATTTTGATGGAGCTATAAATAATAGACGAGTAGGGCAAGGAATAATTCTTGTCACACAAGAAGGAGAAACTATCCCTATAACTAAGAAATTGGACTTCAAAGTTACAAACATCATGGCCGAGTATGAGGCATGCATCTATGGGCTAGAAGTGGTGCTAGCAGTTGGAGCTAAAATCCTACTGGTTTATAGAGATTCCTTGTTAATAATTAGTTAGGCTAATGAAGAATGGAAGTAAAAGAGGAGATATTGAAGCCTTATATATGCCATTTGAAGAAGTTAGTGACAAATTTTACTAAATGTCTCTTCATACATTTACCAAGAGATGAGAATCAAATGGCAGATGCCTTGGCAATGCTTTCTTTAATATGGGATAAATCGATGGGATCAATGATAAAACCTTTGGTAATAATGAAAATGAAAATTCCATGTCATGGTGAAGAATTAGTTATGAGTATTCAGATAGGGCCAGAAGAAAAGCCATGGTTTTATGATATCTAGAGATTCACCGAGGAAAGGAAATACCCAGATGAAGCGACTTCCACAGAAAGATATGTCCTTCGTGTTCTTGCATGCCATTATGCAAGTCATGATGGAGTATTATATAGAAGAATGCCAAATGGAATACAATCAAGATGTCTCAAGAAGGATGAAGCATAACAGGCAATAAGAGAGATTCGTGCAAGGGTTTATGGATCTTATATGAATTTGATGATTTTGATGAAGAAAATAACTCGACAGGGGTATTATTAGATAATTATAAAAAGAGACTATATCCAAATAGTGAGACAATGCCATTAGTGCCAGATACATGGAAACCTCAATTATCTTCCCCCTAATGTGCTAAATAGTTTAACATCTTTATGGCTCTTTACATCATAGGGAATAGATGTAATAAGAGAGATAAGACCAACTGCCTCAAACAAGTATAAATATATAATAGTGGCAATCGATTATTTCTACAGATGGATAGAAGAAAAATCTTTTGGTACTTTGAAGTTTAAATAGATGGCAAAGTTCATTAAGAAGAATCTCATTTGTAGGTATGGGATCCCACATCATATTATGATGAATAATGGTGTTCAATTTCAAGTAGAAACGATCGAGTTATTGCAAAGATATAAGATTAAGCATCATAAATCCTCACTTTATTGACCTCAGGCAAATGGTGCAGTTGAAGCAGCTAATAAGAATATAAAGAGAACCCTCTTTAAGATGGTGAAAACACATAAATATTGGTTTGAATATCTTCCTTTCATATTGTGGGGATATAGAACTACAATATACACTGTGATAGACACCATTCTCATTAGTATATGGTTGTGAAGCAATTTTGCCTATAGAGATGGAAATTAAATCTTTGAGGGTTGTTATGGAAGCAAAAATCCCTGAGAATGAATGGATGTAAAAGAGATACGACCACCTTGTATCTCTGGATGAGAAAAGGATGAATTCTTTATTTCACATTAAGATTTACCAGAGAAGAATAGTGAGAGCCTTTAACAAGAAGGTTAAACCTAGATAGATAAAGGCTGGGGATATGGTACTAAAGCATTTAAGGGCAGTGGTGTTTGATCTAAGAGGAAAATTCATACCAAATTAGGAAAGACCATATTTAGTTAAGATGATTCTACCTAAGGAAGCTGCAAAGATAAAAGATCTCGAAGGGAATGAATTCAATGAGCCAACAACTTGGATCACCTTAAGAAATACTACCTTTAAAAAAATAAGGGTTTACTGGCTAGAGAACCTAAAAAGGCTAGTCAAACAAAAAATTAGGACATTCCCGCTATTTAGAAAACCCACAAAAGGGCTGATAGGCAAAAATTAAGGACTAAGATAAAAGAGGTGATCCCACTAATAAGAAAACTTGCAAAGGGCTAGTCAAGCAAAAATTAGGGAAATAAAAGTGAAAGAAAATATTCAGTTAGAAAATCCGAAAGGACTAGCTAATAACAGGAGTAATGTAATGTGATGTAATACATGTACTCATTTTAGCCCCAGTCAATGAATTAAATTGAAATTGAATTTTTGTTTGAATATTGCATATTCCATCTTTATTAAAAAGCATAAAGACTTAAAGGAAAAAAAAACATGAAAGTCTAAAAAATCAAATTTATGAGATCATTATTTTAGTTTTTATTTATTCTTTTGTGACTAATCTAGCAATAGTTGAGTATTTTTGTGCTTACCAAATCCTGATGGTTCTGTAGCTTACATGGTAACCCATGCCTTATAATTGTCATCAGTAGTCATATCAGCATCCAAGTGTACGTTTTGCTCCAAGGCTCTACGAGGCCGCATGTTCTTCATTTTATCTAAGAAATCTTGTCTTAGAGGGAAGCCTACAAAGTTAGGTATAACAATCATAAATAAATTATGGACAACCATACTGACGACAAATGCATGAAGGGGAAGAGAAAGTCAAAAAGTGCAACCCAAGAATAGGAACATAGTGGTCATACAGGTTAATGGTTACAAACTTTAACTTCCACTAAGGATAAGTCCATGTAAGCTCAATGTTAACAATGCCCTTCATCCAATCAATCCAGTGATCTATATTACACTTGTCTTTCATCTTCAATGCACGAGACTGTAAATGATGAGGCTAATAAATCAAAGCCTTGATAGGGGCATTAAGCAGACTCAATTTCTCCTATAACCAAATCTATAAAAAAAAGGTTACATACCTAGAGGAGAAGCAAGTTGCCTTAAAGTCGATTTGAATCTTGAAATTGTCTAATCCAATGATAGTTTCAGCAAGTATGATAGGCACAAGGTTAGCTCTACCTTCCACTTATTCTAGGATACTGACAATGCTTGTGTCAGTATCCTCATGAGAAGCCACTAGTAGGAATTAGGCATACAAGTAAAAAGAGATAGTCCTAATCCAAGTAGCATTTTCCTTATCCCTAGTTCCACAAGAAGTGATCAGAGAAGAAAGACTGATAGTCCCATGCTTATGTGCATACATATAGATGTCACTTTGGGGCATGTCAAAGAATGACATAGTCTATTAGGAAGCTGCATCTCAATATCAAGAAGAGCAATCATAGTAGTCAAGTACAAAGAACAACCAAGAATAGCAACAAATTCTTCAATTAGTGGACACAACTCTTGACTGTTGAATCTAAACACGTGATCCTTGACATCCTAGAAGGTGGCAGCAATATAAAGAAAATTATGATTTATTCTTAGATGCTGAAGGGATTTCAAATACTTAACATGATAGGGCAACAATCTATTCCAATCATCTCCATTAAGGCTCTTGAGAAACTTCTTCATCAAATCAAGGGTAGCTTATGTCTTGATGAAAGCCAATAAAAAGGCAGATATGAGATAATTCTTTTGACAAGCCCCATATATAGACATAGAGGCTAATATGGATAAGATTAGGATTTTTTTTCAAAATCAAATAAGGAATCAGGACACAAGAGAGCAAAGAGTGGGAGTCAAAACTTTGATATAAAATTCATAATTCTGATTGAAATTCTAGAAATTTGATAAAAAATCCAGAATTCCAATTGGAATTCTAGAAATCTGATAGAAAATCTAATGGATTTCATAAGATTTTTGACAAAAAAAGGGTTAATTAAATTTTTAGGGTTTGATCTAAGATAAAAGTCCATAAACCATTTAAAACAGGTAAAGCAATTCATAGTGAAAAAGAAAGATAAAGTAGAATTATAAAAGCATGAGTCCTAAAGATAAAAAGATTAGTCATCATGAGCTCCAGTGTCTAGTTAAGGACTCCACCCTCTAGTAAGAATGTTGCTCTGTTATGGGGGCATAGAAGTACTAATGTCATGATTGTCAAAGCCAAGATCAACAATCTATCAATGAAGCCTATCATTCTCATTCTCATTCTCATGCTCCAGATCCCCAGTATAACATTGTTGCATTAAGAATAGTTATAATCATGCATAACATGCATACATCTACATACTTGCTGCAAATACTAACCCTTCAGCTATCTCTGATCTGCATAGTAAATAATCTCTAGGATGAGGTGAGTCCATACAGATACTTTGCCTGTGTTTGAGGGATCTATAAAATAACATATATTAATTTAGTAACAAGTGTCAATTTATGCAGGACTGGAAATGCAAAATGTATTTACATGTGAAGCATTAGGAGGAGAAAAGCTAGGAATTTGAGCTACGTCAAAATACATATGCCACTCAATAGGAGTCTATACCGTAGGAGCCTAGTTATACATAGACTTATTGAGCAGGGGAACATCACCCAAAATGGTACTCAAGGAAGTATAACCTCAAACAGCCCTACTATACTGAGTGTGCTCAACCTCCTGCTCAGTCCTCTCAATGTCACCCTCAGCCTCATCCTTTATGGCAACATTAATGGCCTCTTTAACCTACACATAAAAATAAATATAATCTGCAATGATGAAAGGAACATGGTGATAGAAAATGTTCCATGACTGCATCTATAGGAATATGCTCTTAGAGATTCTCCCGAATATACTCTTGATAGTGATGAGAATGCTTGAGTAGAGTCACAGTGTCATATCCCTAAAGAGCTGCTCTAAGCTCAGGGCCAGTCATGCTACAACTCCTCAACATTGAAGAGGGAATCGAAGAAGGAACATGCCTCCTGGAAGGTCCCATATGCCAATAATAGATGCGCTCACCAATATACCACATATGACAACCATAACCAAGAAGAAAAATCCTCATATTCTCAACCCTTATAGCTGTAGCCATGAAATCATATCACTGAATGTCCTCAATACTGACCAGCCAATCTGACTTGACTTGCAAACTCATTCAGATAAATTTTATTTTACTTTCATGATTGATTAAATACTAAAAATTAAAATTTTTTTACTAGGTCCCACTCCTAGGAGTTCAGCTAATCCAGATAAGTATGCAGATCCTACTTGATATTGGCTAGATGAGAAGAGCCCCATCTCTATATTAGAGGAAGTTCCCTGTTAGAGCTAGCAGCACTGAAGCCTCAAATCACCTGATCTCTATGCCCCAGATCTGAAAAAAAGGAGAAATAGTTGAAATGAAAAGCATGAGGTTGTAAAAGTGCAAATTTAAAAGAGGTATAAGACACATATAAGACATACTTGCAAGACATACCAGAAGCCACACATCATCATAGTAGCTCTACAAACAATATCCAATATATAGTAGAGAGAGGCAAGAGTTATAGATCCCCAATCGAATGTAGTGATGATAGCAAGATCCTGAATAGGACCAAGAAGAGCAATGCTAACCTCGTGACCAGTCTCACAGAAGAGGGTAGTACCTAACAGTATCAATAAGAAGCATCTTGCTTTCTAAAGGATGAAGTGAGGTGTGGTGGTGGGTAATCTCCTAAAACCCTTAAGAAGAGAAGAAAGAAGCACTTTCTTTCGATTCTTCCATATCAAAATGAACCCGAGTAAGTCACAAACATAGCGACTCCTAGCATCCTCTATAAAAGTGCAATAGTGAATATTAAAAGGAACTGGGATACCCCCAAAGGTAATCCCAGTGATAGTAGAGAAGCTCATAGGGGAAATAGTCAGCTTACCTACTTGTGTGTGGAAGGTGTGAGTGGTATCCATCCACCTCTCGATAAGGGTGAAACATGAGTAGTGGTCTGACCTACCTTGAGTAGTCGATAAAGTAGCAATAAAGCATCAGAAGCTAGATGCCTATATATGCTGTATCATCTCTCTAAATAAATTATGAAAGAGTTCCCGAGCCAAGTGAAAGCAACTCAAGAACTTTAGTGGTTTCTGAACAAAATTCAAAAAATAACAGGATTACTTTCCTTCTAAAGCCTTGATTGTTTATCTATTTTTTTATTTAGAAAAATAAAAAAAAGGATCAAAAGACTAGATTTTTGATCGAAAACCTAGAATTCCGATCGGAAATCCATATTTTTTATCAGATTTCCAAATTTCCAATAAAAAATCTAGAGCTTTGATTTGGATTTCAATGTTCCAACTGAAAATCTAGAAATTAGATTGTAATTCTATTAATCTTCTATAATATGCAAATACTAGTTTTTCAAATTTTATTTTCAGATTAATAATCTCATGCAATTTTATAGAAAAAATTCTACAATTGCATGCATGAATTTGTTAATTTATAGACTAATAGGAATATATCTTTTTTTTTTATAGAATTAAGGACAAAAGGAAAATTCACCTCGTCTCCAGCTTGTGAGCATCTGTGAAGGTGCAAGCAAGTCAAAGGAAGCACCTCTTCCCCCTTGTTGTGCCCCAGATTATTTTGAGGAAAATGTAGTTGAGATATGATCGAATCTTATTACCTAGAGCTACTTCCATATAGTCTATGTCCTAGGGAAGCCATAGGAACAGACAGATTCTAAATCAGAGATCAGATGGAAGAATAATTAAAGAAATAATATCTTAAAATCAAGAGAAATGAAAAGAAAAAAAAGAATGAAAGGGATGGGTGATGAAGGAATTAATCAACAAAATGCAAAGTATATATTAAAGTGGCAAACATCCACTTTAGTCCTTTAACTTAGTTTGCATTCAAGTCTAAAGTTTTTCTTGCAATTTAATCCTAAATTGCAAAGCAACATGATTTGATAGTTCCTCGAATTATTAAATTATCATCATAAAAGAAATTAATGCTACAAGACTGATTCTAGTGTATTCCTATCCAAACTATACAACCGAGTATAGTTGGCATCATATGACTGAGTGTGATGAATTCTTTCAATCTAGACTATATGATTGAGTGTAGTCGACATTGTATGACCAAATACAATGTACCTCTTTTAATCCTGACTATATAATCAAGTGTAGTCAACATTATATAACTGAGTACAATGTTTCCTTTCTATCTAGACTATACGATCAAGTATGGAGCAGTTGATAGTCTATCCGACCCTGCTCCAAAGGGAGCGATAATATAAAGTCCTCGAATTTGGTGTCTTGGATCCGGTCCTTTTGGTCGTTGATCTAGTCATCATAGAAAATCTAAGCCACATGGAAGTTTCTGACACCCTTGAATGTCTATGCATCATACTATAAAAGAGAAGGAATGAGAATTAGGGAAGTTGAACAATTATTACTGAATTTTATTATTTTTTGAAGTAAAATGACTAAGTGGTTACAGACAGGTTCATTCACCTTATTATAGAGGTATAGTGCCTCATGGAAGAGGCGATTGCCTCATTGTAGAGGCAATTGTCCTTGGCCATAAGGTGATCCCTTGTGTGCTAGCATAGAGGTGATCGTCCTTCTCAATGAAGTAATTGCCTCATCAGTGAGGTGATTACCCCATAAAGAGGTGATTCCCTCTGGGTAGTGAGGGACAGTGAACAGTTTCTCTATTTTTTTTACCCAAAATCACAAATGCATGATTAATAAATTTAGTTTTAGATCATAAATGATAAATGGGTAGAAATTTAGTCTAACCTAATGTTATTTGTTGGAAAATGAGAAGAATTCAAAAACTAACCTCTTTAGATGTCGATGAGTAGATATGGCTCCTCAAGTCAGCTAAAAGAGGGATTGTATCTTCCTTTAACAATCCAAGGCTACATGAGGCATTTATAGAAGGGGGAATCCAATCCTTTTTAGGCACAATGGTGTCCTCTCATCATACATTTTTTAAAAGACATGTGCCTGGGAAAGAAAAAGGAAAAGAAAACAGAAGAGAAAGAAGAGAGGAGAAAAAGAAAAGAAAAGAAAAAAGAAAAGCGTATTTTGATAGTGGAAAGGAAGGTTAGGTTAGGTATTTTTAAAAAAAATGGTGATAATAATGGAAAGAATTTCCTTATGTGCATCCCAAAAATTGAGGTTATTAGATGAAAGTACTATAGTTGATTTGTTTTTAAATTAAACAATGTATTGGGTCAGGAGAACCCATGGAATGTAAGGGCTATTCGGGATGTATCCCTGAAGCTCGTAGTTGAGAAGAGCTATTCAGGTTGTATCCCTAAAGCTTATGATGAGAGGGGGGCTACTCAGGTTGTATCCCTGAAGCTTATGATGAGAGAGGGGCTATTCAGGTTGTATCCCTAAAGCTTATGATAAGAGAAGGGTTGTTTAGATTGTATCCCCAAAGTATATGTTTCAGTTTAGTGATGATCGGGCTAGGAAAACCTAAGAGTCTGTGTTTTAATTGAGTGACTATCGAGCTAGGAAAACCTAAGAGTCTTCATTTCTATTTAGTGACAATCAGGCTAGGAAAACTCAAGAGTCTATGTTTCAGTTAAGTGATGATCGAGCTAGGAAAACCGAAGAGTCTTCATTTCAATTGGGTGATGATTAGGCCAAGAAAACTTGAGATTCTATGTTTCAATTAAGTGACAATTGGGCTAGAAAAACCTGAGAGTCTATGTTTCAGTTGAATGATGGATGGGCCAAAAAAACCTGGGTGTCTGTGTTTCAGTTGAGTGACAATTGAGCTATAAAAACTCGAGAGTTTGTGTTTT
This sequence comes from Mallotus nudiflorus, assembly GCA_947683625.1. Taxonomy (NCBI): domain Eukaryota; kingdom Viridiplantae; phylum Streptophyta; class Magnoliopsida; order Malpighiales; family Euphorbiaceae; genus Mallotus; species Mallotus nudiflorus. Next base: position 1,475,557 of record CANTUR010000107.1, read on the forward strand.
AGTTAAGTGTGTATCGGGCTAGGAAAACTCAAGGGTTATCATTTTTAGACAAATTACCAAATATTAATGAGTGGCTGATCGGGCTAGGAAAACCCGAGGATCACAATCACATTTCAAGATTGAAGAATCAATCTCTCGACTGAAGATCGAGAGCTAGGCATGTTGTTTATCATTTTTTCTTGTGTTTGTTTTGCATGTGATTTTTTCAAAAATTATCATTGTATGCATTTGGTTCTTTGAAAAATTAAAGGGAAAACTATAGACATCCGGTTCGATTGGCCTATGATAGGAGGTGAACTGTGGATGCTTGGTTTAGTTGGCTCGTAAAAAAGCTCAATGATGAGAAATGTAAAACTTGAATGCAAGAAAGAAACCCTAAATCTTCTTAAAAATGAGCCTAAGGGCTAGAAGCCCATGAATAAGCCCAAAACCCTTCAAAACTAGTCCAAACTGCCTAGGCCTATTAGGCCTAGTGCAGGGCAAGCCAGAGAGGCGAACGCCTTTGTGAAGAGGTGATTGCCTCTATAACAACTATTGAAGAGGTGATCACCTCATCATATAGGTGCTGCCTCTATAGTAACCATTTGCTTTTATATTAAATGCAGAGAAGGTTATGGCAGCTAACTTGGTGGGCCCAACTCCTTTATAACTCAACCTTTGGTCTAAAAAAGAAATCCTTAGGAGAAGAAAGGCGTTAGAAAATGCAATGATGGAGGGTAGTAGTAGGGTATGGTTTAGGGGTGTGAATAAAAGGATGAAAAAAGAGAGAGAGAAGGGACTCTTAAGGGGGCATTTAAAAAAAAAAGACTTAGCAAAAAAGGGAGCTTTAGAGAAAATAGAGCTTTAGGAAGAGGGATTAAGAAGGTTTTTGAGGGAGGAAAAGCCTAGAGGTTGGTTTTCTTAAAAAGGGAAGGGAAGAAGCTTGCATTCAATGAGGAGATTTACATCTCCATTCATTTCTGAGGGCCAACATTTTGAAAGCTCATTATTTAGTAATTATCTCAATCCTTTTCAAGCTTAACTTATAGACTTGCATGATCTCTTTACTTGATTTCACAACTTATACTTTATTTATTTACTAATTCATGTATTCACTTCTTTATGTATTATTTGTAATATGTCTTGCTGTTACCAAGATTCCTTGAGTTTTAGGTGTGGTTGTGCATCTAGCTAGCTCTTAATAGTAGGTCTTTACTTAAAATGAAAGGTTTACCCATTTAAGAGTCATGTGAGATTATTCATCAGGTGATTGCGTCTCAGAGAGGTGATCACCTCATTGCCATGAGGTGATTGCTACTTTGACAGGGTCTCATACGACCTTGTCTTGTTTTTGTGTATATTACATAGTATTCCCATGCATGTATAGGCCTTAACTACTCAAATTTGTTTGGTATGATCCCCACAACATCGTTCAAACTAAAAGTTTAACATTTACCTTGTGTGGCATTGTACTTTTGCTTGCTTAATAGTCTCTTGATTTGATTTTATGGATTTTTATGTAATATTTTTATATATTTTGAGGAACTAACATTTTTCTTGTAATAGGGATTCATAGTCATCAAGTATTTATCCTATTAATTAGTTCTTGAGGGGTTTTACTTAAATCAAGTAGTTTATTTTTAGTTTATTTTTGGTTTATTTTCCATTTATTATACTTTTATTTTTACACAAGTGTTGTAATCCTTAATCCCTTCCCTACTTGATTTGGAATGTGTGGTTGTAAATTATAATTTTTGTTTTATTCATGGTGAATATTGGGACTAGTTGCATGAATTTAATTAATGTGCAAATCCGGACCTAATTATAAAATGCAACAATTATTTGAAGGAATTTTCAATTCATGTGATAATAAAAAAATCGTTGAATAATTAAGGATAATAAATTACAAAATGTAATTGGAGGCTAATTGTAAGGCTGGGTGGGCATTCAAATGCCTATACCTAGTTTTTAAATCTGATATTTGATGACGGTTTCTGGGAAGCTCCATGGGATTTAATTATTGTATAGTGTGTCCCTCTCCAAGTAGGCTTTATGACCTATTTCATATTTCCCAGTAGGCCTTGAGCATGCACAGTGTTGTGGTCGCCAAAGACTCAGGCATGTGCTTAACCTCGCTGCCTACACAAATATCTACATTACTAAATATTTTTATTTATATATGGTGTGGAACTAGTTGATTTGGATAGTAGAACATGTTAAACTATTGAAAATGTCCCAAGGATTATAAACATTTTAAGAAAATCAAAAGAATATTAGGGATCAGGAAAATTGACATAAGAAAATTTAAGGAGTTCATTTTCTAAAGAAGCCTACATGTCTACCAAATTTATCCCCAAGTTAGAATTATTAACCCATATTGATCTTTTCACTAGAGTGAGATTACACACTTGAGTTTTAAGGCTCAACTCAAACCTTACAATCAAAAGTTTTTTTTTATAACACTCTTACAACCAATTTTCCAAGTGTTTTATATGGCTAACACTTAAACTAATTCCTTATAATCTTAGTTCCTCACTTCTCTTCTTAATCTCAAGAATTTGGAAGAAAAGATGGAACATTCAACCCACACTCAAAAAGGTTTTAGAAAATGATAAAGGAAATTGAGAATTTTTTAGAACAATTAAATGCTAACCAATAAATTTTTACAACCACTTTATTTAATCAATTAAATGAAGTTTTAAGAGGTATATATATCCTTAAAGATAAAAAAATAGTTGTTAGATATCAACTTCATCATCTTTAACAACCTTTATCTTCATTAAATTCTGAAACAACTTTTATAGGAAAGAAGATTGTCATGATCATGATATCCTTGGTCATAACTATAAATATAAATTAAAATAGTCATTAGAGCCTTACTATGACTGTTATAGTGCTACCATGTAGACCATGACTGTTGGCCATGATCATGATATGAGGGTCACTATCTCTTTTAAATTCTATGAGATTCTTAAGTCATGCTTATGAGCTTCATCATGAAGAAAATCACAGTCATGACTAGGACAATGAGGGTCACTTCTTTTGAAGTTCATGGTCTTCCGAGTCATGCTTACGATCCTCATTCAAAACTTGTGTTACAATCATGTCACAATAGTGATCAAGACTATAAGGGTAACTAGACAAAATCCTTTTCTCATCCAATTTGATCATGATTAGGCTTGGGTTGATCACAAACCTAATGACATGAGAGTTAATTATTTGAAGTAATGTTCCCCCTCAATTGATGCACACATTAAGTTATTATTCACTATTGTTATAAATATTAAATATTAAATATTAAATGCATATTAAAAGTGATTAATGAAATGAGTTAATGCACAATATTTGAACATTTGAATAAAGTTTAAATTATGCACTTAATGCTAAAAAATATACTAAAAAATACTCAAAATATTATCTCTCCCTTTTTGGCAAAAGGCTAAAAGGAGAAAAATAAGGAGTAAAGAACCATAAAGAGCTACAAATATAAACACATAATATGTGGTTTGCATTAATAAAAAAAACACACGTTACATATAGTCCAAGACTTAATATATGATGTGAGGAAAACTAAGAGAACATAAAAACATCAAAGGAAATCATAAAAATGTGAAACATAAAAACAACTTGAAAACTTAAAATAAGAACACTAGAAAATCTAAGATTCATCTCTTTTATATGGAGGAGGAGGAGTGAGAAAGGAGATCATTAACATTCATAACCTTGTCTTTCATAAAGGTAATGAACATCATATTAGAGATAAGCAACGTGAGAGTCAACTTGTCAAATCTTGTATTAAATTTGGATTCTATTAAGGACATCCTATCAAAGAGTTGACCCTCCCATAAGGCTCTTCATTAATGGCTTTTGCTCCTCTTTAAGTGCCTTCATTCCTTGCCTTTTCTCCTTATCTACCTTTTGAGTGTCTTAAGGAGGGGCATCTTCTTCATCACCTTCTTGCTCCTTAAATTGCATGATTTAGAAATGAAGTTCCTCCATTTCATCATTTCTTCCTCTTTCCTCTTTTGGATCATCATCTTTCCAAATCCACTTATTTTAAACACTTTAAAATTATTTGTAATTTTTGACAAAAATGTAATCAAGAAGAATTGGAGGGATGGAATTAAGATTTGAAAGATTGCTTTGAAAAAATTGGGTAAGTTTAGTGAAAATGCCTCCAATGTAAATGTAACTTGAGACATTATCATTAACAAGCCACAACTTTTATTGAAGGAACTTTCATATGGCTATAGGGTCATCATCCACCATGCGATGAAGATTGAAGACCACATCAAGGGATATAACCTTATTTCTTTGGCTTTTAGTAGTAAAGGTGTAAGTAAGAAAAAAATGAATATACTAAAGGTGATACGAATGTGGTTAACTTGTACCAAAACCGTACTCAATGTTGATGTCTTTGCCAAGGATCATTCAATGAATCAAGTGAGAAAACCCTAACTACTACAAGACCCTTAAATAAAACATACTTGAGAACTATAGTTATAAAAATTAAAGGTCATTCAGTGAAAACCTAATATTAAACTACACCAATTTCAAGTTTAAATCAAATGAGGTTTCCAAATACCAAGCCTTCACTTGATAATTCTAAGAGTTCTTTTAAAAACCAAAGAAAAGACTTTATCCTCTTAAATAATTGATATTAATCAAAGAAAATTCAACTACCTTATTTTATAGACCTAAACAAGCTATTTATAATGTTATTAGAATAAAGGGTGAATAGATATCAATGACAGTTGAAAAACATGCATAAAAAACCTAAAAAATTAAGATAGTCTGATCACGCATAGCCATTCTTATTACACATAGTTGTGTGTAATTCTAAGCATAAAAAGAAAGTAATTAGGCATGGCTAGGCAAAAAATGACACACAATTGTGTCTGCCTAACACCAATCATGCACAGTTATGTCTAAATACATGCATGGCCATGTCTAAGCCTTTATCAATTAAAGATGACTAAATTAACTAAAATTTTCTTCATAAAATTTATAGCTCTTTGTCTTAGCTTTCCATGGGCTTTTTGAAGCACCTTAATCTATTTTCTATAGCAAAAGTTATGACCAAATACTAAAGCATGCTACAAAGGTACAAATTGATAAGAATTGAGCTTAAGATCATATTAAGATTATATTAATAAACCTTCTAATGTATCTCAAAGTCTTTAAATTGTAGCCCTTACAATTGAGTGGTTCATCATGTTGGTTGCTAGTGAGTTTCGCATTATACCCTCCTTCCTTAAGAAGATTCATCCTCGGATCTTACTCATCTTCTGAAGTTGGTATTCATAAGTCCTCCATGATCAAACACAAACTCCTTAGTTGAAAACTTCCACTTTGGAGTAGTAACACATAAGAGTAGCTTTAAAAGAAATTGAACTTGATTATGCATTTGAAACATAAGACTTTTATTTATGAACTTGCAAGGAATGAACTTGTTTTGCTTCCTTCTAAGCTTCACTCGAGGGATGAAATCTTCAAAGGCATTCATGACCTTATAGGCATAAGGCATTTCAACAACATCATCAAATGGATCCTTATATGGCATAAAATCTTGCAAAACAACTTTTAAAACACTAAAAAAAGAAAGATTAAAATTATTAGTATAATCATGATGAATTAATAAATCCTCATCTTTTATGATGCTCTCAATCTCTAGCTTCTTTTCTTCACTCATGCCTTGCTTATTTTCTTCTACTAAGTATTTCCTATTTCCCTTACTTAGCTCACTTAATTCATTTTCTACACTCAACTTAGTCAACTCATTATTAACACTCAACTCACTCTTTTCTTTTGTTTCATTTTCTTGAGTTTCCTTCCTCAATGTTATCCTAATTGAAGATTAAAACTCTTAATTTTTTTGTTTCATACATAATTCTTCAAAACTTATCTTTAGAGGTAATGTTTTAATTTAGCACTCTTCCCTTACATTCTTCTTCTTAACTTGTCTTGACACCACTTTAATGCCTTCAACACTCTTTAAACCTTTTTTATGCCCTTCAAAGTGATTATGCAAATCTTTATAATAATGTCTTAGTATAAATCTCTTTCATATGATAGTCTTCATCTCTTGCCATGTTGAGATAGGTTTTTCTTCACAAGGTCTTCTTGAAATTATTAGTTAATTTCACCAAGCTAATGCACAACCCATGAAAGTAATGGTTATAAGCCTAACTTTTGTCTCCTTAAAATAATTGTAATATTCAAACACAAAGTCTAACTTCTTCTCTTATGCTAAATATGCTTTGGGATCACTTTTACCATAAAAGTGGGTATCTTCATCTTTACACTCCTAAGGTTAGTATCTTGATTTCTACAATGCATATGAATTTTTTCATCAATGGATTCATCATCTTCATCAATCCATCTCCCTCTTCAAAGTTGTATTAGTGTAGTTTGATTTGTAGTGGCAAAAGTGTGTTTTGTCCATCCTCCATCCTACATATCCACTCTTGGACCTCTTGATGACTAGTTAATAATTATGTTATCTACTCTTGTATTATCCTCATGGAGAACTTCCATTTAAAATCCTTATCTACACCACTTGATCCTATCATTATTGTTGGGTTTTGTGATCCATAACACAACGGAAAAAAAACTTTTAATTATTAAAGCCTATAACCCAAATCTATGTAATTCAAATTAGATTGATTGAGAAGGTTTTCCAAAACTCACCAAGATGATTTCTAGGCAAGAATGTTGGAAGGAAGAGAGGGGGTTCACACTAATGACACCCTACCTCAGGCTTTACATATTCTTTTATCGGACTTATACGTCACCAAAAGGTAACACCCTCTATGGTATCCACATGAATAAGAAGATCTAAAGCGGTGTTACTGTGCTAGCAACTTTGTTGTCATGCAACTTAGTTTTTCTCTATATATTTTTATTTTCATAAAAGATGTAGTAGAAGAAGGAGGAGAATGAATAACTTAGCTAACCCTAGAGAAAGAGATGTTTATAGAGACATCCTATCTAAGGATTCTCTTACCAAAACAGTTTTGGTAAGATTAGACTTCCTTTTCTACTTTGATTTTAATTCCAAATTAGAACCATTTCCTATTTATTTCGATTAATCTTACCTTAAATAAATTAGGAAATAATATATATATATATATATATATATATATATATATATATATATATATATATATATATATATATATATATATATATATATATATATATTGGGCTTATTAACCCAAGTATGCTTTGGGATTATTCTAAGTGTATGAAACGGGTCAAATTAATACCCTAGTCTCAAGGACTTAGCATAGAGCAAGTCAGGTGTTGAACACTTAGGAATTTGAAATTTGTATTAACCAAATAGATACTCAAATGAATAGGCAAAGTAATATCAATATAATAATAGTTAATGTAACAAATAAAAAGAATCTAACTTACTAACTAATTACTAGAAATTCTTATGAAAAATTATAACAAAATATATGCATGAGAGAATTTACAATTCTGAATTAAATAAGAACTTTGAACATAATTATCATTCAACATATTGATTGGAAATTAGTTATAGTCTTCAAAAGCAATTCTCATTGTCGATTAAAGGTATTTCCTCTTAAAGTCTACAAGCACTCTCATGTTATTATAGAGATAAAAGAAAACCAAAAGATATTATATTTATTCTTATTCCCTTAAGATGAAATCCTTATCTCCAAGCAATATTCAATTCTTAAGTAATTTGAATTACATTCCACCAAATTACCCCAACTCTCGTTATGAATACTTTGATTAACAAGTTACATATGATGATTAAGTATACATAACACCATTTGCACCAATTAAAATTAAATCATAAATAATAAAAGATAAAAATGTAGTTCTTAAGATTAATTCATCATTGTAATCCTCATACAAGACTTAGCCAAAATACATGATTAAGAAAGCAAACAATAATCAAATACAACATTGAAAAGGAAAGAGAAAAGATTGAATGAATAAAACCCTTCTACTATGTCCTCTAAAACTTGCTTGATGGTGAATGATCTTCCTTTACTTCTTGGCTTTGTCTTCTTTAAGTTTGTCTCCTCCAAAACTAGATTTGACAAATGATTTCTAAAATAAAAACTAAGTAGTAATAATTGTCCTTTTACAATGCTCTTTATATGTACTTCATATATCTCACTTGTTATCTATCTTTAAAACACCACTTATATTATTTATATCTAAAACAAGGCTAAATTTATGTATTTATAGACCTCAGAAGTGGCTAGAAGTGACTAGAATTCATTTAGAGTTGGAAAGACACGACTTGACATGAAAAGTCACTCTCTTTTGCGTATGCAGTAACTTTAAGGGAATTTTCGTCCATCTAGTTGACCTTAAATCTAAAATTTTCATGTATCAAAGTTGTAGATCATTATTTTATATTTTTATCATAACTTGAATCACCTAATTTGGATGTTTTTAGAAGAAGTTATGGCTAAAATACGAAAACTGTTAAAACTAGAAAATTGCAACTCTTTGAATAGGAATCACTATCATGACTTATTACATGGTAATGAATCATCACAAAGGCTCTCTGTTATGAGTCGTGCCTCTGGTGATGACTCTTACCTCTTCTCAAAGATTTAAGATTGACTTCTTATGCTTAACTTGTTCTAATCAGCTCCAACTCTCTTCCAAACATTATTTGAGCCTAAAACATGTATAAAACTTACATAATAAACCATAAAGATAAAACAAGTAAAAACAACAATTTCATAATCAAATAAACACACAAAACATTATGAAATCAAATGAAAATAAACCTTAACTAAACTAAATAACTATGCACATTTGCATTATATCAAACTTCCCCATACTTAGATCTTGCTTGCCCTCAAGCAAGAAATAAAGATCTACTAATTTATCTCAATTTACTAAGAATAAAATAAAAAAAATGCAAATTCAAAGTTTTAACCAAGCTACTTAACCAAAATAGTCATTCTTTGAACTTAAGTTTCCTAGAAACAAAAGCAACCTTGAGACAATATTAAGCAGACACATTAACTCACTTTTCTCATGGCATTTTTAGACATTATATATATATATATATATTTGATGTTTTCTTTCTGAATGAATGTAACTAAAGGGCATACTCAATTACACATAACTTACTTGAAATACATCTACTTATGATGTTATACATCCTTGCCAAGTGAATGTAACTAAGGAGCATACTCAATTACACATAACTTACTTAAAATGTATCACTTCACAAGCATTAGTTGTTTATTTATTTATTTTTTTTCTTTGTCCTCATCCATTATTGAAAAGCAAGTTCAACGTAAATTATGGCTATAGTTTCCCTAAGGCAACTCAAATTCCTAAGAAAACCTAAGCTTAAATCCTTACCACCTTAGCCTTAAGCATAGTTAGTAAGTTGACTAAACATTTTTTTAGATCTTAGAAATAATAAAAAGAGATAAAAATAAAAATATAAACTTATAACCTATACTAAATGAACTTCTAACTTCTACCAATTGAGCATAAAAATCTAACTATCAACATTAAAATTTAACCTCAATCAAAATCAATAAGCCTTATAAAATAACTATTTATTAAATATAAGAGAAGAATGAATGAAAATATAATGCAAAATAGAAAAACACATATCAATAGTATACTAATAATATATTAATATAATCCCCTAATAAAATCACTTCCCCCACACTTAAAGATACACATTGACCTTAATGTGATGAAAAATAAAGTAAGGAAAGGAAAGTAGTACTCCCCTAATCATCCTCTGAGGTACGATGAGGAGACTTGATTGGATATCCGGAATGAGCAAAGAATTGGTTCAGCTTGTATTCCATCTTCCTATGTCTACGATCGAGTTATTGGTTCTGAAACTCCATGTCATTCAATTGAAGTTGCATTGCAATTTGTGTCTTCAAGATTTGATCCTAAACATGTGGTTGTGCACTTGAGGAACCACCAGCTTCCCTTTGAATGGGATAAGTATGTAAAGGGACATCACCATATGGTGTATAAGAAGGAAAATCCTGCTCAAGATTAGTCTCTTCTTCCTCTTCATCTTGATGTTCCTCAACTGAAGGTGGTTATTCAATCCCTCTTAAACATGATCTCATTTTTGCAGGAATTAAATGAAATGCAGCATCCACAACTTCTACTCTTACAAATGCTTGTTTTCCAAAATAAGAACACTCAACAAATTGAGTATAGTTATCAAGATCAATATTCAAAGCTTTAGTAATAATAGTAATCACATGTCCATGAGTTACAGGTGCATCTTTACGTGGAGCCCAAGCCAACAACTAATTAAATATCCAATAAATCAAACAAACTTGTTTTTTTATTATGAATGCACCACATTAAAAAACTCTTGTGAAGTAATGTGATTAAATTTAGTTTTGTGAAAAATGACACATACAATCACCTTATGCAATAACTAGTGTTTCAAGTCTTTGATAAACATAACATTTCCTTTCCTGGGTTGAAATGGTGTGTGCAAATCAGTAAGCATTCATTCAATTTAAAAGATGGTAGGGGATCATATAATCCATCCTTTTTAAAGCCAAAGACATGTTGAACGAAAGAGTATGTAATTTGATATTTATTTCCATGCATTCAAAATTCCAGAATTTGAGAGTTGTTTGAATTCGCATCCAATGTATTGTAAAATTCTGTAATTAATTCCACATATGTATCTTCATGCATGGAGACAAACTTCTTAAGTCCACATTGTGTCAACATTCTATCAAAAGATTCAAACATACCCACATCATTTAAGAGAGAATCAGGAATGTACTTACAAGCTGTGATTTCCCTAAACTTGATAGTGGTAAATCGAGCACCCTCTTAATGAGAAAGGATAGGAAACTTAGCTTTGTAAGTTTGTGAAAGATTTTCATCTTCTTAATGTTACTCCTCTTCCACATAAGGTCTCTTGGATGATGATGCTCTTGTCTGACCCATTTGAAGAGTATTATTTAAAGAGACCTTAAAGTGTAGAGAATGAAGTTGGTAGATAGTGATAAAAAAAAAAAGAAATATGGAGATTAAGAATGTGATAATTTGATTAGGGTTAAGAAAGAAGAAGAGGGAAAAAATAAAAATGAAGAGACTAAGTGAGGAATTAAAGGAAAAATGAAAAGACTAAGTGTGTGTGTGTGTGTGTATATATATATATATATATATATATATATATATAAGAAAAAGAGTAATGAAGAGACTAAACAAGGAAATAAAACCGTATGGGATTTTTGTGTGTTGGGAAGGTATAGTCAAAGGGTGTATAGATAGAGTTAGTAGGGTAGGGGTGTAAGTGATAGTGATAAGTCATGGAGAATGGTGAAAAGGCATGAGAAATTTTGAAAAGGCATGACTTTTCACTATTAGGAGTTGTATTTATTGGGGAAATAAATAGAATAGGACAAATAAATTAACAATATAAATGTGTTAAATGCAAGAATATTAATAATATAAATTCCTATATATATATATAATAATAATAATAATAATAATAATAATAATAATTATTATTATTATTATTATTATTATGCAAAATAGGGTGTGAAAGTGAGTGGCATGAGTCATCACCTTTGGTGTCGACTCGTCACCAACACTTTTTGTGATAAGTCGTCACCATTGTGATGACTCAGCACCATGCAATGCAGTATGTCATGAGTCTTGCCTTGAATGACAACTTGTGTTTGTGGGGTTCTGTGACGAGTTCTGCCCTTTGTGACGACTCATCACCAAACAATGTTTCCCCTATATTTGTTTATTATTATTTTAAATAATACTAATATTAATAGTACTACTTAGTACTTGAATTGCATATATTGAAGAATTAAAGGTTAAGTAAATAATAAAACTTAGAAATGTGTTAGCACTTAGTAAATAGAAGGCTAATTCTAAATGTAGAAATAAGAAAAACTAAATGAAATTCACAACAAAATAGAACTATAATCAAACCTTGCTAAATTTAAAGGTCTATAGCTAGATCTTACCTTGGTTAAATTAAGGTGTCGATAGAGAAATAAATTGACTTGGATCAATTGCTTCATTAATCAAGTAAGGCTTCAGATGATGTTCGTTAACCTAAAAGATTTCCCCCTTTTCATTGGAAATATTGACTACACCATAAGGATAAACTTTGATAATTATGAATGGATAGGACCATTGTGACTTTAACTTTCTTGGAAATAACCTGAGATGTGAATTATAAAGGAGAATAAGCTCTCCCACTTTGAATTATTTTTTGGATAAATGCTTGTTATGCCATAACTTGGTGCGATCCTTGTACAAATTTGCATTCTCATAAGCATTCTTTCTTAATTCATGTAACTCATTAAGCTAAAGCAATCTTTTCCTACCGGCTTTCATCAAGCCAAAATTCAATGCCCTTGTTGCCTAATATGCCTTAAGCTCAAATTCAACGGGTAAATAACAAGACTTACCATAGATCAATTGATAAGGAGTGAGGCCAATGAGAGTTTTAAAGGCTATCCTATATGCCCATAATGCATCATCTAACTTCAATGCCCAATCTTTTCTTGAAGAAGACACGATTTTCTCAAGAATCCATTTAATCTCTTTATTACTTACCTCAACTTGCCCACTTGTTTGTGGATGATATGAAGTAGCTATCTTATGTGTCACCCTATACTTTTTCAGAAGAGCTTCAATCACATGATTATAGAAATGTGATCCTCCATCACTAATCAATGCTCTTAGAGTACCAAACCTTGGGAAGATTACCTTCTTGAGCATCTTCTTGACCATTTTAACATCATTAGTAATGGTTGGCATTACTTTTACCCATTTAGAGACATAATCAACCATAACTAAAATATACTTGTTACCTAATGAACTAGTAAATGGACCCATGAAGTATATTCCGCACACATCAAAGAGCTTAACTTCTAGTATGCCTTGTAAAGGCATCTCCTGTTTGTTAGATATGTTACCCATTCTTTGACATCTATCACATGCCAGTGCAAATTCTCTAGAATTTTTAAATAAAGTTGGCAACCAAAAATTAGATTTTAGTACTTAGATGTTGTTTTTATTGCACCAAATTCCCTCAAACATTCATAGAATGGCAATTTCGTAAAACATCTTGAGCTTCATCATTAGGAATGCACCTTCTAATCAAACCATATGCACATCTCTTGTAAAGCAATGGCTCCTCCCAATAGTAAAATTTGCTATCAAGTAAGAATTTCTTCCGCTATTTATAATCCATTCCATAAGAATACCACTTATAAGATAGTTTGTGATATCTGCAAACTATTAAAGTTACTTTGATGCCACACTTAAAAGATGTTCACCATGAAATGTCTCATTAATAGGTACTCCATCATCATGTTCCTTTAATTTATCCTTATTTAATCTAGATAGATGATCTGTTACCAAGTTTTCAGTGCCTATCTTATCTCGCACTTCCCTATCAAACTCTTGAAGCATTAATATCACCATAAGAGCCTAGGCTTTGCATCTTTCTTACTTAAAAGGTACTTAAGAGCGGCATGTTCTAAATATACAATCACCTTTTACCCTATAGGATATGCTCTAAACGTGTCAAATGCATACACAATAGTAAGCAACTCCTTGTTCATGGTGGTATAGTTGATTTGAGCATCATAAAGTAGTTTGCTAGCATAGTAGATCACATAAGGCATTCCTTCCTTCCTTTGACCAAGAACAGCTCTCACCGTAAAGTTACTAGCATCACACATAATTTCAAGTGGTTGCTCCCAATTAGGTGGTTGCAAAACTGGTGCTAAAATAAGAGCCTACTTTAAAGCCTCAAATGCTTTAATGCATGCCTCATAGAACTCAAATACAACATCTTTAATAATTAGTTTGCATAATGGCTTTGCAATCTTGGAAAAAGCTTTAATAAATCTCTGATAAAAACCCGCATATCCAAGAAAGCTTCTTATTTCCTTCACATATTTTGGATGTGGTAGTTTAACAATCACTTCTATTTTTGCCTTATCAACTTCACTGCCTCTCTTAGATATTAAGTGGCCAAGCACAATTCCTTTTTATGCCATGAAGTGACATTTTTTCCAATTCAAGACAAATCCATGCTCCTTACACTGATAAAAAACTTAAGAAATATTTTCTAGACAATTTGCAAAGTTAGATCCATAAACACTAAAGTCATCCATGAAAACTTCTACACAATCATTAAGTAAATCACTAAATATTAAAAACATACATCTTTAAAAAGTTGTAGGTACATTACATAAACCAAAAAGCATATGCCTAAATGCAAAAGTACCACATAGGCATGTAAATGTAGTTTTAGATTGGCCTTCAGGATGAATAGGAATTTGGTAAAAACCACTTAGTCTATCCAAATAATAAAAATATGAAAAATTAGCTAGCCTCTCAAGAACTTGGTCGATAAAAGGTAATGGAAAATGATCCTTTCTAGTTGCTTTATTTAACTTTCTATAATCTATGCACATACGCCATCCAGTGATAGTTCTAGTAGGTATTAAATCATTAGATTCATTCTTAACAACGGTTAAGCCTCCCTTCTTTGTAACAACTTGAACAGGGCTCACCCAATTACTATCAGTAATAGAATATATGATTCTATTATCAAGCAACATAATTACCTCCTTTCTCAATACTTCCTTGAGAGTGGGATTTAATCACCTTTGACCTTCAATGGAAGGCTTGGCATTATCCTTTAAAAGAATTCTATGCATACACAATTTTGGACTAATACCCTTCAAATCACTAATAGAATAACCAATGGTAGACTTATAACTAAGCAACACATCACATAAGGCATCATTATTAACATTAGACAAAGACGAATTTACAATAAAAGGAAATTCAAAGTTAGAGTCAAGAAATGCATATCTTAAATTGAATGGTGAAGGCTTGAGCTCTAAATTCACTTTTTCATTTATTGTAGTGACCTTTGGATCATCATCCCCTTTTAAGGGTTCAAACCTTGAAATCTTATGGGAAGGTAGGTACAAAGTTACCTCCAAAAGTTGATCACTAGTCTCATGGACCTTATATGGCTCAATCGGATCTTACTTTAAGCATCCATGTATGACCTCATCCACACATTCATCAAAAACATCAATGGACTTAATTCTACTTGCTACTTCCATTGGTATAGACTTCATTATCTTGAATACATCAAACTCTAAACTCTCATTATTCACTTCTAACGTAATCTTGCCTTTTTTCATATCTATAATTACACCAACAGTTACCAAAATCTATATTCCAAACAAAATTAGAATCTTTAAATCTTCCTCCATTTCCATAACTATAAAATCAGTTGGTATTACAAACTTCCCCACTTGGGTTGGCACATTTTCAAGAATGCCAAGTGGATAGGTGATGGATTTGTCTGCTATGGAAAGACACATGTTTGTAGGTTTGATTTCTCCCAAATCAATCCTCTTGTATATGGAGTAAGGCATAAGACTAACACTACCTCTAATATCACAAAAAGCTTTATCAAAATGAGTACCGCTAATAAAACAAGGAACTGTAAAATAACCTGGATCTCCTCGTTTTAGTGGAGATTTGTAATACATAACTTTGGATTCTTTAATAAGTGATACTAAACTATAGTTTTTAAGCTTGTTCTTATAACTAATAATATCTTTAAAAAACTTACCCCATGCTAGCATATCTCTAATGGAATCCATAAATGGTACGATAAGAGTGATTTCCTTAAGATAATTAAGGAATTTGCTAAACTGCTTATCTAAGTTCTGCCTCATGAATCTTTGAGGGAAAGGTAGTGCCTTAAGATCTACCTTTGGCTCATCATTCTTAGGAGAGTTGATATGATCATTTTTACCCTTCTTTGCACTTTCAACATCATTCTTGCCACTAATATCCACATTATTGGTTATACTATTAGCTTCAATCCCTACCGCTTCATCATCATCAACCATGACCTTATTTTTACTAGCACCATTTTCAACCTCCTTACCACTACTTAAGGTAATTGCTTGACAAGTCTCTTTCACTGCAAACTTCGATTGGCTAGGAAGCTTTCCTAAGGGTTTAGTGTTTGAAGAGGACGCTTGTTGAGCAATTTGATTTTCAAGAATGTGATTGTGAGTAGCAAGTTGTTCAAGCCTTATGTTGATTTGCTTGAATTGCTTTTCACTTTGTTTGTTGATGGTCATTTGTTGGTTGACAAATTATTCTATAAGATTTTCAAGGTTGGATTTAGGTTAGGTATGATTGAAGGTTTATTATTTCATAGGGAATCCAACTGGGTTTGGGTCTTGGTGTTTAGGTTAAATAGAGGGTTCATTTATGAAGATGTATTTAACTAAGAAAATCTTGGATGGTTCCTCCATTAAGGATTATACGAATTTGAGTTCAACCCCATCCTTTGGTTGAAAGTTCCTTGTACATAATTCACATCTTCATTAGAACTCATACTACACTGAGAATATGAATGCGATCCTCCATACAATTCACAAACAACATTGGTACTTTCTAAAGAGATGATTTAATGCTTACTTACCATTTTTGTGAGAGCATCTACCTTTACATTCAACAAATTAATGGTCTCAAGTTGTAAGACTCCTTTTTTTTTTGCCATTGTTGTCACATCACCCATGTATCCTTAAGATGCAAGTTCTTCGAGCAAGGTAACGGCTTCCTTAGCCATCTTATCCATCCACTAGAGGCTACATTGATAATATTTCTGTTCTCCTCCATCAACCCATTATAGAAAATTTGAAGGATCATTTGATCTGGTAAGTCATAATGTGGATATTTCCTTTGAAGTTCTTTAAATCTCTCCCAAGCTAAATAAATTATCTCACTTCCATTTTTCTTGAAAGTTGTAATCTCATTGTGAAACTAGGCTATCTTATGTGGTGAAAAATACTTATGCAGGAATGCTTGTTTCAATTGGTCCCACATTGTGATTGATTCACTAGGCAAACTAGCAAAGCCATATTTATGCCTTTTCCTTAATTGAAAATGGGAAAAGTCTAAGCCTCATTGCATCATCGATCACACCATTGATCTTGAAGGTTGCATATACATTAAGAAAAGTTGATATGTGTGCATATGGATCCTCTCCTTGTAAACCTCCAAATTGAATTTTCTACACCATTTGGATGATACTTGGCTTAATTTCAAAATTGTTATTAGCAATGGTTGGGGCCATAATTCCTCCGAAACCTCTCAAAATGTTGGGCATAGTAAAATCGCTTAATGTTCTTCTCTCCAGTTAAGCCATATTATCAAAATTCTATTGGTTCACTTTTCTATATCTTTGGTCCCTATATAAAGCATGTATAGTTAAATCAATTTTAGGATCAAAGTATAAAGTATTATCACTTGTACTTCTAGTAAGCATCCTAAAAAGCAAAATTACATTAAATCTAAAACTAACAACTAAAAAACAAAAACTAATTAAACAAAACAAAATAATAATGAAAGTAAGGCCTAGAACAACCTTTCTCTACCCTAAGTTAATAAAAGTTATTTAAACAAATTCCTTGGCAATGATGCCAAAATTTGATTGCGGGTCAAATTAATACCTTAGTCTTTAGGACTTAGCATAGAGCAAGTCGGGTGTCGAACACTCGTTAATTTGAACTTTGTATTAACTGAATAGATACTTAAATGAATAGGTAAAGTAATATCAAGATAATAATAGTTAATGTAATAAATAAAAAGAATCTAACTTACTAACTAATTACTAGAAATTCTTATGAGAAAATACAATAAAATATATGCATGAGAGAATTTACAATTCCAAATTAAATAAGAATTTTGCACATAATTATCATACAACATATTGATATGAAATTAGTTATAGTCTTCAAAAGCAATTCTCATTGTCAATTAAAGGTATTTCCTTTTAAAGTCTACAAGCACTCTTGTGTTATTATAGAGATAAAAGAAAACTAAAAAGATATTATACTAATTCTTATTCCCTTAAGATGAAATCCTTGTCTCCAAGAAATATTCAATTCTTAGTTAATTTCAATTACATTCCACCAAATTACCCTAACTCTCATTATGAATACTTTGACTAACAAGTTACATATGATGATCAAGCATACATAACACCATTTACACTGATTAAAATTAAGTCATAAACAATAAAAGATAAAATGTAGTCTTAAGATTAATTCATCAGCAATCCTCATACAAGACTTAGCCAAAATACATGATTAAGAAAGCAAACAATAATCAAATACAACATAGAAAAGGGAAGAGAAAAGATTGAATGAATAAAACCTTTCTACTATGTGTTCTAAATGTTGCTTGATGGTGAATGATCTTCCTTTGATTCTTGGCTTTGTCTTGTTTAAGTTTGTCTCCTTAAAAACTAGATTTGACAAATGATTTCTAAAATAAAAACTAAGTAGTGATAGTTGTCCTTTTACAATGCTCTTTATGTCTACTTCATATATCTCACTTGTTATCTATCTATAAAACACCACTTCTATTCTTCATATCTAAAACAAGTCTAAAGTTATGTATTTATAGACCTCAGAAGTGGCTAGAAGTGACTAGAATTCGTTTAGAGTTGGAAAGGCACCACTTAACATGAAAAGTCACTCTCCTTTGCAGATGCAGTAGCTTCAAGGGAATTTTCATCCATCCAAATGACCTTAACTCTAAAATTTTCCTTTATAAAAGTTGTAGACCATCCTATTATCTTTCTAGCACAACTTAGATCACCTAATTTGGATATCTTTAGAGGAAGTTATAGCTAAAATACAACAACTATTAAAACTAGAAAATTGCAACTCTTTGAATAGGCATCACTGTGATGACTCATTACATGGTGATGACTCATCATGGAGGCTCTCTATTATGAGTCATGCCTTTGGTGATAACTCATACCTCTTCTTAAAGATTCAAGCTTGACTTCTTATTCTTCCTAACTTGTTATAATCAACTCTGAGTCTCTTCCAAACATGTTAAACATGTTTTGAGCCTAAAACATGTATAAAACCTACATAATAAACCATAAAGATAAAACAAGTAAAAAAAACAATTTCATAATCAAATAACATATAAAACATAATGACATAAAATGAAAATAAACCTTAACTAACCTAAATAACTATGCCCATTTGCATTATATCAGTGTGTGACCCTATAGGTTCAAATAACATTGGCAGTGGCCTCAAATTCCCATTTTAGTCCATAAGTCATAATTGGTCTCTAGCAGGACATTATAACTAGCCAAGTTGTGTGAAGGCTGATAATACAATATAACCTAATACACAGGTTGTATTAGAGTCCTTTTCTTACATGATATCCTGATTGAACATAAGACATGGATTATGTTATCTTTATATTGTATCATCATATTGTTTCTTGGTCCCAAGTAGAATGATACTGATAGCTCTTTATCATTCTAGCATGCCCATGCATTTCTATTCAATCTAACTCATTGAGGGGCCCAACAGATATCTTCTCAAAATAATTGAGGGACAAATTCCATATTAACCACTCACATTCTTCACATAACTCATTGTATATCTAATCACAACTTATTTTACCATCCAGTTAAAATGGCTTAGAGATGTTTTAAAATACAAAACTCATCATGTATGAAACCATGGTGATCTCAGGTCAAAGGACTTAAATAATACTACTGTGATGAGAATTACCTATAACAATAATCCATGTGGTATTCTCATAGTGGGTTAATCCAGTACACCATTTCTCTAGATATGTACCTATGAGTTTGACTTAATATCTTATATATATGATCATTAAAACTTAATTATAGTATTATCAAGTGTCATATAAGAATTTTACTATAAATTCAAGTATTTAATGATCTTAGTAGAATTAACTAATCAATGATAATACTAGAATTAGCCAGTAATAATAAAAATGCCTCTATATTATTAAAAATAGAAATATGACAATGCTAAAGTATGGCCATTACATAATTGACCTAGGGCATAATATTAGCAATCTCCCACTTGCACTAGGCCTAATCAACATTGTATCTCATACCTATTGACCTAGTATGACTCTCATGCTTAGCTTGTGGAAGAGGCTTAGTTAGTGGATCAACAACATTGTCATCTATTTTACTCTAAAATCATCATGTCTCCTTTCTCAATGACTTCTCTAATAAAATTATAATGCCTAAGTATATGTTTCGATTGACAATGTGATCTAAGTTCCGTAGCATATGCTATGGCTTTATTGTTATCACCATACAAGTCCACTTGATCTAATATACTAAGAATAACTCCTAATCTATTTATGAACTTTTTGATCCAAACAACTTCCTTAGTTGTCTCTAAGGCAACTATATACTTAGATTTTATTGTAGAATTAGCAATGGTATCTTACTTTAAGCTTCTCAAGGTCACTGCACCTCCATTTAAACAAAATACATAGTTTGATTATGATAAAAAATCATCCTTTTCAGATTGGAAGCTAGCATCTGTGTAACCATTTACAACTAGCTCATCTTCCTGCCCACCATATAGTACAAATGCATCCTTAGTCCTTCTCAAGTACTTAAGGATATTCATAATTGATATCTAGTGACTTTCACCTAGGTCTAACTAGTATCTACTCGTTATGCTTAAGGTATATAAGACATCTAGTCGAGTGCATAACATGGCATACATGATGGATCCAATTATAGAAGCATATGGAATTTTACTCATGTGGTCTCACTCATCTTGTGTCATTGGACACTAAGTCTTGCTAAGACTAATGCCATAGGACATTGGCAAGAATCCTCTCTTAGATTTTTACATACTAAACCTATTAAGTACCTTGTCAATGTAAGTGTCTGACTTATGCTAATAAGCCTTTTAGATCTATCTCTATAGATCTTGATGCCTAAAATATAGGTGGCTTCACCTAAGTCTTTCATTATGAAACAATTCCCTAACTCTGTTTTAACATTTTCTAAAGTAGGAATATCATTTCCAATGAGTAATATGTCATCAACATATAGCACTAGAAAACCTATTGCACTCCTACTGACCTTTTTTTAAACACAAGGTTCATATTCATTCTTAATGAATCCAAACTCTTTGACTACTTCATCAAAATTAAGATTCCAACTTTGAAAAGCTTGCTTCAATCCATAAATGGATCTTTAAAGCTTGTAAACCTTTTCAAAATTCTCAGGATCGACAAAACCCTCTGGTTGTGTCATGTACACATCCTCAATTAGGTTGTCATTAAGGAAGGCTATTTTGACATCCATTTTCCATATCATATAATCATAGTACACAACTATAGTAAGGAGAATTCAAATAGACTTAAGCATAGAAGCTAGTGAAAAGATTTCATCATAGTTTATACCAAGTGTTTACTTGAAACCCTTTGTAACCAGTCTTGGTTTAAAGGTATGCACACTGCCTTCCATGTCAGTTTTCATTTTAAAAACCAATTTGCACCAAATAGTTTTTAAACCTTCAGCTGGATCAATCAAAGTTCATACTTGATTATTATACATGGATTGCATTTCTAACTTTATGGCCTTTAACCATTTCTTATAGTCTGGACTTTCCATAGCCTCTTAGTAGGTTATGGGCTCACTTTGATCCATAATTATTACATTGTTATTATATGATATAAGAAATCCATATTTGTTAGGATTATAACATGTCCTACCAGACCTTCTAGGACCTTATGGTATTAGTGTATATTCAACATTACTTGTTGATCCAGTTAAGGTTCCATATGTGGTATAATGTTACTCTATAGTTCTTGAATTTCTTTAAGTTTTACTTTACTTGTAGTAGTTCATTTGGAAATATATTCTCTTTCCAAAAAGACACCATCCTAAGTAACAAACACTTTGTTCTCAAGAGCAAGGCATTTATCTTATTTGTGTGCTAATTTATCCAAATTTTGATACTTCATAGGAGTTTTCCCCAAATTTTAAGAAAAGATAAATTAGGAGTTTTCCCATTCCATATCTTATATGGTGTCTTTTCAACTGCCTTTGATGGAACTTTATTCAAAAGGAATGTAGCAGTTTCTAAAGCATAACCCCTAAAAAAAGATTGGAAGATCTGACTAACTCATCATAGATTGAACCATATCTAATAAAGTTTGATTTCTCCATTTAGATAAACCATTCCATTATGGTGTTCCTAGTAAAGTCAATTATGAAACTATTCCATAATCTCTACGATGATCAATAAAATCTTAGCTTAAATATGTGCCACCTTGATCAAATTTTACTGCTTTAATATTCTTACTAAATTGATTTTGTACTTCATTTATGAACATTTCAAAAGATTCATATTTGTGTTTCATTAAATAGACATAGCCATATCTACTGAAATCATCTGTGAAAGTAATGAAGTACATATAACCTCCTCTAGTAGTATAAGGCCCAATAAGTCATTAGAATGGACTGCACACATTAGAATGTATAAGGCCCAATAAGTCATTAGCGCTTTCATTATGTCCAGTAAAAGGCATCTTAATCATTTTTCCTAATAAATAAGAATCAAAATTTTCAAATGATTCAAAATCAAATGACTTTAAAATTCCATGTTGATGGAGTTTCAAAATGCATTTCCCATTTATATGGGCTAAACAACAATGCCAAAGATAGGTTTGTTTAAATCATTAGATTTAAATTTCTTTGTATTAATGTTATAGATGGACTTTTCATTAGTGTCTTTTATGTTTCAAAAATAAAGATCATGATTTCATAAAGCACATCTATAGAAAACATTATCGTAATAAAGGGAGAATTTATTATTCCTAATAATAAATTCAAAACCATTCTTGTCCAAATAAGAAATAGAAATGATATTCCTACTTAAAGCAAGTACATGATAACAATTTTCCAAATTTAAAACTAGTTCACTAGGTAAAGTTAATTCATAAGTTTCTACAGCTAATTTAGCAACTCTTTCTCCATTTCTAACTCATAGGTCCACTTCATCTTTAGCTAAGATTATACTCCTTTTTAGACCCTGCACATTAGTACAAATGTAAGATCCAACACCGGTATGTAATAACCAAGAATTAGAAGTAAATAAATTGACTTTTATAACATGAATACCTGAAGAGGTAGTCACACTGCCCTTATTTTTCTTTAGATCATCCATAAAGATTTTGCAATTTCTTTTCCAATGATTAGGTTCATTGTAGAAAAACATGTTCCTTTTTTAGGTGGTTTTGCTTAGGATGCAGGCTTAGGCTTGCGCTTCTGAAAGCCTTTAAAAGCCTTAAGTTTGCCTTTACCCTTTCCCATCCTTTTCATACCTTTCCCTTTATTAACCATTAAAACATCCTTGGTAGTTTTAATGTTCTTCTAAGTAGTCTTAAGCATCCTATACAATTCAAAAATAGTTTTGTTCATGCTATACATGTTATAGTTCATAAAAACCTATCATATGGTTCTGGCAAAGACTGGAGAATGATATCAATGGTCAAATCTTGCTTAATCTTAAAACCAAGCCTTTCTAGATCTTTAAGATGACCTTTCATCTTAAGAACATAGGGAGCCACTGAGCTGCTAGCAGTCAACTTGCAAGGAAGCAATGCATTTATAGTGCTAAACCTTTCAATTCTAGCTTTCTCTTTAAACATTTACTTGAGATGGATAATTATGGTATAAGCATCCATCTCCATTAGTTTCTTTTGGAGATTTAAATTTATGCATCCAAGCATGAGGTAAGTGACATTAATATAATAATTAAGACACTTAGTATGAGCATCCTTTTGAGCTATAGGAGCATTAGCAACTGGTTCATCAAGGATAGGTTGATCAAGGATATATTCCTTTATTTCTTGCTTAAGAACAATTCTTAAGTTTCTATACCAGTCAAGGAAGTTAGTCCCATTAAGCTTATCCTTATCAAGGATCGATCGTAGTGACAAATTAGATGTTATGTTTAATGCCATTATCTACAAGAAAACATATACAGTGTACTCGTTGTTTTATCAACTTATTTTAATGAGGTATAATTATAAATCCCAAAATAATTTATTCAAATTAATAACCCTCAAGTTAACTTGTAAATTGTAGTGGGTTAAGATCTATATTTTACCATAATGTAAGTGAGCTTTGGCTCATCGCCTAAAGATATGGTTATTTAGGTAGGTAAGTCTTGCCATTTACATCTCATGTAAATCTTGGAAGGTATGACATTTGATATCACATGTCCTGGTTAAAAATCCCATCTAATGCCCTAGGACCAAAACCCTTTTGAAGACCTAGTTAAGTCAAACCATAACAAATGTTTTGAAATCACTGTTTTCCAACTAGCCTCCTCAGATGATTTAATACACCCATATACAATAATCTTAGGCTTGACAAATGTTTGAGCATATAGGATGCATCATGGTGACTTAATATTAAATAAGGGTTCCCATTTATTTTACTTTAAGTGGATATTACTATATTGTAAACATGAATAGCATCTCATACATAATATAATAATAAAGCAATAAAGTGAACGTGACATAGCATGACCAAAATCTAGATTAATCTTCATAAGACTATGAAGATCAATGGTCAATCCTATGTAGCAATACTTCTTTCATTTTGAGCCTTTCACCTTGGATCTCCACTTTGAGTTTCCACATTGGATCTCCATCCTTATCCTCCTTTTGGGTCTCCATATTGAGCCTTGATTTTCATTACATCATATGTTGTGATCTATACTATTATATTCTACTTAGTAAAATAAAATTATAAGAAATGAAAAATGACTCATAGGTCATATTTAAAAATTACAACCCATAAAAGAATAACAAAAATCCAATCACATTTGCTCTTAAGGGCCATGCTATGCACCATGCATTTTTTACACTAAACATATGTAGCATAATAGATTAAATTTTTTATTAAAATCAATTATTATGGTGAGAAAAATGCATATGGTGAAAATGCAAACAACCTTTGCATCTATAATATGAAGATTTACATCAAAAATTGCACGATACCATTTTATACATTATTGTACGACTTGTACATCCAAATTTTTACACTATAAAACAACATGTATTTTCTAAAAATTCATACTATAAATGGTGTTTACTCATATTAAACAACCATAGACATTAATCTAAATAATGTACATAATTGTTTTCAATGTAGATTAATTAAAGCATTATATAAAAACGTTCAAATGAAATTTTGAAAACACTTTTCAAAATGAAATATATCACATTTATTTCAAAAAAAATTTTTCAATTCAAATGTATATATCACATATATCATAAAATTAATTTAATTGAATTACAAGTGGTTTTGATATCATTGTTGTGTTTCGTGATCCATAACATAACAGAAAACAAAACTTTTAATCACTAAAGCCCATAATTCGGATCCATGTAATTTGAATTAGATTGATTAAAAAGTTTTTCCAAAAGTCACTAAGAAAATTTCTATGCAAGAACATTGGAAGGAAGAGAGGGGCTTCACACTAGTGACACTTAACCTTGAGCTTTACATATTCCATTGTCAGATTGAAATTTTAGCAAAAGGTCACACCCTCCACGGTATCCATATGAATAAGAAGATCCAAAGTGGTGTTAGTGTTCTAGCACTTTTATTATCACACAACTCAGTTTTTCTCTATGTGTTTTTCTTTTTAGAAAAGACATAGTAGAAGGAGGAGGAGAATGAATAGCTTAGCTAACCTTAGAGAAAGAGATGTTTATATATACATACTATCTGGTGTTTTTATTTACCATTTGAATGATCAAATTCCTAATTTTGGACTTTGACAAAAAATTTAGATTCTTATAATTTTATTTAAGCGTGTAGGGAGTTGATCTATCATTAAGATTAATTGTTTAATGATTAGAGAAATGAAATATTCCTTAAAAGAGTATTAATATGCATTTCAATTAAGTATCTCAACCTATGCAAGTTCCTAATCTTTAAGAAGTAATTATATACTAAAAATATACAATTTTGGTCTTATAGTGGTCTTCTCATGACAACCTCGCGAGCCTCTCACGATCTAACCTTGTATAGTGCCATTGGGGCTCATTTTGCCAAAACACTTAGTACTGTTGATGAACTACACTCATGATTGTGAGGAGCAGGCTTCAGCTCTTGAGGGAAATCCTAATAGAATTCAATAGATATTTTTGAATGCAACGGTCCTTAAATTGATGCTCATGAGCCAGGGTTTGCTCCTTATGACTATGAGCAACATTCTAATAGAAATAAGCTCAAGATGATTCAAAAATCAATAAGAGATGTTAGAGACATAATCAATACATCCAATAGCCATAATCTAAGTTTTTTTTAATTTATATAAATAACTTTTGGACTCAATTGAAAGTTTAAGAAACTTGTTTATTCATTATACTCTCTTAAGCCTTTAATTATGCTCTCAAAACTCTCTTCAAATTCATTTCATATTTATATAACTCTTGTGAGAGTTAGTGAGTGTTAGAATAGATATTCTTATTTTTCTATTTTTTAGGTTTAGAAAATGGGAAGTGAGATTCTATTCTAAAAATAATTAGTTTAAGTATTTAGCTAAATACTTGGGAATTCGATTTTTAAGTGAGCCTTGAAAAACTCAAGTTGTAAGGTTGAAAGAGTGAGCCTCAAACTCTTATGTAATCTCGATCATATGAATAAGATTATGGAAATTAAAAATTCTAACTTGGAGATAAGTTAGGTGGAGACATAGGATTATTGAGAATCTGAACTCCTTAAATTCTTATGTTCATCATTCTTCCTTCTCAACATTCTTTCAATTCTTGAAAAGAATTTTTTTAATTTCTATTTATTATTCTTTTGCCTTGTTTGCCCCCCTCTAAGGCATTTTCATTTGGTATTAGAGCTTGAATTCTAGGAACTTAATTTCTAGAATATAAGATCATGGCAAGTGAAATTCAAAACATCTCTTCTCTAAGACCAATCTTTGATGGAAGTGACTATCCAAATTGGAAATTCAAAATGGAACTTTATCTTTATAGTGATTCTGTTAAATTGCGATATGTCATTCTAAATGGTTGGGGACCTTCTAAAGAAAAAATTGATGATGTAGAAGTGGTTCTTAAAAGAAATCAATGGAATCAAACTCAAAAAGATGAGAATCATAAAAATAAGAGAGCTATGATCACACTACTCTTTTAATGTCTATAGAAGAAGGTGGCAAGATACAACATTACCAATATGTAAAAGAAGTATAAGAGACACTTGAAAATTATTATAAAGGAAACATTCAAGCAAGAAGCAAGAAGGTTAAACTCCATATGTATAAGTATGAACTCTTCAAAATGAAACCACAAGAGTCAATTACAGAAATGACAAACTACCTCAATGCTCTTCTCATAACCCTTAAGAAGCTTGTTAAAAATTTTACCAAGGAAGAAGTAAACAAAAAGATTCTAAGAATCCTACCTAAGAAGGATTGGGAATCTTGGGTTACTTAAATTGAGGAAGCTTAAGATCTCTCTATTATCTCCACTGATGTGCTTATTGGAAAGCTCCTAACACATAAGCTTACAATCAAGAAAAGAGAAGAATAACAATAAGAAAAGGAAAAGATGTAGAGCATAATACTAAAAGCTTCACAAAATGATAGTGAAGATGAAATTCTTGAAGATTCTAATGATATAGATGATGATGTTGCCATACTTAAAAGAAATATCAAGAAATTCTTAAGAAAGAAAAATTTCTCAAGAGCTAGAGACTTAAATAAGAAGCATGAAAGAGAAAGCAAGAGGAAAACCAAAGAGCTTACTTACTATGAATGCAGGAAACCAAGATGCATTAGAAGTGAGTACCCTAAACTCAAATTCAAGAACAAAGGAGCAAAGGATAAGAATAAGGCCTTTAAACCTACTTAGGGTGACTCCCCTGAATCTAAAAAGGAAGAGGAACAACAAGAAATGACTAATCTTTGCTTCATGGCTCTTAAAGATGAAAAAAAGGTAACATATACTTTTAACTCTTATTATGATTATGATGAATATTATGATGATGATGAGAGCTCTATTGTGAGTAAGTTATTAGTTAAATGCAAAAGCTTACTTTCTAAGAAGAAGCTTTACAAGCATAAGTTATCTAGTTTAACTAAGAAATTTGATAACTTAAAAAACTGATTTTGCTAAACTTGTTGAATCAAATAAAAAACTTGTTAGTGATGCAAAATCTTCTAATTCCTTGAAAGATCAACTTAAGATAACAAGTGATGAAAATCATAAGCTTTCTAATGAGGTATTAGAATTAAAGAATTCAATTTCCAAATTCCAAAAAGGAAATGAGAGTTTAGATAATCTTCTTGACTATTAAAAACTTCATGGAAACACTTGTGGATTAAGATATGAGAATGGAATGGCTTCTTCCTTATCATCATCATATATTAAATTTATTAGAGCATCATGCAATTCCATTCATTCTATGTCTAAACCAATTGAGACTCAAGCTTTCAAAGCTAGTAAGTATCAGTGTCAAATAATAATAGGAAGTCTCATAAAAATTAATTCTATATGACATAAAAGGGTAAGTCTCATACTAGAAAGGCACAACCTAAACATGCTTACATGCACACTAAACACAATATTCCTAAACATGTTGGAAAAACCTATCAAAATACACATTGTAATTATTAATGTATATCTCACACTATGACATCAAAGGCATGTTTCATTTACTAAACAATCATATGCTCCTAGAAGAAATAATTTTACAAATTTTGTATGTTCCTATTACTATCATACCTTAAATTTGACTATCCCCAAAAAAGGTCCAATAATGAAACGAATACTTGAGATGACTAGAGTCTGCTCATTTGTAACACCTCTAAAGTGTGTGACCTTAAAACACCTAACCGACCCCACTAGTGTGCAAAATCAATCATGGAGACATTAAGTTATGCTACATTTTGAAATATAAATTATCAAAACAATGAGAGGTTTTATTTCAAGAAAACTCCTCTCAGAATACTCAGCTCATTGGGCTGGTGTGAATTTCGTTAGACTGAGACCCAGCTTCATACAAAAATGAAATTTGAGTTTGATAAAATGGACTTTAAAAACACATTCAGAGGGCTGTAAAACCTTTAAAAGTGGTCCTAGAATGGTCCAACACAACCTAAGTTTTAGTGTGTATCACTCAGAAGTGTGGGTAAACACCCCAAGGTGTCATGTGCTAAAATTAAAGCCAAATTTGGCAAAATAGACCTTGGAAATGCATTTGGAAGGCCTATAAACCCTAGGGACCAACCCCAAAATAGCATGTGTAGAACCTAATAAGAGCTCATAGAGCATTGAAGTGTGCATGAAAATGCATACATGAGCGCGTGGACATATGCCAACCATATGACCATGCACACACTACCCGTGGCCACACACACTTGGCGTGGCCACATGCACTTGGTGTGGCCATGCACAAAATTCCCTTATACGCATGTGACCATGCCTACACCACCCCATTCTACACATTTTTTTTCTATAAATAGACCCCTTTACACCCCATTTTAGGGGGGAACAAGTAGAAACACACACACACACTCAAGAGTCAACTTGATCGAAGGCACGAGTAATCTCTCTCCATATAGTTTTTGCTCTCCCATAACCTTTCCCTTATGTTATTAGATCCCTTTTCCATTAAACCCAATCTCATATTTTTTAAAGCACGCTTCAAAGGTATACGATGTAGCATCATTTTGTTGTCATTTTGAACCTCTCAACGAGGAAAACTTAGTAATCTCTTGAAGCTAAATCTTCAAACCTCACACAAGCTTAATGGAGTATGAGAACCACACAATTATTTTAGCATGTTTATTTTATCACATTGCATTTTATTTTACTGTCACCAACATTTGAGAATACTGTTGTGCTTGTGTGATGAGACTAGCAATCTTACATGCTATATGAATAATATATACATTATTATGCTCATTTTACATCATTATTCTGCATCCTCTATTTCTGAAATCATGAAATCACATTGTAAATATTAATAATATGAAAAGTTCATGTTCCGAAATAGAGTCATCATGCTCTCGGTCCAATGATGACCTCATGCATCCTTTATATTATCATCATTCATCATCATAGCATAAATAATCACTACAAGCATGATCATTCTATCATAAGTTGTGCAAATGATCATGTTATCCTTGTAGATTAAACATATTAGATTTACTTTTCCGTAATCTTTCCCTTTTCATATGTATTTTATTAGGAAAGTCATGTAATAAAATTTCCAGCTTTATTTTTCTATACTGTTTGATGTACTGTGTGAATGCTATATAAACTGTCA
Organism: Mallotus nudiflorus; assembly: GCA_947683625.1. Taxonomy (NCBI): domain Eukaryota; kingdom Viridiplantae; phylum Streptophyta; class Magnoliopsida; order Malpighiales; family Euphorbiaceae; genus Mallotus; species Mallotus nudiflorus. Next base: position 1,505,750 of record CANTUR010000107.1, read on the forward strand.
TTACCAAAGATAAGGTGTTATGGTAGCTATATATCGAATATCATATAATGAGAAATAGTTAATTCACCTTCAAAGAGAAGGGAACTCATGGCTCCAAAAGCTTCATTGACCTGGCACTGTTTAAAGATAAACTGCTTCCAAATGATTTTAAGCTACCAAACTTTACTAAGTTTGATAGAACAGGATATCCGAGGGTCCATCTAAGGAAATATGCTACCTTTATGGCCACCAGAAAGCTTACAGAATCATAGATTGTTTGATTCTTCTTCACATTACTAGAGGAAGGACCAAGGGCATGGTTCTTTAACCTTAAAGATGAAATTCAAAATGATTGGCTACTACTAACTCAGAACTTTATCAAGCAGTATGAATACAACACTCGGTTAGACATCACTTGAAGGGACCTTGAGATTATAAGGCAGAAACCCAATGAAGCTTTCTCTGATTATGTCACTAGATGGTAGGGAAAGGCAGTCAAGATAAGAAACCATCCTCTTAAGGATGAACAAATAGAGCTGATAATCAAAGGTGCACTACCAAACTTTAGAAAATATATGATCTTTGCTCATTATCTAGACTTCAGAGCTCTCCATCAAGTTGAGATCATAATTGAGGATGAGTAAGCCAAAAACACTTTTCGCCATAATACCTAACTAAACACCCAAAACACCTTCACTCGAACTGCATAAATAAACATGATCCAACCTAACACCCAAAACTCACCATCTATCAATGCCATTAGACCACCAAGAAAATTCTCAAACTTTAACCTCCCACTATCCAAAGTATTCCAAAGGCTTCAACAAAAGAACCTCCTATAACCATAAAAGCTTAGGCCTCTTCCAAACCCACAACCACCTCAAATTAACCAAAAATTATTCTGCCACTTTAACTAGATGCCTGGCCATACCATTGATACATGTAAAATCCTAAAAAATGCAATCCAATACCTCATTGACTCTGGAAAAATTGATGACCTAGAAAAATGACCTAATATCAAGACCAATCCTCTCATAAACTATCAAAACATGCCTCCACTAACTATCAGCATAATCTCCTCTAATCTACTGGAAGACTTGGTTGAACAGTCAATCCAAGCCATACAAGAAACCAAATATAAGCCCCTAGAAGACAAACCCTTAAAACCCATTCTTAAGCCTAATGATTCTAATAAAGTTAAGCAATGCCCTTCTACCTCTAAATACATTCCAATGCCTCAAAAGTTCCTTCCCTACTTAATGATGTAAAAAAGAGCCAAGGATATAGCTCTCCTCATAAATGGTAAAGTGATTGATTGCCCTTACCTATAAGAAGCAAACACAAACAAAAATTTTAACCATGAAGTATGGGATTTACTAGGTCAGCCATCTGGGAAGTTCAACTACAAAGTCAAGTACATAGCACCTCCTGCTACCCACACACTCTTTGAAGACATAGTACCCTTAGGTTGGGGAGAAGAATTTGACAATGAAGATGGGATGGTTAGCACTATTCAGCTTCAGAACCTACAAGTCATGGGGATAGACATATGGTATGACTTTGATGATCTTAAAATCATTATCTAAGACTAGAATAGTAGCAAAAAAGTAGATAAGCAAGTAGCTAAGAAGCCCTTACTAACAGTTAATCATGTAACTCACAGTGGAAAGGTATATCAACCTCTTGAGAAAGAGAAGGAACCCTCTAAGGAGAAAGAAGTAGTAAGAGATCAAGCTCCAGTCAAAAAGGAAGACTCTAACCTCAAATAGCTCAAGAAAACTCAAGCATAAGCTAGTATCTAGGACCTACTGATGACCTCCAACAAGCATATAGATGCCCTAGTCAAAGCACTAGATAAAGCAAAGATTGCCACTGATGCCTCACCTTGTGAGATGATAGCCTCTATAATGAAAGCTCCTTTTAATGCAATCACCTTTTCAGACAAAGATTTACCCCTCGAGGCAAGGGTCCATAATCATCCTATCTTCTTACAAGTAATTGTCAAGACTAATAAGACCCCATGTGTTATGGTTAATGATAGGTCTACCATTAATGTTTGCCCTGTTACTACATAAGTTTGGAATGAATGTTGAAAACTTAGAAGAGTCCAATTTGGTCATATGAGCCTATGATGATTCAAAGAAGCCAATCATTAGCACTTTTAAAGCAGTAGTAATAGTGGGAGATATCGAATTAGAAATAGAACTTACCATCCTGGACATCCCTTTGAATTTTACCTATTGCTAGGAAGACCTTAGTTCCACCTATTGGGTGGCATACCTTCCACTATTCATCAAAAGATCAAGTTCCCTATGAATGGAAAGGCTGTTACCATCCTTGCTAAAACAAACAACATTATTGTTTGTCAAAATGTGGTCCCACTAGGATTCCAAGTTTCTATGATCAGTGACGGTCATCTTGATCCTAAAGTTGCTGCTATAATGAAAAAGACACAATATCTACATGGAACAAGATTAGGAGGAAGAAACATTGGAGTTAAAGAATTCCCTGACTTTCGAGGATAGACTAATAGAAATGATCTAGGGTAAGATCTTGAAAAGGATAATAGGGCTAAAAAATAAACCTTTTGTGGTTGAAAACTCAACTGAAGTCTATTAAGGATAAGTTGAGGAATGGATGAGCAATGGAATCAAGAAACCAAGGTTTGAGATCTTCAATGACACCTTCATGGAAAAGCACTTACCAAACATGATCATTGAGATTGACATCTATGAGTTGATGAAAAACCTAGAGATAGAATCTGAGAGTGAAGCTATCAATCATGCCCAAGCTGCTGCCATCCTCAAATCAAGCATCAATGATGTCCTATTCGAAGATATTGCTGATGATGATCTCTGTAGTTTTTTTGGTTTGAAAATGATGATTTAATGAACTTTAAAGTTAATGTAATGAAATCAAATTTTTCTTACTTGTTTGATGTCTAACCTAATGGTAGTGTGCATTGCATTAATCAAAACATTAGCATATTTGACATTCATTCCATATGCAGTGAATCATTTAACATTAGCACGGAATCTAAAGCATGCATTCTCTATATTTTGAAAGATGTTACCCTTAAAGAGAGGAGAGAAATTGAAAAAATATTAATAAAATATTCAAAAGCATTTGCTTAGACATATGACGATATGCCTGGTATTGACAAAGACATTGCTCAACACTTCATTCCAACAAAAAAAGGGTACAAACAGGTAAAACAGAAGTTGACAAGACTCAGACTATAATGGGCCTAACTAGTGAAAAAGGACATCGAGAAACAAATCAAGGAAAAATTCCTAAAGGTACTAAACTGTCCAGAATGGTTAACAAATGTGGTACCAGCACTGAAGAAAGATGGAAGGGTTATAATCTACATCAACTATAGAGATTTGAACAAGGCCTGTCCGAAGGATGATTTCCCACTATCTCACATGGATATATTGGTTGACAGTGCCACCATATGTGTAATGTACTCCTTTATGGATGGATTCTTTGGGTACAATAAGATCCTAATGGCCATTATCGACAAAGCAAAGATAGTTGTCATAACAAAATAGGGTACTTACTGCTACAGAGTAATGCCTTTTGGACTAAAAATGCAATGGCAACCTACTAGAGAATGGTGACTGTAATGTTCCATGACATGATACATAAAGAAGTAGAGGTATACGTCAATGACAGGATGGTCAAATCAAGAATTGGGGAAGAACACCCCTTTGATCTTAAAAAGTTCCTCAGACGGGTCAAAAAGTACAAGCTCAGGCTAAATTTGAAGAAATGCATATTTAGGGTTACTTCATGAAAGATGTTAGGGTATGTTCTCAGTCATAATGGGATTGAAATGGATCTAGACAAAGGAAAAGCCATCAAAGAGATGCCAGTACCAAAAATAGAGTAAGAAATCAAAGGGTTTATAAGGAAACTATAGTTCATCAACAAATTCATCGCTAAGTTGACAGTAGTGTATGAACTGATCTTCAAGCTACTTAGAAAAGATCAATCGATTGAATGGAATGAACAGTGTCAACTAGCATTTAACAAGATCATAAGCTACCTAGCGCACCCACCAGTCCTAAGACCACTAAAACCAATGATAGCTCTAATCCTATATCTAGCCATCGAAAGGAATGCAATCGGTGCAATGTTAGCCCAGGACAAAGAAATAAAAGTAGAATACACAATCTACTACTTAAGCAAGAAGATGTTGCCATATAAGGAGAAGTATAGCTACATTGAATAGACATGTTTGGTAATGGTGTGGGCAATGAAGAAACTCAGAAACTACTTTAAATCCTATAGAATTCAGGCCATGTCTAAAATGGACTTAATAAAGTACCTTTACGAAGCTCACTCTCTAGTGGGGAAACTTACCAAGTGGCTCGTACTGCTAACAGAATTCGACGTGCAATATCTTACTAAGAAGATAGTAAAAGGGAGAGCAGTGGCTAAATTTCTAACTCTCAACCCTATTCCAAACTCAAAAGAAATCCAACTAGACTTCTTATACAACCTTAGCTCAACCATTGAAATCCAAGGATGACACATGTACTTTGACAAATCAATCAATCAATTTGGCACAAAAGTTGGTGTAATACTACAATCTCCAGAAGGTAAAGTAGTACCAATTGCTAAAAAGCTCGAGTTCAAAGTCATAAACAATAAAGAAAAATACGAGGCATGCATACTTGGAATAGAAGCACTGATAACCCTGGATGTCACAAAAGTTAAAATCTTCAGAGATTCCATGCTAGTAATCAATCATGCCACAAAAGAGTGGGAACTGAAAGAGTAGCACTTAAAGCCTTATCTAGACCACTTGAGGCTACTCACCATGTCCTTCCGAAAATGCATATTCATTTATCTCCTTAGGAACCACAATCAAATGGCAGATGCACTTGCTTCCCTAGCATCAGTATAGGAAGGATCATCCAAAATGCCTATGAAGCCTCTTATTCTACTCAAATCAGATAACCTTATCATAAAACTATAAGATAACAAAGATAGAAGTAGTTGAAAAGCCTTGGTTCTACAACATCAAAGATATATGAAGGAACGAGCCTATCCTGATCAAGCAAATGAAAGAGACAGGTAGCTGGTGGTTATTGTCTAGCCTATCCCATTATCTTCTGCATGATTGAATGAGTCTATTCGGTTATTTTCACTTTCAACTATTCCTTGAAAGCTTTAGGATTGAAACTACCTACCATCATTGTCTTTAGGAGTTCTAACTAAACAACCAATGCTAGACTGTATACAAGTTGAAAATTATCATGGATCTATATTTGCAACCACCATTGGTTAGATTTTATGCATGACATGTACACATGATATGCAAGTTCATTTTATTTTATTATTTAAAGATAAGAAAAAGAAACATACAATCTATTTACACATAGCAAAGGAACAAAACATAATTATAGAATGATAATCTCCACCTTTATTTCTCCCACACATATGTTCAATAGAGAGTCTTTTTCCTTAAGATTTTTAGTTTGGGTCTTAATCATCAATAGGGGATTGTAAGACCGACATACATATGAAAACTCTCAAGGCAGTCCAAATAAGTAGTGAATTCTTTATATAAATCTAAAGTCCAATCTTAATGGGCCAAATTTTACCATTAAAGGCCTGACTTGTTAAGGTCCATAAGGTAAAAGATAGGCATAAAAGGCCCATCTTGACAAGGTCCATTTATAATGGGCTTAAATAAGCATAAAAGGCCTATTTTGATAAGGTCCATTTATAATAGGCTTAGGATTTATACTATATAGGATAAAACACTTGCAATTAGGAAAAAACTTAAGGAACATTATTAAGTCATTACATGAGCTTGGGTCTCGAGTAGTAGGCTATAGCTCCCATAACAATATACATCCATTTACATCTCCCTACTCAAGGGTCCATGCGACGTAGATAAGTACATGCTATGAGTGACAATAATCAAATACTCCACCACCAGGTTTGAGTGAAACATAGGCATAGGCAAAAAAGCAAAGAATATTATTAGGTTACGTAAGACTGAGTGCTCTTTATATGCAAATGTGTAGTTAATGCAACAGAAATGCAAAATAAATAAAAAAAATAATTAAAAATGATAAAATAAAAAACACTTGGAATCAATTTCTTTATCCCTAGTGGAGTCACCACTATAGGTGGCATGGTTAAACGCTCACCGCCACTATAGGTGGCATGGTTAAATACTCACCCAAGTGTTTAGGGACCAAGACATTGTGTAGGCTCAAGGCCTATTTGGAAATACAAAATAGGCTTATAGCATAAAATTTGAGAAGGAGTCACCACCCAGATAAAAATCAATACACACTGTACAATAACTGGATCCATGGAGGTTCCCAGAAGTAGTCATCAGAGAATAGGTTTATAAACTGGGTATGGGTTTCTAGAATGCCCACCCAACCTTATAGTTGGCCTCCATTTGTGTTTTCTATTTTATTACCTTTAATTATTCAATTATCTCCTTATTAACATGGAATAAAGATTTTCTCCAAACCATTTCCACATTCTATAATTAAATCCATGTGTGTACATTAGTCTAATTCCATACTTACAAACCCCACATCTACTACAAGTAATAATTTATAAACATCCATAAAAGCAATAATAAGTAAATAAATACACATGCAAAGAAATGAAGGGAGGAGAAATGAGTTACAACCACTTTTTCATGCAAGAGAAAGTATAAAATACTAAACATAAACCTATAATAAACTGAAGATAAATTGAAGGAAAGGAAATAAATTGAAAATAGAAAGGAATTAAACCTAATGAAAAGGAAGGTGAACTAAAAGACCATGAATTAATATCAAGTGATTTCATTCACCCTAAAATCTTATAATAAACAAAGTATTAGCCTCACAAATAAGAAAATCCTATAAAAGGGAACCACAAAGTTAATTTATGGATAGAATTGATACGAATAGGGATAATAAACACTCAAACATTAATTAAATAAAATAGTGAAATAATCACATAAATACAATTGAAATATGGAAACATAAAAAATTACATGTCAACCTAAAAAAAATCGTGAAATGAATAAGACAAAACAATATAAAAACACATGGTTCTACGAATGTTGATATGAACCCTACTTATAATAGAGATAGAACGCGCATCCAACTTTAAATATTAGCCCAAGGATCATCAAGGATAGGTTGTGTTGATGGAGCTAAACCCTTTGCTTATTAAAGTGAAGCAAGATACTTAGCTATTAAAAGATGAATAATCACATAATTCTAAGTCTAATCTAACCTAGCAATTATAATGAAAGGTAGAAGTAAAACAATTCAAGTAAACTTGTAAAGTTTCAAAAGAACAAAGTTTAAGGAAAAACCTCACTTTTAATATTTCAATGCTTAAATTCGTTTCTCAAAGGGATAGCCCTTATATAGGCATGTAAATAACATAATCCTTGAAGGAAAAGGTTTTACTCCTTATTTCCAAAGACACCTATATATGAAAATCCTTAATTAAGGAGATTTCCTTCAAAATAGGACAACTAATGACACCTCATCTTTGAAAAGTCAAAATTGACAACTCATTATAATTCATGACAACTAAGTAAAATAACAACTCATGACAACTAAGCATTGAAGCATGCATGTCACATGTTAACCATTGACCCTTAACTTTGACTTATTGACTATTTGACTTTGACTTTAACTTGTTGACTTTGACTTGGAATATTCTTAAATCTTCTCAAATTTTCTACAATCTTTTTGAATCTTTCTTATTGACTCTAAAATAGAAAAATATACCAAAATTTGTCCATATCAAGTTAATTAATTTTAGAATAGGAAATTAAGCTAATTAGCTTGAATTCTTCATATTCAGCTCTATTCTTGTATATCCCTTTTAGGGTTCATATTAAATGTGATGACTGCCTCATCAATGAGGTGTTGCCTCTTAGTCATAGATGTAATTTCATTTCACCTCAAGACCAAGATGCGGTGCCTCTTTAAAAAGGTATCATCTGATTATCATATAAAGTAATGAGTTTTAAACCTTTGATCCTTCATGCAAAATAACTTCTCATGCAAATAACTAAATATTAATGACTATATTCAGTAATTTAAATGATCATGCTACGAATATAACAAGATTTAAGTAGTAAATCTATGACAAGTAAGTAAACTAACAAGACTTTTATAACTCTGCAACTCAAGATTAAAAATGAAGATTATTACTGATTATGAAACTTGTATTCCAAAATAGTTGGCCCTTAGAAGTTGTTTTTGGTCTGAAGCTTCACTTAAATGCAAGATTCCCTCCTTCTACCTTCAAGAAAATGGATCTTCAAGCTAACTTTTCTTTTTTCTTCTTAAGAACATCCCTCTCTTCTCTTTTATAGATTTTTCCCCTTTTTCTTCACCTTAACTTGCTAAGAGTTGCCCCCCCCTTTCCTCTCCACTATCCTTTTTTAAAAAGTCTCATTTTCATACAACATTCAGACTTGTGAAGGTATGGGGTCCACTAACTAGACCACTATTGTCACGTCTGCATTTGATGTAGATGCGGTTGGCTAGTGAAGAGGCGGTGCCTCTTTAATGAGGTGCCTCCTCACCATATAGAGGCAGTGCCTCATTGTTGAGGCGTCACTTTACTAGCCATGACCTAGAATTGGGCCTCAAGCTTTATAGGGAAAGAAATTTATTTAAGTCCATTTTCAATAAGGTTTTGGGGTTCTCTTACATTCAAGTTTAGCACGTTATCATCATTGGGCTTCATTGTGGGCTGAATCATATAGAGCATACACAGTTCACCCCCTATTACGTGTTGATCAAACTGGGTGCCTACAATTGTCCTCTTTTTACATGGGTATATTTTCTTAAAAATAAAAATGAAGTTTATGATATTTTTCTTAATTTTAAAGCTCTTATTGAAAATGAATTTTCCACCACAATTAAGGCATTTCATTCCGATTGAGATGGTAAGTTGCAAAAACTCAATAAATATTTTTAAAATAATGGCATTGTTCACAAGATTGCATGTCCTTATACCCATGAACAAAGTGATAATTCTGAATGAAAATTTTCCATTTGGTTGATACTGATCTCACATTACTTATTTAGAGCTTCGTACCTTTTCTTTTTTGGCCTTACTCTTTTGACATTGCCATCAACCTTATTAACACTTTGCCAACTCCTGTTCTCAATGGAGCTTCTCCTATTTATAAATTTTATGGTTCACATCTTACCTTTAATAATTTAAAAATTTTTGGGTGTGCCATTTTTCCTTTACTAAGACCTTACAATAAACGTAAATTCAATTTTAGAACTAGAGAATGTGTTTATTTAGGTCCCACTCCATCACATTTTGGCCATAGATGTCTTGACATTATTATAAATAAAATATATATTGCAAGACAGGTCAAATTTAATGAAACAATTTTTTCTTTTTAACATAATCATCCCTCACCCACAATGACTAAACTAGCCCCACCAAACCTTTGGCTTCATCTTTATATCGGACAACTTTCATTCTCGTCAATCACACACCACTTCAACTTCTTTTCCTTTATCTCTATCTATTCCTATTAATAATTTTTTAGGTACCTAGTCCTTTTCAAATTCCTGACCACACTCACATTATCCATAACTAGCACAAACTCACACTTTCACTCAAACTCCACCACTTTACCATACTGATGATTCTACCTAACTTGCAAACTCTTCTTAGTCTTTGACCCAATCTTAACAACCAGCTCTAACTCTGATTGTCAACCTCTCTTCTTATCTAAACACCCACCTAATTCCCAACTCTAAATAACTTGATAATTCTTTACCACCTGCCCTACCCATTCAAACCCATAACATACAGCACCATCAATCTACCATAAAACAATGTAAAGCTCATATTTTCCTTATTTCCTAAACAACCAACTCCATTCCTAAACCAAACACCTTCACCCAAGCCATGAAATATCAAAAGTGGAGAGATGTTATATCCATTGAAGTTCAAGGATTACAATAAAACAAAACTTGGTGCCTCATTCCTAGGCCAACTAACTCTAATGTTGTGGGAAACAAATGGATTTATAAAATCAAAAGAATGTCTAATGGTAGCATATCTCAATTCAAAGCACAACTTGTTATGAAGGGCTATGATTAATAATTCGATGTTGATTTTATAGAGACATTTAGTCTAGTGTTCAAACCTATAACCATTTGTATAATCATAGCACTTGCCACTATGAATAAATGGATGATGCACCAACTTGACATTTCCAATGCCTTCCACTATGGCACCATTCATGACATAATGTATATAGAATAAGCTCAGGGTTTTATTGATAAAGATTCCCCACATCATGTGTGTTTACTTCACCACTCCTTATATGGTCTTTGTCAAGCTCCAAGAGAATGGTTCAATCGGCTGAGCTCCTTCCTTATTGATTTTGGTTTCTCCTCTTCTAAGGCAGACATTTTACTATTTATTTTCACAAAGATACCTCTTCTCTATTTATCATGGTGTATGTAGATGATATCATTTTAATCTCCACTACTTACTAGACTCTTTTCTTTCACACTTCATGTTCTTCTCTTCTTTTTCCAAGTCGAAGGAGTCATCCCATATTGCCTTAATGGCCTTCTTCTTGTCCTTTGCTCCTTTACTCTTGAATTTAAACTTCGACATTCATTTTTTATATGATTGGGCTTCTTGCATTCATAATAAGTAACCTTCTTGCTCTTCTTAGTATCATATCTCTTGATCTTAAAAAATTCTTCCTCTTTAGGAGCTTCTTGAAGTTTTTAGTGAGCACGATGATCTCATTATCTTATTTATAAGAATCCTTAAGGCTCTCATCCTACTTCCCTTTTTCTTCTCATATTTATCTTCTTTTTTATCTTTCCTTTATTTTAAGGTAATCTTATGAGTTAGCAACTTCCCAATGAGAATATCGATGAAAATTTTTTATAAATCATGAGCTTCTTCTATTAAAGTGACTCTAAATTCCTAAACATTCTTAAGTAGAATTCTTAGAATCTTAGTGTTCACTTCCTCCCTTGAGTAGTTCTTCCTAAGCTTCTTCCAGTTTATAAGGAGTGCATAAACCCTATTTGTCATCTCAATGATGGACTTTTGAGGCTTTATCTTTAATAATTCATACTTATATACATAAAGTTAAATCTTTTTGCTTCTAACTTGCATATTGCCTTCATAGATGTTTTATAAAGTCTCTCATATTTCCTTTACTACTTGATAATGTTGCACCTTATCTCCCTCTTCTTTTGACATTAAGGCAAGTAGGATGGTTATTGCCTTCTTGTTCTTATGTTTTGCTTCCTTTTAGTATTATGACCATTGACTTTTATCAATGGTGAACTCAACATTATCGACCTTTGCTTTAAGAGCTTCCCAACCATCCAATATAACATCATATAACCTTATATGGCTATTATCAAGATAGAATTCCATTTTAAACTTCTAATGGGGGCAGTCACTCCTATAAAAAAATGGTCATAAAGAAGAAAAATTTATAGCTTCACTCCCTATAATCTAACCTTCTTACAATTAAGCTCTAAGAAGTTTAGCTCTAATACCAAATGAAAATGCCATAATTAGGGGGAATGAATAAGGCTAATGAAAATTTTAAGAAAATTATAAAAAGATTAAGGATTAGGAAAATTCACATAAAGAAATTTAAGGAGTAGTTTCTAAACAAACCTTCATCTCTACCTAACTTATCGTGAAGTTAGAATTTTTAATTCACACTAATTTATTCACTAGATTGAGGTTACACACTTAAGTTTAAGGCTCAACTCAAACATTATAATCAATAATTTTCTTGAATCACTTTTAAAACCAATTTCGTAAGTGTTTTATACGGCTAATACTTAAACCAATTCCTTCTAAAATTAGTTCCTCACTTCCTTTATTAAACTTAAGAATTTAAAAAAAGAAGAACCAAAGATGGAACACTCAACCCATACTCAAAAAGATTTTAGAAAATGATAAAGGAAATTAAGAATTTTTTAAAACAATTGAATGCTAAGTAATAACATTTTACAATTATTTCATCTAACCTTTTAAATGAAGTTTCAAGATGTGTATATATACTTAAAGATTAAAAAAACTAGTTGTTAGAGATTAACTTCTTCATCTTCAATAACCTCCATCTTCATTAAATGTTGAAACAACTTTTTATAGGAAAAGACATGGTCATAATTATGATACCATTTGTCATGATCGTGGGCATCAATTAAACAAGTTATTAGAGCCTTACCGTGACCATTACAAGGCTACTACATGGATTGTGACTATTGGTATGATCATAATACAAATCATAAAGGTCATGCCTCTTTCAACTTCCATGAGACTTTTAAGTCATGCTCGTGGGCTTCATCAAGAACACTACCATGGTCGTGACTTGGAAATGAGGGTCACTACTTTTTTTTTTATCTTTATAGTATTTTAGTCCTACTCGTGGTCCTCATTTGTAAGCTATGTCACGATAATGATGAAAACTATGAGGGTTACTTAATAAAATCTTCTTTTCATCCAATTTTATCATGATCAAACTTGGCTTGATCACAATCCCGATGACATGATCACGAACATGATCACAATCATGATGCCAACTATAAGAGTCATTGTGTCTCTTTTTTAATTGAGTTCCTTGTGAAGGTTTTGTTTGTGAGGATGTTCATAATTGTGAGGGTGATTGTGAGCATCATTGTCTTCATGTTATGGTAATGATTTTGAGCTTGAAATTTTTCCTAACTTATATGCACTTAAAGCAAATATATTAGTGACTCAAAATTACTTTGTTAAAATTAAAATAAATTTAGATTAGGCTTTAATCATGCATATGAATTGGTATTATGATGGACTTGACTTTCCATTTTGAATCCAATTTCAATAATATTATTTCTATTTTTTTGGTTTCCTTAGATTAAAAATTAATTTAATCCTAAAAATTTTATCATTTTTACAATTAATTTTTAAAAAATTTTATTTACAATCAAATTTTATAAATGTTAAAAAGTATTTTCTATTTGTTAGTCAAAACAAGTTTTTGTTAATCAACCTTTAAAACTAGTTTTTCTACAATAGTCTTAAACTTACAGAATATTTTATTTTAAAAATTTTAATCAAATAAAATTTTTTTGAACTTATAATTTATTTTTATTTTTAATTTTCATAATCAACTATATAATTCATTAAAATATTTTCAAAAAATCAAAAAAATAAAATATAAATTTGAAAAACTCATAAATATTCATTGATTTTAATTGAAAGTCATTTTATTAATATTCATATATATGCAATTAACAGTGATAACCATTAAAAAATGATATTTAATGTCAACCATTCATTTTTTTTTTAACTTCATACCTAATGCATTGGTTAGATTTGATACTTTAAGATAAAAATATGTTATTCTCCCTTTAAATGATTGTCTCTTATTTTTAATGATAAAAATATCAATAAATTAATTTATATTAATGTCAAATGAAAGTTAAACGATTGTTTTTCAAAAAACGTTACTTTTTTCTTATGTTTATAATTAATAAAATTCTTATAGTGATAATTTTAAATATACATTGTTAATTATTTGCATGATCAATCCCTTTGATTTTAACTTTTATAAACGGTTTGTAGTACTAATAATTTCATTTAAGTGTTTGAGTCTTTGATTTGAAGATCAATTTATTTGTTCAAATTTGAAGATATGTAACACTCCTTAAAAAGAGTATTTAAATGAAAATTAATGAAAAATATTAGCCTATGAAAGTGCCTAACTATTTGGATGCATAAGGGGTTCAACAAGTTCAATTTCTAAGTGTATAGGTGGCTACTCACGAGCCACCCTCTAGATCGTGAGAGGGTTCATGAGTAACCCCCTTGCTAGGCTTTTTCGAGCCTTCTCTCAAGCAAAAGTTATTGAGCCACTCATGATTGTGAGCCGCTTATAAGGAGCTCCTTTATAACTCCAATGACTCCCTTCAGTCTATAACGGTCATAAAATGCAATGCTCATGAGCTGGACACTGCCCTCATGACTATGAGTAGTAGTTTGACTGCATAAAGCTAAAATTCATTAAATGAAGAAGAAGAGAGTTTGGAGAAGTAATTAATGGCTCCAATAGCTATAATTTCAATGCTCAAACTATTTAAACATGCTCTAGAGTTCGATTCAAGAGTTACACACCTTGAATATCAAAAGCTCTCTCCTTAGTATTCAATGAGAAATTAATTTCTTTATATATTTTCTTTATTCCTAATTAAATTTTGTGATAGTTGGTGTGTGTTAGAAATAGGACTTCTACTTTATCTAATTCTTGGGATAGATTAGAAAGGAAGTGAAGATTTTTTCTAAAGAATTGGTTTAAGTGTTCATCCATCAAAACATTTGGGCTGTGGTTAAAGCTAAGCCTTAAGTAAAAGCTCATTGTTGTAAGGTTTAAGAGTTGATCCTAAAACTCTTGTAATCTCAATCTTATGAATAAGATTGGTGTGGGATTGAAAATCCTAACTTGGAGATAAGTTAGGTGGAGACGTAGGTTTATTTATAAACTGAAGTCCTTAATTTATTGTGTTCTTCCTTTTACTCTTCTTAATTCTTGCTTAGTCTCTCGTAATCTTCTTTTAAATTATAAGAAGCCCTATTCACCCTTGTTTAAGGCAATATATATATATATATATATATATATATATATATATATATATATATATATATATAAGATTAAATTTGAAAGAGGAATTATTTTTTCTTTGCAAAAGAGGAATTTTGATATCAGTACATGCTAAATTTGAACTGTAATATCTCATACATACTATAGTTTATAGATCTTTATCAATAGAAAAAGATAAGAAATATAAAAATGATATAAAAATCTATATATGAAATATCAAAATTTTACACTTGCGCTTAATGTAACCATTTAATATTTATTAAAAAAATAATTGTAAAACTTGAAGAATTTAATCTCTTAAATAACTTTTAATAAAAGTTATAATTTAAAATTTAATTAAATACCTATGAATTTTCATTGATCTAAGTTTTGAAATATTTAATTTTAAGTTTATTCCATTTTAAAGTTAAGATTTAATAAATTATGTTTATATGAAAAAAATTACGGGACTTTAGCTTGTCATATTTTAGTTAAATCTTAAAAGTACATACAATTCATAAGGGAATAATGTTCTCTCAAACCCTAAGTTCTTTGGGGTTTGAGTAGATATGTAAGTCATTGATCAAGTTCTATTTATTTCCTCACCAAAATGAGTGTTTAATTGTCAAATTGTTAAAGTATAGGTAATAAAACAACAGTTAGGTGTTTGAATGACCTTCTCAGAAATTATAAACCAGATCTGGTCTTCCTCATTAAGAGCAAGATAGATAGATCAACAACAAATGGAGCAACTAAGAAAATCAAACTAGTTTAGCCAAGGAGAATACGAAGACCCAATTGGTAATGCCTATGGACTTGTGGTATAGTGGAGGGGCGACTAGGCAATTCATGTCATAACTAAAGGCAAGCACTTCATAGATATAAAAATACAAGAGGAAAATGAATACTAATTTATAGGATTCTATGGTGTACCAAAGAAATAGGATAAATAATGATTTCTAATATAGCTCTTAAATCTTACTTAGGGACAATAAGGCTCATAGCTCTTAGAAATGGATTTCAACATGTATAAAGAGGGAGTAGCCTTCAACTTGACCTAAGGAACTCCAATAAAGAAATCTAAGGGAACTGGAATTTAAGGGGAATAGGTTTATATAACATAATTGGCAATTAGGGAGTGCTAAAATTATAGCTTGACTAGACAGGGCCCTAACTACACCAGAATGAAGGAGCATTTATGAAAATGCTCATTCATACATGAAGGGTTTTATTCCTCAAACCACAATCCTCTGATCATCAGACTAAAGTGGAATAATCCAAGGTCCAAGCAAGGCTTCAAATATTAAATTAGATGGCATAAGGATACTCGGTGTAAGGAGATTAAATGACATGTTTGGGAAAAGACAAAGATGAAAGAGTAAAGAAGGATTTAGTTCAAAAACTCTTTGAATGCTTTGCATCTCTAAGAGAATGGAGCAAAAGAAGTTTTGGTAACTCAAAGAAAAAAAAATTGAAGAGACAAAGAACAAGATTAATGGTCTGGTAAAAGGGGAAGTTAATGACTCAACTAAAGAGGAAATAGCCCAGTTAAAAAAAAATTAAATGACTTATTGAATGAGAAGGAATTGTATTACACTCAAACGTCTAGGATCGATTGGCTAAAGGAGGGGAAAAAACACTAAGTTCTTCCACATTTCCATTATTCAGAGAAGAACCATGTAAACGGCCGGGTTTGGTGCGTGCTTAAGATTTTAGCAATTGTGACACTGTTTGGGCTCAGGTCCTTAGGCAACACACTACTATGTCACAAAGACATAGCATGGAGATGAGGAGTCGCCACCCAGGGTAATAACTGGGACAAATCGAAAGGTGGTACTCAATTTTCTAAAAGAAAACTAGCACTACAACCAGGAGATTCTGGGAATGGAATACTAACTTCTCTTAGTCCCGTGTTCATGTAGAATTACTTTATGAATTACTATCTTATTCTCTATTTACACATAATTTTATTAAACCCTAATTAAACATCTATCTAGCCCTAAAGCAAACTAGTCATAAAACTTCATATAAAGTGCATCATCCCTAGGTCTAAACTATGTTAATTTTATGTTAAAGTTTAGCTAATTCTACATTTTTATTTATAAGTGAAATGGACTAAAAATGGTCCTACATTTTAAGATAATTAATTAGCCTAAGTCTACTTGTTTTAATTCTAAAAAGTGGGCTTAAATTTATTAATTTGAAAAAATAAAATAGAAATAAATTAGTGGTCTTAATTCTACTTAATCTTAAATTAAGTGATCCTAAATCTATTTATTTTAAAAAGAAAATGCTTTAATGGGCTGAGCTAAGTCTAAATTAATTTTAATTAAAAAATGGGCCTAAGTTTATATTAATCTAATTAGGCCTAAATTGATTTTAAAATTAATTAAACCTAAAAATTCAATTAAAAGCCTATTTATTAATTGTACTAGAACCTGTGGGCTTGGGGGCCAAAGAGATTAAAAACATGGAAACAAGCCCAAACAACAAATTAAAGCAAATAATGAATCAAAAACATACATTCAATGATTTCTAACCTAATTTTAAATACATGCAATCTAAATTAATCTAAAGCCACTATTGATTTTATTAGGGTTTTATCAAATGAACCTAATTTACAAATTAATTTTAATTGTGTAGAAAATTAAAGAGTTTCACTATTCCCATTATTGGGGCTATTACAAAATTTACCCAAAAATAACAAAGAAAATAAAATTAAAATTATAGCCCTTAAGAAAATAAATTAAACAAAATCAAAACCTAAAAATAAATTAGATAAAGCAAAAAAAAAATACAAAAAACACATAAGAATTAAATGGGGATCCTGATTCTTGGTTTTCATTCATGGATTCTCCATGGGCTTTCCTTGGTTTAATCATGTGTTTATCATTATAGAAACATGAAACACGGAGAATAAAAATATTAGAATGAATGAATAAAGAAAACAAAATAATGAAAATTAAATAAAAAAACAAAGAAATAATAAAATAATCAATAAAAGAGATAATTAATAACAAAAAGAATAAAGGAGTAGAAGAATGATGCTATGCATATGCTATTTGAATGCCTCTCAGAATGATATTTCACCATCTTGATGATTTATGGATCTTGAAAAGGTTCTTTTAAAAAAAAAAGTTTTTTTCTCTTTTTCTTCTTTTCTCTTCTCTTTTTTCTCTTTGTGTTTTTTAAATCAACTTTTTTTTTGTAGTAGCTATTAGCGTTTTCTCTTTTCTCTCTCTTTACGTAGTCTCCCCCTCCTTTTTTCTACCAAAATTTTCTTTTTATATTATATTCTAGCCCTAGCTAACCACTTATGTGATCACATGAGAGATAGCTCTGATCCTCCTCTTAAAACAAAAAAGATAAGAATTTTAATATAAAAAATTATACGCGTAAGAGATGCATACTAGATAGATAAATATCAAAATTAATTTATTTTTAAAAATAAATTAAAATTTGAACCAATCATAATTTAAAAAATCAAGAAAATAATTTTTTTCTGACATTTTTGTGCCTCGGCATTACAGAATGTTGACCGACATTGTGTAATGGCAATTGGCATTACATAATGCCTATGTAATGCCATTTTTCATTACTTTCAAATAAACCTTGCAAACTTCAATTTTTTATAATTAAACCTAAAAAATGTTGCAATTTAGTCCATGAAATCGCAAAACTTAACACTAGAGGTCAATTTTCAACTAAATTTTCATCATAGAGGCCTTCATTGTATGCATGCATAATTGCATCATAAAATTAGGTGCTTACAAACCAGAAATAGAATAGTTTGATTAAGGGGTGGGAATGGAGAATGGAAAATAAAAGAGCAAGGAATAAAAAAAGAGATTGGTAATTTTTTTAGAAAACTATACAAAGAAGAACCGATTACAATTACCTAGAAAATCATAGACATCATCCCCTGCTCAGTGACTGAATTGATTAATCAAGATCTTCTAGCTCCAATCATATAAATGGAGGTAAGAAGTATGGTGTACCAGATAGGTCACCTAAAAGCACCTGGACTAGATTGATTTCCAAGAGCTTTTTTTAGCCTAATTGGGAACTTTCCAAAGGTGATGTGACTGAGGCAATGAAGAAGTTCTTCTCTTTGCATCAGTTTTCCAAACCTAAATAAGATGTTAATAGCTCTAGTTCCTACAATATAACCTCCAAAGAAGGTTGCCGACTTTAGACCAATCTATTATTACAATTTCACCTATAAAATCATAGTTAATATTATAGCCAATCATCTATAGAGATGGTTAAATTAGCTAATAACCCCCTACAAAACATTATTTATCCCTAATAGAAGTATATAGAATGGTGTCATCATCACACATGAGGCTATTCATAGGGTAAAAGTTAAAAGCAATAGGAAAGAACTCCATATGGCACTTAAATTGGACATGGAGAAGGCATACGATCAGGTAAATTAGAGCTTTATAAAGTTTGTAATTATTCGAATGGGTTTAATAGAAGATGGGTTAATTTGATTATATTGTGCATAACCATTATTACTTACAAAGTGGTAATTAATGGGGAAGAATAAGAATTGTTTCGACTATAGAGGAGACCTTCTCTCTCATTATATTTTTATTTTAGTGGCAAATGTGCTCTCTAGAATGTTAACAAAAAAAAGTAAAGGAACAAGTGATATATGGGTACAAAATCAATAAGAGGTGTAAAGTAATTGCATGAGTTTAATTCATAAATGACACTATATTATTTAGGAAATCAAATAGCAAGGAAGTAATCAGCATGTGGACAGTGCTCCAAAACTACTACTAGGCATCGGGATAGAAAATTAGCCTAAGGAAATTCGGTTTGTTCTTTAGTTCTAACATTCTATTTTGGTTAAGAAATGAAATAACTGAAATAATGCAGGTGGAAGATTCAATCACTATTGTGAAATATCTAGGAGTCCCAACTTACTAGGGAAAATCCAAATCAGAGATGTGTAACTACCTAGTGGAATGGGTAATCTAAAGAATCCAAGGGTGTAAATCTAAGTCCCTCACTTAACTTGGGGGAGATGTTTTAATAAAAATGGTGTTACAAGCCATTCTAATTGATAGTGTTGAAAATTTTAGAGAAGGTTACGAACCAAATTGAGTAATTGATCAATAGGTTTTGGTAGTTACAACATGATAAGAGGAAGTTGGCTCACTATGTGGCTTAAGGAAAAATCATAAAGAACAAACTTGAAGGTGGCTTGGGGTTTAAAGAGATGTCTTTGTTCAATAGAACCCTCATAGCAAAATAGTACTGAAGAATGATCACCAACCCCAAAATGCAAAGTTCTAAACTCCTGAAATTTTACACTTCCCTCACTCTTCTCTATCAGAGGCAAAAAAGGGAATCGCCTATCTTGGATTTAAAGTAGCCTATTACTAGGCCAAGAGGTTCTAATGGAAGGATGTCAATGGAATGTGTCAAATGAAAATAGCATTAGCATTTAGAATGATAGATGGATCCTAGGCTTGGAGAATTTTAAAATCAAGTCAACAGCTCCTAGTAATCATCCCTACATAGTCTGAGAACTTATTAACCTGGTTTTTCATAAGTGGAATATGGACTTACTAAATCAACTATTTAGTCAAGCAGAAATAGAAGCTATTGAGAAAATCCTAATCTCTACAAGCAGATACCATAATGAACTAGTGTAGCACTATGATTAAAAAATAAGAGATACAAGGTGAAATCTAGGTATACTTTTCTAAAAAATAATGACAATAGTGCACAAAAACCATAAAGTCTGATTCCATCCTCCTTTCCAAATAAAAAAGTTTGGAAGTCAATTTGGCAAATGAAAACTCCATAAAAGGTCAAGTTTTTTATGTGGAGATGTGTGAATAACTTCATTTCCACATGGAACAAATTGACCCAAAGGGGCCATGAGTCATAAACAATATGCCTATATTGTAGCAATGAAGAGGAAACTCTAGAAAACTTAATAAGTTTGTGCCACCATGCTAAACGGGTTTAGTTTGGCTCAAATCTCCACTATAGACCTTGAGAAAAGGGTTTCCACTCCTTCGAGTTAAGTGGAAAAAGGTGTTGTACATGCTCAACGAAAATCAATAAAATAGAAGTGTTGAGCTAGTTGTAAGCATTTGCTGGAAATTATTGAAATAATGAAAGAGATAGATTTTAAAAGGAAATGAAAGGAATCTAATTAAAGTTATAAACAAAGCTCAATCTTAATGGATGGAATGGATTTAGAACCAAACACATGCCACTCGAATCACAGTTGGTCTAAGCAGTCAGGAAAGAAGATAGAGCATCCTAATGGTAGGGGTATTAAAGTTCAAGCCTTTGATAATTCAAAGAAGGAGGCATAATTCACCTTCATTTGCAGCAACCATAAAGGAAATACAAAGATGGCTATGGCAAAGAAAATGAAATTTTGAAACCCTTTTGTGGTGGAAGCTCTAGCCATAAGAGAAGCAATATGAGTTATAAAGCTAAAAAACCTGAGGAATACAATAATTGAATCTGATGCCCAACTAGTAGTGCAAGCTATGAATTTGAGTCCAGATGACATCCAATGGGAGATCAGAGTGATAACTGAAGACATTCAATAAAGTAGAAGAGAAATAAGAGGAGAAGGAGTCTCAATTGAATACATCAGCATGAAAACTATCTCTGCAATGGATTGGTTATCTAGAAATGATTTTCTATTTTTAGAAGAAGACATATGGAGCAATGTCCAGAAATAGTTCAAAGATATTCTCTATAACGATATATTAAACTTTGCTATTCAAAGTTAATGCTATCAGTTTTTTTCTTGACAAAAAAGTACAAACATTTAATATGGGCATGATAAAAAAATTAATTAATTATATAACAATTCACCAAAATGTTACTATAATATTTAATTTAGTCAATATATATATATCAAGATAGACCAAAAGCCTATTAAGTAGATTCTAATTGATACTTATTTTGAATTCATACCAGCTAAAAGGCTTTGATTCTAGGCTTTAATACCAGGCTTTTGGTCCGGAATTGATACTAGGGAATGCAAGGATTTAAGGGTGTACTATTCACATGTATGAATGTAGAGATGACATTAATTATAAACACAGTGCCAGTCTTACACTCTAGTTATAGGCTAGACACAGAGGTTACCGGACCAAAATGTGTAGTACATATTTCATAAATTTTCTAATGTGCAGGATCCTAATTTCTTAGGCAAGCATGGAGCATACAATTTATTACTTAAAAACTACATATGGAATGGAAATTAAAAGAAAACTTTTAAAAAAACAAACAATATAGGCTTCGCTTTATATTCCAAGTAAGAGGAAGGTTACAGAGTGAAGGTTACAAAGTTTTATAAGTAATATTTCTAGAAAATAGCAAAAGGAAATATTAAAGCTATACTATATCTTTTGGTAGAGATAAAAATTTTATAACTATATCAAATGAGAGCTATATTTTTTCTCAAATTCTTTCTGCTAAAACTTGTGTGTCCTCTGCCAAAGGAGGAGGGGCCTTTATATAGAGGCATTTCCACTAGAGAGTAAAAGCATATCCTGGAATCACGGGGGAGATAGCCAAGAGACAAGAGATGGTGAGGTGGTTACACCAATCATATTACTTTATCTTTCTTTTCCTTGTCCTTTATGCAGAGATATCCCCACCAGGTCCTGGTAGTGAAACATGAGTCCCTATCATCATGGTATAATAAAGGAGAGAGGAATAAAGGCAATGGGTAGAGCAAAATATTTGATCTAAAAGTCAAATTTTCCTGAAGGTTGTCCGAGCAAGCCCTATTCTTTATTATTTAGAGGATGACCTAGAAAGAGAAAAATAATTAAAATACTTTTTTTTCAAATAGCTTAGCTTTTGCATGGCCATCTTAAAAAGATTTTCAACCCATATGGTCAAAATTAATACAATATTTGTAAAATGCTTATAAGCCTATGGGCTTTTTAAAAGGTAGTATCCCCAAACAATCATCTTCGTTATCATTACCCAAATCAATGAAGGGTTCTGATTCATAAGAAGTCTAGGAGTTTGAAGAAGAGGCTTGTTCAAGCTAGATAAGTTACTACATTACTTTAAAATATTTTTCTTTTGTTTTCACGACAGCAAGAAGTGCATTGGCATGTGATTTCTAAGCCATGAAGTTAGATTATGCCTGAGTTTAGGTACGAGAAAAACCCAGGAATCCATGATGTGTAAGCAAGTTAGTCACTGCCTGCTTAGATATTTTCTAAGGGACTTTATAAAAGTTCCACCACTTTACTTTAAATATTCTTTGGAGGATAGTGATATCATATTATTAATATAAAATTCAAGAAACCATTATGAAACCTAAGGAACAAAAAATTTGGAGCAATATAAACAGAGGAGGGAAAATTTTTTCTCAAGGGGAGAAGGTTTATAATGAGTAGAGAAAATAATAAATCCCTTATGGATATTAGAAGGAAGGATATTAGGATTAGGTCCACAGTTATTCCACCAACAAGTGAACCATGTAGGAAATTTTGATATATCAAAACGATCACTGAGGAAAAATAACCATATAAGGGTATTATAAGCATTTTGGAGAAGGAAAGAATTAAATCATGCTTGTTCATAATCCTAGTAGGAAAATGAGCAACAAAAGTCTAACTTTGAATTAAAATTGATAGGGAAGTCTTTTAGCTTGAAGAGTTATTGCCCCTATTCTAATGGGTGGAGGACATTAAGAATTTTACAAGCAGAATAAGAAGGTTGGTTATAACCTTTATAATAAAAATGTTTAAATTCTGCATAACCTGTATATTCTAAAATAGTTTGATAGTGTTCCTGGGGTTTAGCAAGATCCTAGGGTTTAAAAAATAAATTTTTTGGAAAATGATTTTGCATAGTGAGAAAAGGATCTTTATGGAAAAATCCATCTGTGATGGTTAAAATATTTTGAATAGAATTCTTTGTATGAAATTATGAAGATGGAAGTTTTCATTATGATAAAACAATATATGAACTACTTTGAGTAGTCATATGAGTTAAATCATTTTGAGAAAGGGCTTTTAAAGAGGAAGATTCTCCTCTCTTGATTTTTGAAATAGGTTGAGGAGCTTTACCTAATATACCTTTATTGCCATCTGTCTGAATAATGGTTGGTGGCTAAAGAGTACTTTTTATGTCTTTAACGAGTTCAAAGGATTGGGAGATAAAATCAATCCATTGTTAGATTTAAGATGCTTTATCATAATCAACTATATTAGGTTGTTCTTGGGTTAACTACTTATTAATCCATTATTAGATTTGAGATGCTTTATCAGAATCAACTATATTAGGTTGTTCTTGGTTAGCTACATCGAACCATGACTTTATAGGCTTTTTAGCAAAAAGAGAAGGAGGGGGATTATAAGGTTCCACTTTATCTTTATCTTTTTGTTTTTTACGAGGCCTCTTTATCTGTTCTATAAAAATTCTCTAGTTAGAAAATCTGGTATAGAATTTGTATCTCCTTTAATAAATTCTATATCAAAATAAAAAATTCTCAAAATGGCTTGCCATCATACACAAATATGTTTTGATGCAATATTTTGAACATCTTTTTGCCAAACTTCTTTAGCAGATTTACAATCAATGTGAAGAAAAACTTTTAATTGAGTAAATCAGTTTGAAACTTTGATATGCATATGACAATAGAGAGAACTTCTTTTTCAATGGTGGAGTAGTTTTTATATGTATCATTATAGTGTCTTGAAGTATATTTAACAATAACTTCCTGCCCTTGTGAAATTTGTTTCAGGATGCCCCCATAGCCTATATCACTAGCATCAGTTTCAACAATCTTAGGAATATTAGGATCGATTAGATGTAAATAGGGAATTTGAAAATTATGTTTCTTGATATACTAGATAATTTTTGTATGCTCATCAATCTATAGGGCTGGGTTTTTCTTTAATCTATCATGCAAAAGGTTTAACAATCCTATTGATATTAGGACAAAAATCTAAAACACAATTTAGACTTCCTAAAAACCTTTGTAATTGGAATTTATTGAGAATCTTATCATAGAATTTATTGCCAAATTCTAAGGATCTTTCTATAGAGACTATAGTACCACAGGAAATGTAATGTCCTAAGATTCTAACTCTAGTTTGAAAAAGAGATATTTTCTTAGCAGAGACAACAAGTCCATTTTGTTTAACTATATAGAGGAAAGTTTTTAAATGCCTGAAATGTTACTCAATGGAGTTTGAGAAAATAAGCATGTCGTCAATATAAACAATGCAAAACTCAGAATAAGGGTTTTTTTTAATATATCATTCATTATTTTCTAAAATTTAGATTGTGCATTTTTCAAACCAAATGGCATGACATTCCATTCATATTGTCCAAATGGGATAGTGAAAGCAATTTTATATAAATGCTCTTTATGAATTTGTATTTTCCAAAATCCTAATTTCATATCAAATTTTGAAAATACATATGCATAATGAAGTTTTTGAAGAAGATCTTTTTTATTTGGAATAGGATACCTAATCCATTTTAAAGCTTTATTTAAAGGTTTATAATTGATAACAAGCCTTAGAGTACCTTTTTCTATTTTAGAAGTTTTATTGACATAGAAAGTTGCACAACTCCATAGAGACCTAGATTTAGAGATTAATCCTTTGGATTCAAGATCTTGGATTTCTTCCTTACAATGTCATTTCAATTTAAAATTCATTTGAATTGGTTTAGCCTTGGTAAGGATATTTTTCTCACTAAATCTGGACATATATGGCTAATCAACTATATGTTGTTTTCTTTTCTAACAAGAATTTCGCAGATCAAAGCAGACTTCTTTAATCACAATATCATGAAAATAAAAAATCTTTATTTTTACCATATCATACTTTAATTGTTGTTCAATTTTTTAAAAATGAATATTGTGCTTTAAATTATATAAGTCTATCTCTTTTTCTTTAATTAAAGCATTGATTTCATTCTTATAAATAAAATGAGCTTTGATAAGGTTTAGGAATCTGGTTATTGGCTTTGCTAAGAAAGGAAAAGATACGTGAATTTTTTCATCTTTATTATCAATGGAGTCATAGGTGGTTAAATAAAGAGTTATCAAATTAATGAAAGGTGTCCCTGGAATCACCATATAACTTATATTTGAAATAAGAAGAAAAAGGGTTTTTAAGAGAAATGCATTATTTGAAATACGGGCCTTTATTTTACCATCTATATGCATTTTTGAACTATTATTAGAGGAAATCTTTTCTATAGTATGCTCTATAAAATGATGTTGAGCCATACAAGTTTTTATATGATTAAAATTAGCTCTTGTATCAAATAGAGATATAATGTCTAGTTTAAAATCTTTATAAAAAACAATGGTGCTCCTTAAAAGATATTTTCTTGAAGTAATATGATTTAAGGCATAAAGAAAGTCTTGAGGTACTTTATCAAGATTAGCTAGGGATTGTGGTTATAAATCCTTAGTCTCATCACTATCACTAGAATCTTCTACTGGTTTAGTAACAAGAAATTGGATTAATTGAGAATCCTTTTGCTGTTTGTCTTTTAATTGCTTTATCTTAGACATTATGGTTTTGATTTCTCCTTGTAGTTCTTGGATATCACCTAATGGCTTCTTTCTGAGTTTCTTTCTATTGAGAATGGTAGTAAGGTTATACATACCTGTACTAATGGAAGGTAACTCAGTAGTCTTAGGCTCATGTTCCTTTTCTAAAGATTGCCTAAGCTATTCTAGATATTTTTTCTGCACTTCAAGATCATTGATATGCTGAATAACATCTAGGATTAGGTCTTGTTCTCTAGTGAGCATATTGAGTTACTTTGTTTCTATATTAGAATCTGTATTATATTTAGAAGAGGAAGAGGTTGCTAGTTCATCTATCTAAGGAGTTCCTAGGAATTCTTTAGAATTGGTTTCAAACCTAAAGGTATCAATAAGCAAAGCTGTGAGCTTATTCAAGGTTGTTTCTTATAAGTCTAGTTCATGGAGCTTCTTGGAAACCTTGCAATATTGGAGATGTGTCACTTTTTGCCACACTTGCAGCAGGTAACATTTCTCATACTGGTTTTCTTAACTCTATCAGTTTTGGGTTTTCTAGGAATCTTTCTATAAGGTTTTTTGTAGTAAGTTTCTTCCTTATCCTTTATGTTGGAGAAGTTTGTAAATTTTAAGGAAAATTTCCTAGATAAAGGTTTCAAGAATTTCTTACTACAATCTCCCTTACATGAAGGATTCTGGGTGAAACTATAGTCAAACTGTTTCCAAAAAGATCCTAGTTCCTATCTGGTCTTTTTCATTTCCCACTTTAAATGTTTTTAGAGTTTTAAGTCCTAACATATCTTTAGACCTTCATATTGGGTGGTGTTGATTAACTCACCATAAGTAAGCTAATTATAGGGAATGATATGGGTTCTAAAGGACTGTTAATGACATTTCTAACACATTCTCCTAAAAGGGTTAATAATCCTGCAAGAAATTGTTCTTTCTAGAAAGGTTGATTGGAATCTTCCCTAAGCATAACCCTAGTAAGAAAAGTTAATCTACACCACTAAAAGTCACTGAGCTTTTTATACCTAAGATTAGATAAAAGATCGGCATTTTTATAATTAAGGTGAAAAGAATCTCCTATAAAATACAATGCTATGGTCAAGATAAGGGTAGACACAACATCATGGAACAGATTTCCTATTTGGTCAAGGATAGGTAGACCTTTATTATCTGTTTCGCTAGCATAGAGGATGTTAAGCTGTTGTTGCTTAGTGAGATGGTAATCCCACTAACCTTTTAGCTATGCTAAGAAACCTGCTATGATAAGTTCAACAACAGACCTATCAGAGGTTCCAATTTGGGCTTTGTAAGCATTAGATGCCATGGTCATTTGTTGAAGAGAGTTCAATATTTGATATTCAGACATACTATCTATATTCCATTTGTAAACAGAATTGGCACTGAACTTGGGTTAGACAATAGTATTAGGTTGACTATCAAGCTCAAGTTTAGGTAGCCTAGTCTGGAGATGTCCAAGATGAGAGGGATAAACTATAAACCAATAAAGCTTAGCAATCTCAAGAGACTGTTCTTGGAATGATTCTGCCTCAGTGGAAGAATATATATCTTTATCAAAAACACTAATAGTCTAGTTAATTGATTGAGGAGTGTCGAGTACAATAGTTTTTTAAAAGCACTAGAAGGTTCCAATCTACTAAGTTATTCTCTAATAGCGTGCAAAAATTCAGTTTTGTTACTCTAAATTTCTTACTGAGCACATGTAGAGATCTAATAAGGCTTGAACATAGGCTTCTTAAGCTTTTTATTAGTCATAACTATGGTTCTTGAAGGCTCAACAGGTTTTTGGGCCTGGTTCTTAAGTCTAAATAACTGTTTACCTATGTTGTGGAGGTGAACATTGGTAAAGGTATTTTGAGTCACTATATTCTTCAAATTATGGGATTCACTATCTTTGGTTTTTTATAAAGACTAGCTTCTATGGTCTCATTTCCTATAGAGATCTTGATATTCATGAGGGGCGATGTTCAAACTCTATACTCTGACCATTTTAAGTTTCCTAAATAGTTACCTTTTTTCTCATAGTGACGAGATTCAAAACTTTAAAAGGATATGAAATATTATTTTCTAATGCATATATTTCAAACCATTCAAAAAATATTAACTTTATTAGTTTGAACAAAACTATAAAATTGATTTTTAATGTATTTCTTTCTTTTAAGAAATGTTGGAAAAACCAATTTCTTTTTTCCAGATTATGGGATGCATAAAAATCTTTATGTAAAAAATCTTTATTAGGAGTGAACCCTTTATCTAAAATAGATAATTCATAAGACATGTTTCTATTATGGCTGAAGTAGTATGAGAGGTAGGAGGAGAAGGGTTGTCTTCTTATCTTGGTTCATTGTAAATAAGTCTAGCTATATTTGAACTATAGTCTACAATTTTTAGGGAAGAAGAAGGTAGATCTAAGGTTGAATATCGAGGTAAGTTCTAGTTGATAAGGGAAGTGTATGGCTTTTGGTAAACTTTAATAAGGACTTTCTTATGGTTCTTTATAATATGGAAGGTTCATAACAGATGGGATCTAAGATATTCTTTTGAGATTAAGAGATTCTAATGAAGATGCAATAGAAAATCTTGAATTGGAAAAATTTCTATCAAAAGAGAGTTTTACTCTACCATCTTAGAACTGGGTGATATGCTTTATTTATGTATTGGGAGTAAGTGCTTCTTCCTATTGGATTTTAGGTTCAGTGGCTCCTTCAAGGATCCATTCTAGGGGATGTGTAACTTGGCACCATTTAATAGGTTTTAGGATGACAATATGGCCTTTAGTTATATCTATTTGGAGAAGAAGAGTTTCTCCTTTTTTACTATGAAAATGACTTTTTGTATGAAATGCAGTCCTCATAGCTTTATAATGAACTTAAAAACTAATGCAATCGAAATTGATCCATCCTCTATTTTATAATTATGGGTATGGATTTGCAAAACCAGAGACCTTAAAATATTTACATCATTAAGAGAAATAGTAAAATTTGGATAGTAATCAAATGATATTGGACCTAAACAAAGACTGGATTCTACAATTCCTAAAAAAGAGTCTTCAAAATCTTTAAACCTGATATCTCTTATAGCAACTAAGATAGAAGTATTTAGACCTTCTTAAGCTAGAGGCTTTATACCAAACCAAAACAAAACCTATATGGATATATTGGAAGCCTTTATCCTTATTTTTGTCTAAGGTGGTATAAGACAATAACTTTATGTAATCCTAAGATTTAGAACGTTGGATATCTCTTTATTCAGTCTTGATAACATAATCAGACTTGAAGAGATTCAACTCAAGAGTATTATAGACATGGTCTTTCTTATAATTTGTAAGCTTAAATTCATCAATTCATTTATTAAAGTCTTTAATAGTGATTTCATCACTACTAAAAATATTCTTTTGAGCTTTAGCAAAAGAGGAAATAAAGGAAGAGGAAGAAGAAGTAGTTCTTCCAAAAATTAGATTCATAGTAAACGGATAACTGTAGAAACAGGTTACACGAGTATAATCTCACTAACTAAACTAACGGTTTTACTGCCTCTCCAAGTCTTATTATCAGGACCACCTATGACCAAAGGACTCGCTGAATAAACTACCCTATAGACAATACTATAACATGGAAACAATTAAATATAATAAACACTCAACTAACCCAGGCTCTGATACTAGGGAATGCCAAGGATTTAAGGGTGTACTATTCACATGTATGAATACATAGATGATGTTAATTGTAAACACAGCGTCGATGTCATACTCTAGTCATAGGCTAGACACAGAGGTTACCAAACCAAAATATGTAGCAAAGATTTCATAGATTTTTTTATATGTAGGATCCTAATTTCTTAGGCAAGCAAAGAGCATACAATTTGTTACTTGAGAACTATTTATGGAATGGAAATTAAAGAAAACTTAAAAGAAAACAAACAATAAAAATAATATAAATCTTACAAGGAAGGCTTCATATTCCATGTAAGAGGAAGGTTACATAGTTTTATAAGTTATATTTCCAAAAAATAGCAAAGGGAAATATTAAAAATATGTTATATCTTTTTGTAGAGATACAAATTTTAGAACTATATCAAATGAGAGCTATATTTTTTCTAAAATTCTTTCTCCTAAAACTTATGTGTCTTCTGCCAAAGGAGGAGGGGCCTTTATATAGAGGCATTTCCACTAGAGAGTAAGAGCATATCTTGGAATCATGGCGGAGATAGCCAAGAGACAATAGGTGGTGAGGTGGTTATGCCAATCATATTGCTTTATCTTTCTTTTTCTTGTCCTTTATGCAAAGATATCCCCACCAGGTCCTGGTAGTAAAACATGGGACCCCATCCTTATGGTATAGTGGAGGAGATAGAAATAAAAGCAGTGGGTGGAGTATAATATTTGACATAAAAGTCAAATTTTCCTAATGGTTATCCGAGCAAGTCCCATTCTTCATTATTTGGAGGCTGACTTGGAAAGAGAAAAATCATTTAAGTACTTTTTTGTTTCAAATACCCTTACTTTTGCATGGGCCGTCCTAAAAGGATTTTCAATCCATCTGGCCAAAATTAATACAATATTTATAAAAGGCTTATAAGCATTTGGATTTATAGAAGGTAATATCCCTAAACAATCATCTTCATTATCATTACCTAAATCAATAAAGGGTTTTAATCCTGAGAAGTATGGGACTTTGAAGAAGAGGCTTGTTCAGACTGGATAAGTTGCTGCATTACTTTAAAATATGCTGATTTTGTTTTTGAGGTAGAAAAAAGTGCATTGGCATGTGATTTATAATCCAAGAAGGTAGATTGTGTCTGAGTTTATGTATTAGAAAAACCTAGGAATCCATATTGTGTAAGCCAGTCAGTCACTGCCTACTTAGATATTTTATAAGGGACTTTATAAGAATTCCACCACTTTACTTTTAATCTCCTTTGGAGTATAGTGATATCATTATTAATATAAAATTCAAGATACCATTTTGAAACCAAAGGAACAAAAAATTTAGAGCAATATAGATAGAGGACGGAAAATTTTTTATCAAGGGGTGAAGGTTTATAGTGAGTAGAGAAAAGATTAAATCCCTAGTGGATATCAGAAGTGATACAAACCCTACCTATAACAAAGATAGAATGCGCATCCAACTTTGAAATCTAGCCCAAGGATCATCAAGGATAGGTTATGTTAATGGAGCTAAACCCCTTTGCTTATTAAATTGAAGTAAGATACTTAGCTATTAAAAGATGAAAAATCATACAATTCTAAGTCTAATATAACCTATCAATTGTAATGAAAGGTAGATGTGAAACAATTCAAGTAAACTTGCAAAGTTTCAAAAGAATAAAGTTTAAGGAAAAACCTCACTTTTTAATATTTCAATGCTTGAATTCGTTTGTCATAAGGTTAGCCATTATATAGGCATGTAAACTACCTAATCCTTGAAGGAAAAGGTTTTCTTCCTTATTCCCAAGATGCCTATATAGGAAAATCCTTAATTAAGGAGATTTTCTTCAAAATAGGACAACTCATGACAACTCATCCTTGAAAAGTCAAAATTGACAACTAATGACAACTCATTATAACTAAGCAAAATGACAACTCATGATAACTAAGTATTGAAGCACACCATGTCACATGCCATGTAGGTTATTGACCATTGACCATTGACTTTGACTTACTGACTCTTTAACTTTAACTTATTGACTTATTAACTTTGACTTGGAATATTCTTGAATCTTCTCACATCTTCTTGATCCTCCTTAGTGACTCCAAAATAGAAAAAATAACTTGCAAATTTGTCCAATTCAAGCTAATTAATTTCTAAATAAGAAATTAAGCTAATTAGCTTGAATTCTTCACATGTAGCTCCAAGCTTGTACTTGTACTTGAATCTACCAACTTGCTTGTAATGTGAAAGACAAACAAATTTAATGGTTTTTCAAACTTCTTTATCCTTGGTCTTGTCATTGGTCCCTTATAATGCAATGGATCACTTAGTTCAAAGGGCTTACTTAGCTTAGTTTCATCATTCCCCCTTCCTGAAGATGATTTGTCCTCAAATCAACATCTACATCAAAATTAAAAGGAAATAAATTAGAAATATTAAAAGTATCTCTTATACCATACTCACCAACCAAGTTAATCTTGTAAGCATTGTCATTGATGCACTCTAACACTTGGAAGGGTCGCATTAACTTAGATTTCCTTTGAGTGGGAAATCTTTCTTTGTGCAAATGTACCCAAACCCAATCACCTAGTTCAAATACAACTTTTACACGCCCCTTGTTTACATGTTTAGCATATTGCTCATTCTTCCTTTCAAGATTTTCTTGCACCTTTTCATGTAAGGACTTCATAAATTCTGCCTTCTTCTTTCCATCTAGATTTATTTGTTCACTCCAAGGTAAAGTAATCAAATCTAAAGGACTTAATGGAATAAAACCATAAACAATCTTAAAAGGACAGAAAATGGTAGAAGAATGCACACTATGATTATAAGCAAATTCAATATGTGGCAAGCAATCTTCCCATGACTTCAAATTACACCTAACCATTGTTCTTAGTAATTGAGATAAAGTTCTATTAAGTAGCTTAGTTTTCCTATTAGTTTATGGATGAAATGTTGTAGAAAATAAAAGTTTAATGTCCAATTTACCCCACAAAGTCTTCCAAAAGTATATTAAAAATTTAGCATCTTTATCACTAATAATTGTTCTAAACATGCCATGCAAATGAACAATCTCTTTAAAGAATAAATTTGTAACATGTTGTGCATCATTAGTTTTTCTACATGCTATAAAGTAAGCCATTTTAGAAAACCTATCTACAATAACATATATTGAATCATGTCCTCGCCTAGTCCTAGGTAAACCAAGCATAAAATCCATGGAAATATCAATCTAAGGTGAACTAGGCATAGGTAGAGGCATATACAAACCATATGGTTTTAACTTAGACTTAGCTTGTTTATAAACAATGCACTTATCACAAATTCTAACAACATCATTTTTCATGTTAGGCTAATAAAAGTGATCGTGTCAAACATCCAAAGTCTTGGCTATACCAAAATGTCCCATTAAACCACCCTCATGTGCTTCATGAACAAGCAATTCATGTATAGAACAATTAGGAACACACAATTGTTTCTCTTTAGACAAGTAACCATCATGCCTATAGAACATTTCAAAAGAAATATTTTCATATGCATGAAAAACACTACCAAAATCACTGTTATTCTCATACAACTCTTTTATATATTCAAATCCTAGCAATTTGGCATCTAAAGAAGTAAGTAAAGTATACCTTCTTGAAAGTGCATCAGCCACAACATTCTCTTTACCTTGCTTGTATTTAATGATATAAGGAAATGACTCAATGAAGTCACTCCACCTAGCATGTCAAATCACCTATAAAAGCTTGTAAGACCATGAAAACTTCGCACATCACTAACTCCTCTAGGTGTAGGCCAATCTTTAATTTCCTTGACCTTCTCTTCATTTACCTCTATTCCTTTTGCACTAATAACAAAGTTTAAGAAAACAAGCTTATGTGTGCAAAAACTACACTTTTTGATGTTAGCATACAAACATTCCTTACATAGCACTTCCAAAACCAAATGCACATGTTCAATATGCTCTTCCAAAGATTTACTATATATAAGTATATCATCAAAATAAACAACCATAAATTTTCTAATGAAAGCATGCAAGACATGGTTCATTAATCTCATAAAAGTGCTAGGTGCATTAGTTAAACCAAAAGGCATGACTAACCACTCATACAAACCATATTTTCTTTTAAATGCAGTTTTCCACTCATCATCCTCATTCATGCGAATTTGATGATAACCACTTTTCAAATCAATCTTGGAAAATATAACAGCCCCATGCAACTCTCAAGCATATCATCTAAGCTTATAATAGGATGACGATACGTTACTGTTATTTTGTTAATTGTGTGACAATCAACACACATTCTCTAAGTTCCATCCTTCGTAGGCAAGTAAAACCCGAACATCGCATGGGCTCATGCTTTCTCTAATGTAACATTTGTTCATAAGATCCTTAACTTGCCTTTGCAACTCCTGTTTCCTCAGGATTGCATCTATACACGAGTCTATTTAGAATTGTAGAGCCGGGTTCAAAGTCAATTTGATGCTCTATTCTTCTTATCGGTGGCAAACCACTAGGAATATCATCGAGAAACACATCTTGAAATTCCTACAACAATCTCACAAAAGAACTAGGCAAAGAAGGGTCAAGATATTATAGCTCAAACAAGATTCCTTATAAATAAGTACAAGCATATGTTGCCTTAAAAGTAAAGCTTTCCTCACATATTTTTCTTTTGCATAAAAACTTGCTTTTCTCTCTTGTTTTACCTCATTCACACTCAACTCTCCTTTTGCATGTGCATCACTCTTCTTTTTCTCATTATGCATGCCCTCAAGCTCTCCTTTTTCCACTCTTTGCTCACTCTTCTCATTGCTTTTCTCACAGCTCTCCTTTTGCTTGTTTGCCTTTTCTTTTTTATGCAAACTCTCTCTCTCTCTCTCTCTCTCTCTCTCTCTCTCTTTATTGCTTTTTCTTTTTCAAACTTCAAATCTTTGCTTTAGGACTTTTTTTGTCCTCATACACTTCTTTAGGGGTTAAAGGTTTAAGGGTAATGGGTACATCATTCATTATAAAAGAATTTTGTATTAGAAAACCTATTATGATTAGCCCTCTTATCATATTGCGAAGGATGCCCCAAAAGAATATGATAAGCTTGCATAGGCACTACATCACACAATACTTCATCTTTATATTTGCCTATGAAAAATGCTATCTTTACTTGTTTAGTCACTTTTATCTCATCATAATCATTCAACTATTACAATGTGTAACGCCTAGGGTGCTTCATGGTATATAAATGCAATTTCTGAACTAACATGGTACTAGCTACATTTGTGTGACTACCCCCATTAATGATCATACAACATACCTTATCTTGCACCTTGCATCTAGTGTGAAAGATCTTCTCACATTACGCCTCATCCTCTATCTTGGTTTGCACATTCATGATTCACCTTGTAACAAGCAATTCACCATGTGATGGAGTTTGTACAACCTCATCATCACTTGCATCCTCAAGCTTAAGCATCTCTAAATCACACTCATCATCATCACTTTCACTAAAGACTTCGCTACCCCTCATAGTCAAGGTGCGCTTATTTGGACAGTTAGAAGAGATATGCCCATAACCTAAACATTTAAAACATTTAACATCATAATATTGTTTAGTTTGAGTCTCACCTTTATCTTTGGTCTTGGCATTGCCCCCTCTGTTTCCTCCTTTATTGTAGTCAAATTTTGCCTTAGTGAAGCTCTTATCTCCATTCTTCCAATTTCACTTCCATGAAGAACTAGAAGAAGTTGAATTTCCTTTGGAATTCTTAAACTTTAATTGCTTCTCAATTTTGATCGCCATGTGCAACATATCATCCATGTCAACAAAGTGATGTAATTCCACTAGGTCAGCTATGTTTCTATTCAGCCCATGCAAAAACCTTGCCATTGTTGCCTCATGATCTTTATCAATATTTGCTCTAATAATAGCTATCTTCATTGCTTAATAGTACTCCTCTACACTTTTAGATCCTTGTACAAGGTTTTAAAGTTTATTATACAATTCTCTATAATAGTGTGTAGGAACAAACCTCTTATGCATGATTGCCTTCATCTCCTCCCATGTCTCAATAAGTTAATCATGGTTCCTTCTTTTACTAGTCACCAATTGATCCTACCAAACAAGTGCATAATTGGTAAACTCTATGGCAACTAGTTTCACCTTCTTTTCTTTAAAGTATTGATGGATGTTAAAGATGAACTCCACCTTTTTCTCCCATTCCAAATAGGCTTCAATATCACTCTTGCCATGAAAGCTTGGAATTTTCATCTTAATGCTTCGTAAGTTGTTATCAACTCTTACACATCCGTTTCTACCTGAATTAGATGTTTATTCATCATCCTCTTATTCATGTCTCCCACAAGTTCTAGTATTGGTTGTACTAGCATCTCCATGATGACTTGACTCCATCTTGTCTATTTGGTCTGCCAAGCTCCAAGTTGATTTGCTAAATCTAGTCTCAACTTCTCAAATAATTGGGTCATAGATTTCATGTACATCTTCTGATCGGGCATTCCTTTTTCATCTTCTTAAGCCATTGCTTTAATTTTTCCTATAAGAAATTATTAGTAGCAATAAAAAAAATCTCACCAAATACTCCCTTTCGTGTTTCGCACAATTTAAATGGTACTCACACTTGTGTTTCACTCAGTAAGGCTCTTACCCCTCTGATGAGCTCACCACTCGCCTCTTACCACTCAAATTCCCCAAATCTCTGTTCTAATAAAACTAATGCAAATTATGCAAGAATTGTTCAATCAACTTAAAACCACAATCACAAAAATCAAATTAAACTTAAAACTCAAAAAAACTATTCATGAATAAAATAAATAAGAAAATAAGCAAGTGAATAAAACTTCCTCTCAAAATCAAGAATACAACCTAATTTTTAGAAGCCAAGAAATCGCACACAATGAAAATTAACAAAAGAAGTCAAATCTGAGTTTTAAACCCACAAACACAACCAACAACACAATTCTAAATCAAAAACAAAATAACAAATTTTCTTCAATAGATGCAAAAATTGAACAAACTAAATCAATTAAGGGTTGATAGATTTTGAATCGTTTTGCTTAAATCATAATGATTGGATTTTTTTTAATTGAGAAGAATTGAGAAGAAGAAGAAGAAATTATAAACGAAAATTAAATGATAAATAATCAAACCTTAAAGTTTGGCTCTGATACCAAACTAATATGAACCTTACCTATAACAGAGATAGAATGCGCATCCAACTTTGAAATCTAGCCTAAGGATCATCAAGGATAGGTTGTGTTGATGGAGCTAAACCCCTTGATTATTAAATTGAAGCAAGATACTTAGCTATTAAAAGATGAACAATCACACAATTCTAAGTCTAATATAACCTAGAAATTGTAATGAAAGGTATATGTGAAACAATTTAAGTAAACTTGCAAAGTTTTAAAAGAATAAAGTTTAAGGAAAAACCTAACTTCTAATATTTCAATGCTTGAATTCATTTATCATAGGGTTAGCCCTTATATAGGCATGTAAACAACCTAATCCTTGAAGAAAAAGTTTTTCTTCCTTATTCCCAAAGATGCCTATATAGGAAAATCCTTAATTAAAGAGATTTCCTTCAAAATAAGACAACTCATGACAACCCATCTTTAAAAAGTCAAAATTGACAACTAATGACAACTCATTACAACTAAGTAAAATGAAAACTCATGACAACTAAGCATTAAATTATGCCATATCACATGCCATGTAGGTTGTTAACAATTGACCATTGACTTTGACTTGTTAACTCTTTGACTTTAACTTATTAATATATTGACTTTGACTTGTTAACTCTTTGACTTTAACTTATTAATATATTGACTTTGACTTGGAATATTCTTGAATCTTCTCACATCTTTTTGAATCTTCCTTATTGACTCCACAATAGAAAAAATAACTTGAAAATTCATCCAATTCAAGCAAATTAATTTCAGAATAGGAAATTAAGCTAATTAGCTTAAATTCTTCATTATGCGGCTCCATGCTTATACTTGTACTTGTACTTGAATCCACCAACTTGCTTGTAAAGTGAAAGACAAATGAATTCAATGCTTGTTTAAACTTCTTTATCCTTAATCTTGTCATTGGTCCCTTATAATGCAATGGATCAACTGGTTTGATGGGCTTGCTTAGCTTGGTTGCATCAACAAGGAAGGATATCAGGAATGATTCTATAGTTATTTTACCAACGAGTGAACCATGCAAGAAATTTTGATATATCAACATGATCACTAAGGAAAAATAACCATGTATGAGTATTATAAGCATTTTTTATAAGAAAAGAATTAAACCATGCTTGTTCATAATCCCAGTAGGAAAATGAGTGGAAAAAGTCTAATTTTGAATTAAAATTGATAGGGAAGGCTTTTGGCTTAAAAATTTCTTACCTCCATTATGATGGGTGGAGGACATTAAGAATTTTACAAGTGGAATAAGAAGGTTGGGTATAACCTTTATGGTAAAAATGTTTAAATTCTATAGAACTTGTATATTCCAAAATAGTTAAATAGTATTCTTAGGGTTTGGAAAGTTCCTATGGTGTAAAAAAATAATTTTTAGGAAAATGATTTTGCATAGTGAAAAAAGAATCTCTATGGAAAAATCCATCTTTGGTAATTAAAATATTTTGAACAGAATTCTTATAAGAAATTCTAAAGATGGAAGTTTTGATTGTGATAAAGCAATATGTTAACTACTTTGAGTAGTCACATGAGTTAAATCATTTTGAGAAAGGGTTTTTGAAGAGGAAGATTCTCCTTTTTTCGATTTTTGAAATAGGTTAAGGAGCTTTACCTAATATACCTTTATTGTCATCTGTCTGAACAATGGCTGGAGGCTAAAGAGTGCTTTTTATTGCTTTAAGGAGTTTATAGGATTGGGAGATAGAATCAATCCATTGCTAGATTTGAGATGCTTTATCAAAATCAATTATATTAGGTTGTTATTGGTTAACTATATCGAACCATGACTTTATAGGCTTTTTAGCAGAAAGAGGAGGAGGAGGATTAGAAGGTTCCACTTTCTTTTTATCTTTCTATTTTGTGTGAGGCATTTTTATCTATTCTATAAAAATTCTCTAGTCAAAAAATCTGGTAGAGAATTTATATCTCCTTTAATAAATTATATATCAAAATAAAAAAAATGCTTAAAATGGCTTTCCATCTTGCAAAAATCTATTTTGATGCAATATTTTGAACATCTTTTTGCAAGAAAAATTCCTTGCCGGATTGCCAACTCTTTTAGGAAAATGAGTTAGAAATGCCATTAGATAGTCCTTTGGAACCCAGATCATTCCTTATGATCAACTCACCTATGGTGAGTTAATTAGCACCACCCAATGTGAAGGTCTTAAGATCTGTCACGACTTAAAACTCCAAAAACATTTAAAGTGGGAAATAAAAAAGACCATACAGGAACTAGGATCTTCTTGCAAACAATTTGATTGTATTTTTCACCCAAAATCCTTCATGTAAAGGAGATTGTAGTAAGAAATCGCTGAAACCTTCTTTATGAAATTGTGCAACTAGAATTGATCCATCCTCCATTTTATAATCATGAGTCTAGATTTGCAAAACCAAAGACTTTAAAAGATTTGCGTCATTAAGAGAACTAAAAAAATTTGGATAGCAATCAAATGATATGGGACCTAAGGAAATACTGGATTCTACAATTCCTAAAAGAGAGTTTTGAAAATCTTTAAACCTCATATCTCTTAGAGCAACTAAGATAGAAGTATTTAGACCTTCTCAAGCTAAAGGCTTTATACCAACCCAAACAAGACCTATATGGATATATCATAAGCCTTTATTTTTATGTTTGTCAAAGGAGGTAGAAGACAATAACTTTATGTAATCCTAAGATTTAAAGGTTGAATATCTCTTTCTTCAGTCTTGATAAAATAATCAGACTTGAAGAGATTCAACTCAGGAGTCTTGTAGACACGGTCTTTCTTTTAATCTATGGGCTTAAAGTCATCAATGCATTTAACAAAGTCTTCAATAGTAATTTCAGCACTATTGACTATATTCTTTTGGGCTTTAGCAAAAGAGGAAATACAGGAAGAGGAAGAAGAAGTGGTTCTTCCAAAAATTGGATTCATGGTAAAAGAATGGCTACATAAACAGGTCACTCAACTATAAACTCACTACCCAAACCAATGGTTTTACCACCTCTCTAGGTCTTAGTACTGGGACCACTTATGACCAAAGGACTCACTAAATAAACTACCTTGTAGACAATACTTTAACATGTAAACAATTAATTATAACAAACACTTAACCCCCCCCCCCAAGCTCTGATACTAGGAAATGCCAAGGATCTAAGGGTGTACTATTCATTTGTATGAATGCAGAGATTATGTTAATTGTAAACATAGTGCCGGTCTCACACTCTAGTCACAGGATAAACACAGAGGTTACTGGACCAAAATATGAAGTAGAAATTTCATAGATTTTCTAATGTGCAGGATCCTAATTTCTTAGGCAAGCACAGAGCATACAATCTATTACTTAAGAACTATATATGTAATGGAAATTAAAAGAAAACTTCAAAGAAAACAAATAATATAAAGAATATAAAACTTACAAAGATGGCTCCGCTTTATATTCCAAGTAAGAGGAATGTTACAAAGTTCTATAAGTTATATTTCTATAAAATAACAAAGGGAAATATTAAAACTATACTATATCTTTTTGTAGAGATACAAATTTTAAAACTATATCAAATGAGAGCTATATTTTTTCTAAAACTCTTTCTGCTAAAACTTGTGTGTCTTCTGCCAGAGGAGGAGGGGCCTTTATATAGAGGCATTTCCACTAGAGAGTAAAATCATGTCTTAGAATCACAGGGGAGATAGCCAAAAGACATGAGGTGGTGAGGTGGTTATACCAATCATATTACTTTATCTTTCTTTTTCTTGTCCTTTATGCTGAGATATCCCCAATAGGTCCTAGTAGTGAAACATGGGTCCCCATCCTTATAGTATAATGGAGGAGAGAGGAATAAATGCAATGGATGGAGTAGAATATTTGACATAAAAGTCAAATTTTTCTGATGGTTGTCCGAGCATGTCCCATTCTTCATTATTTTGAGGATGACCTGGAAAGAGAAAATTAATTAAAATACTTTTTTTTAACAAATAGCCTTACTTTTTTATGGGTCACCCTGAAAGGATTTTTAACCCATCTAGAA
Source organism: Mallotus nudiflorus (assembly GCA_947683625.1). Classification (NCBI taxonomy): domain Eukaryota; kingdom Viridiplantae; phylum Streptophyta; class Magnoliopsida; order Malpighiales; family Euphorbiaceae; genus Mallotus; species Mallotus nudiflorus. Next base: position 1,546,772 of record CANTUR010000107.1, read on the forward strand.
AAAATTAATACAATATTTACAAAAGTCTTATAAGCATTTAGGCTTTATAGAAGGTAGTATCCTAGAACAATTATTTTTGTTATCATTACCTAAATCAATGAAGGGTTCTGATTCCTGAGAAGTCTAGGAGTTTGAAGAAGAGGCTTGTTCAGATTGGATAAATTGTTGCATTACTTTAAAATATTTTACTTTTTTTACGACAGCATTAAAAAGTGCATTGGCATATGATTTCTGAGCTAAAAAGGTAGATTGTGCCTGAGTTTACATACGAGAAAAACCTAGGAATCCATGTTGTGTAAGCCATTCAGTCACTACTTGCTTAGATATTTTCTGAGGGACTTTATAAGAATTCCACCACTTTACTTTAAATCTCCTTTAGAGGACAGTGATATCATTATTAACATAAAATTCAAGATACCATTATGAAATCCAAGGAACAAAAAAATTGGAGTAATATAAATAGAGGAGGGAAAAATTTTTCTCAAGGCGAGAAGGTTTATAGTGAGTAGAGAAAAGATTAAATCCCTAATGGATATCAGAAGGAAGGATATCAAGAATAAGTCCATAATTATTCCACCAACGAGTGAACCATGCAGGAAATTTTGATATATCAGCATGATTACTAAGGAAAAATAACCATGTATGAGTATTCTAAGCATTTTGGATAAGAAAAGAATTAAATCATGCTTGTTCATAATCCCAGTAGGAAAATAAGCGGTAAAAGTCTAATTTTGAATTAAAATTGATAGGGAAGACTTTTGGCTTGAAGAGTTCTTACCCCCATTCTGATGGGTGGAGGACATTAAGAATTTTACAAGTGGAATAACAAACATAGGTATAACCTTTATGATAAAAAATTTTAAATTCTACAGAACTTGTATATTCCAAAATAGTTTAATTGTATTCTTGGGGTTTGGAAAGATCCCAGGGTTTAAAAAACCAATATTTTGAAAAATGATTTTGCATAGTAAGAAAAGGATCTTTATAGAAAAATCCATCTTCGATGGTTAAAATATTTTGAATAAAATTCCTTATAAGAAAATCTAAAGATGGAAGTTTTGATTGTGATAAAACAATTTGTGAACTACTTTGAGTAGTCATAGGAGTTAAATCATTTTGAGAAAGGGTTTTTGAAGAGGAAGATTCGCCTTTCTTGATTTTTGAAATAGGTTGAGGAGCTTTACCTAATATACCTTTATTATCATCTGTCTAAACAATGGCTGGAGAATGAAGAGTACTTTTTATGGCTTTAAGGAGATTAGATGATTGGGAGATAGAATCAATCCATTGCTAGATTTGAGATGCTTTATCAAAATTAACTATATTAGGTTTTTCTTGGTTAACTACATTGAACCATGACTTTATAGGCTTTTCAATAGAAAGAGGAGGAGTAGGAGTATAAGGTTCCACTTTATCTTTATCTTTCTATTTTTTGCAAGGCATCTTTATCTATTCTGTAAAAATTCTCTAGTCAGAAAATATGGTAGAAAATTTGCTTCTCCTTTAATAAATTCTATATCAAAACAAAAAAAATGCTTAAAATGGCTTGCCATCTTAAAAAAATCTATTTTGATGCAATATTTTGAACATCTTTTTACAAAACATTTTTAGTAGATTTACAATCAATATGAAGTAAAAACTTTTGATTGAGGAAATCAAATTGAAAATTTGATATGCATATGACAATGGAGAGAACTTCTCTTTTAATGGTGGAGTAGTTTTTCTGTGTATCATTCCAGTGTCCTAAAGTGTATTTGACAACAACTTCCTGACCCTATGAAATTTTTTTTAGGATGCCCCCATAACCTATATCACTAGCATCAATTTCAACAACTTTAGGTAGATTAGGATCAACTAGATTTAGATAAGGAATTTAAAGAATATGTTTCTTAATATATTGGATAATTTTGTATGCTCATTAGTCCATGGGGTTGGGTTTTTCTTTAATCTATCATGCAAAGGTTTAGCAATCTTGTTAATATTAGGACAGAAATCTAAAACATAATTTAGATTTCTTAAGAACCTTTATAATTGGACTTTATTGAGAATCTTATCAGGGAATTTACTGCCATATTCTAAGGATCTTTCTATAAGGACTATAGCACCACAACAAATGTAATGTCCTAAGATTCTAACTCTAGTTTGAAAAAGAAATACTTTCTTAGCAGAGATAACAAGTCCATTTTGTTTAACTATTTAGAGGAAAGTTTTTAAATGCTTGAAATGTTGCTCAATGGAGTTTTTGAAAATAAGCACATCATCAATATAGACAATGTAAAACTCATAATAAGGATTGAATATATCATTCATTATTTTTTAAAGTTCAGATGGTGCATTTTCCAAACCAAATGGTATGATATTACATTCATACTGTCCAAATGGGATAGTGAAAGCAGTTTTATATTGATGCTCTTTATGAATTTGGATCTACCAAAATCCTGATTTCATATGAAATTTTGAAAATACAAATGCAGAATGAAGTTTTTAAAGAAGATCTTTTTTTTTTTGGAATATGATACCTAATCCATTTTAAAGCTTAATTTAAAGGTTTATAATTGATAACAAGCCTTGGAGTATCTCTTTCTATTTCAAAAGCTTTATTGACATAGAAAGCTACACAACTCTATGGAGACCTAGATTTAGAGATTAATCCTTTGGATTCAATATCCTGGATTTCTTCCTTAGAATACTATTCCAATTTAGCATCCATTTGAATTGATCTAGCCTTGGTGGGGATATTTTTATCTAGACTCATATGTCAAATCAACTATATGTTATTTTCTTTTCCAAGAAGCATTTTGTATATCAAAATAGACTTCTTTAATCATAATATCATGAAAATCAGAAATCTTTATTTTTACCAAATCAGACTTTAATTATTGTTCAATTTTTTAAAAATAAACATTTTGTTTTAAATCATATAAGTTTGTCTGTTTTTCCTTTATTAAAGCATTGATTTCATTCTTATAAATATAATGAGCTTTATTAAGGTTTAGGGATCTAGTTCTTAGCTTTACTAAAAAAGGAAAAGATATATGAATTTTTTTCATCTTTATAATCAATGGAGTCATAGGTGGTTAAGTAAGGAGTTATCAAATTAATGAAAGGCGTCCCTAGAATCACCATATAACTTATATCTAAAACAAGAAGAAAAGGGGTTTTTAAGAGAAATTCATTATTGGAAATACTGACCTCTGTTTACCATTTATATGCATTTTTGAACTATTAGCAGAGGAAAGCTTTTCTATAGTATGCTCTTGAAAATGATGTAGAACCATACAAGTTTTTATACAATTTAAATCAGCTATTGTATCAAACAAAGATATAGTGTCTAATTTAAAATCTTTATAAAAAATAATGGTGATCTTTATAAGATATTTTCTTAAAGTAATATGATTTATGGCACAGAGAAAGTCTTGAGGGACTATGTCAAGATTAAATAGGGATTGTGGTTCTAAATCCTTAGTCTCATAACTATCACCAGAATCTTCTGCTAGTTTAGTAATAAGAAATTAGATTAATTCAGAATCCTTTTATTATATGTCTTTTAATTGTTTTATCTCTGACATTATGGTTTTGTTTTCTCCTTGAAGTTCTTAGATATCACTTAATGGCTTCTTACTGAGTTTCTTTTTATTGAGAATGGTAGTAAGGTCATACATACTTGTACTAGTGGAAGGTAACTCAGTAGTCTTAGGCTCATGTTCCTTTTCTAGAGATTGCCTAAGTTGTTCCATATATTTTTTTTACACTTCAGGATCATTGATATTCTAAATAAGATACAGGATCAGGGTTTGTTCTCTAGTGAGCATATTGATTTGCTTTATTTCTATATTAGAATTTGTATTAGATTCATAAGAGGAAGAGGTTGCTAGTTCATCTATCTGAGGAGTTCCTAGGAATTCTTTAGAATTAGTTTCAGACTCAGAGGTATCAGTAAGCAAAACTATAAGATTATTCAGGGTTACTTCCTCTAAGTCTAGTTCATGGAGCTTCTTAAAAACCTTGTAATATTTGGAGATGTGTCCCTTTTTGCAACACTTGTAGTAGGTAACATCTCTCATACTAGTTTTCCTAACTTTATCAGTTTTGAGTTTTCTAGAAGTTTTTCTATAAGGTTTTTTTGTAGTAATTTTCTTCCTTATCCTTTCTCTTAGAGAATTTCCTAAATTTTAAGAAAAATTTCCTATATGAAGGTTTCAATGATTTCTTACTATAATCTCCCTTACATTAAGGATTTTGGGTGAAACTATAGTCAAACTATTTACAAAAAGATTATAGTTCCTGTCTGGTCTTTTTCCTTTCCTACTTTAAATTTTTTTGGAGTTTTAAGTCTTGACAGATCTTAAGACCTTCATGCTAGGTGGTGCTGATTAACTCACCATAGGTAAGCTGATTATAAGGAATGATATAGGTTCAAAAGAACTGTCTGATGGCATTTCTAACACTTTCCCCTAAAAGGGTTGGCAATCCGGCAAGGAATTTTTCTTTCTAGAAGGGTTGATTAGAATCTTCCCTAAGCTTAACCCTAGTAAGAAAAGTTTATCTATACCACTGAAAGTCACTGAGCTTTTTACACCTAAAATTAGATAAAAGATCGACATTTTTATCCTTAAGGTGAGAAGATTCTCTTATAAAATGTAATGTTATAGTTAGGATAAAGGTAAACATAACATCATGGATTGGATTTCCTATTTGGTTAAGGATAGGTTGACCCTCATCATATGTTTAAATAGTATGGAGGATGTTAAGCTAATGTTGTATAGTGAGATGGTAATCCCACCAACCTTTTAGCTATCCTAAGAAACTTATTATGATAATTTCAGCAATAGACCTATCAGAGTTGCTAGTTTAGGCTTTATAAGCATTAGATGCCATAGTCATTTGTTAAAGAGAGTTAAATATTTAATATTCAAATGTGCAATGCATATTCCATTTGTAAAAAAAATTGGCACTGAACTTGGGTGGACAAGAGTATTAGGTTGACTATCAAGCTCAAGTTCACGTAGCTTGGTCTGGACATGTCTAGGATGAGAGGGATAAACTATAGGCTAATAAAGCTTAGCAATCTTAGGAGACTGTTCTTGGAATGTTTCTGCCTCGGTGGAAGAATCTATATCTTTATTAAGAACACTAACAATATTGTTAACTGATTGAGGAGTGTTGAGTACAATAGGTTCTCTAGAAGCACTTGAAGGTTCCAATTTATTAAGTTGTTCTCTAATAGCGTGCAAAAATTTATTTTTATTACTCTGAATTTTTTATTGAGCATTGGTAAAGATCTGATAAGGCTTGAACATAGGGTTCTTAAGCTTTTTATCAATTATAGATATGGTTCCTGAAGGCTCAACAAGTTTTTGGGCCTATTTCTCAAGTCTAGATAACTATTTACCTCTACTATAGAGGTGAACATTGGTAAAGTTATTCTGAGTCACTATATTCTTCAAATTCTAGGATTCACTATCTTGTGGTTTTTTGTAAGGACAAGCTTCTATAGTCTCGTTGCCTACAGAGATCTTAATATTCCTAAGGGGAGGATATTCATACTCTATCCTTTGACCATTTGATGTTTCCCAAACAGTTACCTTTTTTCTCATAGTGACAGGATTCAAAACTTTAAAAAGATATGAAATATTATTTTTTGATGCATAAATTTCAAACCATTTAAAAAATAATTTATTAACTTTATTAGTTTGAACAAAACTATAAAATTGATTTTGAATGTTATTTCTTTCTTTTAAGAAATGCTAGAAAAAATCAATTTCTTTTTTCTAGATTATGGGATGCATAGAAATCTTTATGTAAAAGAGCTTTATCAGGAGTGAACTTTTTATCTAAAACAGATAATTCATAAGCCATATTTTCTGTTATGGCTAAAGCAGTATGAGAGGTAGGAGGAGAAGGGTTTTCTTCTTATCTTGGTTTAGTATAAATAAGTCTAGCTATATTTATACCATAGTCTATATTTCTGAGGGAAGAAGAAGGTAGATTTGAGGTTAAATATCAAGGTAGGTTTATAACTAGTGGTAGATCAGGATAAAGGTTTGCTTGATCTGGTTGATAAGGTAACTATATGGGTTTTAATAAACTTTGATGGTGACTTTCTTATGAGTCTTTATGATATGGAAGGTTTATGACATATGGGATCTAAGATATTTTGTCTATACAAGAGATTCTGATGAAGATGCATCAGAAAATCTTAAACTAGAAAAAGTTATATCAAAAGAGAGTTTTACTCTACCATCTTGCAATTGGGTGATATGCTTTATTTATGCATTAGGAGCAGGTCCTTCTTCTTATTGGATTTTAGGTTCAATGGCTCCTTCAGGGATCCATTCTAGGGGAAGTGTAACTTGGCTCCATTTAATAGGTTTTGGGATGACAACATTGGCTTTAGTCATATCTGTTTGGAGAAGAAGAGTTTCTCCCTTTTTACTATGAAAACGACTCTTTGTATGAAATACAATCATCATAGCTTTATAATGAACTTTAAAAACTAGTGCAACTAGAATTGATCCATCCTCTATTTTATAATTATGGGTCTAAATTTGCAAAACAAGAGACTTTAAAAGAGTTACGTCATTAAGAGAAATAGTAAATTTTGGATAACAATCAAATGATATGGGACCTAAGCAAATACTGGATTCTACAGTTCCTAAAAGAGACTCTTGAAAATCTTTAAACCTCATATCTCTTAGAGCAACTAAGATAGAAGTATTTAGACCTTCTCTAGCTAGAGGCTTTATACCAACCTAAACAAGACCAATATGGATATATCAGAAGCCTTTATCTTTATATTTGTCTAAGGAGGTATAAGATAATAAATTTATGTAATCCTGAGATTTAGAAAGTTGGATATCTCTTTCTTCAGTCTTGATAACATAATCAGACTTAAAAAGATTCAACTTAGGAATCTTGTAGACATGGTCTTTCTTATAATCTATGAGATTAAAGTCATTAATGCATTTATCAAAGTCTTCAATAGCAATTTCAGCACTACTGACTATATTCTTTTGAGCTTTGGTAGAAGAGGAAATAAAGGAAGGGAAAGAAGAAGTGGTTCTTCCAAAAATTAGATTAATGGTAAAGGAATGGCTATAAAAAAAAGGTTACTTAATAATAAACTCAGTAGCTAAACCAACGATTTTACTACCTCTCCAGGTCTTACTACTGAGACCACCTGTGACCAAAGGACTCATTGAATAAACTACCTTGTAGAAAATACTATAATATGAAAATAATTAAATGTAACAAACACTCAACCCTCCCAGGCTTTGATACCATGGAATGCCAAGGATCTAAGGGTGTACTGTTCACATGTATGAATGTAAAGATGATGTTAATTGTAAACATAATGTCGGTCTAACACTATAGTCAAAGGCTAGACATAGAGGTTACTGGACCAAAATGTGCAGTAGAGATTTTATAGATTTTCTAATGTGCAAGATCTTAATTTCTTAGGCAAGCACAGAGCATACAATATGTTACTTAAGAACTATATATGAAATGGAAATTAAAAGAAAACTTTAAAGAAAACAAACAATATAAAACTTATGAAGAAGAATTCACTTTATATTCTAAGTAAAAGGAAAGTTACAGAGTTCTACAAGTTATATTTCTAGAAAATAGCAAAGGGAAATATTAAAACTATACTATGTCTTTTTATATGGATACAAATTTTAGAATTATATCAAATGAGAGCTATATTTTTTCTAAACTTCTTTCTCCTAAAACTTATGTGTCTTCTGCCAAAGGAGGAGGGGCCTTTATATAAAGACATTTCCACTAGAGAGTAAGAGCATATCTTTGAATCACAAGGGAGACAGCTAAAAGACAAAAGGTGGTGAAGTGGTTACACAATCATATTACTTTGTCTTTCTTTTTCTTATCCTTTATATAGAGATATCCCCGCCAGGTCCTAGTATTGTGGGTCCCCATCCTTGTGGTATAATGGAGGAGAGAGGAATAAAGGTAGTAGGTGAAGTAGAATATTTGACATAAAAGTCAAATTTTCCTGATGGTTGTCCGAGCATGTCCTATTCTTCATTATTTGGAGGTTGACCTAGAAAGAGAAAATTAATTAAAATACCTTTTTTTACACAAATAGCCTTACTTTTGCATAGGCCATCCTGAAAGGGCCAAAATTAATACAATATTTATAAAAGGCTTATAAGCCTATGGGCTTTATATAAGGTAATATCCTAAAACAATCATTTTTATTAGCATTACCCAAATCAATAAGGGGTTATGATTCCTAAGAAGTCTAATACTTTGAAGAAGAGGTTTGTTCAAATTGGATAAGTTGCTGCATTACTTTAAAATATTTTGCTTTTATTTTTGTGGCAGTAAGAAGTATATTGGCATGTGATTTCTAAGCCAAAAAGGTAGATTGTGTCTGAGTTTTAGTATAAGAAAAACCTAGGAATCCATGTTGTGTAAGCTAGTCAGCCACTGCCTAGTTAGATATTTTTTTGAGGGACTTTATAAGAGTTCCACCACTTTACCTTTAATCTCCTTTGGAGGACAATGATATCATTATTAATATGAAATTTAAGAGACCATTGTGAAACCCAATGAACAAAAAATTTGGAGCAATATAAACAAAGAAGGGAAAACTTTTTCTCAAGGGGAGAAGGTTTATAGTGAGTAGAGAAAAGATTGAATCCTTAATGGATATCAGAAGGAATGATACCAGTAATGGATCCATAGTTATTCCACCAATAAGTGAACTATACAGGAAATTTTGATATATTAACACGATCACTGAGGAAAAATAACCATGTATGGGTATTATAAGCATTTTGGATAAGAAAAGAATTAAACCAAGCTTGTTCATAATCCCAATAGGAAAATGAGCGACAAAAGTCTAATTTTGAATTAAAATTGATAGGGAAGGCTTTTGGCTTGAAGAGTTCTTGCCCCTATTCTAATGGGTGGAGGACATTAAGAATTTTACAAGTGGAATAAGAAAGTTAGGTATAACCTTTATGATAAAAATGTTTAAATTCTGCAAATCCTATATATTCCAAAATAGTTTAATAGTGTTCCTGGGGTTTGGAAAGATCCCAAGGTTTAAAAAACATTTTTTGGAAAATGATTTTGCATAATAAGAAAAGGTTCTTAATGGAAAAATCCATTTTCAATGGTTAAAATATTTTAGATAGAATTTTTTATAAGAAATTTTAAAGATGGAAGTTTTGATTGTGATAAAACAATCTGTGAACTACTTTAACTAGTTACAGGAGTTAAATCATTTCGAGAAAGGGTTTTTAAAGAGGAAGATTCTCCTTTCTCAATTTTTGAAATAGGTTGAGGAGCTTTACCTAATATACCTTTATTTTCATATGTCTGAATAATGGTTGGAGGCTGAAGAGTACTTTGTATGGCTTTGAGGAGTTCAAGGGATTAGGAGATAGAATCAATCCATTGCTGAATTTTAGATGTTTTATTAGAATCAACTATATTAGGTTGCTCTTGGTTAACTATATTGAACTATGACCTTATAGGTTTTTCAGAAGAAAGAGGAGGAGGAGGATTAGAAGGTTTTACTTTATCTTTATCTTTCTATTTTTTATGAGGCATCTTTATCTATTCTGTAAAAATTCTCTAATCAGAAAATTTGATAGAGAATTTATATCTCCTTTAATAAATTCTATATCAAAATAAAAAATGCTTAAAAGGGCTTGCCATCTTGCAAAAATCTATTTTGATGTAATATTTTGAACATCTTTCTACAAAACTTCTGTAACATATTTACAATCAATGCGAAGTAAAAACTTTTGATTGAATAAATCATATTGAAACTTTGATATGCATATGACAATAGAGGGAGCTCCTTTTTCAATGGTGGAGTAGTTTTTCTGTGTATCATTCCAGTGTTCTGAAGTGTATTTGACAACAACTTCCTGCCCCCGTGAAATTTGTTTCAGGATGCCCCTATAACCTATATCACTAGCATCAGTTTCAACAATCTTAGGAAGATTAGGATCAGCTAGATGTAGATAGGGAATTTGAAGAATATGTTTCTTGATATACTGGATAATTTTTGCATGCTCATCAGTCCATGGGGCTGGGTTTTTCTTTAATCTATCATGCAAAGGTTTAGCAATCTTGTTGATATTAGGACAAAAATATAAAATATAATTTAGACTTTCTAAAAACTTTTGTAATTGGACTTTATCGAAAATCTTATCATGGAATTTATTGTCAAATTCTAAGAATCTTTCTATAGGGACTATAGTACCACATCATATGTAATGTCCTAAGAATTTAACTATAGTTTGAAAAAAAAAAAAAAACAAGAAAATTTTTAAATGCTTGAAATGTTGCTATATGGAGTTTGAGAAAATAATCACGTCATCAATGTAAACAATGCAAAACTCAGAATAAATGTTGAATATATCATTCATTATTTTCTGAAATTTAGATGATGCATTTTTCCAAATCATATGGCATGACATTCCATTCATACTATGCAAATGAGATATTAAAAGCAGTTTTATATCAATGCTCTTTATGAATTCTGATTTCATATCAAATTTTAAAAATATAAATACATAATGAAATTTTTGAAAAAAAATTTTTTTGTTTAAAATATAATTTCTAATTCATTTTAAAGTTTTATTTAAAAGTTTATAATTGATAACAATTCTTAAAATATTTCTTTCTATTTCAAAAGTTTTATTGATATAGAAAGTTGTATGACTATATATATATATATATATATTAACTAAAATTTTTAAAAAAATTCAATAAAACTATCGATAATGAAAATATGGATACAAAATGTATTTCATCGTTTTCTAGAACATGGGTTATGCGATAAATGCTTGCCCGGAAATATTTTGGGAATGCAGATTCCTCGGAAAGATTATTCAATTGTATAGCCATTCGGATGAGATCAAGATTCTATCTTTTTAGGAAAAAAGATTCACAAGATACCCTCATTTTCTATCTGTCTCCTTACAGTTGTCGATTAAGGGTTAACGTCAAGCTGCCAGTAAGACAAAAAGTTGTTTTGGCATATTAATAGAAAGTCATATTTAGCATTTCTATTTCCTTTTGAATTCTATTTAATATACCCTTTGACGATTATACATATATATATATACCTCTGATTCATTTCTTAAAATTATTATAACTAAATTCAAAAAATTCGATAAATTAGTATTCAGAATTATATGAAAGTTTCTTATCATTTTCTGTTTGTTAGTATTTTGTATAGGTTCTTTTTAATGATTTATTTTATTTCTCATTTGAAGATTATTTTTACAGATCATATATTCTTAAAATTGTTTAAAGATTTTTTTATTTCTCTTAATTATATTTTTTTATTGTTATAACGATAATAATTTTAATAATTCTTTTTAAAAAAATTATATTATCTTAAAAAAATTCTATGATTACTTTGATTTGTAATTATTTTAATTTTACTTTATTTTAATCACTACTAAATAAAAGTGTATTTTATCACCCAATGATAGTTATTAATATAATATATTTTACCTTAAAAAAAATCAAAGTAAGGTCTTAATTGTTATTTGAAAATTCATAATTAAAATTAAAAAATAAAATTTTCTATAATATCACTATACAGAATTATTAGAAATATTCTAATACTCTCTCTTGCCCCTTATTTTTCTTATTCCATTGTGTAAATTCGTTTTTGGTGAATTATTTCTTCTTTTTAATTCTTTTGGTCAATTTATATAATTTTCTTAAATTTATTGATAGTTTCTCTTTAAATTTTACCTGTTTTTTTTTTTTTTTTAATTGCTAAGGCTGTTGTTGATTTCAATGTCCATTGTCATGGGAAGTTTATAAATTTTCCTTTTCCTCGGAAGTATTTTTGGTTTTAGAAGAATTTTTTTTTCATACACATTTTATACGATTACAATTATTTATTTAATTAAAAATCAATTACGATTTTATCATTAACAAAAAGTATACTATAGTTATAAATTCAATATTGTCTTAAAAGTATAAATTATTTTTATCGATAAATTATAAAATAATCTTATTTATAGATATTTGTTAACTTGCTGAATTTAATAACAACTTTATATTTGGCATTTTTTGAATAATCTAAATTTAATAAATCATTATGAATTTTCTAAAACTAATTAAAAGATATTTTAGGAAAACATTATACTTCAACTATATTAATTAGATTAAAATTTATTTATAAATTTAAATATATTATAATATTTGCACGAAGGGAATCATTTTTTAATTTAATAATGTAATTTTTCTTATTAATCAACTGTAATAATTGGAGCTACATGAGAAATCATAAAACAAATATAAATAGAGAGAGAGGGGTTGTATAACTTAAAATTTTGATGAAATTTATAATAAAAAATAATTTTTTTTTTTAAATTAATGATAGTATAAATTAAATTTTACATTTTAATATATCTTTATAGAGAATTTATCACTTAACTACTTTCTCACTAGTAATAATTAAAATACTTTGATGGGGAGAATAAATTTTGATGTCACTATCATATAGCGTGTGTCATTAGATCATTTAGGTTATTTATATCCAACCAACCGTCGTATATCTTGCCTTCTTCCAAGCTTGTCTCATTTTTCTTTCAATCACTTCTAACTGTTTTTTTTTTTTTTTTTGTCCCCTTACTTTCGCTCTCTCTCATCTTCAGAAACAAACATTAAAAGATACCCCTTAATATTAATATTAATAAAATTAAAAATAAAATAAAATAAAAATATTGGAAAATACCCCTTAGTATTAAAAAAAAAAAAAAAAAAGGGCAAGCAATTATGTGAGAATTCATCCGGAAAATTCCTCTTGTTAATTAGATAGTTTGCCACAATTTTTGTCTAAGTTTGTTGCAAACAATTTAGATGATGGACAAATCCAAATTAATTCTTGATTTATTTATTCTGCCTAATTAGCAATGGAACATGAGGGCAGGACAATAGAAAGATAAGTAACATTTTTTAATCAATGGCACGGAATGCACTAAAATCCATATATATATATATATATATATATATATATATATATATATATATGCTATGACTGTAAGTTGAAAATGACCACATATAAATATTTGGTGAATTTTTAGCCAATTAATATAGGGGCATTTGATTCGTGTTTTGAAATTGAAATAGAAAATAATGGAAAAATAAATAAAAATTTAAAGAAAATATTTGATTTTTTACAGAATGGAATGAAAAGGTGAATTAGTTCAATTTAACAATTAAATTTTTTTTTATGAAAATATTTTGTATTTATTTTTTATATATAAAAATAAGATTATAATTATTTTATATATTAAAAATTAATATTATAATTATCTATTATAAAATAATTTTCAAATATTTATTTATAAAAATATTATTATGATTTTAAAAAATTGTCATAAAAATTATTTCTTTTTGATAATTTTTTTTATTCAAACATTTGATACATATTTTTTTATTACTTTATATGTTTTATTTATAAATTTTTTTTAAATAAATATTTGTTAATAATTATAATTGATTTGACTTGATTCTCAAAAAATAAAAAAAATCAATACTCATTATTTAAAAATATAAAAAGAATGGTGATTCCTACATAACGAAAAATCATATTCCCAAATTATACTAAATTTTAATCAATAAAACATTAAAAATCAAAACATCCATTTCAATTCCAATTTGCTCCTTTATTTTTAACCAATCAATTGCACACATGGTATTTTCATTACTTGCTTAACATAAAACTAAGTGAATACATTACTTCCTTAGCAGATAGTATGGAACAACCGGTGACAATGGGGCAAAACAAATAGCAATTTTTTCCAATCTTGGATTAATTAGATATCACAAAATGGAAGTAAAATGCATGAAATGCAAGGCCTACAGATATTCTATATATGATTTTTTTTTATTCTGCATATTTATGAAATTCTTACTAATACCTAAATATTGTAAATAAAAATACTTGGTCAATAGAAATATTAACCTGATATAGACAAAAATTACCCTACGATTTCCCTTATATTACTATATATATGGCCCATTAATGGCTAATACTTCTGTACAATAGTAGTAGAGCTCTTTCTTGGCCCTAAGCCTTTTCAAACAAAACTACAAGGAAGAGCCATGGCTGTCCCTCCACCAAACTCGGTGCCAATAGCATACCAAGGAGGCTCAGCAGCAGTTCCAGAATGGTTAAACAAAGGAGACAACGCTTGGCAAATGATCGCTGCCACTCTCGTTGGCCTGCAGAGCGTACCTGGACTTGTCATCCTCTACGGCAGCATAGTTAAAAAGAAATGGGCTGTCAATTCAGCTTTCATGGCCTTATATGCATTCGCTGCAGTGGTTATTTGTTGGGTGGTTTGGGCATATAAGATGTCCTTTGGCGAGAAGCTCTTACCCTTCTGGGGAAAAGCTGGACCTGCCTTAGGCCAGAAGTTTTTAATCAAACAGGCTGAACTGCCTGCAACTACCCATTATTACCATGATGGAGAAGTGGAGACGGCCATGGCTACGCCTTTCTACCCAGTGGCTTCAATGGTATGGTTTCAATGCATGTTTGCTGCTATAACATTGATTCTGATTGCAGGATCGGTTCTTGGAAGGATGAATATAAAGGCATGGATGGCTTTTGTGCCACTTTGGCTAACGTTTTCTTATACTGTTGGAGCTTTTAGCTTGTGGGGTGGTGGTTTCTTGTTTCACTGGGGTGTTATTGACTATTCTGGTGGTTATGTCATTCATCTTTCTTCTGGTATTGCTGGCTTAACCACTGCTTTTTGGGTAAGTCACCCTTCAATTTCTCTTCCCTTTTCCTGGAAATCCTTGCCCAAAACTAATTTTAATTTTGTCCATTGATCCAATTAAATCATGCATGTCAAGGGATGAATGTTTTCAATCTTCTCATATCTACTTTTTTTTCTTATAATAATCTTTTTAAAAGTACTTTTTAACCTCATATCCAGGGACTCATTAAATAGAACGAAGACATTTTTTTTAAAAAAAAATTACTACTGGTAGCTGTATTGTATTGTTCATGATTGCTAGTAGCAACACAAAATATTATCCTTTTTCTTATCATGTAATCGTTTTTGATAATTAGAAGGGACTTGGAGAGAGTGTAAAAGTCAAGAAAATGAAGTGCAATTTTAGAACAAATCCATATAATGGTGTCATGCATGGACTTTGACTCTTTATAGATACAAATTGGAAGATAATTAAGAAAATAACAAGTGGGATTTAATTTGCAATAACTTATATGTTCATTTTTTAACCAGATGTCATGCTGATACTACTATTTTCGTTTACCTAGTTATTATTTGTGGTTGGCATTTCTTGTAAGTTTTTCAACTTTATTACTTTTGACTTCAGGGGATCAAACCAAGCTAGATCTGAATTCACATGCATTGAAATTGACACAATAATATAATCAAATTACAATTAGAAGTCCATATATTTGCCTAGTGGTTGAATGCTTGGCATCCCTGTAAGAAGGGGACGGTTCGAATCGCCCCTTTTAAAAAAAAAAAAAAAAAAAAAGGGTATTTTCCTCAAGCTTGCCTATATAAAACTGGAAAATTTAATTTCTAATTATGAACAAATATAAATAATATAAAGGGCTAAAAACAAAAATCTGAAACTAAATGCAGTTTGTTGCCAATGATTTTTCTGTTATTTTTTTTTTTATAAAAAAAAAGATACTTCATCAAAAAATTAAGATTAGAAATGTAAATACAATAGGGGAGAAAATTAAGCTTATTTTCCTTCCATAATCTAACTAAACATAAATATGAAAGTAGCACTGTTTTCTTTTGTTATTTTTTCATTCTCATTCCCACTTTATTTTGTTATGTTATTTTCTCTTTCAGTGTAAAATATCCAAACAAAATGTTAAGGTTAATTTTGACCTACCAATGATAAAAGAATTCAGATGAATAATTTTATAGAAGTTAATTAACTCTTTTTTTGCCATTTTCTATTATTTGAATTATCTGTATATATAATGCTACGTATTGCAGGACGCCATAGTACTGTCACGGCACCATAAAATTCCTATAATGCCCTTTTCCTCTCAATTGAATAGTCTCTATATTCGGAGCAATCCAATAATTTAAAAAATTTATCGTGTTGCAGCTTGTAACTCTACTCTATAATATTGCAGGTCGGTCCAAGATCAAAAAAGGACAGGGAGAGATTTCCACCAAATAATGTCCTGCTAATGCTAGCGGGGGCAGGGCTACTATGGATGGGATGGGCTGGATTCAACGGTGGAGATCCTTACAGTGCTAATGTTGACTCTTCAATGGCCGTCCTCAACACTAACATTTGTGCAGCTACAAGTCTTTTGGTTTGGACATGGCTTGATGTCATTTTCTTCAACAAACCTTCAGTTATTGGTGCTGTCCAAGGCATGATTACTGGCCTTGTTTGCATCACTCCTGGTGCAGGTATTATGTTCATCCCCCTATTTTTTAATATTTTCTTCAAAACATTTAGTTAGCTTTAGGTTCAAATTCAATTCTAAGCTTCACCCTATACACAATTTAACATTAGATAATAATCTTTTATTTATTACACTACCTAAGCAGCATGATTCTGACTTTTTATGCAATATATAATATCATTTAGACGCAGATGGATGTCGGGACTTGCTAGGCTTACGAGCAGTAAATATAATTATTTTTAATTATGTTTATACTCTTGTTTGTTTTATAATATAATAAATGTTATATAATAAACTACTAAAACCTATTTTAATTAGATAATTAATTAAACAGGTAAAATTTAGAATCTAAAAAGATGAATCAACTCGTTATATTATGATTTAAAAACTCACATATTGTAATTAATTTATTTATCATTTTTTTAATTATTAAAATAATATATGGGTGAAAAAAATAAAATGTTGCTAGCAACAATACATATATCTTTATGGATCAAATGCAATGGAGGGTATCCAACTTTAACTTTAATTTAATTCAGTTAATAAATTTTAATTTGTATCTTTTTAGATACCAAACTTCTATTTCATTTCATAATAGTCACTTAAAAAAAAATTGGTACCTCAACAATCTAAAATTATTATTTTAATCTAGAATTACTATTTTTTTGATAAATGAGTACATATTTTCTATATATTTATAGAAAATAAGAAAAAATTTGAAATTATTTTGACTCCTTCTAATAGGAGCAAACTCATCATGAGAGGTATCAAAACATAAGAGTAAAAAACTTTCAAACTTTTATAATTTTTGGACTAAACTGAAAAGATAAAAAATATTGAGGGATTAAAATAGATTTTAAGAGAAATTTAGAGGATTAAAATGTTTTGATGGTACCCTTTTTAAAACAAAATCAAAGTTAGGTGACCAAAAAGAAATAAATTAAAGTTTAATACTCAAACTGCAATTAATGTTAAGTTGGGTGACCACCAATACATTTAACCCATATCTTTATCCATATAATTTTGATTAAATTACATTCATATTCATTTACTAGTTTTTTAATGGTTAAGGGACATTTTGTTTAACCAATTGAAATAACTAATAGACATTTTTTTTCTCAATCAAATATAGAAGTGTAACGAAGCCCAATGGTTCATTATTCATTTGGAACTCTATTCAGACAAAACTCGTTCAAGTTTGTTTGTTAAGCTAAATAAGCCGAGTTCAAACTCCATTTTGAGACTCATAAGCCAAACAAACCGAACCCAAATTTTCTTAAGTTTGGCTCATTTAAGTTTATGAACAGACTCATTCATAAGCTCATGAGTTAACTCGTGAATAGACTCGTGAACGGGTTCATATAAACTAATTAATTTAAATCAATTACGAATTTGATAAATTTTATTTTGAACTTTTTCTTCTATCAGTTAATAGATTATTTGTATTTATTTTTTATTTAGATTATTTTACCTTTATTAAAATAACTAATAATAAATAACTTCATTTAATTAAATGTATGCAATTAATTTTTATAATTTATAATTAAATACAATGATAATTATATCTTAAAATTCATTTTTAACTAATTTCTACTAACTATTTTAATAATATATAAATCAAAGACAATAAATTATTATTTATTACTATATTTTATTTTTAAATAATTTACATAACTAAAAAATATTATAAGAAATATATTTAACTATATAACTAAAAAATATTATAAGAAATATATTTAACTATATGTACATATAAATAAACTTTTGACATACTAATAGCAATATCTAACAAATTTTTACCAAACAACTTATATTATTAACTAACAACTATCAATTATTTGTTATTCACAACCGTTATTAGCTATCAGTTGCTGTAAACAGCTGAACTAAACAGGTAATATATTAGTACAGTCACATTTGTATTTTGACCTATCACATATTTACATATTTATTTTATTATTTTTAAATATTTTTATTATTTTTAAATGCTTTAAATTTTTTTTAGCATATTTCAAGAGAAAAATATTTAAAATTACCTTTAAATATGCCCATCAGAAAACATTAATGTATTGCATGTCATGAAAAATAATGTAGATATATAATTAAATATAAAATACCGCTTATAGTGTAGATAAGAATATTCTTTTGAAGTATAAATGAAAATTTTAATCTTTGACAACTATAATTTACTGATTTACAGTATTTGTAAAATCTATCAGTATAAATTATTATATTAAGAAAAATCAACATAAACTACTTTTGTTTTTTTTTTTTACAAAAAAAAAAAAAAAAAACCGAGTTTTAGTTTACTTTCTATCTAGTTTTCCTTCTACAACTTGACAGTTAGATTTACTATTCTAGCTAAAAAAGTTAGTAGAACAGTAAATCCACACAAAAACACGTATATAGCATAATCTCTTTGTTCGCGTTCAACATACAATTGCGATCAAATAGAGAACAGCCCATTGTATGTAGACTTTTGAACTATAATAACATTAATTCATCATCATTACAAGTCATTTAAGTTTTTGCATGATTTATCCTGTTATGGCACGTTAGAAGAAAATTGAAAGATTTGAAGATTAATGCATATATTCATGTGATCATATAATTAGGTCTTGTTCAAGGATGGGCAGCTATAATAATGGGAATCCTATCTGGGAGTGTTCCATGGTTCACTATGATGGTTGTGCACAAACGATGGACGCTCCTCCAAAAAGTTGATGACACTCTCGGAGTCTTCCACACCCATGCCGTAGCTGGCTTTCTGGGCGGTGTTTTAACTGGACTTTTTACTGAACCTCAGTTAGCTGCTCTCTTTTTACCAGTCACAAACTCTAGAGGAGGTGTCTATAGAGGATCTGGAGGAATCCAAATCCTTAAACAATTTGTTGGTGGATTTTTCATAATAGGATGGAACATTGTCGTTACCTCAATTATTTGTGTGCTGATAAACTTGGTAATCCCATTGCGTATGCCGGAGGAGCAGCTGCTGATTGGGGATGATGCTGTGCATGGTGAAGAGGCCTATGCATTGTGGGGCGATGGTGAAATATATGACTCAACCAAGCATGGTATGTACTCAGATGATACTACACATCATAAGACATCAACAGGAGCTACTCAAGTTGTCTAGATTCAATTAATAAAAGATCCTGTTGCTAATTATTTGTTAGGTTTTCGTGGTTGTTAGCAACATCTTTACTTTTTTTTTTCTTTAGTACTATTAGTTGTTAATATTAGCGGAGGAAGGGATATTTTAATTCTAATTAAAGGTGTGAGACCCGTAGATCCCACCAGTGGCCACGGGAGATCTAACTTCCTTGATGGCTCACATGTTTACTTTTTTGTATATTAAATTTTGTTCTATGTGAATATATTATTCTTGGACATGAATGTCTCTCAGTCATGTTTGTGGTAAGAATTAAAATAGTCAAATATGAATCATTTTGTTTTATTGTTATCATATTGTGAAGTATAGGATCATGAACAACTATGTATTTAGAGCATTTGAGAGCCAAATTTGTGAGATTTATCAGAGTCAAATGATTATACATGGTATGGTCTTGTAATTTTCAATGGAATAAATACATAAATGGTTTCTCAACTTTTCAATTTTTTACTATATTATTATTTGAACTAATTTTATATTTACAATCTGTTGTAAATATTTCAAAAGACATGCCCACATTGCTAATACACTAAAAGAAAATGAAGAAAATAAAGACAAACATTAGTGACGGAAGTGACAAGCCATTAAATTAGTTAATTCTGTTAATTTTATGAATTTAGATAAATAATTTGAGAAAATATTTTGAGAATTTAGTTAGTTGAGTTAATTTAGTTAATATTGTGAATTTTTTTCAACTTATATAAATAATTAGAATTTAGTTAGTTGAGGTAATTTAGTTAATATTGTAAATTTTATGAATTTAGATAAATAATTTGGAAAAAATATTTAGAGAATTTAGTTATTTGAGTCAATTTAGTTAACATAGGTGAATTTAGATAAATAATTTGAGACAATATTTAGAGAATTTAGTTAGTTGAGTTAATTTAGTTACTAATGTGAATTTAGATAAATAAATTGAGAAAGTATTTAGAGAATTTGGCTGCTTGAGTTATTTAGTCTATATTGTGAATTTAGATAAATAATTTGAAAAAATATTTATAGAATTTAGTTAGTTGAGTTAATTTAGTTAATATTGTAAATTTAGATAAATAATATATGAAAATATTTAGAAAATTTAGTTAGTTGAACTAATTTAGTTAATATTCTGAATTTTGGTAAATAGCATTAAACATTGTAAATTTAGTTTAATAATTTCATTAAATTTTACTGAAGTTAAGTAACTTATATTGAAGTTGTTTTCATGTTTTGAAACATGGTGACTTTGATTGCAGTTTTGCCTTGAACAATAAGTTCAAACACACAGACATTAACAATAAAATTTGCTTAAAAAATATTTACACAAAAATCATGATAAGTTTGAATGATATCCTATAATGATCTTTTATTGAAGTTTACTGACAATGTTTGCATTTCTTGAGTTAATTGATAGTGTTAGAACTATATTTAAAGTCACCAAACATAGCCTCAATGTATTAGAAATTTAAAATTTTTAATTCAATTTATATTTAAATTTTGGTTTGGTTGAAATTTTAACTATGCATAATACTAGAGAAGTGCTATATGATTGTGACAAATGTGTGGAATAGTTTGTGGTATATGCCGGATTATTTAGAAGTGTTTTATTTGTAGGTTTAAGTAATTGAATTTTGAATCTTTATTCTATGTGTAAGGTCTAGCAGAGTGTAGTTACAAATAAAACTATGCCAAAATTTTGTTGAATTTTTTGTTTTAGGGCATGGATACATCATCCACCATTTCCATCAGCTGCAGCCACTATCGGCTCATACTTCTTAACCCGATTCATTTCAGACTTATATTCATTCACTCGTTACTCATCCTCCCTATTCTTAGCCTATGATCAGCCTTCACCTTCCACATCTCATTTCCTCTAGCCAATAGCCGCTGTAAAATTTAGGCACGCTATTTTCCAAACACTTGTCAGTGTTAGCAGTGACAAGTAAGTCCATATTTCTAAACAATTTTAAAGGTATATTATAATTCTTATTAATTGATGTGTTCACATAATATTGACTTGCTTGTTTTTTTTAATATATTCAATTTAGATAGTCATTTTATGAGTATGTAAATTACATAGAAGATACACCAAAGGCAATAGGAGGATGGGTACATATGGAGTGAGGTGCCATTGACATTCAAGAACTTATATTAAGAAGAGTACAAGTTGAGGACTTCTATTGCTATTTTAAGAAAAAACAAGTATATCAATATTATGTGAAAACACACACACAGATATATATATATATATATATATATATATATATATATATATATATATATATATATATATATATATATATATATATATATATATATATCTGTGTGTGTGTTTTCACATAATATTGATATACTTGTTTTTTCTTAATAGATTTAGTTTGGATAGTCATTCTATGAGTACATAAATTACGTAGAAGATGCACCAAAGGCAGTAGGAGGATGGGTACACACGGAGTGAGGTACCAATCACATTCAAGAACTTATATTAAGAGTAAAAAGGTGACGAATTCTATTTCTATTTAAACAAATGAATATATATATATATATATATATATATATATATATATAATTTATGCATAAGGTGTATTATTAGCCTAATAACAGGGAGGGACACATTTACCTTTTGTGGTGAAGTGTTTGTGGGACAAGTATAATAAAACTCTATATAATTGGAGAGAAAAGGGATATGGGCAGATAATATTGTATAATATATATGGGATAAGTAGTGGGCCCACTAATAGATGCCCAAGTGAAAGAGAAGTCTATTAAGGCCAAAGTCAACCATAAAAGCAGCTCCCACAGCATAGTCGATTCATGTCAGAGCATTGGTAAGACATTTAATAATAGTATATCCTCTTTGTGTTAATTTCATTCCCTCATGTTATTAGTAACTAGCATGATAATGTTTTAGATTAAGTAGTTAGAGCGAGAGCCCATGCTCTAAAAGATCTTTAAGAGGACTCATACCAAGAAGGATAAGTCCTTTATTAAAGGCCAATTATAGAATCTTAATGTATGTAAATTAAAATTTAAATATCATATTTTTTTTCAACCCAATATAATTTTTTTATTTTAATTGGTTATAGGATAAGGTCACAGATATGGTTAAGACTGTGTCATGATGGGTCATAGCCACATATAGTGGACAAGATGAGATCTTTATCTCAAGGTCATGGTGGTGAGAAAAAGTGGCGTATCTATAAGCTTATATCACAAACTTCTACTCTCTACCCCAGCTCCTTACCAGCACTGGCATATCGACACCTTACACTACCCCACCATTTGATGATCGTGTACCTATAAGTGGCGAGGCTTAGTGCACACCCAAGTATTTGGTGACCATGGTACTGTGAGGGCTCGAAGCCTATTAGGAAATATGAAATAGTTCTTAAAGCCTAATCAGAGATAGAGTTGTCATTCGAATGAGACCCAGGACACACTGTATAACAATTGGATTCCATGGAGGTTCCTAAAAGTTATCATTAGAGAATGAATTCAAAAACTGGGTATGGGCTTTGGAATGCCCACCCAAACTTGCGATTGGCATCCATTTGTGTTTCATAATTTATTACCTTTAATTATTTAATTATTTCTTTGTTAACATTCAAATTATAATTGCCTTCAAACAATTGGTCAAGTTTCACATTAAAGTCTAAATTTGCATATTAATCCCATTTCATACTTTAAGTCCTAACATTCAATGAAAACAAAACAAATAATAATTTACAACCATACATTTCAAACGAATGGGGAAGGGATTAGGGATTATAATACTTTGTACAAAAGGTAAAATAAATGATAAATAAACCATAAATAAACTAAAAGAAATATACTTGAATTAGACAAATAAAACCTCTCAAAAACTAATTAATAGGATAAATATTTGATGATTAGAAATTACTAATAAATCCCTGCAATAGACAAAATGTCAATTCCCAAGGTATGTAAAGATCCTACAAAAGAATCCATAAAGTTAACTCATGAATCAGTTTAATACAAATAAAATATATCTAGACTTTAGTTGAACAACATACCATAAAATAGAAAATAGATATAAGAACCTAGCAAGCAAGTAAATAAATAAGATTTTATAAATTCTATAAGCTCTAATATCAAATGATGTTGAGAAAAAATGGAGATTATTACTGGAATAGAATTTTGCTTTCCAAAATGATTGGCCCTTAGAGATTGGCTTTGATCTTAGTCTCCACTTGGGTGCAAGATTTTCACCCTCTTCTTTCCAAAAAAATGGTTTTTTCCAGGCTTCATTGCCTCTTCTCACCTAAGAACATTTTCTTCCTCCTTTAAGGCTCCCTCCTCTTTTTTTCAAGTTCTTCTCCTTTTTTTTATAATGGTTGTTAACCTCCTTCTCTCTCTCTCCTCTTTTCCTTTTTAATCCTATGACTTGCCTATACCCCTACCCTTTTTTACTCATCATTGCCCTTTCTAGCTCTCCACTTCTCTTAAAATCCCCTTCTTCATGAAATAGATTGAGTTCAATGGAATATGGGCCCATCAAATTGGCTACCATGGTCACCTCTGCATTAAGTGGTTGCTAAAGAGGTAACGCCTTTACGATGAGGTGATCACCTCATTTATGTTTGCTACAGAGATGATAGCCTTATTTATATTTGCTATAGAGGCAATCGCCTCATCTATGTCTACCACATAGGTGATCGCCTCATGGGAAAGAGGTGGCGCTTTTATGGCCCGACTCTGCATTAGGCCAAATGAGTCAAGGTAGGTTAGGCTTGCTTATGAATAGGTTTAGGCTGAGATTTTGGGTTTTAAGCTTTTAGATCCATTTTCGAGAAGGTTTAAACTTATTTCTTGCATTCAAGCCTTGTATTTCTCATAATTGGGCTTTATGGTGGGCCAATCAAACTAAGCATCCACAATTCGCCCTCTATTATAGGTTTATCAAATCGGGTGTCTATAGTTTACCCCCAATTTTTCAAAAAACCAAACACACACAAAATAGTTTTTTTAAAAAAATCACATGCACAACATAAGTAAAGGACGTACCTGACCTCTAAGGGACACTCGAGAGGTGAATTCTTCGACTTAAAATGTGACCATATTCTTCGAGTTTTCCTGGCCCAATTAGCCACTCATCTGAAATGTGATTCTCTGGTTTTCTTGATACCACTCATCTCAAATAGGAAATTCACACTGTCATCCTCGGGTTTTCTTAGCCTAAGAGGTAGTCCTTTATCTAAAATGAGAAACTCACACTGTCATTCTCGGGTTTTCCTGGCCTAAGAGGTAGTCCCTTATCTAAAATGGGAAATGAACTTTAAGGATACAACCCAACATGATCACTTTTCAAAACACATCCCATGAAACCTTTTCCCCTCATTCATCATTTTCCTCACTTTTCTCACCTATAATGCTTTTTCTCTTTCTTATTTTTTTGAATTTCCTTTTATAAAAAATTAACTCTTTTTTTGAACTATAAAAACACATGTTTCCCTTTTCGTTCTTTCTCTCTTCTTTTCTTTTCTTCTTCTTCTTTTTCTTTCTTTTTTCCCGTGTTCATATTCTTTTAAAAATGGATGATGAGAGGACACTGCTTATGCCCTAGTATGATCATATTTCACCTTCTACAAATACCACACGCAACCTCAAATTATCAAAAGGAAACCCAATTCCTCTTCTGGCAAATTTAAGGAGACATCTATTCATCAACATTCGAAGAGGTTGGTAATCGTATCTTTATTATTTTTCTGTAAATCATACTAGGTTAGCATGTATTCACATCTATTTTCCATATAAGATTAGAAATAGGATTGATTAAATACAAATTTTATAAGCTTTGTTGAGAAGATAAAAATCATTCGTTGTTCTCCATTGCGCAGAAGTGATCGCCTCTGCGTTAAAGCAATCACCTCTTACTAGGGCGATCACTTCTTAGCCTAGAGGCATTCATCTCTATGTTAGACTTGAGATATCGCCTCTACATCTGGAGGCGATCACTGTTTTAATAAGGTGATCGCTTCATTATTGAGGCACTACGCCTTTATAACAAAGTGAATTGATTTTTCTTTTTCATTGTTCCCTTTTCTTCCAAAAAGCAATAAAACTTATATTGTATTGATTCAACTTCCCTGATTTCTTTCACAACGTGATATGTGAACATTCAAGGGTACCGAAAACTTCCATGGGGCTTAAGTCTTTTATAATTATTTGACAAAGGATTAAAAGGACTAGATCCAAGACACCGGGTTCAAAGACTTTATACTTTTGCTCCATAATGAATAGAGATGGACAAACTATTAGCTGCTTTATGCATTAATAGAGAGGTGGTTTGACATAACTCACACATTCTACTTCCCCTTTAAGGAGCTCACTCTAGATCCCGTCTCATTCACCGCCATTACTAGGATTGCATGTGCCGGAGATCCTACTCCCCTTAATGTGAGCTTGCACTAGCTGACTCTAGACAAGGCCATCTATATTGAGCGTCTACTTGGTATGATCCCAGATATGAAGGGAACGCATACCACCAAGCTTAATTTGATCTAGAGCTTCTATACCAAGGATACAGCCACAGTGATGGCTACCCCTCATGAGATTAACTAAGTGGTACTAGCATTCATGGTTTACCTTCTTGGCACCACTTTCTTTATCGACACTACTAACTCAATGGATTTGATGTTCTTGCTACCCCTACGGGACTTGGATCAAGTGTCTACCTATGATTAAGGCAATTATGCTTTAGCTTATCTGTACTTGAGTATGGATGAGGTGGTACGCAGAGCTAAGCAGTTTTGTAATTCTTGGTATGCCGTCCTGGTAAGCTATATTCTTTTTTTTCCTCTTAATTTGTTTTGATAATCATTTACTAACATCTGCTGTAATATTCCTTTAGCAGTTCTGGGCACTAAAGTTGGAGTTTCTCATCAGGCAAATGTATGTAGGAAATGACTTTTCAACCATAAGAAGGTGGGGTGCCAATGTGTCTTAAAAAGGCATCTAGCTCAAGTGCACATCCATTGGTAGCACCTGAACTCTCTAACACAAGATGCAGCACCTATAACATTGCAATCATATTAGCAATTTTATGAATTTAACACACTTACCTATTATAGCTTACTTTGCAGATTCAAAATAACTTGTGGGAGCCTAATAATGGATGGAATGTTGAAATTACCCATTCCAGACCACTAGCTCATAGGAAAGTCCTTCTTCATGAGTTGGGCTATTGAGTATGATATTTTAGCGAGCGGGTCCTTAACTAGAATCATGGAGTTGGGGCAAGGTGTGTCCCCAAGTCCCCTCTTAGGAGCATGCTCTAGATGCATGAGTTGGAGGGTGCCAAGCTTGATTAGGCTGTTGTTGGAGAGTCGGCTGTGGATTACACCATACGAATCAAGAGCCATTACTTAGAGTTTGTACATACTTACCTCTTATTGATAGTTCATCTATAAGTTGTTTCTACCTCTCAGGTAAGTGTGTGATGCTTAACTTGCATTTAAGATTATCATATTATAACACGATTTCTCATTTTTAGGCTATAGCTACCTAAACTGCACCTCGGGGACCCCATACTGATTTAAATAGAGAGCTTTCTTCAGTTGTGGCTACAAAGATGAGGCCTCCCACTACCCCTAGCTTGCAGTTGGTTACTAATAGCTTCACTTATACTCCTGACCACCCTTTAGTTCATTATTGGGTTCCTCCAAGAGACTTATCTCATTAGTTCCTAGCCCTAGATGAGGATCTCACACCCACAAGTACCCTTGGGGCCACCACAGACGTGAATTTATCTTCAACCTGTTTTTGAACCATTCTTAACATGTATATTAGTTCTAACATTCTGTCAATAATACAGATTCCCTTAAAGCAAGATTTATACATGTATAGGATGATTGAAGCTCAAAGGGATTACATGCTAGATGTTACATAACAATGGAGGTAATTATTCTTCCTATATATATATATGTATATGTGCTTGCATGATTCACTAACATGTAATATGCCCAAATAGGACAGTGATGAGGCTAGCCAGACAAGGATTGCCACTCTCAAGTGTTAGATTGGAGTGCTTTAGATTAATGAGGATGAGGATGATGATGACAAGGACAAGGGTGATGATGGTGCCGGAGGAGGGGATGACCTTGAGGGCATCGAGTTAGATGTCTAATAGATTAGAGCCCATTTACTATTTCTTGGATACTTATAGCTCTACTTGCTTAATTATGATATTGTAATATTTTTATATCTTATTCTAATTTGATATTTGCAAAATTTTAATCTTCATTTCAATCAACCTTAATCTTCACATACAATTTAACATTAATGATTACATGAATCGCTCTTTAAGCTGTTGGGTTCTAATTTCAAGGCTAAAATTATGTAATTCTACTAAAAAAATTCTATAAGAACCCAATTTCATGATGCATTTGTGCATGAATGCGATGAAAGCCTCTATGATGAAAATTTAATAAAAAAATTGACCTCTAGTGTTAAGTTTCATGATTTCAAGGACTAAATTGCAATATTTTTTTTAGTTTAATTATAAAAATTTGAATTTTGTAGGGGTATATTTGAAAATATCCATAATGTCAATCGGCATTACACAATGCCTATCGGCATTATATAATGCCAATTGACATTACACAATGCCAATCGGCATTACACAATGTCAGTTGACATTTTGCAATGTCGAGGCACTAAAAATTTTTAGTAAAAATCTTTTTTTTTATTGTGATTGTTCAAATTTAATTTATTTTTAATAAATTAATTAATTTTGGTATTTATCTATAGGGGTTCTGCTTCTAGTACGTGTCTCTTACGTGTATAATTTTTTTGAAATTAAAATTCTTATCCTGTTTATTTTTTGGAAGGAAGGTATCAAAGCTACTATGATCACATAACTCCTGTGATCACATAAGTGGTTAGCTTAGGAATGGGATATAAAAAGAAAAGATTGGTAGAGAAGAGGAGAGGATTTGGTGTAAAAAGAAAGAGAAAAAACCTAATTATTTACAGCAGAAAAAAGGGGTTGATTGAAAAAAAAACACAGAGGGAAAGAAAAGGCCTAACCTTATACTGTAGGTTTCAAAAAAACATTTCAAAGCAAAAAAAATGTTCTTTTCAAAGTCTAAAAATCAAGAAAAATATAGAGTCAATTTTCTCAAAATGGTGAAATTTCATTCTGAGAGGCATTCAAACAACATCTATATAACATTACTCTTCTACTCCTTTCTTTTCATTAAATCTTTCTTTTATATCATTTTTTTATTTATTATTTTATTATTTATGTTTTTTTTTTGTTTAATTTTCATTATTTTTTTTCTTTATTCATTAATTCTAATCTTATTTTCTTTTTTCTTTTTTTGCTTCTTTGTATTTCATGTTTCTAGTGATAAATACATGATTGAACTCATGAAACTCATGTATAATCGATGAATAAAAGCCAAAAGTCAAAGATCCCAATTTAATTTTTATCTTGTTCTATTTAGTTTATTTTATTATTTTTTAAGTTTTGAATTTGTTTAGTTTATTTTCTCAAAGGTTGTAATTTTAATTTTATTTTCTTTATTATTTTTGATAGATTTTGTAATAACCCTGATAGTGGGAATAATGAAAAGTCTAGCTTTCTCTTGTTCTTAAAAAAATTTAATTAGTAAATTAGGTGCAATTTCGTAAACCCTAATTAAAATCAATGGAGGCAGTAGATTAATTTAGGTTGCATGTTAATTAAAATTAGGTTTTTTAGAAGAAATAATTTAATTACATGTTTGATCTTTTTTTATTTGATTGTTTTGATTTTTTTTATGTTTTTAGGCTTGTTTGTTGATTTTTGTGTGTTTTAGGCCCCAAGCTCATGTTAGAGTCTAACTCATTTTATAAATAGATTTTTAATTGGATTTTTAGGTTTAATTAATTTTAAAATCAATTTAGGTCCATTTAGGTTAATTTAGACATAGGCTCACTTAATTTAATTAATTTAGACTTAGCCTATTTAATTTAAGCCTTTTCCACAATTTATAGATTTAAGATCACTTTGTAATTAAAACAAGTAAAATTTAGCCCCATTAATTTAAATACTTTATAAGTTATAGATTTAAGCCTATTTTTAGAATTAAAATAAATAGACTTAGGTTCACTTAATTAAAATTAAATAAGATTTAGGCCCATTAGTCTTTAGGCTCACTTATAAATTAAACATATATAGATTTAGCTCATTTAATTAAAATCAATGTAGATTAGACTAACCTAGGGATTACGATGAATGCATTGTTCACATGTATTTTCATGACTAGTTTGCCTGAAGTTAATTGTTTTAAATAAGGATTTGTATGAAATTGCATGTAAATAGAGGATAACATAGTAATTTATAAAGTAATTTTAAATGAACATAAGACTGAAAGAAGTTGGCATTCCATATCCATAATCACCTGGTTATGGTGCTAGCTTTCTTTTAGAGAATCGAGAACCACCATTTTTTGTCCCAGTTATTACCTTAGGTGGCAACTCCTCATCTCTACGCCATATCTTTGTGATAATGGTTAGTGTGTTCTCTAGAGCCTTGAGCTCAAACAGTGTGGCGGTTGTTAAAATCTTGAATGCGCGCTAAACCCTTTCTTCTAAGTGGCAACTCCACTAGGGATACGACATATTGATTCTACTTCTGTTTAGAATTATTTTATTAATGATTATTTTATTCTTGCATTCATTTTACATGTCCCTATTAACCGATGGTGTTGGTTTATGATTCTATAATTCCACTAGCTTCATGGAGTTGTAAATTGGCTAACCATCACTCTTAGCCTTAACTCAGTTCAAGAGAGATTATCGGGCTCATCTGACTAGGGTCTATAACCCAAGTTCTAAAGGGGGGTAGTCTTCTCTCAAGTTTGCAAAGGATGTCGGGCCCCTCTGACCTTGGCATGTAGGAGGACATCTTACTAAGGGAACCTTGACCTTTCATCAGACCCTAACCATATATAATGGTTTAGTAACTTCCCCTATGATTAATCAATTGCAAGTGAATGTTGCCATGAGGTATTTCTATCTATAAAGGCCCAAGCCCATACTTTAAAAGCCCATTGGGTTAATAAAGTTTTGGCTAAGCTATTATACCTATAAATATTATTTCTATGCTTTAATACTTTAAGAGATTTGGCATGTGCATCAATTCTTGATTTCCCCTGTTGATATTAAAACCAAGACAAAAAATCCTAGGAAAAGAGACTAACCATTGAACACATGTGTGGGGGAAATAAGGTTGGAAGGATGAATGTTGTACACTTGATTGATACTTGTTATTTGTTATTTATTGCATAGCAAGTGCATCATGCATACATGCATTTCATCCATCACACTAACACTTTTTTTTGCATCCATAATAGATTCATCTAGGTCTTTTTGTATTTGGGGATAGAAAGGTAGTAGACTAAGAAGAACATATTTAAGTCCTAAAGCCATATCAAAAGAGATCCTTCACAAACTAGAGAAGAGTCCTATTAATTCGCTTTACTTGGAAGCTGAACCAACTCTAATTGAGCATATAGAAATGGAACAACAACAAGGAGGGAACTAGACTTTAGAAGATATCAAGGGAGCTTTGATGGATAACATAAGGGCTATGATGCAAGATGAACTGAGACAGACTTTATCTAGATTGATGTAACCTGTTGTTGTTGTCATACCACCACATACAATTGAGTAACCACCTACTGCTGTAGCTATCCCACTTACTATAAATGCTCCACCTGCTACCAATAATGCTAGGGTTCAACCTGTTGCTAGAAACCCACCTGTTATTGATGTGAAGCTTAAGGATGTTGAGAACTACATGGTAGAAAAGGCAAAGAGAGAATTACTTGAACTGGTAATTGACCATGAGTCTAAGTAGATGCAAGCACTGACCCAAAAAATTTCCAAGATGGAAAAGCTTATTAAAGGATAAGGCATGGGATATTCATTTGACTTTGATGACATGCTACTAATGGAGGGTAATAAGCTACTTGAGAAGTTCAAAATACCTCATCTACAAAATTTTAATGGAACTGGAAATCCTAGGTTTCATCTCAATTAGTACAGAATAACTATGAGCACTACTAAGGCCCCATTAGTAGTGGTCACTAGGTTATTTATATTGTCTTTAAAGGGAATAACTGTAAACTGGTATTATAGGTTGGAAAAGTCTGTCAAGGCTGACTGAAAAGAAATGTGTACTGCTTTTTTAAAACAGTATGATTATAACACTGGATTGGAAGTGTCCATTAAGGATTTGGAACTTACTAAGCAAAAATCAAATGAATTATTTTTTGATTTCTTGACCAGATTTATTAATAAGGCAGGATTAATGAAAAATAAGTTAGTTGAGAAATATCAAGTTATAATGATAGTCTGTAAAGTGTCGCCTAATTTATTTGAGAGAGATTACAAATGATGAATCCCAAAATGTTTATAGACCTTTATGATGATGGTTTGCAAGCTAAAGAGATTGAGAGTGAGAAGAAGAAAAGTTTTAGAAGTACAGGAACCCAAAATTACCCAATTGGGGGCACACAATAGGGAAGTACTAGCCGAGCTGTGGAGATGCATGCAGTTTAGCAGCCCAGGAGATTCTTTAGTTTTAACTAACCACTTTCCGAAGTCCTAGACCATTTGATCCAAAAAGGCCTGCTTAAACCCTTAACCTTTTCCAAACCATAAAACCTAAATGTTCAAGGCTACAACCCAAACAGCTACTGTAAATTGCACCAAATAGTTGGCCGCTCCACAGACACCTGTATCCACTTAAAACATGAAATCCAAAACCTGATAGACTCTAAAAAAATCACAGACCTCAAAAAGTCCAAATACAACCCAAACGTTAGAAATAACCCTTTCCTAGACTACCGAAATATTCCACCATTAGCCACTATGATGATCAACTCAAGAGTTAGTAAAGAGGAAGTGCTAGACTCCTTTGAGAACTTAAACCTTATAGACAGTGAGAAATCTCCTGATGCCTTTAGAGGAGTAGAGGATTTATTAGGGCAACTCTCAGGAAAATTTAATTTTAAGGTGTTATATTCAAAACCACCCTCTACTGATATTCCTTTTGAATCAATTGTGCCCTCATAATGGGTTGATAAGTTTAATAATGATCCAATGGAAAAAGAGAGAGAATATGAAACTCCCAAGCAGCCATTGAGAGGGGTTAAAAGTTTATTGGAACCTTTACGCAAGTTTGACTATATAGTATTTTACTCTAAGCCCACTTCAGGTGATATACCAATAGAGGAGATTGTGCCCTTAGGATGGGGTGAAGAGTTCAAAGATGATGATGTAAAAGGAAAGAACAATGGATCTTTTACTTCTAAAAGTCTCAAGAGGCAGTTGAAGAGTTACTAAGCCAACATTTAGGAAAACTTAACATGAAGGAGCTGAAAGGGAAAGAAACATACATGATGGAAGTATGGAAAGATAGAAAGAGGGATCGAATTATTAGGGTTATTGACATTTGATATGACTCTTATAAAGAGAGCCCTGATGGTCTTGATGTATGGAGTGATAATCCTAATGTGAACCATGTCACCAATAGTGGAAAGAATAATAAGGCAGTAGAAAGGAAAATTGAGAGAGTTACAAAAAAAGAAGAGAAAAAGGATGTAGAAGTAGAGGAAGGGAAAAAAGAAGACCTGATCTTAGAGTAGCTAAAGAAAGCTAAGGTGAATGTGAGCATTTAGGAATTATTTATGCATTCAGGCAGCCACCGAAGAGCTCTTGTTAAGGCTCTGTCAAATATGAGCATCAAAACAACAACTACACCTAAGGCTATGGTAGCAAAGGTCATTGAAAATAAGCATGGCTTGATAATGTTCTCGAATGATGATTTGCCTTTGGAAGGTAGAAATCATAATAAGGTGCTATTTATCCCAATTTTGTAATGGTAGATGATGGTTCTGCTATTAACATGTGTCCATTAAAAATCCTAGCTAATTTAGGTTTGAAAGCTAATGATTTGAAAGGTTCAAATCTTATAATCAGAGCTATGATGATAGCACCTAGAATGTGGAGGGCACATTCCAAGCTCTGGTTAAAATGGGACCTGTAGAGTCAACTATTAAGTTTATTGTATTAGACATCCCTGTCACATATACCTTGATTTTGGGAAGGCCATGGTTCCATGCTCTAGGAGGGGTACCTACAACTATGCATCAGAATATAAAATTCCCTCATGAATAAGAGGTTATGACTATAGAAGCTAGAAACAGTGCAAATATGGTAGCCATATGGGATAAATAGAAATAAGTATATGTTTCCCCTGGTTTCCAAGTTGTTGGAATATTCAATGGAACTGAGATGGATCCAAGAGTTACAAGGATGATGGAGAGTATAAATTATTAACCTGGATAAGGGCTGGGAATGAATGAGCAAGGAAGCCCTAAACCCCTAGAATTTAGAAGTCAGCATGACACTAAGGGATTAGGGTGCACTGAGACATAACCTGGTAGCAAAAGAGGAAGGAAGAAGGGAAAGGCCAAGATAAATAAGCCCTTAAGGAGAATCAGGTCGACGAGTGAGATTTTATCTAGCCAAGGAAAGGCAAGTGCTATCTGGGTGCTAAGGAATCTATCAATATTGCTAGAAGAGAAATTCTTGGGTTTGAGATCTTCAAGGAGCAGATTATGGAGAAACTGGTAGAGGATAACAAAGAAGAAGTGATGAAGCATGTAGCTAAGAGGTTGGGTGATACTACTGTTGAAGAGCTACTGTGTCTGCCATTTGAAGAGGAGCCACCCCAGGATTTAGTTATTATCATTAGTAATAGTTTTAATGATGTTTTTTATGAAGAAACTGATGTAATAATGTCTGACATTTATAAGGATAAAGACTTTATTTTTTCCATGGTCAATAATATGAATTCTAGTTTAGTTTACTTGTGTGATGTCCATCCTAATGGTTCTGTGCATTTTAATATTGATCGTATATACATGTTAGACATGAATTCCATTCAATTAAATTCATTAAACATGGGCACAAATGATAATCCTAAGAATATTTTTTTATCACATGATGTAACTCTTGAAGAGAGGGAAAATTTTGAGAGAATATTAAGTCAAAGGGTTGTTAGGAATGATAAGAAAAACTCAGCTTTTCCTGTAGCCAGATTTAAAAAAAAAGAGCCCATTAAATTGAAAACTGAAAGGGTACCTTAAGAAAAATTTAGGGTAAGCCTGCTAGGTTGAAAACCCGAAAGGGAAAATTAGTCAAAAGTTAAGGCAAATAAAAGAGAAAGAAAATAATAAAGGATTCTAGTTACACATCTAAAGGAGAAGTAAATTGCTTGAAAGATGATTCTAAGTTCTGAAGTTGTCCAATCCTATAATAGTTTTAGCAAGAATAATGGGCATAGGGTTAGCTCCAGCTTATACCTGCTATAAAATATTCACAATCTATGTGTCAGTATTTCCATGAGATGAAACTAGCAAAAAAATGTGCATAAAGACAAAAAGCAATGGTTATGGTCCAAGCAGCATTATTCTTATCTTTAGTTTCACAGACAGTAATCAGAGAAGATAGATTGATGGTCCTAGGGTTATGAGCATACAGATAGATGTCATATGGGGGAAAATCAAAGAATGTTATTAGCTTATTAGGAAACAACATGGTCAGATCAGGAAGAGCAATCATGGCAGTTGAGTCTAATCAGCACCCTAAAATAGCAACAAATTCTTCAATCATTAGGTATAACTCTTGTCGATTGAATTTGAACACGTGGTCCTTAGCATCCCAAAAAGTTATAGTAGCATGCAAAATTTTTTTATCGATATTCAAATGCTGAAGGGCTTTTAGTAACTTGCAATGAAAAGGGAGAAAGTTGTTCGAATTATTTCCATTAAGGCTCTTAAGGAATTTCTTCATCAATTGGTGAGATGTTTGAGTCATGATTAAAAGTGTAAAGAATGAGGAATAATTCCCCTTGTGTGTTCTTTATATAGAGAAGGAAAATGAGTCTATATGAGAAAAGGATTCTATTTGCTCAAGGAATATGGATAAGATAAGGTAATGAAATCTAAAAGAGATAAGGATAAATAAACAATTATTAAAGGGATAATATTCATGATTTATATTTCTAATTAATTAGTTATTTATTTGATTATTCAGCATTATCCATTGTTAGAAGGATTTTAATGGAAGAAGTTTACTTAAAAGCAACAACTAGTTCAAGTGATACATAACAATTCTCAGATTAGTGCAAAATCCATAATGTAATAGTAATATAGAAACAGTCAGACATAAGCATGCTGAGAGTCAAAAATAAAAATAGTCCTAATCAGTCATCATGAGCCCCTGAATTGGGCCAAGGCTTCCATCCTCTAGTCAAATTATCCTGCTGATAAGTATCTGAAGGTCTAGCAAATGAAGTCCTAGCACTATAAGGATCAATGCCCAAGTCTGCAAGCTACTAATGAAGCATCTCATTCTTGTGCTCTAGACCACTAGAATAACTTTGCATATATAGGAAATGTCATATCATATGCATTTCATGCATACACTTTTCATTTTTCAGTGTATATACTTACTCACTAACTATTTGTGACCTGCATAGCAAATAACCTCTGAGATGAGGCTAGACCATGCAAATACTCTATATATGTTTGGGGGACCTATTTTGTAAAATTTTCTATTAATATATGTGTCCAATGTATAGATCATACAGGAAATAAGTTAGATAGACTCACATGAGAAGTATTTGCTGGAGAAAAGCTAGGAAGCTGAGCATCGCTAAAGTGCATATACTACTCAACCAGAGTCTGAATAATAGGAGCCTAATAAAGCATAGACCTATCTATAAGAGAGACATCGCCAAGGATAGCACCAATAAAAGTCCCCTCACAACTAGTCCCAACATGCTGAGTATAGTGTATATGACTAGGTTTGGGCTCAGATATCTCAATATTAAGAGCAACCTCAATCCTCTGAGCAGTCTCAGTCTCTTCCCCCATTACCTTGGTAGCAAGGGAACCAATCTCTTTAAATTGTGAAAAATAATGAGTAATTTATGGGTTCTAAAAGAAAAAATGAAATTATCAGAAGTTACCTTAACAAGGTCATAGGAATCTGCTATAAGGGGTTCTCATGAATGAACTATCGGTAATGGCGAGCTCATTCAAGTAAAGTCAAGGTAGCATATCCCTGTAGTACCTCTCTCAGCTCTAAACCTATCAAGTGCGAGCTATGTAACATCAAAGGAGGGATATCATAAGGAATACGACGTCATGAAAGTCTAGAAGACCAGCAATATACTCATTCCCCCAGATACCACATCTGACAACCATATCCAAGGAGTAAAATCCTTATGGACTCAAGACGTACTGCTTTAGCCATAAAATCATATCTCTAGACATCATTAGCTCCCTCTAACCAATCGGAATTAATAGTCAAATTATGTTAATTAAGTTTAACTTGCATTATAAAATACTAATGATTTTGTTTTCTTACCAGGTGCCACTCAATGGAGTTTATATGATCATGATAGGTCTAAAGAATATTTCTGATGCTAGTGAGACAGGAAAAACCTTATCTTTGCATTAGAGGGAGTTCCTATTGGAGCTAATAGCATCAAAACCCTGGATCATTCCAATCTCTATAATCCAAATCTGGAAAAGAAAAAAATAAATTAGTAAATCATGCAAAAAAAAGAACGTATATGCAGGACGTGCCAAAAGCCACACATTATGACAGAACGTATACAGATGGTATCCAATATGTAGTAAAGATAGGCTAATGCAACAAATCCCCAATTAAGGGTAGCAACTTGATTTAAGTCACGAAGGGGGCCAAGTAAAGCAATACTAACCTTGTCACTAGTCTTGAAGAAAAGAGTCATGCCTAGCAGTATAAGGAGCAGACACCTCACCTTTTGAGCAATCTGATGGGGAGTAGCAATAGGTAGATGTCTGAATCCCTCTTCAAGAAGACTGCAATAACTAATGTCGAAAGGAACAGGAGTTCCTTTGAAGGCAATCCCAGTGATGGCAAAAAAGCTCAGAGGAGAAATAGTCAATTCCCCTATGCTAGTATGAAAAGTGTGCGTGGTGTCCATTCACCTCTTAATCAAAGCAAATAAAGAATAGTGGTTAGATTGACCCTGAATTATTGGAAGCACAGCGATGAATTGTCTAAAAGCTGAGGCCTAGATCAGTTATGCAACATTCAATGGTAGCCTATGAAATAATTCTTGAGCTATGTGAAAATAGCCTGTGAATTTCATTAGTCGCTAGATGAAATTTAAAAAAAAATAATAAAAATATATATAAAAAAATTTATCGACAAAATGGAATGGCGGTCGGCATTACATAATGTTGATCGACATTATGCAATGTCGATCAACATTATATAGTGTTGATCGACATTAGGCAATGTCAACTAGATGGTGATTGAAAATCTAAACTTCTGATCGAGATTCTAGACATTTGATCGGACATATAGCAAACTCGAGCTAAAATTTTCATATTTTCAGGGTTTAATTTAAAATTTTCATGCATTTTCGAACAGTTTCTAATTTAATTTGAGTAATGTGCATATTAATTTTCATTCTAAAATTGATTTTGATTACTAACTTTATAAATAATTTTTTTCAAAAATAAATAGAAATGAGGAAATATTACCTCATTATCCACATCTGTACACCTGTGGAGATGTAGGTAAGTTAGAGGGAGGATGGTGGAGCCTTCTCAAAGTCCAAGACTATTCTGAGGAAAATAGGAAGATAAAATAATCAGATTTTCTATAATTTCTACTCCCCTATGTGGTTTGTGTTGCGAGGCAGCCATAGGATCTAACAGATTGCAAATCAGATGTCAGATGATCAAGTAATCAAAGAAAGAAAAAATTAATGCAAAAAGAAAATGAAGATGGAATGAGAAATGGAATGTGACATGCAAAAGTGAAGTATATAGGATGGAAAATATCCATTTTAATCTACCAAAACTTGCTTGCATTCAAGTCCAAATTTCTTCCTTACTATTTGGTCCATTCGTAATTAACTCATGAAATTCATATCATTAAATAATAACTCATAGAATTATTAATTACATAATTAGTCTGTATTAAAATTCTGAATCTTTTATCAAGTACATAACATAAAATATAAGTATAGAATTCAATTTTTGCATTTTACATGCATCGTCATTTTTGTCAAGGATTTTAAATCCGTTTTGTTATATGCTACACAGTAGTTATAATAGAAATTTCATATTATTTCATTATGCACTGCCTAGTAGTCATAACATGAATTTCAAATTCAATATGTTATATGCTACAAAGCAGTTATAATATGAATTTTCAAATCTTTTGATCTACCAGACACTACACAGTAGTTATGGTATCATTACTAGACATTCCACATGAACTATAGTACATTTTTCAAATCACGAACCAATAAACGTCCCACATGGAATATAGTGAGAATCATTACATATATTTCATTAACTATCTTATAAGGAATGTAACAAAATTTATTATTACTAGACATCCCAAAGGGAATATAGTGCAGTTCACTAGACACTACATATTAGTTATGGTATCATTGGTAGACATTCCATATGAACTATAACACATTTTTCAAATCACGAATCGCTAAATGTCCCAAAAGGAATATAGCAAGAATCATTACATATATTTTATTATTCATCTCATAAGGAATATAATGAAATCCATTGTCACTAGATGTCCCAAAGGGAATATAGTGCAATTCACCAGACACTACACAATAGTTATGGTATTATTGCTAGATGTTCCACATGAACTATAGCATGTTCTCAAATCATAAATTGCTAAATGTTCCATAGGGAATATAGCAAGGATCATTACATATAAACATCTCATAGGGAATATAATAAAATCCATTGTCACTAGACATCCAAAAGGGAATATAGTGCAATTCACTAGACTCTACACAGTAATTATGGTATTATTGCTAGATGTTCCACAGGATCTATAGCATGTTCTCAAATCATGAATCGCTAAATGTCCCACAGGGAATATAATGAAACTCATTTGCATATATCTTACTAGACATTCTATAGGAAATATAGTGAAGCATGCTAAATAGAGCATCTTGTTAAAAAATTGCATAGCAATTTAGGCATCAATCCATCAATTAGGACATAATTAAGTAACCTAATTCTTTCCTTCAAAATTGTGTGCTTCTATTGCTTTGTTGCAATTTTTCAAGCAAATGGCGACAAAGGGGGGCAACTGTAAGCACCCAATTTTAGGATGCATTTGTGCATGAATATGACAAAAGCCTCTATGATGAAAATTTAATCGAGAGTTGACCTCTAGTATTAAGTTTCACTATTTCAAAGAAAAAATTGCATTATTTTTTGGGTTTAATTATAAAAAATAAAATTTTGCATGGGCATATTTAAAAATGTGCATTTTACGTAATGCCAATCGGCATCAACATTTTGCAATGCTGAGGCACTAAAAATTTTCAGTAAAATTTTTCTTATTGTGATTGGTCCAAATTTAATTTATTTTTAATAAATAAATTAATTTTGCTATTTATCTATAGGGGTTTTGCTTCCAGTACGCGTCTCTTGCACATATAGTTTCTTTGAAATTAAAATTCTTATCCTGTTTGTTTTTAGGAAGGGATCAAAGCTACTATGGTCATGTAACTCCTGTGATCACGTAAGTGGTTAGCTTAGGAACAAGATATAAAAATAAAAGATTGGCAAAGAAGAGGAGAGGATTGGGTGTAAAAAGAAAGTGAGGAAAAAAACATAATTAGCTACTGCAAAAAAAAAAAGGGTTGATCGAAAAAAACACAGAGGGAAAGAAAAGGCCTAACCTTCTACTGTAGGTTTCAAAAAAACCTTTTCAAAGAAAAAAAAAATTATTTATTTTCAAATTTTAGAAATTAAGAAAAACACAAAGTCAATTTTCTCAAAACAGTGAAATTCCATTATGAAAGGCATTCAAACAACATCTGCATAACATTACTCTTCTAATTCTTTCTTTTATATCATTTTATTATTTTTGATTTTATTATTTCTATGTTTTTTTGTTTAATTTTCATTTTTTTCTTTGTTCAATAATTCTAATCTTATTTTCTTTTTTTGATTCTTTGTATTTCATGTTTCTGGTGATGAATACATGATTGAACCAAGGAAACCCTTGGAGAATTCATGAATAAAAGCCAAAAGTCAAAGATCCCGATTTAATTTTTATCTTGTTCTATTTAGTTTATTTTATTGTTTTTTAGGTTTTGAATTTGTTTAGTTTATTTTCTCAAAGGTTGTAATTTTAATTTTATTTTCTTTATTATTTTTGGTAGATTTTGTAATAACCTCGATAGTGGGAATAATGAAAAGTCTAGCTTTCACTTGTTCTTAAAAAAATTAATTAGTAAATTAGGTGCACATTGGTAAACCCTAATTAAAATCAATGGAGGCAGTAGATTAATTTAGGTTTCATGTTAATTAAAATTAGGTTTTTTAGAAGAAATAATTTAATTACATGTTTGATCTTTTTTATT
This sequence comes from Mallotus nudiflorus, assembly GCA_947683625.1. Lineage (NCBI taxonomy): Eukaryota > Viridiplantae > Streptophyta > Magnoliopsida > Malpighiales > Euphorbiaceae > Mallotus > Mallotus nudiflorus. The sequence goes on from CANTUR010000107.1 coordinate 1,587,851, forward strand.
TGATTGTTTTGATTTTTTTTTTTAATGTTTTTGGACTTGTTTGTTGATTTTTGTGTGTTTTGGGCCTCAAGCCCACACTAGGGTCTAATCTATTTAATAAATAGATTTTTAATTGGATTTTTAGGTTTAGTTAATTTTAAAATCAATTTAGGCCCATTTAGATGAATTTAGATATAGGCCCACTTAATTTAATTAATTTAAACTTTGCCTATTTAATTTAAGCCTTTTTTATAGTTTATAGATTTAAGATTACTTTAGAATTAAAACATGTAGAATTTAGGCCCATTAATTTAAATACTTTATAAGTTGTAGATTTAGGCCCATCAATCTACATTGATTTAAATTAAACTAACCAAGGGATTACGATGAATGCATTGTTTACATGTGTTTAACTAGTTTTCCTGGAGTTAATTATTTTAAATAAGGGTTTATATAATATTGCTTGTAAATAAAGGATAACATAGTAATTTATAAAGTAATTCTAAATGAACACAGGATTAAAAGAAGTTGGTATTCCGTATCCAGAATCTCCTGGTTATGGTGCTAGCTTTCTTTTAGTGAATCGAGTACCACCATTTTTTATCCCAGTTATTACCCTTGGTAGTGACTCCTTATCATTATGTCATGTCTTTGTGATAATGGTTGGTGAGTTCTCTAGAGCCCTGAGCTCAAACAGTGTCACGGTTACTAAAATCTTAGGCACGCGCTAAACCTCATCGTCTATAAATTCTTACTCTTTTTACTGTTGGAGAGGCGATTGCTTCATCCCAGAAGCATCTCCTCTTCAGTATCTTCTTAAGAGGTTATCGTTTCAACGTCAAGTGAGTTCTTTTTCTTTAAATCACTAATTCTTCACTTTTAGCCCTATTTATGAACATCTTCTCCTCAAACCTCCATTTTCTACGCCTGGACATCACTAAAAGCTTAAATCATGACAAAAAAAACCTCAAACTACTATAATCAATCTTAAAAATTTTAGATAATGGATTATGGGCCAAATTGGAGTTATTTCACTTATCAGTCTTTAGATCACTACCTGCTAGAAGGATCAACTTCCCCTTCCTCCATGTTGTGGTTTAATTATGGGATCCTTAGAAACTTGTCTTTTGGTTTAATATGGAAAAAATATGCCCTTTACCAAAGGAATCTACAACTATTATAAGTTGTCAAATGGATTCTAGTTGCCAACTTGTAGTCCATAATCTCAGAATTCTAGACTCATACTCTATCCAATATTAGATGGCTCAAACATTCAATCTTCCACCCTAGTCTTCATCTTACTACATTCTTAATTCAAAGATCATATTAGAACTCTTCCTTAAAACTATCGTAGGCCTAGACATGAGAGAAGCCTATTGGCCTTAAATGATGGCTGCCTATTTATATGCTCAATTTCTACTTATTTCCCTTTCTAGAAATTATGATTCAAAAATCCTCCACATCCTAAATCATGTGGAAGTAGGAATGAACCCTTTCCCTCTCATCTTAGGAGAAACCATCATCAGATAAGACAACTTTGTAGAAACCAGGCAATTCTCTAGAAGCCCACTTCTATTGGAAGTAAATTCCTTTCCCCTGGATCATTGTTCCCTTATCATTTTGTCATTTTACTTTCCTGCTTAACACTTTTGCATATGTGTTTTCATGAAAATTTGGGATTGCTTAAACTCTCCCCTTAAGACATAGTGAGCTATAAAGCTAAGCATTACTGAACCAGGAAGCTATATCCCATACCAAAGATGTCTAAGGCTAGCTATCAACATTCCTTAATACTCTGTTTTGATGGACGTGTCCATGGTGGAGACTACAACACGTGACTATTCGGTCTTACACTCATTATGCTCTATTTACTGGTCTCCATTTTTCTCCTTTTTACAACCTTGCTTTTCTCTACCATTAATATAGATAGAAGCAAATGGTTGTGGAGTTAGTGCATGAGTTCAAATTAGGATCCCTCTCCTAAAAATTCCTGGATAATTTAGTGGCTACCTGGCCTAATATAATCAGTCAAAGGAACATAGACTACAATAGAGATTCAACCACTAATAATTAATACAAGCCGTGCATTTAATTGAAAGAGATAGAAAAAGATGAGTTTATTAGAAATAAAAGGATAAGAGAATTGCAAATGTCAAGTGCTCAAGATGTTAAGCAAAAGAAAAGGAAACAAAATTAGTTTATGAATTGAGTAATTATTTCCCTCTTTGTTAGATAGCATTTCCTTCAGTAGTTAAATAGTTTGTAATAAACACTTAATGTGATGTTTAACAGTAATCAAAGCAAGCTATTTCATTTAACTCAAGCATACTATGCATATACATTTTGCTTCTGACATATCTCATATAGTTAATTAGCTTGCCCTTACAAGTTTTCCAATTAACCATTTTTATCTCTCTCTCTCCTTTTACATGTCCTTAACTTTTGCCTAAACTACCTTTTTCAAGGTTTTAAATCCAATAGGACTTTTAAAAAAAATTCTCTTCTTTTTTCTCTAATTTTTGCCTAAACAACCTCTTTTATGAGGTTTTCTCCCTAGTGAAACTTTTACAGAAAGTACTTCTTAAGCTTATCTAGGTTTATGGGCTCTCTAAACTCATTTCTTCTATATTAGATTGGATAGTGGTGCCTTTGGAAAATAGTTTCTTTACCATATAAGGACCCTCTTAATTTAGCTTGAATTTTTCTCCTCAAGTCGGTCATGACTGGCTTTGTAAGCTCAGCACTAAATCACCTTCTTTGATCTTCCCTAGCTTAATTTTTTTATTATAAGTATGAGCTACTCTCTTCTAATATTGCTAAGAGTGGTACATAGCCTTTATTATTTTCTCATCCAGCATTGTTAACTGTGCCGATCAACTCTCCACCCACTAGTACTTAAGGATTTTATATTCCAAGAGAACCCTTAATGACTTAATCTCAACCTCTATCGATAATACGACTTTGCACCCATACACCAAGGAATACAAAGTGACCCCAGTTGATGTTCTAGTAGTAGTTCTATATCCCCATAATGCAGACTATAAGTAATTCACCGAATCCCAACAATTCTCCATCATCTTGGCCAGGATCTTCTTTACATTCTTATTTACAACTTCCATTGCCCCATTTTCTTATGGCCTATATGAAGATGACCTATGATGCTCAATCTTATTTCCTTTTAACAACATAGCTATCTCCACCCAAAATTGAACACTATTATTAGTGACAATATGGTGAGGCAACTCGTATATGCAGACTATGTTTTTCTCAATAAATCTTGCCATCCACTTAAAGTCAACAGTGGCATAAAATTTAGCTTTAACCCACTTAGAGAAACAATCGATCACCACAGTGTCATTCGACACCCTTAGTCTTATCGCTCCTATAATATTAATTCTCCAAACAATAAAGAACCAAGGAGAAGTCATTCCCTTAAGCTCCATTAAAGGTAAGTACCTCACATCTCCATAAGCTTGATAGTTATGAAATTTCTTTACAAACTTTACATAATCAATTTCCATAATCAACCATAAATAACCTTGATGAACTATTTTCTTAACAAGAACTATCCCATTCTTAAATGGCCTACATACTCCTTCATGGACTGCTTCCATAAGTTTATGAGCTTCCTCTTTATCGACACATCTTAAGTGGACACCAGTAGGCATCCTTTTGTATAGCATCCCATTATAGCTAATGAATTATCATGACAGCATTCACAATGATATATTTTTTTTCTTGTTAGCATCCTTAGGGAATCATCATGTTTCCAAATATCACTACAAGTACCAAGGCCTCTTAGCAGCATTAACTACCATCACCCTTATTTCTTTATAGCAAGGGTTTCAGGTCTTCACCAAAATTAGAGCCTTAACTTTCATCTATTTCCTGCTTTCCAATATAGAAGCTAAAGTAGCTAGGGCATCAGCTATCTAGTTCTCTTCTCTTAGTAGATGAATAAATTTACATTGAGTAAAGGACAATAAAATAGTAGCCTAATAATCCTTTACCTCCCACTCTTTAAAGGATTATTTCATAACCAACATAAAATCCCTATTCCCCTACTGGAAAGTGATCTTTTATTAGGATTGCCCATACAAAATGACCTACCTTAAACTCCAAAGGTTGGCGTTCTGGTCTATAAGTTGTTTGTACTGAGAATTGGCAATAGATAGATTATCAAAGACTGTCTTATGTACATCTTGTAAACCCAAAATAAAAACTACTGCTTTCCCTTGGACTTCTTGCTAGGCAAGGGTATCAAGTCAAGAGGACCCCTTGGCTTAATGAAGCAAACAACCTGGAAAGGGTTGAATCCTGTGTTGTGATTAACAACATGGTTTTGGGCGAATTCTACTTGACATGATTTTTTATCCCAAGCCTTCATATGATCCCCCACTAAACAATGCAGCAAGTTGCCCAAGGACCTATTCACCACTTCAATTTGCCCATTTGTTTGAGGGTGATAGGCACTATTGAAATTCAGTTGAGTATTGATCATCTTCCACAAGCTGTGCTGAAATGATTGAGGAAACAAGTGTCTTTGTCAGAGACAATGAATATAAGCAACCTGTGCAAACGATACACATCTTGAAAGAATAGTTATGCCACAGTTACTGCGTCTGTAGTCTTCTTGTAAGGAATAAAATGAATCATCTTAGAAAATCTATCAACAACAACAGAGATGGAATCATTACCTCGCTGATTACGTGGCAATCCCAACACAAAGTCCATACTAATATCAGTCTAGGGTTGAGAAGGAACTAGGAGAGGCATGTACAATCCCACATTTGTGGTTGTTCCTTTCAAAACCTGGCAAATTTTGCATCTCTAAATGTATTTATCAACCTCCTTGTGAACTGAAGGCCAGAAATATGAAGCCTGAATCAGTTGTAATGTTCTGTCACTACCCATATGTCCCTCACCATGTAACTCTTTAATGATCTGTGGCCATAGGCTACAATCTGGAATGCACAATTGAGTTCCCTGAAATAAGAACCCATATTGCAGCATAAATTCTATCCTCTTCCCAGCGTGTATATCTTGTAACACCACTGAAAAGTAAGGATTAATAGTAAGTAAATCCTTAAAAGAATCAAAGTTGGGCACCTCAACTCACATACTCACCAACAAACTATTTCATCAACTCAAAGCATCAGCTACTCTATTTGTAATGCCAGATTTATGCTTCACCACAAAAGTGAAACGTTCAAGATAGGTGACCACCTAGCATGGCAAGGTGAAACTTTATCCTGCTGGTGCAAATGCTTCAAAGAATCATGGTCAGTGTACAAGATAAATTCTCTATAAAACAAGTAATGTCACCAATGTCATACTGCTTGCACTACTGCATAAAACTCAATGTCATACGTACTGTAATTGAGTTGGGAACTAGACAACTTCTCACTATAAAATTCAATAGGAAGGTTATTTTGACTCAGGACAGCACCAATTCCAACTTTAGAGGCATTAATATGGAGCTCAAAAGCTTGTCAAAAATCTAACAACACTAAGATTGGGGCTATTGTAAGGCATTCCTTGATGTCATTAAAGGCTACCTCTGCTACCTCTGTCCACTTTAACCAACTACCCTTCATGAAATCTGTAATATGAGCCATCATGGTGCTAAAATTTGCAATAAAATGCCAATAAAATGAGGCTAAACCATGAAAAATCCTCACTTCTGTTAAAGTAGTTGGTCTGGGCCATTCTCTTACCATTGCCACCTTAGCTTCATCCACTTTTAAACCTACTACAGAAATCACATACCCTAAAAATAGTACCTTAGGAGACATAAAGACACATTTTTTTAAAGCAACATAGAACTATTCCCTGTGCAATACACTAAAAACCTCCATAATATGCTATAAATGCTCATCATGATTAGCACTATAAATCAGGATATTATCAAAGTATACTACAACAAACCTACCAATGAAAGGCCTCAACAATTGGTTCATAACATGCATAAAGGTATCACAAGCCACTTATATAGCCCCTCCCTAGTCTTAAACACTATTTTCCACTCATCCCTAGGCCGAACACGTATTTGATAATATCCACTCTTTAAATCAAGTTTAGTAAAAAATAGTTGCACCACTAATCTAATCAAGCAAATCATCCATATGTGGGATAGGAAATATGTACCTTATGGTGATCTTATTGATGGCTCAGCTATCCACACACATGTGCCAAGACCCGTCTTTCTTAGGCATTAAAAGGGCAGGAACAGTACAAGGGCTCATGCTCTCCCTAACATGACCTTTAATAAGTAACTCCTCCACCTACCAATACAACTCCTCATGCTCACTAGGACTCATCCTGTAATGTGGTCTATTTGGTAGTGCCACTCTAGGTACCAAGTCCTCATACTCGTGGAGTGGGGGCAAACTGTCAGGAAGTTCATCAGGGAATAAGTCATTAAATTCTATAACCAAGGGAACTATAAATTCTAGGACTGTAATGGGCTTGGCCACCTCCTTTCATAACAGCATATACCCTATGTCTGACTCTTGCAACTCCTTATCGAATTGAGCCAAAGATAATAGAGTACTAGTTCCATTGGCTAGTTTTGGCATATCCACTTGTTTGTTAGGCAGCAACACAATTTTAACCCCATCAAAGATGAAGCTATAAGTATTGGTTCTCCCATTATGCATCACATCCCTGCCATATTGCCATGGTGTTCCCAACAATAAATGAAAGGTATCAATAGCCACCACATCACACCATACAACATCTTTATACTTTTTGCCAATGGAGAACGACGCCAAAGCTCTCTTAGACACTGCAACTTCCCCACCCTTCTTTAACCAAGCCAATTTATAGGGTTTAGGGTGACTTTCAATCGATATGTCTAGTTTTTGGATAGCCTCTACGAACACTATATTCTCACAACTCCCTCCATCAATGGCAAAGCGGCATACCTTGTCTTTAATAGTGCAAATAGATTGAAAGATATTACTCCTTAGCCAATCCTCCTCCAAACTTGCCTTAGGGGTCAGGCAAGAATGCCTAATGAAGGGTAGTCCCCACATCTCCATCCAAAAGCAATTCCTCAAATCTTTTATCCTCATCATACACAGGATCACCCTCAATTTCCCGGTCCTCTTCAATGTAATCATTTGCCTTAAGGAAGAGGATCCTTTTCCCCATCATCTTTTTACATTCAAATAGCCTATAGCCAACCTCTCCACAACCAAAACATTTTATGCCCCTTACTGGTTTACTAAATTGCCCCATGCCTTTGTTATTATTGGCTACACCACTACCACTTGTCGTTTTATTGACACCACTATTATTAATAGTAGCACTATTACTGCCAGCCCTATTGCCTTAAGTGTTTGAATTGGCAGTTGTTTGTGACTATCTCTCAACCACTAAAGCCCTTTGATGAGCTATAGACACTGAATTAGGATCAAACAAATTCACTGTGTCCTATAGTTATGGTCTCAAACCCCTAATATACCTTGCTACCAATTGATCCTTTGTCTCCTAAATTTCATTCCTTGCAATCAATTGATAAAATTCCGTAGTGTAATCATCCACTGATCTCATACTTTGTCTCAGATTTTGCAAATGTTGGTACATCAACCGTTGGAAATTATAAGAAAGAAAGGTATATTGCATATGCTTCTTCATCTTCTCCCAAGTACCGATTTTACTCTTTCCCAATCTGGTGAGAGTTAGTTTTGATTGTTACCACCACACAATAGCCCTACCCCTTAATCTCAATTTAGTTTTAACTAAAGGTACACATTTATCTTCCGGCACCCCTTTAAATTCTAGGATCTCCTCGAACGTCAATAACCAATATAGAAATTCTTTAGGTTGAAGGTTGCCATGAAATTTTGGAATCTAAGTCTGCTTGCCCATTTCCCAACACCTATTATTATCATTTGCGATAGGTCGATTGTGCCTATGAAGACTCTCATCTTCATACTCATCCCCTACATCCTCATCATCACCAAACTATTCTGGATGATTATTTCCTTGGGCTCTATTCTGATTACCTAATATCATGACCAGTCTATCTATCAACTGATCTACCACTCGATTCATTCACTCATCAATCATCTCTTGGACCCTCTACTCCATATCTCATTCATACACCTCTTACACTCGTCTCCTTGGTGGCATGTTGTCAAGATCAATGCTTTGATACCACCTGATATAGAAAAAGCCTTGAGAGAGAATTGAATTTGTTGATTCTAAGAATACCCAAAAATAATAAACCAAAACTCTGTTGACTCAAAGAATACTAAAGGAATTCTAAGAATTACATTTGTAATTTATTTTTAATTCATCAAAAACTATCTCAAAACAACTCAAAGAGGCAAATAAATAGTGCCTAGGGAAAAAACCCTAAAACCAAAAAAAGGAAAAGATAAAAAAACTCCAAAAAAGGAACATAAACTTTAAAGTCAAATTTAAAGGCCTAAACAAAGGAATTTAGGCCTGAAGATGGACTGTTACAAATGAAATGTGTAGCACTAATTATAGCTCTCTGAGTTAGCTCTATTTAATATATTATGGGCCTCATGAGTTAATTGACGTTGCCATGAATGTCCATTTGAAGCCCAAGTGCACACACCCACTCTATCAAATCCATCCATAAACTTCAATGCTGCCTCATCCACATCATTGAGCCAAGAAGTCTACTACCACCCTTCCTTTCACTACTTTCTTTACCATATAATCTATGTTGAACTCAGTAAGCAGAACCAACTACCTAGCCAATTTTCCTGTAAAGGATGGAGTTTGCTGAAGGTACTCAAGGGGATCATATGTAGAAACTACCTACACTCTATAAGACTAGAAGTAATGTTTGAGTTTCAACGTTGCCGATATTATGCCCACACATGTGTTCTCCATGAGGCTATAATTATCTTCATACTACAAAAGCTTCTTACTCAAGTAATACATTACATGTTCTACCTTCCCTTAACTTTCTTCAGCCAGTATTGCCCTTATTGCATCTTTTTTTATTACCATAAAAAGAATTAAAAGTTTACCTAGATTTGGTAGCTATAAGATTGAAGGATTCATTAAATAATTCTTAACAGCCTTGAGAGCCTATTGGCACTTATTATCCTAGATCACTGGTTGATTCTTCCTCAAAAGTTTGAAAATTGGCTCATAAATTGTAGTCAACCTAGCTATGAACCTACTAATATACCAAAATCACCTAATGAATCCCATGACTTCTTTCTCATTCCTCAGTAGGGGCATTTTTCTAATTTTCTTAACCTTATCTAAATCCATTTGTATTCCTTCTAACTGATAATATGTCCTAGTAGCTTTTTGGACATTACCCTAAAAATACACTTCTTTAGGTTTAGTCTAAGTTTTTACTTTTTTTCTCTCACTAGAAACTTGTTTAAAGCTTTAAAATGTCCTTTTCTGGTAGCAGATCTCACCATCATATCATCAACATACACATTTATCTCTTTATGGATCATATTATCTAATAAAGCAATCACCATTCTCTAATAAATGGCTCCTGCATTCTTTGACCCAAACAACATTACTAGGTAATAGTAAATACCCCTTTTAGTGGTGAAAAATATCTTTAACTTATCCAATACTGCCATCATAATGTAGTTATACCTTAAAAAACTATCCATGAAAGAATACATCACACTTGATGTTGCACTATCAATAAGTGTGTTAATGTGTAGGAGCGGAAAATCATTTTTAGGGTAAGCCTTGTTTAAGTCTCTATAATCCATACACATTCTGACCCTACCATCTTTCTTAAGGATCGATATATGTTTACTAGCCATTGGGTGTCATCCACCACTTCCAAAAACTTCACCTTCAACTACTTCTCAACTTCTTCCTTGATCAAGAGAGCCCATTCTAGCCTTAGCCTTCTCTTCCTCTATTTTGTCAATAAAATATGAGGATATATAGGGATCTTGTGTTCCATGATCTTACTGTTGATTCCTGGCATATCCTCGTAACCTCAAGCAAATACTTTATGTCTTCTTTTTAATGTTTCTTTTATTTTTTCTCCCTTATCATGAGTTAAGTCAAAAGCAAGCAATATATTTTTAGGTTCATCATTTATGCCTAAATGAAATGATTTCATTTATGTAGAATTAATGTCAAACATATGCATGAAACTATTATCACAAATAGAATAACCATTAGGAAACACATCGCATAAATAAGCAAACTTAGACTTTATTGCATTCACTTTTAAAAAGAACAAGTCATCAATTTCAAATAAATTAGTAAGGGAAACATCAAAATCATCATCATAAAAAAGATCCATGATGGAATTCAAGACATAAGTTTCGGGACCCAACTCCTTGTCTTAATCATTGGTGTCCTTCAACTTTGATGTAGCAATGTCTTCTTCATATTGCTCTTCAGCCAATACTAGCTCTTCCATAAGAAATTTCTTGGCTATAGCTTCCTTTACTCCATTCACTTACTCAATAAATATTTCAAATCCTAGAACTACTTCCCCAACAATTAAGAGAGGTTTAGGAGTCCTTGCACGTAGTTAACCAGTGCCTTCCCTCATAAAAGTCTAGCATAAAGCCTTTTTCTCAACTTTAGCTTTCTTATCTTTCTTCCCAAGTTGATCCTAAGCTCATCTTTAGAATTGTTTACCTATCATATCCTACCCCATGTTTTAGAATTGGCACCTTACGCTCTATAAATTTTAGTGGTCCATTTATGTTATTTTCCAATCCTATACCAAGAATTAATGTCATGTTTCACATTACATTAACAACCCTCTTATCTATCTCATCTTCATAAATATACATACCTAAAAATCAAGGCTTATAAGGATCTCTTTGGGAGCTAGCTTTAGAGCAGCTATAGTAGCCTCAGTTTCTGTCAAGATAGTGACGACCTTACCCTCATATGGGAATTTTATCTTCTAATGGATAGTGGATGGGACATTGCCTAAAGGATAAAACCATGGCCTTCCCAATATAATAGCAAAGGTGATGGGAATTTCAATTACATGTAAGTTAACCCAAGTCTTAATAGGTCCCATCTTGACTAATGCTTTGAATGTCCCTTTAATAGGCCTTTTCGTCTCATTATAAGCCTTAATAATTACCTTCGAAGGCTTCAAGTCTACTACAGTCAACCCTAACTTTAGCAAAATTTTCAATGGGCATATGTTAATAGTAAAACCATTATCTACCATCACACAGCAAGTCATCTTTCCTTTTATTTTAGCCTCAATGAATAAGGCCTTGTGGTGGTCCCTTCCTTTTAATGGTAAATCATTATTAGAAAACTCAATGGCCCCTTAGGGGGTTTCCATTAATAAACCAACCATCTATTCAAGTGTACATCTCATAGAGATCTTTTTATGGTTTAAAGCCAAAAGTACTACTTCATGATGGTCTCTAGAATGCATAAGCAGCTCCCAAACACTAACAATGGTCTCTTAATCTCTCTTTACTTCTATTTTTTATTTCTTCACCTTTTTTATTCAAATTGGCTACCTTGAATTCTTTTTCTTTCTTTCCTCCTTCCCCATTGGCTGGCTTACCCTACTCTCCTCATTTTCCCATAGATTTATTTTCCCCTCATCTTCATCATCAGAGCTCCAAATGTCCATAATATGCAAAAAAAGCTCTATATGTTGTTCATTTTAACTTATGTCTTTTGGTTTATATCATGTTTTGGTGAGCTAGGGGTAGCATCAATAAAAGAGTTCAAGACTTACTCTTTCGTTAAACCCATGTTACGGAGGCATTTGGTTGTCGTACATTCTGATAATTAGGCAATGGGTTATTTTAGGTGTTCGGGATTATAGGTCAGTGTTCTTACCCGTATCAATCAAGTCTTGGATTTCATGTTTCAATTAAGTATAATTATTAGTTTCATGTCTAGTAGTATGGTGAAATTTGCAAAAGATTTTTGGGTTGGCATTTGGCATAGGTTATTGTGAAGGTAAGGGTCATAATAGGTTCTTCTTAATAAGCTTCTTAAGGACCTTAAAAAGAGGTCATCCTAAATTTAAGAACTTTTAAGGCTGCCTAACAATGCTAATATGCACATTGTTGCTTGGTTACCTAATAGCATTAATTTGCATATTATTACTGGAGTTGATTTCATCTTTACCTGCATATTTTCCTTCATAAAACCTCTTCGCTTAGGCCAAATCTGACTCTTTATAAACCCTGAATATATATAACTCTTCAAAGTTCCAAATTTTCAATTCCCTTAGCTTCTTAGACAATGTCAGGACACATCCCTTCATTTCTAACATTAACTAATCCGACTCAGTAAGCCAATGTCTCATTTGGGCCAACTTCCCCCTCCAACGAGTCAGATAGTCAGTGAAAGACTTATTGAAGTTCTGCTTAGTGCTCTTTAGATCCCTTAAAGATACCTCTAACTGTACATTAAGGTCATACTACTTCACAAATGCAGCTCATAATTCTTTCCAGTCAAACTGGACCTATGGTTCCAAGGCATAATACTAACATATCAGTGCACCCTCAAGTAATATAGTGAATTTTTTGACTATTTAGGCTTTAGTCAACTTGGTGGCTTTCATATAGGTCATATACTATCTTAAATGTAAATATGGGTCTTTGGTCCTTGAATACTTCTTCATGTTAGGGAATTTAAATTTTTAGGGTAGAGGGTCATCTTCTTCATCCAGGTTCAAATCAGTGTAGTCATCAGAGAGTCAATGCTCTTCTCTTTCATCATCATTTACATTTGGATCATGACCTTAGTTATATTCTTTGCCCAATCAGACTATTCCATATTCTTAACTTGGTTTATAATCTTTCAGTTTAGTGGATTAGCCAGTACTGTCACATCATCTCCTTCCCTTTCTCTCACTGAGATTTCAACATCAAGATCAATCGGGTTGGTTAGTTGTGCAGGCTGATTTTCTTTTATTAGTTTGGTTATTTCTCCTATTATCTCTCTCATCATAGATTGTGTTTTAGTAAACTCTTCCTCTTTTAACTGTGCTTTGAAAGCTTCATAATTAAAATCTCTTGCCATTTCTATCTCTAAATTTCTGACTAAGCAACCAGAAGTGGATCGAACCCACCCAGATAAGCTCAAAGGATCTATATTACTACAAGACCACATTGTCGAAATTATGCATGATGTGTATGCATGATATGCAAGTCCATTTTATTATTTAAGGAAATGAAAGAAGAAATTATATAAACACACTCAATATACACATAACACATAAGCAAAATATGAATCTTCAAAAATAATAATCTCCACCCATATTTCTCCTGCACATGTGTTTAATGGTGAGTTTCTCATCCTAGGATTTTTTGTATGGGTTTTAATTATCAGCAGGGGATAATAAAACTGATATATGCAAAATAACTCTCAAAATGAAGTAAACAAGTAATGGATTCTCTAAACAAATCTAAAGTCCATCCCAATGGGCCAAGAATGACATCAAGGCCTTACCTTGTCAAGATCTATTTTTAATAGGCCAAAATGGGTATGAAAGGTCCATTTTGACCACATTTACTTAAAATGGGCTAAAAGTAGGCATAAAAGCCCCATCTTGACATGGTCCATTTATAATAGGCTTAGGTTCCTAAGGAAAATTGCTAAGCCACTATATAAGCTCGAGTCTCAAGTAATAGGCTTTGGCTCCCACAACGATATACATTTGTATATGTCTCCCCACTCAAGGGTCCATATGACATGGACAAGTACATGTAATGGGTAATAATAATCAAATATTTCACCTCCAGGTTTAAGTGAAACGTAAGTATCAAAATAATAATTATCATCAGGTTATTTGTGGATTGAGTGCTCATTGTGTGAAAATGTGTAGTGAATGCAAAAGATGCGAAAATAATAAGAAAATAATAAAAAATAATAAAACATAAAACACTAAAATTTGTTTCTCTATCCCAAGTGGAGTCGCCACTTTAAGTGGTGAGGTTTAGTGCACACCTAAGTGTTTGGCAACCACAACCCTATGTGGGTTTGAAGCCCCTTATGAAATATAAAGTAGGACTTAAAGCCTAATCGGAGATGCAGTCACCACCCGGATGAGACCTAGGACACACTATGAGGCAACTGGATTCCACGGAGGTTCCCAAAAGTCATCATCAAAGAATAATTTCAAAAACTAGGTATGGGCTTTTAGAATTCCCATCCAACCTTGCGGTTGGCCTCCATTTTTTTTTATAATTTATTACTTTTAATTATTTAGTTATTTCTTTATTAATATGCAAATTATAACTGCCTTCAAACAATTAGTCAAGTTTTACATTAAAGTTCAAATTTGCACATTAATCCCATTTTATAGTTTAATTCCCAACATTTAATGTAAATAAAACAAGTAATAATTTACAATAATACATTCCAAATGAATGGGGAAGGGATTAGGGATTACAATTCTTTATACAAAAGGTAAAATAAACTATAAATAAACCAAAAGAAAGCAACTTGAATTAGACAAATAAAACCTCTCAAGAACTAATTAATAGGATAAATATTTAATGATTAGAAATCGCCAATAAATCCTTATAATAGATAAACATACCAGTACCTAAGTTATGTAAAGATCCTACAAAAGAATCCACAAAGTTAACTTATAAATCGGTTTAATACAAATAAAATATATATAGACTTTGATTGAATAACATAGCAAAATAATCATGCAAAATAGACTTAGAAATAATAAAGCATAGGCATTCATGGGAATCATGCACGATTTACGATGAAAACCAAGATAAGGTCTCACAAGACCCGATAGAGTAGCGATCGTCTTATGGATAAGATGATCGCCTCATGGCATTGAGGTGATGCCTCTTTAGCGTCGCCTGATCAACAGGCAAATGATGCTAAAAAATGATCACCTCATCGCTGGATCGATCACCTTAAGGCAGTTAGAGAGGCATCACTTTACCAATAGGAACATATGTCTCTCAAAGGAAATAAACTTCTATTCAAGCAACAAATATATATATATATATATATATATATATATATATATATATATATATGTATGTATGTATACAAATATTCTAACTTAAAACCATATTTAATACTTTAATAGATCACATTGAGGACATACCATAAAATGAATAATGGATATAAAAAGTTAGCAAATAAGTAAATAAATAAGATGTTGTAAAGTCTATAGCTCTAATATTAAGTGAAATTGAGAATAAGTGGAGATTATTACTGGAATAGAAGTTTGCTTTCCAAAATGATTAGCCCTCAAAGATTGGTTTTGATCTTAGTCTCCACTTGAGTGTAATATTTCCACCTTCTTCTTTCTAGAAAATGGTTTTTTCCAAGCTTTATTCCCTTTGCTCACCCAAGAATGTTTTCTCCCCCCTTTAGAGCTCCCTCCTCTTTTTCTTAAATTCTTCTTCTTTTTTTATAATGGTTGTTAACCTCCTTCTCCCTCTCCTATTTTCCTTTTTAATCTTATGCCTAGTTAATACCCTATCCTTTTCACTCATCATTGCCTTTTCTTGCTCTCCAATTCTCCTCAAAATCCCCTTCTTTACGAAATAGAATGAGTTCAATAGAAGGTGGGCCCAACAAGTTAACTACCATGGTCACCTCTGCATCTATTGTAGAGATAAGTGGTTGTTGCAGAGGTAATGCCTCTACGATAAGGTGATGACCTTATTTATGTATGCTATAAAGGAGAGATCATCTCATCTATGTCTACTATAAAGGCAATTGTCTTATGGCAAAGAGGTCATGCCTTTGTGGCTCAGTTTTGCATTGGGCCAAATGGGCTGAGGTGGGTTAGGCTTGCTTGTGAATTGGTTTAGGCTGAGATTTTAGGTTTTAAGCTTTTTGGTCCATTTTTAAGAAGGTTTGAGCTTCTTTTTTGCATTCAAGCATTACATTTCTTATCATCAAGCTCAATGGTGGGCCGATCAAATTAAGCATCCATAGTTTGGCCCCTATTATGGGCTAATCAAATAGGGTGTCTACAGTACCTCATCTAGTTCAATAGTAATGAAAAGAGGAGCAAACTCATATGCTTCAACATGAGTAGGAGCAGAAGGAGTAGTATAAAATAGATATAAAAGAGGTGGAGGTTGAGTGTTAGCAAGTTTTTAGACAACTCGAGTGGCTTGAGTAGGAGCAAGAGGCTATGCAGTGAGAATGAAAGATCATGATGAGGCATATGTAGGCTGACCTTCCTTTTCATGGATTTTCATCATCTGGTATGGTAGTAGATGATTCGATTAATGACCATCCTCCTCCTATTGATCCACAATATATATAATACATTAGTAGCCATGTATTTTTTTACCTACCATTGATCATGTATTTACAGTAATGGATAATAATATTTGCCAATGGATAAAATCTTCCAATATAAAGAATTAGTTCACTAACCATTAAACCTCTTTGAAAAGAGTCCTAGAGGGGGGGTGAATAGGACTATCAAATAAAAATGAGAAATTAAAAGAATTCTTTGCAAGAATTAAATATAAGTTGAGAAGGAAGAATGAAGAACACAAAGATTTAAGGAGTTTGAATTCAAGTCTCCACCTAACTTATCCCAAAGTTAAGATTTTTAATCACCCACAATCTTATTCACAAGATTAAGATTATACAAGAGTTTTATGGCTCACTCTTATAACTTTACAGCATGAGTTTTTAAGGCTCACTCAAAAAACCAAAACCCAAGTGTTTCAATGGACAATACTTAAATCAATTCCTTTAGAAATAAATCTAACTTCCCTTCTAATCTAACCCAAGATTTAAGATGAAGAGAAATTCTATTTCTAACACACACCCAACTCTCTCAAGAGTTATACAAACAAAGAATTATTTAAGAGAATTTGAGAGCTCAATGAATGCTTAAGAAATAATGAATGATTAACAAGTTGCTTAACTTCCATTCAGCTCTAGACATATTTATACTAAAAAATATGGCTGTTGGAGGTGCAAATTATGTGTCCAATGTCTATATTTTGAATTATTGAGACTGATGCTGTCAGACAGCTATTAATGGATTGAAACCATAATTAGCTCCTCCATAAATTTGAATTTGCCCATAATTTCTTGATAAAAGATGTATATATTTGAATTATCTTTCCATATAAATTTTAATCACATAAATTGGGCTTCTTTAACTCAAGATATATCCAAAATACTAAGGGTTGTGCAATCTATAATGCAGACTACGATTAGACAGCTATACCCAAATTGAAGCCATGATTTTCTCTTGAAGAAGTTTGAATTTTCCCATACTTTCTTCACAAAAGCTGTATATATTTGAATTATCTTTTCATATAATTTTGAATCACCTAAATTTTACTTTTGTAGTTCAGGATATGTCCAAATTACTAAGGGTTGTGCAATCTGAAATGCAGAATACTATCAGGCAGTTATACACAAGTTGAAGCCGTGATTTTCTCCTGAAGAAATTTAAATTTGTCCATATTTTCTTCATTAAATTTTTATATATTTGACTTATATTTTCATATTATTTTGAATCACCTTAATTGGACTTCTGTAACTCAAGATATGTCCAAAATACTAAGAGATATGCAATCTGAGATGGCAGACATATACGTGGATTTCAACTCAAAATTTGCCTAACAAAATGAACTTGGATTTTGATAAATAAGCCCAATTCAGAAAGCTCAAGATGTCTATTTAAAATTTTAAGAAGCTCATTTTCCCATTTAAGAGCTCTAAAGATGTTAAAAGCCTTCTTGAATCTAAGAGGTTCAATTTGCCCGAAAAGTCACTATTTATCCAAAAGTGTATATGCTTGGTATATGTATGGTATATAATTCCCTACACACTTAATTGAAATTATTAGTATAAAATTTTTTTGTCAAAGTCCAAAATTTGGAGTTTGATCATACAAATGGTCAATAATCTCCCCCTTTTTGGCTTTGACAACCAATTTTAAAAGATAATAAATAATATGTGTAAGTGTGAAAAAAATAAATAACATGATAAGCAATCTAATTAAAATAGCTCCCCCTTTCAAATTTAAATAGATGCAAAATGAGAAATTATTTTTCTCCCCGTTAACATATGCATAATTTCAATATTTATCATGTATCAGAGTATATAAATGAATTATCACAGCATGTATAAGGGTTAAACAAATCTATTCCTTTAACAAAATATATTTCTTTATTTCTCCTCCTTTTTGGACATGATAAGAAATATAAATAAATTTTATTATCCTTCTTAAAAAAATATAAATAACATAAAATATAGCAGGAGGGATAAGAACATGGCCTAACATAACAAATAATGATAATATGATCATTAAAAAATGTTAGACAATATGAAGGAAATAATTTCAAACATATATGCTATATTGAAACATCACTTGATTATAGAAATTTTAGCTAGTCAATCAATCATACATAATCATGTGGTACTTAGCATATCTTAAATACAAACACAATTATTTATCCCCTAAACACATAGCTTCTTCTCTCCCTTTGTCAAAGACAAAAAGAAAAGAGAGAGATATAAGGGGAAATAAACCTAAGGGAGCCAATAATACCAGAGGGAATAAAAGATCAATAATCAAAACAATGAAAGCAAAGATACTCAAAATCTTTATGAAAGTTATTTCATTTTTAAAGATAAAAACCATTCCCAAGAAGAATTTATACATGAATATGAATTTTGTAGGTATAAGCATAATTGATAGTCATGCATAAATAAAAAAAATTCATGTCATATATAAACAAAGTAAGCAAAACAAGGCTTTTTATCACAAGGACAAAACTAGCCACACTTACATTGTTATTATGCGTGTATAAAAAAATTTTGTGAAATAAATTCAAATCAAATAAAATTAATACAAATATCATGCAAATGGGAAATACAATATATCATGTGTATGACATAGATTTTTTAAAGAAAATACTTTTAATACAAAATATATACATGATGCTAAAAATAATTTTTTTTTATTTTTATTTTTTTTAAAAGCACATGATCACATAAGAATCCAAACATCAATTCATCAATTTAACAAGTGATCAAGAAAAACTTGAGCCATCGATCATACCAAGTTCATGCTTAATAAAATTCAATCTTTCCTCACAAAGAGGCTTGGTAAAGATGTTTGCTAATTGATGATTAGTATCAACAAAATCAAGAAAAATATCACCATTTTGCACATGATCACGTAAGAAATGATGTCTAATGTCAATATGCTTAGTTCTAGAATGTTGAATGGGATTTTTACTAAGGTTTATAGCACTTGTATTGTCACATTTAATTGGAATGTGATTAATATCAATGCCATAGTCCAAAACTTGTTGTTTTTGCCATAGAACTTGGGTGCAACAACAACTAGCCGCCACATATTCTACTTTAGTGATGGACAAGGCAACCAAAACTTGTAACTTACTAAACCAATAAACTAAGCAATTTCCTAAAATTTGACAAGTTCCAGAAGTGCTTTTTCTATCTAGTAAGATACCTGTAAAGTCAACATCAGAATAACTAATCAAGTCAAATGAAGAACTCCGAGGATACCAAAGTCCTAAATGCATTGTACCATAAAGATATTTGAAAATTATTTTAATAGCATTAAAATGAGACGCTCTAGGACTTGATTGAAATCTAGTACACAAGCAAGTAGCAAACATAATATCGAGTCTACTAGCGGTTAAATAAAGAAGTGATCTAATCATACCTCTAATTCGCTTTTCATCAACCAATTTTCCATTCTCATCCTTGTTGAGTTTGGTTATGGTGCTCATTGGAGTTTTGCTTGATTTAGCTTCATCCATTCCAAACTTCTTGAGAATGTCCCTTATATATTTAGTTTGATTAATGAAAATCCCATCTTTACATTGCTTGATTTGAAGTCCAAGAAAGAACTTGAGTTCTCCCATCATACTCATCTCAAATTCTCCTTGCATTAGCTTAGAAAATTCCTCACACAAGCAATGGTTAGTAGCATTGAAAATAATATCATCAACATAAATCTAAATAATTAATACATCATGCTTGGATTTCTTTATGAAAAGAGTTGTGTCAACCTTTCCTTTAGAGAAACCTTTCTTTAGTAAAAAGTTACTCAATCTTTCATACTAAGCTCTTGGAGCTTGTTTCAATCCATACAATGCTTTTGACAATTTAAAAACATGATTTGGAGAGTTAAAATCTTCAAAACCCGGAGGTTGTTCAACATATACCTCCTCTTTAATAAAACCATTTAAAAATGCACTTTTAACATCCATTTAATATAGTTTAAAATCCATGTATGATGCAAATGCAAGTAGCATCCTAATAGCTTCTAACCTTGCAACGGGGGCAAAGGTTATATCCTTTATCTACTAGTCTAGCTTTGTTCCTAGTTATGACACCTTGTTCATTCATCTTATTTCTAAACACCCATTTGGTGCCTATAATAGGATGATATTTAGGTCTAGGAACCAAGGTCTAAACCTTATTTCTCTTAAATTGATTTAACTCTTCTTGTATAGTAAGGACCCAAAATTCATCACACAAAGCATCATCAATATTTTTAGGTTCAATTTGAGAAATGAAGGCTAAATTAATAGTAGACTTTAATTGAGATCTAGTAGTTACCCCTTTTGTAGTGTCACCTATAATAAGGTCTTGAGGGTGAGCTTTCTTGAATTGCCAATCTTTTGGAAGTTCATCCTTCAAGGTAGGTTGAGATTTCTCCTCATTTTCCTTCTTTCCATAATCTCATTGTCACCTACAAAATCATTAACACTACAAACATCCTTTCTAGGATCACGTGAGTTTGATTCATCAAATACCACATGCATTCACTCTTCAACTATTAGAGTTCTCTTATTAAAGACCCTATATGCTTTGCTAGAGATGGAATAGCCTAGGAAAATTCCTTCATCGGCTTTGGAATCAAATTTTCTAAGATTATCCTTGGTCTTCAATATAAAGCACTTGCATCCAAATACTCTTAGATATGAGATTTTGGGTTTTCTATTATTCCATAGCTCATAAGATGTTTTATTTAAAATTAGTCTTTTGAAAACTTGGTTTGAAATATAACAAGATGTGTTAACGGCTTCCGCCCAAAAGCATAAAGGCAAATTATACTCATGAAGCATTGTTCTAGCCATTTCCATAAGAGTTCTTTTTTTCCTTTCAAACACCCCATTTTGTTGAGGGGTCTAGGAGATGAAAATGTATGAGAAATATCGTTTTCATTACAATAGTTTTTGAAAAATTCATTTTCAAATTCAGTTCCATTATCACTTCTAATGGATGAAATACAAAATCCTTTTTCTTTTTTAACTCTTTTTGAAAAATGTTCAAAAGCTTTAAATACATCATTCTTATGAGCAAGAAAACACACCCAAGTGTATCTAGAGTAGTCATCAACCAATACATAAGCATAGTGCATTCCACCAAGACTAGCAACTCTAGTTGGTCCAAATAAATCCATATGTATAAGTTCAAGTGGCCTAAAGGTGGACACTACATTTTTTAGCTTAAATGAGGACTTGGATTGTTTTCCCTTTTGACAAGCATCACAAGGTTTATCTTTAGTGAATTCAAGCTTAGGTAAACTAATTACAAGTTCATGTTTACAAAGATTATTCAGAAGCTCAAAATTTGCATGTCCTAATCTTCTATGCCATGTCCATGTGTCATGGGAGATAAACACTAAGCAATTTATGTCTTTGTTATCAATTTTATTCAAATCAATGACATAAACATTGTCTACTCTTTCACCAATAAAAATAATTTTATTTTCATCAAGACTACTAACAAAGCAATTTTTAGGATAAAAAGTTACTTTATTTCCCATGTCACATAATTGACTTATACTAAGCAGATTATGTTTAAGACCATCAAAAAACAACACATGATGTATAGATAAGGATTGAGGATTACCTATTTCTCCAATGCCAATGATTTTTCCTTTTGCATTATCTCCAAAAGTAACATGTCCTCCATCCTTAGCATCAAGTTTATTAAATTGCTCTTTGTCTCCTGTCATGTGCCTTGAACATCCACTATCGAGATACCACTTGCTTTTTGTTCTTGTGGATTTCAAGCACATCTACACAATACAATTTAAGTGTTCTTTTGGAACCAAACCTTTCTTAGTCTAGGTTGGTTAGTTTCAAGATAATTCGTAGGAAGTAAATTCATATGCAGTCTTCTATAGAAGCACATATTATTAGTATGTCCTTTGATCATGCAATAAGAACATACAATATTTTCAAATTTATTCCTCCTAGGATGAAATGCTTTCCTAGTGTGTGCAACATGCCTTTAGTGTTGTGTGTATCTCCTATTGTTTTATGTCATCAAGTGAGACATGCATTGGCAATAGTGATGTGTATTTCGATAATTTTGTGTAACATATTTATGTGCATTGTATTGTGTAGCATGCCTATTATAATTGTGTCTAATGTACATATAAGCATGCTTGGGTTTAGGTACTCTAGTTTGAGCCTTACCTATTTGTGTTAATGAAGGATGAATCTCATGAGACTTTTCCTTACTATTTAACACATGAGATCTTTTAGCTTTGAAAGCTTGAGTCTCATTTGATTTAGTGGTTGAAGGAGTGGAATCATGTGAAGCTTTTACAAAATTAATATGTGATGAAAATGATGAAGTCATTCCATTCTTATATCCAATTCCATGAGTATCTCCATGAAATTTTTGAGAGTCCAGAAGACTATCTAAAGTTTCTTTTCCTCTCTTAAATTTAGCAAAGGAATTTTTTAATTCTAAGATTTCCTTGGAAAGCTTATGATTTTCATCATTTGCTTTCTTAAGTTGATCTTCCAAAGAATTAGAAGATTTAGCATTACTAACTAGTTTTTCATTTGATGCAACAAGTTTAGCAAAATTAATTTTTAAACATTCAAAATCCTTATTTAAGCTAGCTAACTCATATTTATATTGTTTCTTCTTAGATAACAAACTTTTGCATTTAACAAGTAATTTGCTCATAATAGAGCTCTCATCATCATCATCATCACAATCATCAAAGGAAGAATAAGAAGTGGATGGTACCTCATTTTCATTTTCAATGGCCATAAAGTAAAGATTGGTAACTTATTGTTGTTCCTCTTCCTCTTCGGATATGGAAGAATCATCCTAAGTAGCTTTGAATGCCTTATTCTTATCTTTTGCTCCCTTGCTTTTAAATTTGAGTTTGGGACATTCACTTCTAATGTGTCCTGGTTTCTTGCATTCATGGCAAGTAACCTCTTTTATTTTCTTCTTCCTATCTCCTTCGAACTTCTTATTGAAGTCCCTTATTCTTGAGAAGTTTTTCTTTCTCAAAAACTTCTTGAAGTTCCTAGTGAGCATGGCAATGTCACCATCTTCATCACTAGAATCTTTGATGCTTTCCTCTTCACTATCTTCTTGAAGAGCTTTTAGAGCAATGCTCTTTTTATTTTCTTCTTTTTCTTCTTGTTCTTCACCTCTTTGCTTGATAGTGAGCTCATGTGTTAAGAGCTTACCAATGAGCACATCGATTGATAGGGTGGAGAGGTCTTAAGCTTCCTCAATTGAAGTAACACGAGATTCCCAATGCTTTTCAGGTAGGATTCTTAGAATCTTGTTGTTTACTTCTTCCTTGGAGAAATATTTTCCAAGTTTCTTGAGGGTTGTGAGGAGAGCATTGAGATGATTTGTCATCTCCGTGATTGATTAATAAGGCTTCATTTTGAAGAGTTCATATTCATACATATGAAGTTGAACCTTTTTACTTCTTACTTGAATGTTGCCTTCATAGCATTTTTCTAAGGTCTCCCACATTTCTTTGGCCGACATACAATGTTGAAGCTTGCCTCCTTCTTCTCTTGTCATTGAAGAGACTAGAGTAATCATAGCCTTTTTATTTTTATGATTTTCTTCCTTTTGATCAATAATCCATTGGCTTCTTGCAATAGTAGTTACCACACCATCAATGATAGTTGTAGGTGGTTCCCAACCTCTTAGGACAATGTCCCAAAGTTTAATGGAATCACAATCAAGATATAATTCCATTTTGAATTTCCAATGTGGATAGTCACTACCATCAAAAAATGGTCTAAGAGAAGAGATGTTTTGTGATTCACTCCTCATGATCTTGTATTCTAGCAATGAAGTACCTAGAATTCAAGCTCTGATACCAAATGAAAAGAGTCCTAGAGGGGGGGGGGTGAATAGGACTATCAAATAAAAATGAGAAATTAAAAGAATTCTTTGTAAGAATTAAATAAAAGTTGAGAAGGAAGAATGAATAACACAAAGATTTAAGGAGTTCGGATTCAACAATAATTCTACATCTCCACCTAACTTATCCCCAAGTTAGGATTTTTAATCACCCACAATCTTATTCACAGGATTGAGATTATACAAGATTTTTATGGCTCACTCTTACAACTTTACAACATGAGTTTTCAAGGCTCACTCAAAAAATCAAAACTCAAGTGTTTCAATGGACAACACTTAAACCAATTCCTTTATAAATAAATCTCACTTCCCTTATAATCTAACCCAAGATTTAAGATGAAGAGAAATTCTATTTCTAACACACACCTAACTCTCTCAAGAGTTATACAAACAAAGAATTATTTAAGAGAATTTGAGAGCTCAATGAATGCTTAAGAAATAATGAATGATTAATAAGTTTCTTAACTTCCATTCAGCTCTAGACATATTTATACTAAAAAATATGGCTGTTGGAGATGCAAATGATGTGTCCAACATCTATATTTTGAATTATTGAGACTGATGCTGTCAAACAGCTATTAATGGATTGAAACTGTAATTAGTCCCTCCAGAAATTTGAATTTGCCCATAATTTCTTCATAAAAGATGTATATATTTGAATTATCTTTCCATATCAATTTAAATCACCTAAATTTGACTTCTTTAACTCAAGATATATCCAAAACACTAAGGACTATGCAATCTGTAATGCAGATTACAGTCAGACAACTATACCCAAATTGAAGCCATGATTTTCTCTTGAATAAGATTGAATTTGCCCATACTTTCTTCATAAAAGCTGTATATATTTGAATTATCTTTGTATATCATTTTTAATCACCTAATTTTGACTTTTTTAGCTTAGGATATATCCAAATTACTAAGGGTTATGCAATCTAAAATACAGAATACTGTCAGACAGCTATACAAAAGTTGAAGTCATGATCTGCTCCTGAATAAATTGATTTTTTCCATTTTTTTTTCATGAAAGTTGTAGATATTTGACTTATATTTTCATAGTATTTTTAATCACCTTAATTGGACTTATGTAACTCAAGATATGTCCAAAATACTAAGAGATGTGCAGTTTGAGATGGCAGACATATACGTGGATTTCAACTCAAAATTTTCCTAAACAAATGAACTTGGATTTTGACAAATAAGCCCAATTCAGAAAGCTCAAGATGTCTACATAAAATATTAAGAAGCTCATTTTCTTATTTAAGAGCTCTAAAGATGTCAAAAGCCTTCTTGAATCTAAGAGGTTCAATTTGCCCGAAAAGTCACTAGTTATCCAAAAGTGTATATGCTTGGTATATGTATGGTATATAATTCCCTACACACTTAATTGAAATTATTAGTATAAAAATTGTTTGTCAAAGTCCAAAATTTGGAGTTTGATCATGCAAATGTTCAACACTCTTAATTTATCACCTTTATCTTTTTTTTTTAATGTTTTCTATGTTCCTAAACTCTTAGGCAATCTCATTTTTGGTAGCCAATTGGTGAAAAATAATTGCATTGTCTCATTTTTCTTATAGGTTATATCATATAATAACTACAAATTGGGAACGTGATTAGGACAGGCCATAAGAAATGGGAACTCTTTATATTGGATTTGGGAAGTTCTTCCAATTCGACAACTTGATTACTTACTCCATCTTAAAGTGATATAAGCTCTGCTAATAAACTTTTGCAGCATTGGAATTGTCATTTAGGACATCTTAGTTCTCTGTATTTATGTTCCTCATTTTCCTTTAGTGTGCTAGACAAATTTAATAAAAAAATCATATATTAATATCTTCTGAAGATTATGCTCTTTATAAAGCTTATACATCGCCTTTCAATTACAGTTTAAATTTTACTTCTTCCTTATTTAAAATCATTCATTCTAGTGTATGGGGACCAACTCATATTACATCTTCAATGGGAAAATTTTATTATGTTCTCTTTGTTAATGGTTGGTCTCATTTATCTTAGGTGTTTTTTTTTTCATCACAAATATGAAGTTATGCAAGTTTCTAAATATTTTCATGCAATAGTCAATACTTATTTTAATAAAACAATTAAGATTTTTTGTACAGACTCGAGGGGAGAATATATTTCTATTAAATTTGCTACATATCTAGCTTTTAGAGGCATCGTTCACCAATGAAGTTGTCCTTTGTTGTGTTTCATGATTCAAAATACATCAAAAATATGAAAATTTTATTCACAAACCCAAAATAGGATCCATGTAATTCAATTAACTAATTAATTTAGGGTTTCCAAAATCTTACCACATATGCAAAAAAAAAGGTAAAATTGCTAGAAGGAAGAGAGGGGGTTCACTCCGGTGACACCCTACCTCAAGCTTTTAACGTTCTTGGTCGGATTCAAACATCTCCAATAGGTTACATCCTCTATAAATATCCACACAAATGGTCTCCAATCAAAATGTGTGTGTGTGTGTGTGCTAGCACTCTTTTTCTCAAAATTCTCACTTTTGATTTTCTGGTTTTCTTTTCTTAAGGTCAAAAATGAATTCTCAAAAGTATAATGAAAAGTGTATATAAAAACCCTAGAGAATATGACATATTTATAGACTTCTAAATTAGTGTTTCACTACCTCCTCTTCTATTCCTCGATCCTATATACAATCAATAATAAGTGCAGAATGGTGCAAAGCTATAGAAGAGGAACTTAAGGCATTGAAACTCAATCAAACATAGGAAATGGTTCCATATCCTTCAAATCATCCTGTTGTGGGTTGTTGATGGGTCTATACTATTAAAGTCAAAGTTCATGGTTCATTGGATTGTTATAAAGCTCGTCTTATAGCTCAAGGTTTCAATTAAGAATATGGCACCAATTATAATGAGACTTTTACCTTAATTACAAAAATAACTAATGTAATGCAAAATTGGGACATCACCTAAATGAATGTAAAAAAGGCATTTCACAATGGTGATATCTTTGAGACTATTTATATATGTCCACCACCTAGATATCCTACATTACCAAATATGGTTTGTAAATTGTATAAGGCTCTCTATAGGTTGAAACAAGAACCTTATGCATGGTTTTCCAAATTAAAAAGGGTGTTGCTAACTATTGGTTATCAACAGAGTCACAATGACTAATCTTTGTTTATACATTCCACTTCTAAAGGCAAAGTCTTTATTCTCATCTATCTTGATAAAATTTTAATTATTGGGGTGGATCATTCCTAATGCTAATAGCTCAAGAATCTCCTTCAACAATCCTTTTTATGAAAGATTTAGGGTTTATTGCATATTTTCTTGGCATTAAAATCTTTAAATCCTCAAATGGCTATCTTATTTGTCAGTGGAAATACAATAAGGCCTTATTGGTTTAGCAAGTCTTACTAACAATAAAGTTATAGATACCCCACTTAAGCTCAATGTCAAATATAGTTGCATTAATGGAGAATCACTTTATAATCTAGCTTTTTATCGAATTATTGTTAGTGGTTTAGTCTATCTCACTATTACCTGACCTGATATTACGTATGATGTGCACATAGTTGGTCAATTTCTATTAAATCCTCATACCTTACATCTTTCTGCAGTTCTCCGTATCACCCGTTATCTTCGATCTACTACGGCCATGGGTTTACACTATCCTTTTACCTCTTCTCCAATATTAAAAGCCTTTTCTAATAATGACTATACAGCCTATATACTCGATAGTTTACCACTTGATTTTGTATATTTCTTGGTTAGTCTCTTTTTTCTTGGAAGTCTAAAAAGCAACCAATTGTGTCCTACTCCTCTGTTGAAGCAGAATTTAGAGCAATGTCATCTGCTTATGGTGAAATCATTTGGCTACAACAACAGTTATAAGACTTTGGCATTTTACTAACATCCCCCACTCCTATACATTGTGACAATGAAACTACCGCTAAAATTGCTAACAATCCTGTGTTTCATGAATGCACTAAGCACATTAAAATTGATTATCATTTTATTTAAAAGAAGTTTGAACAAGTTTTTATTGCTTTTCCTCATGTTTCCTTTATAGATCAATTGGCCAATTTTTTTACAAAATCCTAAACCAAATCTTACCACAACTTTTGTCGCAATAAACTAATATTGTTCCAATATTAGTTTTAGGGGGAGTGTGAAAGGAAAAAAATAGAGACTAATAGGATTTAAGGGATTTAAGTTATAATCAAGTGTTGTAAATAGGTGTAAATCAATTGCTTTTATTATGCCTTATGTTTTAATACTAGAGACTTTGCATAGTATAAATATAGGGTTGTTTCCCAAGAATAAGATATCAAATATCATTTTCATATCCTTATTCAAATACTTCTTTATTCATACGATCCAAAAGCTTGAAAAGGCCATTCTAGCTAGTGGAGCTGTTGCCAATTCTGTTCATGAGTACAAGCGAGAAATTTTTAAACTAAATATAAGTTTCAGGATTAGATACCTCTGCAATTTTTTACATTAACTTTGATATTTGGCCTGGCTTATATATTTTTTAGACATTTTACTTTGGTTTTCAGGAAGAAAAAAGGATGCTTGAGAGAGAGCTTGCCAAAGCAAAGGTTTCTCCAAACTGAGTTGCCACTATAGTAGCTATTAAGTGGAAGGATGAAAACGGAAAGGACGTGCTTGTTAAGCAATGGCTGGAACAGAGAAAACTATTACAGGAAAGATAGCATGATACTATAAGAAACAAAAGTCCATATGCAATGTTGTTTATAATGATACTTGTGCACATGTAGGCGGAGATGCAACGGCTAAAAGCTAGCCATATCAGAGAGAACAGCTAAGGCAGCGGCCCAACTTAAAAAGAAAAACAGCTCAGGAGAAAAGAAATTGGAAAATGGTCTATAGGCACGTAGAAGTAAGGTTACTGATAGCATTAGAAACGAAAACATAGACATGCAGGTAAACACAAATTTGAATCTTGAAATGTATAAGAATTATGATACTATAATTTTAGCCAAACTAAAAAATAAAACGAGTGGCAATGAGAACTAACATAATAATGAAACTACCAGTGTGAAATTTCAGGGTTCAATTATGACAGATTTCAAAAGGAAGTTTTAAATCTAAGGAAGTCTTATGAGGCTAAAGAAAATATATTGAATGCTAAAGAACAAGAAATTTAGGTGAATTACTAGCAGCCTCCCTCATTTATTCCTCTACATCTAAATAGAACCAACGCATAAAATCATGGAGTATTAACTTCATATGTTAAAAATTTTTAGATGCTCATAAAGAAAGTTGATGCACTTACAAAAGCAATCGAAGTAGAGTCGAAGCAACTGAAGAGAGAAACTGTTTCAACAAAACTGGACAACACCAAAAAGATTAGGAGGATCAACTCCACTAGAAGCTGAAATGGAAATTCTGAATAACATTTTGAGATAATTCGGTCTGCAACGACTGAATTCTTTTACTTGGACTCAATTTGAAGCTGCCAGATACGGGACTGCTTTAGTGATGATGATAACTAGTTGAAATAAAGTTTGGACACAAGGCAAGGAGAGTTCTGACCCTGTAATTTGAAAGGGCAAAGCTATGTGGTGGTTAAAAAAAAAATTCTCATTTGATATTTTTTAAAACTTTAACAACTCAAATATAAATTTAAAAAAAAAATGCTCTACTAAAATTATTATTAACTAATGAACAGAAAGGGAAGATATAACTTTTATTGCACGTATAAAATTTATTAAAAAAACATTTTAGTTTTTATCAAAATTTTCTTTTACAAATTATCATTTGATATTTTAGAACTTAATTAATTTTTTAAAATCTTATAATTTTATAATTATATAAAAATTTTAATTTAATAAGTAACATAAAAACTACTATTTAATGTTACTTTAATTATGTAAAAATTGAAATTTAACCTAAAATTTTTTTCTAAATAATAATTCAACTTAACATAATAAAATAAGTATCAATTTGGATGTAACAATTCAACTAATATATATATATATATATATATATATATATATATATATATCATTGAAAAAAAAAGTCAAAATTTATGCATTATTTTACAAATAATCAAAAGGAAGTAGTTTGATATGAGGTCTACGTAGATCGACTCAATTTTTTTGATAGCCACATTAGTAATTAGTAATTTTTCACCACATTGCCAACTAGTGCATGAAATTACAAAAAATAAATTATGCATAAAATTATCAAAATTAAAAGTATCTCATTAAATTGTAAAAAGTGCTAAAGTATACATTCTTTTTTAAATAACTCTATGTTAAATTGTATTATTGTCAAGAGACAACTATTTTGTTTATATATAAATTCAGTAAGGAGTAATTAAGTGGTAACTTCTCTTCAAAAATATTATGAAAGTAGGATTTGATTCATATTGTCATCAATTTAGAAGGAAATGATTATCCCTTATTGTACAATTTATCGAAATTAAAGTTAAATGACCTCTCAATTAAAAAAAAAAAATCAATGTTCAAAATGTAATTAATTATTCATTTTTATTTATTTTTTTACTAGACCATATTTAATGAATTTTTTCCATAATGTTTATTAACAATCTGTAATATTAGGTGCTAAGGCTATGAAGATGAAAATTGGGAATGACAAAAATTATTCCCAAAATTTATAGGGACATTTTTAGGCCCTTTCAAACCTCATAGGTTAGAAAATGTATAGAACAAGTTAAAAAATTTTAAAAATAAGTATCCCTAAATTTATTGTTTCAAAAACACCAAAAACATAAAACATTTTTTCAAAATTATAGTCTTCTTCGTCCTTCTTCTTTCTCATTCTTCTTCTTCCTTTTTGTTTTTCTTTTCCCGCAATGTTTTTCTTTTCCACTCTTTGCAACCTTTACTCTCACATGATATTGTCAAAACTACGATCTTCTTCTCATTTTTCTTTTTTTTTTCACTATTTTTTTGTCTTTTCCTGCAATTTTTTTCTTTTTGCTCTCTTTTCATTTTGTACTCTTGTATAATATTGTCAATATTATCCCGAAAATAAAATTAATCAGAAATTTTCTTCAAAAAAATTCTCTCATTTCATTTATTCATGGCTTTTTTAAAAAAAATTGTTGACTTTCTTCAATGGCCATCAAATGTTTTAAAAACAAAAAGAGCAAATAAAAAAATTAAAAGCAAAAGATAAGTAAAGTTAATTTTGGATTTTTTTTTTTTGTAAAAAAAGAGTTTTCATAGCTAATATATCATTCTTTTTTTTATTTTTCTTTTTTTTTTACTTTTTTTCTTGATTGTTTTTCTAGTGGTTTTATTAGTTGTTTTTTTTTTGTTGTTTTAACAGTTATTTTCTGTTATTTTGATTTTTTTTTTTAATTTTATTTTTTACTTTTTCGTTGGTTTTTTCAATTTTATGAGTTTTTTATATTATTTATATTGATTGTTTTTCTTGTTATTTTGGTGGTTCTTTTATTGTTTTGGTAGTTATTTTTTGTTGGTTTTTTTTCAATTTTATAAGCTTGTTTTATAGTGGTATATATTGGTTGTTTTTCTGTTTATTTTAGTGGTTGTTTTAACGGTTATTTTTCTAGTTGTTTTAGTGATTTTTTTTTGTTGATTCTTTTAATTTTTTGTAATTTCATGAGTTTGTTTTCTAGTGGTTTTCTAACTATTTTTCTGGTTGTTTTCAAAAAAAATCTTGAAAATAATTAAAAAATAGAAAAACATAAATAAAAAAAAAAGTAAAAAGAAAAAATACAAACTACCAAAAAAATAAGCAATAAAAAAATAAAAATAAAATAAAGAGAAAAATAAAAAAAATAATTAGAAAATAAAAAAATTGAAGGAGTGAATAATAATATCAAAATAAATATTTATGAAATAGTAACAGTAATAACAACAACAATAGAAAACACCGTAGAAATGACAAGGAAAAGAAAAAAAAAGGAAAAAAACACACAGTTACGTGTGAAAGAAAAAATAAAAAGAAACATAGTTTTAAAAATATTTTTCAAAAAAACGAGTTGGCTGTAATTTTCTCTAATTGTTTTTCCAAATGTACGTCGCTATGCGCGGAGTTCTTATAAGAATACTGTTGGGCATACCTACTCTAGGAAGCTCCTAAAACTTATAGCTTGATCCGACTTTTAACATTGCTTTCCAGAACCATTAATTATCAAGAAATTCAATTAAGTTATAATTAACAATGATAACCATTACATCTCTATCTTAATCAAAAACCCAATTGACTGTTTCGTTTCTACATAGGATTTGGTCAGGATTCTCTTATTTTCAATTTAAGGGCAAAGTTTGGTTGTAGGTGGGAGGGTGGTGGAGTCTTCCCTTTGTCGTTTAATTAAAACACCAAAGTTTAATATGTCATAAAAATTGCCATTTGGAGGCTTAAGTGTCAGGTGGAGGTCCATATATGCATATATTCAATAATTCTTACAAGCTAAGATGATGATGACGATTTTAATTTTTATATATGTTTATGCACAAAATAATATGTTTATTCTTTTAAGACACTTTAATTTGGTTGGTCTTTTTCAGCTCTTTGTCATGTATGCCTCATCTCCTTTATTTCAGTTCAAAACCTTGTTTGAGTGACTTCCACTAACTGAGAAAAGGCAAGGTTTAGTGGTTAAGCAATTAAATTAAGGCAAAGCAAGAGCTTTCTATCAATGCTAATTAGTCAATTAGATGATGACAATACCATAAAAGAAATCACAAAATTGCTCACAAGTATGCATCCTGATGAATAGTTATTGCTATAAAGGTGGCTGGTTGAGGATATTTTCATTAAAGATCTTAAAAGGCAGAGATAGTTTTAACAATCTGTTGCAAACAATGCATAAAAATCAAGGCCAAAAAAATCTTGAACAGGCAAAAATATCTTGCATTATCCACCTAATATGTTTTATTAAGGTCTAAAAAGTTATGTTTAAAGACTTTTTATTGCTTGGTAACATGGAAAGAAGAAGAAAATTAGTGAAGAAAAGCCAATGTGATATCTAATTCGCCCTTTTTGTTGTTTTTCTTTCACGTTTTTTCCTTTCCCAATTTACATAAGATAAAAATCTGGGAGTGATCAAATGAAACCTACCATCTATCATAGTCATCAACTAAAAGATACTAATACATAATGTGTAATATCTACATATAAGCAGCTTTCCCAAAGAAAAATGGCTTGATTAAGTTCAAATTGAAATTCTAGCACTTAATTTGGGAGTTTTATAGGGGATGTAGGCAATGATATTAGTTAATTTATATGATTTTTAAAATAAAAAGCTAAATAATTTTTTTGTTCAAAATTTTTTTTTAAAATAAGTTAAGAATGAAATAGTAATACTTTAAAAATATTATAAACTAAAATTAGTTGGTGAGGCTATTCTCGTATAAACGACATTTTGAGTTCAAACTATAATATTTATAAAATGTTGAATTAGTCATAGGGAGATTTTTGGTATTTGCATAGCTATGGTATTTCTTAGAAACATTAAATTAGTTATTAAAAATTTTTTATCGTTTTTATGATTTTATCCCGATAAACTCTAAATATCAATGCATTAGATGAAAATGTATTTATATTACACTTTCATGTCTCTGCTTACTTTTCCATCCAAATTATGTGTTTAACGACTTGGGTGAGCATTAGATTTGTTCTTTAACTGTTACGGTAACTTAATTTAAAATCAATGGCTAAGGTGTTTTATCATCAAAGAAATATTTATATCCTTCAACATAGAATTAACTTTAAATTAAATTTTAACTTTTGATACTAAACTTAACCATTAAAAATAATATACTCTAAAAATTCAATTGGAAGTCGAATAGGTTATGATACTAATTTGTTGTTTAATTAGTTCAATTTTACACTCTATCTTTTTCCTTTTTAAGAAAAATATGAACTTTTCATTCATTAAAAATTAATAGTACGTCTTCATAAAATAATAATAAGAATAACGGCGTAATCAAGAAATTTCAAAATAAAATCTCACTAAAATTATAAATTTTTTGATTGGTATTCTTCAATCACGTTAACAAAACTCTTTTGATTTGCAACTTGGCGATACCTACACTCCACTTAGTGACTTTATTTAGTTGTAAATCGTTTTTTTGGTCTTTAAATGAGTCTAATTGTAGAAATACCAATAGAAATTTTGAAATAAGCAAATATTTGAATTCTATAAAGAAAAACTATAGAAATCCCACTAAAAGAAATAATTTCATAAAGAAAACTATAGAAATCCGACTAAAAACAAAAATTTCATAAAGGAAAATTCAAAATTTCAATCAAAAGACAAACAAATTAAAGATTTAGATTTATTCAATGTAAAAAAAACATATAAAATAGAAATTAAAGGGACCACCGTCGATTGAAAAGATAATCGGCAGTGACCAAGATAAATGTTATATAAAAACCGAGAATTGAGAGAAAACATAGGAAATAGGTAGCTAGGGTGTCAATTTTATGCTCTATCTAGTTGAATATAACAATATCAAAAATATTTAAAATTAAATTATATAAAAATTAAAAAATATTTTATTATCAGTTTACTATCGAATTTATTTTGAAAATTCCTTAGAATCAATATTAGTATAACATTCCCTAAATTTCATAATGTTTAATTCACGAATATGAGCTTAAAATTTCCTCGGTAGCTCCCCAAACTTTTTATTAGTTTTCTCTTAGCATGCCTCATTTCTAGCTTGAGGCATGAGTATTTTTTTTCCCCCAGAAAATTCGGTTCCGCGCGCAACACGAATACATATATATACTGCAAAAAACTGTATAATTGATCCCAATAATCGGGTTGGTTAAAATATATGGATTGTAAATGAAAAAAAAAAAAAAAAAAAAAAACAAAGGTCGAGACAAATGGCACCAACTACCATTGCACTTTAAGAATACACTTAAAAATGTGCAGGTCAATTTCCTAGTATTATTGTCACAGTTTAGGTAATGATATATAAATTCAAATTATACTATATGAAAACCTGGATTATTTTCACCGATAAAAAACATAAATAAATAAATTCAACATCACCAATAAGAACCCATATAGAAGCACATGAGTATCCAAGAATTATACCAAAAGATAACGTTGTTTGCATATCTTTCTTTCAAAATATATATACACATAACAGGGTGATAATGTAAAGAAAGCAAGCGTAGCTGTCAAAAGAAAGAAATGAAATGAAAGAGAGAAAATAAACAAGCCGGCTAGGCCAGCTTATCAATATCATCATCAAGATAAACAATTTTTGCTTAACAAGAAGGGAAGGTGTAATGTCCACTTCCCCTTTTTGCGGTCAATTTCTTAAAGGGATGGACTCTTATTATAATACATTCGGACTCTCTATATCTATATATCTTCATTATCTGTGTTTTAAGTTTAAACCCTCTTGTGTTTTGCCTATAACTAAAACCCAACACAGAGAGAGCTTTTGCCTTGTAGTAGTTGTTGTTGTTGTTGTTGTTATTTTAGTTTCTGTCAAGTAACTTTGGCACATTTCAAGAAGAAGAAAATATGGTAATGGGTTATGAGGAAGAGCTTGTTGGAGTTGGAGGAGAAGAGCTCTCCCTTTCTCACCCTAATCCTCTTGTCTTTGAGCTCAACAATCTGCACAACCTTCTTAAAGGTTTTATTATTTCTTCTCCTTTAATTTCTGTGTGCATCACTACTCTTCTTCTTCTTCTTCTTCTTCTTCTTCTTCTCTCTCTTTTTCACATTTACATGTACGTGAGATGTATACATGGCAACCCATTCTATTACCTTATATTTTGTTTTATTTTATTTTCTTCATAACTCTATATTTTACTATATTTAGTTGCTGTTTCTGTGGTTTGCCATTTTTTTTTAAAGTTCACTGCTAAGGATTGATCACTAAAATCATAATGTTTATGTCATTTTTTATCCAAGTCTCCAATTTGGGTTTCTTGAACTCTCATTTATGATGTTGTTGGATGGGAATCAGATATGGTGTTCAAGTCGTTATCTAACTTCAAGTTTTATGGGCACGTTGCAAATAAGCTTGCTTTGGGCCATCAAATGACATCAATTTACATTTTTTCTATAGTAAAAATTTTAAATTCCCTTTATATTAAAAAAAAAAAAAGATATAAAGAAAAGTGGATGATTGAATTTATAATCTCTATCAATGCTTCTCCATGTGATTGCATGGTAAATTATTTGTGTTAGACGGGTTAGATAAATTTTGATTTTATCATTTAATTATATAAAATAATTATATTTTCTATTTGCTCTTCGGCCAATTCTCTGATTGGTATTCGAACTTATATCCCCAATCCTTAAAACAACTTAATTCACCAAAAATCATTTATGTATTATGTAATTACAAATAACCTTTTTATAGTCATACTACTGAAATTAAACTAATATTATTATTATAAAAATTATAATTTATTAAATTTGTTATTTTGTTTTCATTATAAAAGCAAAATATGTATTATTTAATTATAATTCAATTACCAGAATATACTATAAGAAAGAGATTTACAGTATTATAAATATGAAAAATTATTTTAAGAATCTTAGATTTTATATTTTTAAATATATTTAATGTACTATATTATAGATATTTTAAAATTTTTATATAGTTCTTAATTTATTATATATATAGGCAAATTATATTATAAGATTGGATCTAAAAAAGATTATAACCATAGGGAGCTTTTACTATATAATGATGTTATGATTTTGTAAACAGGAATGGATTTGGCCATGTGACAGTTGCTAGTTAACATGGTGCTTTCAAAAAAGAAGAAATGAAAGTTGTATTTTATATAATTCATAATTGATTTAAATTAATCCTGTAGTTATGGTAGCAAGGGTGTTTTTATATCTATAAGATGGGTAACGAGTACCTGATTTCATTAATTATTTAGAATTGAAAGAGAAGTAGATGACAATGATGCCTTCCCTTCCTTTTATGTGACATTTACCTTTGTGCTTTCTGATAAACCTGTGACATGAATTCTCATATAAATACGTTGGAGAGGGACAATACAAAAATTCAGGCTAAGAACACTAATAATTTTCACGATGACTAATATTTCTGTGATTGTTTCAGAGAAAGAAAGAGAGTTAGGTGCTGCCCAGGCAGAGATTAAAGCTTTGAGAACAACAGAAGTTTCAAAAGATAAGGCTATAGAAGAGGTACTCACAATTTCAGATATGCAACTATAATCTTTGTTTTAGACAGTTAAATTACTTTATTTTCTTTTTCAGCTAAAATGTGCTGTTAATAAATTGGATGAGAAGGTCGCTGTCACCGAAAACTTTGTAGAGCATAAGGTTCGTTCAAATACCTATATGAAGTTTTGTAAGCATGACCTGTGGAGCTAAGCTGATCTGAATTCTGATTAATTCCTAGAATCTTGAAATCAAGAAACTCATCAAGGAAAAGAAAGATGCATTGGCTGCTCAATATGCTGCAGAAGCGACTCTTAGAAGGGTCCACGCCAATCAAAAGGATGATGATTCTCTTCCTATCGAGTCCTTCATTGCGCCCCTTGAGTCAGAGATTAAATTGTATAAAAATGAGGTAAGGCTACGAACAAAAATTGATACTAATTTCGAAACTCTGCATTTTTTTTTTCTTGGTGTAGCTGCTGAAAGAAAATTTTTTTGATCCCTTTGGCCTTTCCAGATCGCATCATTACAGGAGGACAAGAAAGCAATGGAACGCCTCACCAAGTCGAAAGAATCTGCTCTGCTTGAAGCAGAGCAAATTCTTCGAAGTGCCCTTGAAAGGGCTTTAATTGTTGAGGAGGTTCAGAATCAAAACTATGAGCTGAAGAGACAGATAGAAATCTGCCAGGTGTTATTGCTTAACTGGTACGATTACATTTTTCATTATGATAACAATTGAGCAAAGAAGCTAATTTATGTTTTCCGAATTCAGGAGGAGAAC
This sequence comes from Mallotus nudiflorus, assembly GCA_947683625.1. Taxonomy (NCBI): domain Eukaryota; kingdom Viridiplantae; phylum Streptophyta; class Magnoliopsida; order Malpighiales; family Euphorbiaceae; genus Mallotus; species Mallotus nudiflorus. Next base: position 1,625,868 of record CANTUR010000107.1, read on the forward strand.
AAAATTCTTGAGAAGACCAATCGCCAAAAGATTTTGGAGGTTGAAAAGCTTAGCCAAACCATCCAAGAGCTTGAAGAGGCCATTCTAGCTGGTGGAGCTGCTGCCAATTCTGTTCGTGATTATAAGCGACAAATTTCTGAACTAAATGTAAGTTTCAGGATTATATGCCTCTAGTTTTTGTTAATAGTTCTTATATTTGGCCTGGCTTATAGATTTTCAGACATTTTGCTTTGGTTTCAGGAAGAGAAAAGGATGCTGGAGAGAGAGCTTGCCAGAGCAAAGGTTTCTGCAAACCGAGTTGCGACTGTGGTAGCTAATGAGTGGAAGGATGAAAATGGAAAGGTCATGCCTGTTAAGCAATGGCTGGAAGAGAGAAAACTATTGCAGGTATTCTCTTTAGAAGCAATTATGTGGACTATTTTTTATTTTTCACAACTCAACAAAATAATAATAAGGGAAAGATACCATGATATTTTGATTGAGATCACAATACAGGAAACGAAAATCCATATGCAATGTTGTTGTTTATAATGATACTTGTGCACATTTAGGCGGAGATGCAACGGTTAAAAGACAAGCTAGCCATAACAGAGAGAACAGCCAAGGCAGAAGCCCAGCTTAAGGCAAGTTTTTACTTCCCTTTTTAGTCAAATATAAGCACCACCATCCCTAGCAGATCAGTTTGCTTACGATTCTGCCAAAATAAATTTACTTCAGGACAAGTTGCAGCTGAGGCTAAAGACACTGGAAGAAGGCCTGAAGCATGTATCAAGTTTCTCTGTTAACTCTGATGCGTTTTGCAGATCCCCTGAACCTACAAAAACTAGTAACATCCTAGGATTTTTAACAAGTAATAGAGGACTAAAGAAAAGGTCTACTTCGCAGCCAAGAGCATCCACCATAAGTCAAACTACTCCATTGCAGCAGCCATATATCGAAAATGAGAAGATAAGTACTGCCAGAGAGCTGAAACGAGCAGATAGTTTCAAAAAGAAATACGGCTCCGGAGAAAACAAATTGAGAAACGGTCTATGGGCACCTAGAAGTAAGGTTACTGATAGCACTGGAAAGGAAAACACAGAAGTGCAGGCAAACACAGATTTGAATCTTGACAGGCATAAGAATGATGATACTATAATTTCAGCTGAACTAAAAAACAAAACGAGTGGCAATGAGAACTTACATAACAAGGAAACTGCCAATTCTGAATGTGAAGATATGGTTTCGGGGTTTCTTTATGACAGACTTCAAAAGGAGGTTTTAAATCTAAGGAAGTATTGTGAGGCTAAAGAAAATACATTGAATGCTAAAGAACAAGAAATTCAGGTGAAGTACTAGTATAAAATCATTGATTCTTCAACCAAAGCATAAAATCATTGAGTATTAACCACATGTATTAAAATAAATTTTCAGATGCTCATAAAGAAAGTTGATGCACTTACAAAAGCAATTGAAGTAGAGTCGAAGAAACTGAAGAGAGAAACAGCAGCCAAAGACAAGGAAACTGTGTCAACAAAAGTGGACAACACCAAAAAGATTGGGAGTATCAACTCCACTAGAAGGTTTGGTAAGTCATATATACAACTATGAATGGCTAAACTTCTAAATTAGAAATCCTGAATAACATTTTGAGATAATTCGGTCTGCAACAGGTTAATGAAAATGTCCTGAATTCTTTTGCTTGGATTCAATTTGAAGCTGCTGGAAATTCATTTGATTCTTCAACCATTATGTTCTAATTTTTCGATGTAAATACGGGACTGCTTTAGTGATGATGATAACTAGTTGAAATAAAGTTCGGATACAAGGCAAGGAGAGTTCTGACCCGTAATTTATAAGGACAGAGAGCTGAGTTGCGGTTATTGCTGCTTAAAATATTACATGAATGATTTCCAATTTGGTTTGGTTTGGTTTGTATGTATATGAATAAAGTGCAACTCTGATGAAAAATGGAAGCAGAAGAATGTTCTATAGGCAAATGTGTTACCGCACAAACAGTTTGGAAACAAATAAAAGAAAAGATCCATTCAAGCCACATGTACTAATGGGTTATGCAGAAGCATTTGTTCCCAAGATTATACATCCATCTTCTTGCCTTTTCACCTCAACCAAAACGTAGAATTGAGTAGTTATAGGCCTCGACCTAAAAATCCAGTGCACGGATCTATTCCTGATATCTTAAAAAAAACAAGCTTTAATTTACTTGAAATATTTAACTCTGAAATGTATAAGAAGTATTTATCATGAATTGGCTCAAAAAAACTGATAGAAAAATAAAAAGTCATAACCACACTCTGCATTCAAATATCAGAGGAGGCACTGCATAGAGATATCAAAAAAGATGTGCATAGGAATTTTTTTTTTTTAAGAAAAAAAAAAAAATGAAAAGCGTCTTCAATTTCCTCAAAGCCTAGTCTGTGTCCACTACATGAATATACACTTCCAAAGTATAAGAATTTGGAGCAGACTTAAAAATTCCTGCACCTCTTCTTTTCTTTTTCTTTTTTGTTTTTTTACTTCCCCTGGGGCTGTTGCAACTAGGAGATGACTGGTACCCCGAAGCTGAAGTTCACTAGTTATGCACCTCTTGAATGGTACTTAAAGATGGCTGCCATTTTCTATCCCCTTCTCTAAAACTCCCAGATAATGGAACAGGAAATCCTTTAGACTTGAATTCTTTTGCATTGCTTAACAGCAACTCCAACTGAAGCCTTGTCAATATAATCTTAATTTTTTGCTTTGTACAAGTTTCTTGGATGGTCAGCTTGGAGAAAACCTGAAAGCTACAACAATGCTTGGCAAGGGCTGGCAAAAGATAATAAAGCTCCCCTGGCTTGAGCTTTGTGTTGGGTGGCAATGGTGAAAAGGGGAAAGCGTGATGTACAATCTTACAGCCACGATAGCAGCCGGAAGTAATATTTTTAACTTTTGTTAAGGAATTGAACTCCTTTTGTTCTCCATTGTAGAAGACAACTCTACTCATCTCCACAGTTTGATTGCAGAGTACATGCATACAGTTTCCCATGATTCAATGTTGTTCTGAATAATCATAAAGGTCATCAATTTATACTCAAGCTTTGATTCATTTCAGATAGCCGGCAAGTTGCAGACAATTTGACGTGCAAGTCACTATACCTTTGATCTGTTAGCTCTTTACTTTTTTTTTTTTTTTTTTTTTTTTTTTTTTTGTATTTCCCCTTTTCTTTATATTATAGTTTATTACATTACCCTTTCATTTTTCATTTTTTAAGATTTAATAAAGTAGGTCAATGAAAGCACACACTCCACAGTCCAGCGAACACTTTGACATTAGTTATTTTATCTTAAAATAGTCAAAAGCCTCTGTATCATGCCCTATAAACAAAAATAGAAATTCATGCTGAAGTCAACGATAATTTAAATTTTTTAGCCTTGTAGCAACTAGCAACTAGCAACTAGCAACTAGCAAGTAAACATAACAGCATTTGTTAGCAATGATGTTATGAACGTTGTGAAATATTTTAATGCTGAAAGACTAGTATAGACTGTTCCACGATCAGCATGAACATGGAAGGTTTAGACACCAAGATAATTAGACAATTTTTTTTTTAATTCCCTCAACTATATAATACTTCAACATGTAAATAGATTTAATAGTCTAACGGTGCCAAAGTTAATGATATCTGTAATAGAGAGAATTAGAATATGCAGGCAAATGGAATGTATAGATGCCAAAAATGCAAAACTTCCATGAAGGTATTGCCTAGACAGCAACTGCATCAGATATTTTTCTAGATTCCAACCATGATTCAGCTGCAACCTTTGTAGTTAAGAACCAACCAACCTTATCGGAAGCCTCATGAAATGGAGCATTTAGTTCCATCAGATGTGATTCAAAAACACCAGCCAAACCTTTGTCAGAATATTTGTGTTTTCCATGCCCAGTATTGATCCCAAGCAATGGTGGAAGCTCATCTCCAGATTCTAGTGCCTTGGACAAGTCATTTATCCAAACATGTAATGCTGTCAGAGCAGCCCCTACGGATAGACTCTTTAGATGCAGAGACCACTGTGTTGATGACCTGGACTGTATGTCTCTGTAAATTTCAAGTGTTAGCCCCAGGTCCAGCAACTCACATGCTCTTTCCAACATATTGAGGTTGACACAAAGATCTATTAAGCAATTGCAGTAAGCCTTCCTTACATCAGCACCAGTAGAATCAAGAAGTTCAGCAGCTTCCTTCTTAATATTTGCCTCCATAACTTCATCTGCTATCAGTAGTTTTACCACAAAACCAAGCTTCGAATGAGCTGCCTCGATACATTCAGCAAGCTTACCAAGTTCTTCCTTTGGTGTTTGAGTTAGCACATTCAAAAGACACCCAATACACCGCTCATCTGGAGTTATACCTGATTCCAAAAGCTGGTTAAATGTCCTTACAACATCATCAGTACACTGGGCTTTCCCATAGCACTGGATAAGTGATGTTGAAACATAGATATTAGGTTCAAAGCCAGCTTTAAGCATCTCATTCAACATGTTCTCTACCTCAGACACTTCCCCACTACATGAAAATATCGTAATCATAGATGAGAAAGTCCAACTATCAGGATTTATTCCACAATTCTTCATGTCCGCAAATATTTCAATAGCTTCACTCACATAACCAAGATCTGCACACATTGCCAATAAGGTATTATACAGAACAACATTCAACTCCAGCTTATTTTCTTTCATCTCCCTATACACAATAAGAGCATCCTCACCATATCGAGCTCTACCATAAGCTCGAAGAAGAGCCGCATAAGTTACATAACTTGGTTTAAAATTGTTGTCAATCATTTCTTTGTAAATTTTCTTCGCCTGCCAAGGCCTCTTGGCTCTTCCCATTGCATCTAACAAGGTGTTGTATGTAACCAAATTAGGCTTAGCACCTAGAGCCTTCATTTCTTCATAAACATTCAAGCACCCATCAAAGTTTCCAGACACCCCATAAATCTTAATCAAAGTAGAGAATGTCACAGCATCAATACGCCATCTCTCAGTTCTAGCTTGGTCATACAAGTTCAAAGCCATTTCAATATTACCAATCCGGCCATAGCAATCAATCATAGTCGCATAAGTCACATCATCAGGACTAATTCCAAAACTCGGTATCCTCTCAAACCATTCAACAGCCTTATTTGGCAAATTGGACAACCTAGCACAGCTAATAATAGTAGAGAATGTAGCATTATCAGGCTTAATCCCTCTCTCAAGCATTTCATCAAACAGTTTCTCTGCTCTGTCCAAATCCCTACACTTTCTAAATACTTTTATAGTAACGTTGTAAAGAATAACCTCCTTATCAAACTTAAATCTCTTTAAGAAATACTTAAGAGCGAGCAATGCAGTTTCTGGGTTAGACATGTTATTGATTATAACAACAGCATCTTGATTAAATATTTTATCACCTAAACCATTCAAAACACTACAAACATCCTCTTCAATTGGGTAACATGAATTTAAAGAATCCGCTACTTTAACAAGAGAAGCATACCTAGCATCGTAAGATTTTTCCCTAAGCTGTGAAGCTCTGGGACTTTTGGGATTAACCCAAACGTAGGATTTTGAGGAGGGAACTTTTTTGCCATCTGGGTATTGGACGTTTGCAAGTTCTTGTCGTGTGGATTCTTCTGTTATTGGGTCTTGTAAAGAGACATGAGTGATTTTAGGAGATGTTTTCGATTGAAGTGAGACAGAGGTTGCTCTAAATGAACAGTGTAAGATTCTTGGTGTAGATTCTCTTGAAGAAGAAGAAGAAGAAGAAGAAGAAAGATAATTGCAGGGAGCTTGATAAAGAGAGGATGGAGAAGAACAGAGATTATATGCCATCTTTCACTGTGAGTTGTGTTGGTGCATCAGATTTTGGTTTTGTTTGTGGAGATAGAAATGAATGTAGGAGCAACCTTATCAGTTGTGAAAAAAACACATTAAAAATATCAGAGAAACTTAAAACCTAAATCATATGACCCTTATTAAAAAAAATATTAAAAGAATTTACATTTGCAAATAAGTGACACAACCTTGACACTTTTATCCTTCTTTAAAAAAAAAATCATAAAATAAATAAGACCTTGAACTTTTTTAATTTTTATCATTTTCAGATTTAAATTTTGTTTTCGCTAAATGATGCGTTTTAAACTGGTGAAGTATTCCTAAAATAGTCTTTTAAAAAAAATAATCCTAAAAATAGTATCATTTTATAAATTAAAACATTTACATGATAAACTGTTAATAGTTCTTTTTTAAATATTATATTATATTTTTATTATTTTTTGAAAAAATTATTAAAAATAAATATTATATCACTCATTAAACTAATTTTTTAAAAGTCAAATTTTATTTTATTTAAATAATTATAATGGTTAAATTTTTATTTTATTAGTTTATTTATGTAAAATTTTATTTTTTTTGTTTTAAAATTTCAATATCAAGTGATGCACCGGAGCATCTAGTTAGGCTAGCACACCCGTACCATCATCATAAGTCATTACAACCAAAGATGCAACAACGAGCCCAAAAAAACAAAAACCAACTATAGAAGCTAATGAAATCTAAAATTAAGAATACCCATCATATCATGCGGAAGCTGATCATAGAGGATATGATGGCCACCATTTTGCGCTAGTCAAAGAAGTAGCAAGATGAGCAAGTTTATCAGCGACCATGTTACCCTCACGATAAACATGGTTGATATGAAAATGAAGAGCATCTAGAGAAGCAAGGAAAGCATGCCACTCTTTATGCCATGACCAGGAGATGTCAACTGATCTATTACGAACCATACAAACCACATTCGACGAGTCAATTTCTATCCAAAGAGGTTGGAAGTTAAATTGGACAGCATATCATCACTGCTGCAAGTTCAGCCTCAAAAGCAAAATGAGACCTTAAAGGAGAAGCAAAAGCTCCAACCGAACAACCATTTGGCAATCGGAAAATACCTCCCGCACCTGCAATGCTTGGACAGCCCTTAGCTGAACCATCAATATTTACTTTGAACCAACTAGAGATAGAAGGATTCCAGAAAACTGAACGAAGAACTGGAGTTGAAGCTGAAATGCCATGCACTCGAAGACGATGCAGAATAAGCAACTCCAATTGTGAATTTTCCATGTTACCAACTTGGAAAACTTTAGCTTCCGTAACAAACATACATAAGTTATGCACAACAGTAGTGATAGGCAAAAATTGGTTTTGAAAATTTAAAATTTTAGTGATATTTAAAATATTATTTTCACTCCTCAAATGTTTTTAAAAATTCTTTTATTTTTAATTTTAAATTATTAATTATAATATTTATGTTTTTTATTTTTTATTTTTGTTTAGTTAAGGTAATTTCTTTTTCTCACTTCACTAAGTTTATAAAATTAAATTAAATTAAATTATTTTTATTTATAATAGTTGAATTTTTATTTTAAAAATGTAATAATATTCAATAATATATATATATATATATATATATATATATATATATATATATATATATATATATATATATATAAAGTTGAAAGGAAATTTCACTGTTTATCTACAATGAAATTTTAGGGCTCCGATTTTGCTTTATTTACGTTAATTTCCATTGCATGTTGGGTTTCTGTTAATTGCCTTTTTTGCCCCTTCCTTTTTTTTACCCAAAACAACGTCATTTTTAGTCCTAAAAAACACCCTGCCTGCATTTCCAAAACCGCCCCCATATATCTTGCTGTCCTCATTTCAGCCTTTTTTTAGTCAATTTATTTTGATTTTTCGTTGGCTTATTTTTTTTATGGATATTTTTTACATTGAGTTTGTTTATTTGTTGTTAGTTTTTTTTTACAGTGAATTTTATTAAATTTCTGGATTTTTTTAATTTTAATTTGTTGAGATTTCGTTAATCTTGTAAGTTTAAATTTTATGATTTGTTAATCACCCAAAAAAATTGGTATTATTTTAGTAGCCCAATCATCCCCCATGAAAAAACTAAGTATCATAAAAAAAATATAAAACTGTCAGGAAAAAACGTCAATCCAAAAAAAAAAATAATAATAATTAATGCACACTTTTTTTTGAGAGGATGAACAGTTTTTATGATGTACAATTTAATATCTATTTAAATATATTGAGATCAACCTCAAATTACAATGTCACACTACATTTCATTTGCGTTATTTGCCCTGGATTATAACTTTCTTTACTTGATTTTTATCCATTACGTTTTTTTTCCTTCTATATAATGCAAGTAATATTTATATATATATATATATATATATATATATATATATATATATATATAAAGCTGAAATAAAAATTCACCGCTCATCTAGAATATAATATTAAGACATCAATTTCACATTTAATTACGGATATGCCACTATTGAAAAAAATGCTCATTCAAGAAAACGGCATGGTTTTCTTTTTATAGCAAATTGTTTTTTGGTCTTAAACGTCCAAATGGCATTGCATAGTTTGGTTGCTTGGTTGCTCTTTTTAATTCTACTCTTTCACCCTCCTCCTCTTGCTTAAATGGTACAACATGGTTTGTTTAAATTGTCATTTCGTTTAGTTTAGCTTTAGAAACCCTATTATTCCCATCTCTTTTATTTTTTTCACACTAGCTACCTCTGTCCTTCTGTCTTCAACGTTTCTCTTCTTCTTTTGGCTTTAAGGTAGCCTTTTCTTTCTTTCTCCATCTCGCAGCCGCCTTAACCCTTATCGTTTCTCTTCATTTTCCAGCTGATCTTTCTCCTTTTACTCCTATGTGTGTTTGGCAGCTCCTCCACTTTGGTGCTAAATTTCCTTAAACCCTAACACAAGTGACCTTGACTCTCTCTATTTCCTTCCACATCTACACCCATAAATTCTTTTAACCTTTCTTCTTTATTTTTTGTAAGAACAAAGCATAATCATTGCAAAAGAATATTGGTATGGACTTAAGGACCAAAGTGAGGGTAGGTTTATCTTAATCTACAAGTTCATTTAAAAAAAATTATAAGAAGACTCTTTCATTATAATGTGCCATCTGGTGTATTACAGACTCTATCAAGACCAGTGAGTGACCCATCAAAACTACCCAAGTAGAACCATAATGGTTCTAGTATAGACCGAACACCTGGATGTGATAGTGAATTAAATAAATATTTTATTTATTTATTTCCACAGAGGTTATTTGTGATTATTAAACCCATATTCATTTTGAGCTTATTCAAAGTGTGTAACCCTATAGGTTCACATGACGTTGGTAATGTGCCTTAAATCTCTATTTAGGCCTACAAGTCATAAATGGCCTTTAATAAGATATTATGACTACCCGAGTCATGTGAAATCAATAATCCAACATAACCTAAGATATAGTGAATATTTTAGTCCCTTGATCATATGATATCTTGATTGAATATAAGGCATAGATTATGTCATCCTTATAGAATTCAATCATATAATTTCTTAATTCCAAGTAGACTGAGAATGATAACTCTTTATCAATTTACTTTAGTATGACCATGCATTTTTCTCAGTCTATCTTATCAAGGGGCCCATAAATATCTTACTCATATTAAATGAGGGATAAATTTCTTCTCAATCACTCACATTTCTTACATAACTCATTTTATACCCAACAACAACCTATTTTATAATCTGATTAATGATAATGTAAGATTGTGTCAAAATACAAAATAGTTATATAGAAATCCATGGTGATTTCAAGGTCAAAGGACTAAGTCAATATTATTGTGATAAGAATTACTTATGATAATTACCTATGTAGTATTCTTATTACGGGTCAATCCAACACTTTTTTTCTTAAATAAGTACTTATGAGTTGATTTAATATCTCATATTCATGATAAGTAAAACATAATCATCAATCAATACCATACCAGCCATAATACATTGTTTTTACTAAGAATAATTTGAAAAGAACTCATATTTAATCTAAGGGTTTTACTATCAAGTTACATACTGGATGACCTTAATAAGAATTGACTATTTAAGTAATTATCATAACATAAAATGATAATGAAAAATGCATTTTTATTAAATAAAATGATAAAGTCAAAACATGGTCATACATGATTGACCTAGTGCATATCATTAACGCACGGTCTGGTCATGGTGATGACTTGGACTGTGAACACCACTGGATTATTTTGCACTTAACGAGATCTTGGTCATGACCATGATGCTGGATCGTTAGCCTGGTCACGAGTGTGATCATAAGTGCAACAGGGACTGTGAACACCACTAGATGAAGATTTGTTTAAGGGACTTTGAGGCTCCTTAAGATCACAATTAGGTCTTGGTTGTGACATGGACCATGACCTAGTCGCTCTTTACATTTAACTTGTCTTTGTAAGTCATTTTTGATGTATAACTAATACACACTTAAGTAAACATTGTTAGTACTTCAAAATTGTGTTGTTAAAATCAAAATAAGGTTGGATTAAGTCTTAATCATGAAAATGGCTAACAAAATATCATAACTTAATATCAAAATATAGTAGACTTTTCATAAAATATAGTAATTAAATTTCAAAATGTCATTTTTTTTAAAAGAAATTATCACTGATGAATATCTTTTTCATGAGAATATCATGATAAATTTAATTTATGAATGAATCAAATAACACCACACCAATTGCTAGTTTTGATGTGCTAGCTTGTTTATAAATATCATTTTTAAATTTAGTTCCAATGACTAATTTGGCAACATTAATGATGACATTTTTATATGAGTCGGTATTTATTTAGGGATGCTAAAAAAGCATTCTAAAATTAAATTTTAAGTGTCGTTAGAACCTCTATCTCTTGTGTGTATGTATGTGTATTCCACATCCTTGAGGTAAAATTAATTGTCATTGGACTTCTCTACATCCTCTTTTTAGTTAACCCAAAATTTGGATTGTAACATCTAGTAAAAGTTTGCATTAAATGTATTATTTTATAATTTTTTTGAATGGGTTCTAATTGTGTAAAATACCTTTAAATATATATCACAGTCAGACTAATCCCCACTAATATTTATAAATTCAATAAAAGAATATTCTAATTTTTATTTCATCACATATGGTCATATCATTAAGATTATAATTTGAACTCACTTCTAAATTAAATTAAGTTAGAATCACTTATAATTTATTTTTTTATGCGGACTAAATATGACCATCATAAGTGCCAAATTGACCAACAATTTCTAATTAGCATCTCGAACAGGTTTCATATGTTCAAAGATTTAATTATATGTCAAATTTTAAATGTAAATTGACATAAATGGTCTATTTTAAAATTATTGTTTTTTTAATTAAAATTTTGTTTTTTTTTTATTATTTTCACTCATTATATCAAAGGAGGAAGTTTATTCACATTTCGCAGCAAAAAACCGATAATAAAATCTAAAAGAAAATAAAATAAGATAAAAAAATTAAACATAATAAACTTAGTATCACATAGTACACACAACATTTCATTAACGTCATATTTTTTTAAAAAATAAAATAACATAACATAAAAAGTTAAATATAATAAACTTAGCATCACATACTACACACAACATTTCATTTCATATTTTTTTTAAAAAAATCCATAATAAGTAGAATAAGTGTTTTTCTTTTATTCTGCATGCCAAATTGCATCAAAGTTTATCTTTGTTGAAATCATCATGAAAAAAATCATTAGTAAAATTTATTGCTTAAATGGAATTCCAATTTAATAAAAATAGTTCGCGCTTTGCAGTGGGCAAGCAAAAAATTTAAATACAGAAAAAAAAATTTTCATAAATAACTTTTAAAAATGAACATGTTTTTTGAACATAGAATACATTAATATACAAAAGATAAATTTAATTAATAATCTTAGATTTCATATCATAAAAATGTAAAGATCTAACAAAACATGAAAACTATATGATATAGAAATCAATTCAACAAAAATAGTATACAATGATTAAGAAAATGTCATAATAAATTTATGATGTCAATTTTTTAATAATGCTCACCAATTTATTAATAATACAAACAACATTGGTAAGTTTTACTAAGAAATAATTGAACAGCATCACTCAAACTTGTCATATGATTACCATCCATCTATTTCCTAACAAAGTTCATAATGGATGTTTGCATTTTTGAGCTAATCAATCACACTAAAATCGCATTTGATCACAAATGGGTTAGACAGTTTTTTTAACTCTTACAAAAGTAGTACAATTTAACAAAAGTAGTGCAATTTAAAAGCAAAATGAAAATACCAAAATTAAACAACACTATATATATACATACATATATATATATATATATATATATAGAGTAGTTTTTGTGAAGACCGCATTCCATCAATGTCCAAAATAATGGAAATGCTACTACATGCATTCACATGTGAAAACTCTTGTATCAGAAAGATTATGAGTTAATAAGACCTTCAAATGGTTTGACATCAATGTAAAAATCTACCACTTACATCTATAGCCGCAAGTTATATGGGTTAGGTTTGGTAAGAGCTTTGGCAAAGTAATTCTGAATCTCAAGAATAATACACTTAATCAAATTGGAGTGCCTGCAAATTTCAGCACATAATAAATTTTCATCATTCTTGAGGAGTTCAAATATAGAGCTCAGAGTACAGAAAATAAATGTCACTTATTATACATTACAAAAAATGCAACTTGAACATCATGATCTTATTGGAATGATTGCCTTAAATTGTCATTTTCGTTATATATTTACAGGATCTAATGTAGGAGCCATGTGAACCACAATATTAAGAAATATTTAACAGAAGATAAAGTTTTAAAGATGACAGGAATACAACATATCAAAAGTTTATGTACCTAGGTTTAGCATTCAATTTATCAAACTACTCCAAGATAAATAAAATGCATGTGTGCCTCAATGAAATGGCATGGAAAGCTTTAGAAAGTTCATACATGCTTGCAATATTCTCTAAAGACATATCCTAAAAATACAAATGTAAGAAGATAGTCAACTTCAAATACTAAGCATAACACAAATTACATGAGCACCTATAAACTAACATTCATAGCTCACATGTGCTATAGTGTACTCGTAGAGTCGCTTAAGCCCCTTTAAGAGATATTGATCTGTAGCCCTCATGAGATCTTGGGCTATATTTAATGAAACATCCACTGATCCTTTTGGAAAAGATAAACTTTGCAGGTCACCAAACCTCATTATTAACTTAAAAACCTCCCTTACATCCTTCTCCTGTAACACATGCCAAGAATAATTGCATAAATATTCATCTGATTAATTATATTTAAACAAATAGATAAATTATGATATGCTTATTCATATTTAAATGAACAAACCATGTTAATGCAAGAAAAAAATGGCATATAAACATTAATTCATTAATTTGTAAACTAAAAAATCAAGCACCTAATATAAGCCAAAAAAATAAAATCGTAAAAATGCATTAGACACCTAACTCTAACTCTATTTGCAAATAAATAAGAATAGATAAACTATACTGCTTAAGTTCCAGATCGAGAATCATCTGCACCGTAACTATAGTAAACAACCTGGCAAACAAAAGCACAAACATTTGATGTCAAAGGTTTCACCAATGATACAACCCCACTCAAGCCAGTACCTGCACAAAAAATGCGAGACATCATCCATGGCCAAATTTAAAAAATAAAAATCTTAAAGAGGCATAATTCATGGTTAAGAGTTGATTCAATCAAAATTTAAGAAATAAAAATCTTTAAATATATTTAGGAATATTAAGAATCTTCCATGGCTAAAGAAATGATCAAGAATTAAAAAGTGAACTGATCAAGAATTAAAAGTGAGCTAACTAATCAAGAGGAAGGAGATAGAAATGTACTATAATAAAATCAGAATAAGAATAAGTGAGAGATTACCAAAAGGTTGTTTGGCAAGTGAAACAGTAGATGGTGGGGTTTAGCACATGCCTAAGATTTTAGCAACTGTGATATTGTTTGAGCTCAGAGCTCTAGAGAACACACTAACCATTGTCACAAAGGCATCTAACCATTGTCATAAAGACAAGGCATGAAGATGAGGAGTCATTACCCAGGGTAATAATTGGGACAAATCATTTTGGTAGTACTCGATTCTCTAAAAGAAAGCTAGCACCACAACTAGGAGATTCTGGGAATGGAATACTAACTTCTCTTAATCTCGTGTTCATTTAGAATTACTTTATGAATTACTATCTTATTCTCTAATTACATGCAATTTTATTTAAACCCAAATTAAACACCCATCTAACCCAAAAAAGGCAAAAGGTTATAAAATTACATGTAAAAAATGCATACAAAAGGCAGTGTCCCTAAGTCTAAACTAGATTAATTTATTATTAAAATTAGCTAATTCTACATATTTATTTGCAAGTGAATTGGACTAGAGATGGGCATACATTTTAAGATAATTAATGAGTCTGAATCTACTTGTTTTAATTCTAAAAAGTGGGCCTAAATCTATTAATTTTAATAAAAAAAATATTAGTGGGCTTAATTCTACTTAATTTTAAATTAAGTGAAGTAATCCTAAAACTATTTATTTTAAAAGAAATGAAATTAATGGGCTGAGCTAAGTCTAAATTAATTTTAGTTAACTTAAAAATGGGTCTAAGTCTAAATTAATCTAATTGGGCCTAAATTGATTTTAAAATTAATTAAATCTAAAAATCCAATTAAAAACCTATTTATTAAATGGGTTAGAACATAATGTGCACTGGGGCCCAAAGAACTAAAAGATCCAAAAATCAAAACCCAAACAAAAAATCATATCAAACACATAATTTATGTGATTTTCTAAAAAAACCCTAAATCGATTTACATGCAACCTTAAATTAATCTACACCCATCATTGATTTTAATTGATTTTTACCCAATTGAACCTAAATTACTAATCAATTTTAGTGCAGAAAATATAAAATTATACTATTTCCTACTATTAGGGCTATTACAAACTACTGTGCAGAAATTAAAATCAAATTAATTACAACCCAAAACAAAAGCAAATTAAAAGAACGCATAAATCATAAATCCTAAATCCTACGGGAGTTTTATAGATCTTAATCCATGGCATTCCATGGATTCTTCCAATGGTCACTGCCCAAAATCACATATCTCAAACCTCATTCCCAGAGCATCATAAAGCAAGAATCAAAACAAAAAAACAAAAAAAAAAAAATTAATAACTACTCAATTAAGAAATAAAACAATAAAAATCAAATCAAGAAAAAGAGAGAGTAGAAGATGTTGTGCAAATGTTGTTTAAATGACCCTAAGATTGGGATTGTCACCATTTTAAGATTGACTCTATTGTTTTTCTTTCTTGATCTTCTGGACTTTTAAAAGAAAAGAAAATATTTTTTAGTAGCTAATTAGGTTTTTTTTTCTCTAATTTTTTACAAACTCTGCCTCCTTTCTCTCTAGCTAGTTCACATGGTTTTCATAGCCTTCCTCTTTTAGCTTTTAAAGCCAAACCCAGAAACCTCCAACTCTATGATCACGTAGGGAAGTTGTGCTTTTTAATTTTTGAAATCAAAATCAAAAGATAGAGTTTTGAAAAAATCAAAGACTCAATACATGCAGGGACACAAGGTGTCTTGGACCAATGAAAAATTAAAAAAGACAAAATTAGCGTAAAAAATCACTTTTTAGTGAAAATCAGCATTTCATAATGCCGATTTTTGTCCCGTAATGCTAATTGGCATTACATATTGTCGGTTAGCATTATATAATACTGATCGATCAACATTGAGTAATGTCAATTGGCGTTGTGTAATGTCGATCGGCATTACACAACACCGGTTGACATTACACAATGTCGATCAACATTAAATGTTGGCTGACATTTTTTTAAAAATTACATAAAAAAAAGTCCTCAAAAGTTTCTAATATTTGCAATCAAATTCCCAAAAATCCAATTTTGAAACTAAATATACAAAACATAGTAATTTAGTCCTTTAAATTGTGAAACTTGACAGTAAAGATCAATTCTTAATTAAATTTTCATCATATTGGCCTTCGTCGTACGTGTGTGCAATTGCATCCCGAAATTGGGTGCTTATAGTTGCTCCCCTTTGTCACAGTTTGCTTGACAAATTGCAGCAAAGCAATCGTAGCACACATTGTCGAAAGAAAGAATTAGGGTTCTTGATTGTATCCTAATTGACATGCTGATGCTTAAATTCCTAAGCAATTTTAAGCAAGATGCTATGTTTAATATGTTTTACTATATTTCCTATGAAACATCTAGTGGAACTTATGCATTTCGCTATATTCCCCTTGAGACGTCTAGCGACTCATGATTTGAAAACATGCTATAGTTCTTGTGGAACGTCTAATGATAATACCATAACTACTATGTAGTATCTGGTGGACTGCACTGTATTCCCTTTAGAACGTCTAGTGACAATGGACTTTGTTATACTCCCTATAAGATGTTTAATGAAATATATGTAATGATTCTTGCTATATTCCTTGTGGGATGTTTAGCAATTTATAATTCACTATATTCTTTGTGGGATGTCTAGGGACATCACTATAACTATCATGTAGTGTCTGGTGGTAAAAAGTCTAAAAAAGGTCATGTTATAACCGTTATTGAAGCATATAACATGTGAAATTTGAAATTCATGTTATGACTATTGTGCAACACATAACATGATAATTTTGAAATTTATGTTTCAACTACTATGTAGTACAAAATGAATTTTGAAATCTTTTGATTTAAAATGATGCATGTAAAAATGCAAAATTTAATTATGTAATTATATTTTGTATTCTGTACTTGATAGAAAAAATTCATAATTTAAATACAAACACAATTAATAATAATTCATTAATTGATAACATGAGTTGAATGAATTAATTAGGAATCAAATCCTAATCAAGATGCAGTTATGGATGAAATTGCAAAGGAAAAGTTGATTTTGAATGCATGCATAGTCAAGGGACCAAAATGGATATTTTTCATTTATAAGAAGCTTCCCTCCTTATTTTTGATGTTATTCTTTCATTTCCATCTCCTTTTTTTTTTCTTTCTTTGATTTTCTTCTTTTGATTTCTTGCTCATTTAAAGTCTGATTCACGATCTATCAGATCCTATGGTTGACCTACAACACAATCTGCATAGAGGAGCAGAGATTCTAGCTGACTCAGCCATTATGCCTCTTTGTTTTCCTCAGAACAATCTTAGAATTTGAGAAGGTTCTACTGTGCTTCCTTTGACTCACCTTCACCTCTATAGATGCACAGATGTGGGCAATGAGGTAACATTTCCTCATTTATGTTTATTTCTGCCAAAAATTTATTCATACAATTAGTAATCAAAATTAATTTTAGAATGTAAATTAGTGTGTATATTGTTGAGATTTGATTAAAAATCACTAAAAAATGCACCAAAAAATTTCAAATTTAACCCGTGAATAAAGGATTTCAGTTAAATGGTTGGCCGAAAGTTTGAAAATTGGAGTTAGAAGTCCAGAAATTAGTTGGCATTTATGCAATGTCGATTGGCATTGTACAATGACAATCAACATTCTATTTTTTCGATCTAATTAATTTTTTATTTTATATATATATATATATATATATATATATATATATATATATATATATATATATATATATATTATTCTTATTATTTTTAGTCAATTAATTATTATTTCTCCCTTGCAATTCTCCTAGTGATCAATGAAATTCACAGGCTATTTTCACATAGCTCGTGAATTATTTCATGGGCTGCCAGAGAATGTGGCGCAACTGGTGTGGGCCTCTAGGTTCAGACGATTAGTCTCTTAGCCTCTTATTGCTTGAGGGAGGTCTGATCATTATTCCCTATTTCCTTTGATTGAGCGGTGGATGGATACCACTCACATGTTCCATACTCGTGTAGGCGAGTTAACTATTTTGCCTATGAGTTTTTTTGTGATCACTAGGATTGCCTTCAGAGGGACTCCCATTTCCTTTGACATTAGTTACTGCAGTCTCCTTGAGCATGCGTGAAAGTCAGTATATGCAAGACTTGATTGGATTTGTCCCGATATGGAGGAACTGGAAGAACATTGTTCTTTCATCATTAGTCGAGGGATTTAGAAGTCTTCCCACCACCACACCTCGCCAGATTGCTCATAAGGCGAGGTGTTTCCTCCTAATCTTGCTTGGCACGACCCTCTTCTATGAGATTGGTCATGAAGTTAGTATTGCACTACTCAACCTCCTTTATGATTTAGACTGAGCTATCACCTTTGACTGGGGATTTGCAGAGCTGGCTTATTTGTTTTACAAATTGGACACTGTCTGTAGAGGTGTTGTCACTATATGCAGCTTCTGGCATGTGCATCTGTCCCCTTTTATTTTCTCTTCTTCTCTTTTCCTTTTCTTTCTTTTTCTTAACTTATTCTCTCTTTCAGATATAGAGTATAGAGATTAGGTTGATTTGTGGCTTCAAGGCTATCAGCTCTAATATGAGTCTCCCCCTGATGCAGAGATGGGGCTCTTCTTTTCTAGTGAGTGTCAGGAATACTGTATAGACCTACCGCGATCAGTTAAACACCATTGAGTGCGACCTGGTAAGAAAACAAAATCATTAGTACTTCATGACTTAATACAAGTTAAATTAATTAATCTTGATTTTGTAGATTTATTATGATTGGTTAGAGGGAACTTATGATGTCCAACAATATAATTTCATGGATTTCACAGTATAACTTGAGGAGATAAGGGTTCTACTCCTCGATTATGGCTATCGGATGTGGTATTTGGGAGAGCAGGTATATCAGTAGTGCTCTAGACCTTCTTGACGTCGTATTCCTATTGTTGTCCCTTGCTCGATGCTTTATAGTTCCCAATTGATAGGTTCAGAGTTAAGGGAGGCATTACAGGGTTATGATACCATGATTTTTCTAGAGCAGTCTCGTCATTGTCAGTAGTTTTTCCATGAGAGCCTCTTGGAGCAGGTTCCTACTGACCAGACTGAGGTAACTTCTAATCATTTCTCTTCTAGAGTTTTCAAATAACTTATTTTCTTTTCTTGTATTTTCAGGAGATTGGCTCCCCTACCGATGAGGTGATAGAGGAGGCAATCAAGACTACTAAGGGGGTTGAGATTGCTCCTGAGCCTAAGATTATGCCTGAGGTATTTGGGCCTAAATATGGTCATGCACAACATACTCAACATGTTGGGACCAGTTGTGAGGGAACCTTTACTGGTGCTATTTTCGATGATGTTCCCCATCCTAATAAACCCATGCTCTATTGGGCTCCTATTGTTCAGCTCCCCAGCTGTTCTCCAACAAATACTTCTGATATGAGTTTGTCTGACTTATTTCTTGTATTACTTGTACACTTGGTATTGATGTTAGTATAACTTTAAAAAATAGGTCCCCCGGACATAGACAGAGTATTTGCATGAACTCGCCTCGTCTTAGAGGTTATTCATTATACAAGTCACAGATAGTTGGTAGGTAAGCATATACACTTATTATTCAAATATATGCATGGTATGCATGGAATGCATATGATATGATGTTTCCTATATGTGTAGAGTTATTCTGTGGATATGGAGCAGGAGAACGAGATGCTTTGTTGGCGATTTGTGGACTTGGGCATAGACCCCTATAGCATTGGTACTTTATTTGTCAAACCTCCAGATACTTATCATCATGATGACCCTAGCAGAGGATGGAGCCCATGGCCTGATAGTGGAGCCTGGGATGATTAATTCCAGGCTATCTTCATCTCTGATTTATAGTTATGTCAGACTGCCTTCTTGTACTGATCTATTTCAAATTTCCCTTTCTCAAAATTAGAATTGGATGAATAGATGTTCCTAATTTTTTTATTTTTATGCCTTAACTTTTGCCTAAGCCGCCCTTTCGGGTTTTTAACTTAGTGAGCTTTTTATTTTTACTTTTCAAATTTGGGTCATGATACAAACTATAAAGCCACCCAAATTTTCTAGATATAAGAGGATTCAAGCTTTACATGATGAATCTCAGAGGAAGAAGAAATAGAGGCATGACTGAAGCAAAATGGTCTCATAGAGCTGATTTTATGCTTTTATGTTCTATTTTCCTTTCTGGTACTTATGCATTATAAATAAGATAGAACATGGAATGTCATAACAAAATTTCAATTTCAAAAAGATTCATTAATTAGGGCCAAAATGAGTACATTTACTACATCACATGACATAACTCTTGTTATCAACTAGTCCTTTTGGATTTTCTAACTGTAAGCACCCAAGTTCGGGATGCAATTATGCATAATTACGATGTAAGCCCCTATGATGAAATTTATTCAAAAATTGAACTTGGTTGTCAATTTTCTGGACTTTAGGGACTAAATTGCAATATTTTTTAGGGTTTGATTATAAAAAAGTCAATTTTTTAAGGGTCTTTTAGTAATTAAAAGTTAAGAAAAATTTTAGGGATTGACATTTAAAATGTTGACTGACATTACACAATGCTAACTGACATTGTGTAATGCCGACATTGTGCAATGCCGATTGGCATTGCACAATGTCGATGCATTAAAAAGTCCCATTTTTTTTTGTTTTTTATCGATTTTTTTAGTGTTTTGATTGGTTGAAAATTGAATATTATTATTGTTTTTATTTGAAAAAGGTTTTGATGCATTTAAAACACGTAAGGAGCTTTCGAAATCAAAATTTGTTATCAGTCTGTTTTGAAGAGATAAGCCTATTCCTGTAATAGGGGAAGTCAGTACGCAGAGTCTACTTTAAAAAGCAAAGAGTTTGAGGGCGTAAGGGGGGCTGAAGACTCACAAACTAAAAAGAAAAGAAGAAAAAAAATAGAGAGAAAAAAAACCCTAAGCGGTAAAAGAAGATTAGAGAGAACAGCATAAAAAAACTTGACTACGCAAAAAACCCTAAAATCCAAACACTACTGAGAATGCCCTATACACCATAAACTTTGATTTCTTTTATTCTTTCAAAGCCTTAGTTTTCTTGATACGATTCATTTTAATGAGGGTGGTTCTTTATTCTTGTAGTTCCAGTCCAGAATCAACAATAATTCAATTTCAACGGTGAAAATCCTAGTCTAAGGGTCTAAAACAAGCATTTGCACATCACTCCATTTTCTCTTTCCCTTCTCTCTTTTATTTCACAATCTTTTTTATTGATATTTTGTTATTTGATTCAATTTTACTAATCTTTTTGTTTCTGTGTTTTTTTTATTTTGATGTCCAATTGTGGATTGAGGAGGATATTGTCTGTGTTCAAACGAACAGAGGATCCATGGAATGCCATGGAATAATCTATACTGTTTTCCAATAGATATTAAGGTTTTGTTTTTCACTTTGCATTTATGTGTTCTGTGTAGTTATTTTAATTCATGGGTGTATAATTATTTAATTTTAATTTTTGTACATAGTTTGTAATAGCCTCATTAGTGGGAATAGTGAAAGATTTAATTTTCTGCGTTTAAAATCGATTAGTAATTAGGTTCAATTGGGTAAAAAATCAATTAAAATCAATAGTGGCAATAGCTTAATTTAGGGTTTGCATGTAATTGATTTAGGTTTTTTTTTTCTAGAAAATCACTAAAATGTTTGTTTGATCCATTTTTTTATGTTTTATTTGTTTTGGGTTTTTATATTATTTTGGGCCTCAAGCCCACACTTAGGTCTAACTCATTTTAAATAGACTTAAAAAATGGTTTAGGAATTTAAATAATCAATTTAGGCCCATCAGGTTAATTAGATTTTAGGCCCACTTAGTTAATTAAAAATTATTTAGACTTAGCTCAACCCACTTAATTTCAGTTCTTTTAAAATAAATAAACCTAAGCCCACATTTCACTTAAAATAAAACCAAGTTAGACTTAGGCCCATTAATTTAATTTTCCTTTAAAATTGAATAGACTTAAGCCCATTTTTTAGACAAAGTAAAATAAATAGATCTAGGCTCACTAATTAATAAAAATGTAGGCCCATCTTTAGTTCATTTCTCACTTGTAAATAAAAAATGTAAATCTAGCTAACTTTTTAATAAAATTAACATATTTTAGACTTAGGGACAACGCAATCTTGAGTGCATTTCTTATGTGTAATTTTATTAACTAGATGCCTAGGGTTAGATGGATGTCAAATAGAGTTTAAATAAATTTACATGTAATTAGAGGATGAAATAATCATTTATAAAATTATTCTAAATGAACACGAGACTAAAAGAAGTTAGTATTCCATTCCTAATATCTCCTGGTTGTGGTGCTAACTTTCTTTTAGAGAATCAAGTACCACAAATCAAATTGTCCCAGTTATAACTCTTCTTCTCTACACTATGACTTTGTGACATAGTAGTGTGTTCCTTAAGGTCCTAAGCCTAAACAATGTCGCAGTTGCTAAAATCTTGAATGCACGCCCTGTCATCTACACTAACTGAATATTTTTCACTCACATTTTATTTCCCTAACTTTTATCTGACTAGCCCTTTATAGGTTTTCTAATCAACAGGACCTTTTTCTTTTATTTTATTCGCTAATTTTTGTCTACCAGCCCTTTGCGGGTTTTCTGAACAGTGGGAATGTCCTAATTTTTGGTTGACTAGCCTTTTTAGGTTTTCTAGTCAGCGAACTTTTATTTTCTTTATATTACTTTAATTATTTTTATAGATAGTATTTTTTGATGCGATCTAGGTTAACAGGCTCCATGAACTCATTCCTTTCAAGATCAGATATCTTAGCGGCTCCCTTTGGTAGAACTGACTTGACTACCATTGCTGAGTTTGGTTTGAACTTTCCTCTTGTATCGAACACCATTGCTCTATATTGTTTTAGTACCATATCCACAACTTTTATCTTCCCCGGCTTTACCTTCTTATTAAATGCCCTTGCTATCCTCTTATGGTATATCTAGGTATGAAACAAAGCATTCCTCCTCTTCTCATCCAGAGACCCTAGATGATCACATCTTTTTTGTGCACATTCACTCTCAGGCATTTTGGCCTCCATAACTGCTCTTAGAGACTTGATCTCAGTTTCTATTGGCAAAACTGCTTCACAGCCGTACACTAAGGAGAATGGAGTTTGGCCTGTGGTAGTTTTGGTTGTAGCTCTGAATCCCCACAAGGCAAAGGGAAGAAACTCAGACCAATCCTTGTAAGTTTTGACCATCTTAGAGAGAATTTTCTTGATATATTTATTTGCTGCTTCCACTGCTGAGGTCGATATGGTGAAGACTTATGATGCTCGATCCCATACTTTTATAATAACTCTACCATTTTTGCTTGAAAATGAACCCCATCGTCTGTCACTACATGATGTGAAACCCTATCTATAAATAAGATTCTTCTCAATGAACCGGGCCATCTGCTTCTAAAAGATTCAACCTCTACCCATTTAAAGAAGTAATCAATTGCCACAATTATATACTTATGTCCATTTTATGTTGTCGACCTTATTTCTCCTATGATATCAATCCCCCACGCTGCAAAAGGCTGAGGAGATGATAAACTATTCAACACTATTAAAGGAAGATGGTTGAGATTCCTATAGATCTAACACTAATGGCATTGCCTTACTATCTTAATGTAATCTCTTTCCATGCTCATTCAGTAGTACCCTTGTCTGATTATCTTCTTTACTAGAATTATTCCATTCATGTGAGAATCGTAAGCTCCCGCATGAATCTCCTTTATTACCTCTTCTGCTTTATCTTTCTTGAGACATCTGAGTTATATCCCATTCAACATTATCTTATACAACACCCTATAATGACTTGCAAAATTATGTGCAAGCACACGCAGGGCATATCTTTCTTTTGAAGTGGCCTCATCTGGATATTTTCCTTCCTAAATGAACCTCTGAACATCATAAAACCATGGCTTCTCTTAAGGCCCTATTTGAATTCCCATAATTTGCTTACCCCCATAACACGGAGCCTTTGATTTCATGATCACTAATGGCCTCATAGTCACCCCAATCACACTATCCCATTTGAAGAGAGTGTTGCTAGTGCATCTGCCATCTGATTTTCATCTCTTGATAGATGAATAAAGAGACATTTGGTGAAATTCTTTGTTAAAGCTTTCAAATAGTAGACGTAGGGTTTCAACTTTTCCTCTTTCACTTCATATTCCTCATTAGCTTGGCTGATAACCAACATAGAATCCCCGTATACTAACAACTCCTTTGCTCCAGCTGCCATCGCCACTTCTACTCCATGAATGCACACTTCATACTCAGCCATATTATTAGTTACTTTAAAATCTAGCTTCTTGGTCATTGGTATGGTTTCTCCCTCTAGCATGATGAGGATCACTCCTAACTCGGCTCCTTTGTTGTTTAATGCACCATCAAAATAAAGCTTCCATTCTCGATGCTTTATCACTACTAGATTCTCATATGGGAATTTTAGGCTCCACTGTTCATTGCCCTATATTGCATTTTGAGCTAGGAATTCTACTACTACCCTTCCTTTAATAACCTTCATGGTAAGGTACTCTATATCAAATTTAGTCAGGAGAACGAGCCATCGAGACATCCTTCCAATAAGAGCAGATGCTTATAGTAAGTATCTTAATCCTGAACCCTATAAGACTAAAAGTAATGCCTCAATTTCCTTGTTGCCCATATCATTATCAAACATGTCTTCTCTACCAAATCATACTTTTCTTTATATAGTAGGAACTTCTTGCTGAGGTAATACATTGCATGGTTTATCCCATCTAGCCCTTTTTATGATAACATTGCCTCATTACCTTTTCTTCTAGAGCAAAATATAGGATCATGGGTTTACCTAGCCCGAGGTTTAAGTACAAGTGGATTAGTGAGATACTTTTTTATCTTATTAAAGGCCCTTTGACAGTATTTATTCCACTTTACAGGTTAATATTTTCTCAGAAGCTTAAAGATTAGGTCACAAATATTAGTAAGCCTTGCAATGAACTTGCTAATATTCTGTAACTAGCCTATAAACCCACTTACATCTTTCTCTGTCCTTGGTGTTGGCATTTCTTGAATGGCTTTCACTTTATTTGGATCCACTTTGATTCCTCTATTACTGATTATATGCCTCAGCAACTTCCCTAAAGTAACTCCAAAAATGCATTTCTTTGGGTTAAGTCTTATATTATACCTCTCAATGCGTGCCAAGAATTTATCCAGTACTTCAAAATTCCCCTCTCTTATTTTTTACTTGACCATCATATCATTTACATATAGTTATACTTCTTTATGCATCATGTCATGGAAAAGAGCGGTGGCTGCCCTTTGATCAATTGCACCTGCATTCTTCATCCTGAAAGGCATAACCTTATAGCAATATGTCCCCCATTCTATGATGAAAGCTGTCTTGATCTTATCCATAACTGCCATCATTATCTGATTATACCTAGAGAACCATCCATGAAGGAGTGCAGCGCACTTAACGCTGCACTATCCACTATCACATTAATGTGAGGTAAAGGGAAGTCCTCCTTCAAACATGCTTTATTTAAATCCTTGAAATCAACACACATTCGCACCTTAGCATCTTTATTTAGTATCGGGATTATGTTTGCTAGCCATTGGGGATAATCTACTACCTCTAAAAGGTTTTCCTGAATTTGTTTAGCAATTTCTTCTTTTATCTTTTCAGTCCATTCTGGTCTTAACCTACTCAATTTCTATTTAACTAGTTTTATTTATGGATGAGTTGGAATGTGATGCTCTGTAATGTCCCTATCTAAACCTGACATGTCTTCGTAGGTCCAAGCAAACACTACCTTTCTTTTTGTTAGTATTTTCTCAAATTTTCCCTCTCTTCAGGAGTTACATCATATGATATAGAAATGTTCTTTGGAATATCATTTATGCTTATGTTAAATGAATCAAATTGAATTGAATTAATGTCAAACATACATGAATGATCAAAATTATAATGCACAGAACTATTAGGATGCACATCACACAAGTAAGCAAAACCAACATTCATATCATTAACCAAACCAAAAACATAGTTTTCATCCTCATAGAGATTGGAAGTTATTACATCAGTTTCTTTATAAAAAACATTAGTAAAGCTATCACTAATAAGAGTAGCTAAATCTTGGGGTGGCTCCTCTTCAGGTGGCAGACACAATAACTCTTTGACAATAGCATCCCCCATTCTTCCAACTACTTGCTTCATTATTTCTTGTTTGTTGCTCTTGACTAAGTTTTCTACAATCTAGTCCTTGAAAACCTCGAACCCAGGAACATTTTTGCTAGTGACATTAACGAACTCCTTTGCACCCAGATAGTACTTTCCCTCTCTTAGCTTAATGAAATTCTCACTTAATGGCTTAACTTTCCCCAGGGGCTTATTTCTCTTGGCCTTGTCCTTCTTTCTTGCCTTTCTGCTAGTAGATCCTATCTCAATACACCCTAATCCTTTAGTGTCATTTTGACTTTTGAATTCTAGTAGTTTAGGACTTCTTTGCTCATTCTTACCTAGCTCCCGTCTAAGTTGGTAATTCATGCTCTCCATCATTTTTGCAACCCTTAGGACCATCTCAATCTTGTTAAATATCCCAGTAATTTAAAAAGTGGGAGGAATACACACTTATTTCTATTTTTCTAGTATGGCAGCCATAGTTGCATTGGTTCCTGCTTTGATTGTCACTACATATCCTTCATGAGGAAATTTTATCTTCTGATGCACAGTCGAGGGTACCTCTTCTAAAGCATGGAACCATGGTCTTCCTAATAACAAGGCATAAGTAATTGGTATATCCAGCATGGTGAACTCAATGGTTGATTCCACAGGTCTTGTTTTAACCGGAGCTTGAAAAGTCCCCTCCACATTCTTAGTGCGGTCATTATAGGCTCTGATTATGAGGTTTGAATCTGATAAGCCTTCAACTTTCAAACCTAAGTTAGGTAAGATCTTTAATGGTCATACATTAATGGCTTAACCATCATGAACCATTTCAAAATTGGTTCTTTTCCCTTTTACTTCAGTTGGGATAAACAGTTCCTTATTATGATTTCTTCCTTCCAAAGGCAGGTCATCATCTGAGAAGGTTATCATCTCATGTTTCTTTTCTGTAACCTTTGCTACCATAGCCTTGGGTGTCGCTGTTGTTTTAATATTCATATTTGATAGAGCTTTCACTAGAGCTCTTCTGTGGCTGCCTGAGTGCATCAGTAGTTCCCAAATATTGACATTTGCCTTAGCCTTCTTCATTTGTTCCAAAATCAGGTTTTCCTTTTCCCCTTCTTCCGTTTCTACATCATCTATCTCTTCTTTTTTTGCTACTCTCTAAATATTATTTTCTACTACCTTATAATTCCTCCCACTTATAGTGACATGATTCACTTTGGGGTCATCACTCCACACATCCAGACTAACGGAACTCTCTTCATTATAGTCATACTAGATGTCTACAACTTCGATGATTATGTTCCTATTTTCATCCTTCCATACTTCTACTGTGCATGTTTTCGTTCCCTCTATGCTAAGCTTTCCCAGATGTGCCCTTAATAATTCCTCAATCCCCTATTCGAGAGTTAGAGACTCCTTATTCTCTTCTTTTGCTGGCCCATTACCAAGAGTATATCATTAGAAGTAGGCTTTGAATAGATACCCTATAATCAAATTTGCCTAAGGGCTGCCCTATAAATCCTCAACTTATGGTTTTTTTGAGGCTTTGGATTCTTTCTTATCATTAAAATCATCACCCCATCTTGAGGGCACAATTGATTCAACTAGGATATCTGTAGAGGGCGGTTGGGAATAAAACACCTTATAGTCAAATTTCCTTGAGGGCTACCCCAATAAATCCTTAACTCCTCTAGAGGCATAAGGAGATTCTCCATTAGCTGTAGGGTTTAAGTTTTTAAAAGAGTTTAGCACTTCTTCTTCACTTACTCTTGAGTTAATCATCATAGTGGTTGGTGGTGGGACATTTTGGTAGTCAAGGAAAGGATTATTTTTAGTGTTTAGGTTAGAGTTAGATTTTTCAGGGTCTATGATTTTTCTAGAGTCTATTAGGTTTTGGATCTTATGTTTGAGGTGAATATAGGTGTCTGTAGAGTGGCCAGCTACTTAGTGAAACTTGTAGTAGCTATTGGGGTCGTAGCCTAGGACATTTAGGTTAAGTGGTTTGGAGAAGGTTAAAGGTCAGAGTAAGCCTTTCTAGATCAATCGTTCTAGGACTTTGCAAAGTGGTTGGTTGAAGTTAGAGAATCTATGGGGTTGCTGAACTGTGTGCACCTCCATAGCTTGGCTAGTACTTCCCTATTGTGTGCCCTCGGTTGGGTAGTTTCGAGTTTTAGTGCTTCTAGAGCTTCTTTTCTTGTCATTCTTAATCTCTTCTGCTTACAGACCATCATCATACAGGTCTATGAATGTTTTAGGGTTCATCATTTGTAACCTCTTGACTAGATTAGGTGACATATTCCAAACTATCATCCTAACCTAATCCTTCTCGGCTAGCTTATTCTTCATTAGCCTTGCTTTATTCATAAATCTGGTAAGGAAATCAGAGAAAGATTCATTAGGTTTCTACTTTGTCAGTTCTATATCTCTAATGGACACTTCCAACTGCGTGTTATAATCATATTATTTTAAAAAGGTAGTACATAGTTCTTTCCAATAAGCTCTCATAGATTTTTCTAGCCCATGATACCAGTTTATAGCCATTCCCTTTAAGGATAACACAAAAAACTTAGTAATCACTACTAATGGTGCTTTAGTAGTGCTTATGGTTGTTGTGTACTAGCTAAGATGAATCCTCATATCTCCTCTCCCATTAAATTTCTACAGTTGTGGCATCTTGAACTGGTCAGGCAGCCTATCATCTTCCATTTGTAGCATGTCATCGAAGTCAAATGAATACCCCATGCCTTGTCCCCTAATCAACTCTTCCATCTTGGACATCTTCTAGGTTAGTGCTCGCATATGCTTGGACTCATGGTCATGTACCAGTTCAAGGGATTCTTTCTACCATGTAATTCTCGACATCCTCTAGCTTCATATAGATAGCAGATGGGTTTCCAATAGTAGGTTTCCCCACAACATTATTGGTAATAGGTGGAGCATCCACAACAGGTGGGACAGCAGCAACAACAGGTGGTTGTGCAATTGTAGGTGGTGTTATGATAGCAGCAGGTTGCATCAGTCCAGATAATGCTCGTCTCAGCTCATCTTGCATTATAGTCCTCATGTCAACCATCAGAGCTCCCTTGATGTCTTCTAAGGTTTAGTTCCCTTGATGTTGTTCCATTTATTTAGATTTAGGTGAAGTTGGTTAAGCTTCCAAGTAAAGTGGGTTGATAGGGCTTCTTTCTAGTCTATCCAATCTATTTAGGATTTCGTTTACTAAGGCTTTAGGACTTTGACTCGTTCTTCTTAGTTTGCCACCTTGTCATCCCCAAATGCGAAATGACCTTGACTTCGATGTATCTATGATGGCTATAAAACAAGGTGTTAGTATGATGAATGAGATGCATATATGGGTGATGCACGTGCTATGCAACAAGTAGCAAGTATTAATTAAGTGTACAACATACATCCTTCCAACCTTATTCCTCCCACACACATGTTCAATGGTGAGTATCTTATCCTAAGATTTTTTGTCTTGGTCTTAATATCAATGAGAGATATTAAGGACCGACGTGCATGCCATATCTCTTTTAAAGCATATTAAAGTATAGTAATAATATTTTTAGGAATAAAGGTCTATCCCAATCTTCATTACCTTAAGGGGCTTCAAAAGTATGGGCCTGGGCTTTTATAGATAGAAATACCTCATAGTAATAAGCATAAAAAAACATTTCTAAGTATAAAGGTCTAACCTAATCTTCATTGGCCCAAGTGGGCTTCAAACGTATGGGCCTAGGATTTTTAAGATAGAAATACCTCATGGCAACAAACATACAAGCAATTTGTGTAGATCATAGGGGAAGTAACAAAACCATTATATGTGGTTAGAGTTTGGTGAAAAGTAAAGGTTCTTTTAGCAAGATGCCCTCCTTTAAGACTTGAGTTATAGGCTAAGGTTAGAGGGGCTAACATCCTTTGCAAACTCAAGAGAATACTACCCCCTTTTAGGACTTGGGTTACAGATTCTAGTCAGATAAGCCCGGTAATCTCTCTTGAACCAAGTTAACGCTAAGAGTGATGGTTAGCCAGTTTATAACTCTATGAAGCTAATGGAATCATAAACTAATGCCATTGGTTTAATAGGGACATGCAAAATGAATGCAAGAATAAAATGATAATTAATAAATTAATTCTAAAGAACACAAGTAGAATCAGTATCTCTTATCCCCAGTGGAGTCGCCACTGTAGATGGCGGGGTTTAGTGCACGCCTAAGATTTTAGCAACCGCGACACTGTTTGAGCTCAAGGCTTTAGAGAACACGCTAACCATTATCATAAAGACAAGGCATGCAGATGAGGAGTTGCCACCCATGGTAATAACTGGGACAAATCGTTTTGGTGGTACTCAATTCTCTAAAAGAAAGCTAGCACAACAACTAGGAGATTTTGGGAATAGAATACTAACTTCTCTTAGTCTCATGTTTATTTAGAATTACTTTACAAATTACTATCT
Source organism: Mallotus nudiflorus (assembly GCA_947683625.1). Taxonomy (NCBI): domain Eukaryota; kingdom Viridiplantae; phylum Streptophyta; class Magnoliopsida; order Malpighiales; family Euphorbiaceae; genus Mallotus; species Mallotus nudiflorus. The sequence goes on from CANTUR010000107.1 coordinate 1,656,405, forward strand.
TATTCTCTAATTACATGTAAATTTATTTAAACCCAAATTAAACATCCATCTAACCCAAAAAAAAAAAGCAATAGGTCATAAAATTACATGTAAAAAATGTATAAAAAAGGCAGCGTCCCTAAGTTTAAACTAGATTAATTTTATTAATTTAAATTAGCTAATTTTACATATTTATTTACAAGTGAATTGGACTAGAGATGGACCTACATTTTAAGATAATTAATGAGTCTAAATCTACTTGTTTTAATTCTAAAAAGAGGGCCTAAATCTATTAATTTAAAAAAAAAATAGAAATTAATTAGTGGGATTAATTCTACTTAATTTTAAATTAAGTGATGTGATTCTAAATCTATTTATTTTAAAAGAAATAAAATTAATGGACTGAGCTAAGTCTAAATTAATTTTAGTTAACTTAAAAGTGGGCCTAAGTCTAAATTAATCTAATTGGGCCTAAATTGATTTTAAAATTAATTAAACTTAAAAATCCAATTTAAAAACTATTTATTAAATGGCTTAGAACCTAATGTGAATTGGGCCTAAAGAACTAAAAGATCCAATAACAAAACCTAAGCAAAATTCATAACAAAATTATATCAAACACAGGATTTATGTGATTTTCTAAAAAAAACCCTAAATCAATTTACTTGCAACCCTAAATTAATCTACACCCATCATTGATTTAATTGATTTTTACCCAATTGATTTTTACACCCAGTTGAACCTAAATTACTAATCAATTTTAGTGCAGAGAATATAAAATTCTACTATTTCTCACTATTGAGGCTATTACAAACTATTGTGCAGAAATTAAAATGAAATTAATTCCAATCCAAAAAAACAAATTAAAAGCATGTAGAAATCATAAATCCTAAATCCTATGGGGGTTTTACAGATCTTAATCCCTGACATTCCATGGACTCTTCCAATGGTCACTGCCCAAAATCATATATCTCTAATCTTATTCCCAGAGCATCATAAAGGAAGAATCAAAACCAAAAGACATAAAAAAAAGAATAATTAGTAACTACTCAATTAAGAAATAAAAAAAATAAAAAATCAAATCGAGAAAAAAGAAAGAAAGAGTAGAAGATGTTGTGCAAATGTTGTTTGAATGCCTCTCAGATTGGGATTGTCACCGTTTTGAGATTGACTCTGTTGTTTTTTCTTTCTTGATCTTCTCCACTTTTAAAAGAAAAGAACATATTTTTCTCAGTAGCTAATTAGGTTTTTTTCTCTAATTTTTTACAGACTTTACCTCTTTTCTCTCTAGCTAGTTCACTCGGTTTTCACAGCTTTCCTCTTTTGGCTTTTAAAGCCAAACCTAGCAACTTCCAACCATGCAGGGAAGTTGTGCTTTTCAATTTTTGAAATCAAAATCAAGAGATAGAGTTTTGAAAAAAATCAAAGACTCAGTACACACAAGGACATGTGGTGTCCTAGACCAATGAAAAATTAAAAAAGACAAAATCAGTGTAAAAAATTACTTTTAATAAAAAATCGGCATTCCATAATGTCAATTTTCATCCGGTAATGCCAGTTGGCATTATGTAATGTTGGTCAATATTATGTAATGCCGGTCGACATTACATAATATTGACCAACATTCGGTAATGCCAGTTGGCATTACGTAATGTTGGTCAATATTATGTAATGCCGGTCGGCATTACATAATACTGGTCAGCATTAAATGTCAGCCAACCCTTTTTTTTAAATTACAAAAAAAAGGTCCTCTGAAGTTTCTAATTTTTGCAATCAAATCCCCAAAAAATCAATTTTATAATTAAATCCATAAAACGTAGCAATTTAGTCCTTTAAATCGTGAAACTCGACAATAGAGATCAATTCTCAATTAGATTTTCATCATAGGGCCTTTGTCGCACGTGTCCACAATTGCATCCCGAAATTGGGTGCTTACAAAAATCCTAATTTAAATGTCTATAAATATATTATATTCTCTAAGGTTTTATACACTCTCATTATTTTGCCACTAAATTCATTTTCTCTCTTTTAGAAAACAAAACACATAGTTGTTTTTAATTCTTAATTTATGAGAAATCAAGAGAAAGTGCTAGCACATAAATATTCATTTTCAAAATCAAGGGTTGTTCATGTGGACACTTATGGAGGATGGATTCTTTTGGAGACGTCGCAAATCTGAACTACTAAATTAAAAGCTCGAGGTAGGGTGTCACTAGAGTAAACCTTCTCTTTTCCTTCCAGATTTCTTGCCTCTTATACGTTTATGGTAATAAAATGAAAACCCTAGATTTAATCAATTAATTGAATTACTTGGATCCGGGTTTGGGTTTGTGATTCAAATTTTAATTTTTCACTGCATATGGAATCTTGAAACCCAACACAATGACCAATATCACAAGAGACAGTCAAGACCATGAGCTAAGCACCTTTCAAGAGACAAGAGTCTAGTGGCCCTCATGAGCATGATCATGACTGTAATCACACTCCTCATCATAACCATGATAGGCAAATTTCCTGTAAAAGTTGTTTTAACATTAAATGAAGCTAGTGAAATATGGGAACAAATTTAATGACCTCTAATAGCTAGAATTCAAGAAGCAACTATAAAATTAAGTATGAAAACTTCATTTAAGAAGTTACACACTTTGATAACAACATTAAATTTATTCTTAGCTACTAAAAAACTCTCAATTTATTTTCATTTTTCTCATTATGAGTGATTGGTTGTGTGATAGAATTAGGCCTCTTTTTCATATATTTATTGGATTAGAATAGAAAGGAAGTGATATTGATTATATTTGTTAGTTAGTTTAAGTGTTTACCAATTGAAAACACTTGCTATTAGTTTGAGTTAAACCAAGAAAAACTATTGTTTGTAAGCTTAGGTGTTAGCCAAAATAAAACACCATTGTAATCAATCTCATAAATAGATTTTTAGGTAGTTGAAAATCCTAACTTGGGAAGTTAGGAGGAGAAATATGATTATTTTAATTTGAACTCCTAAATTCTTATGTCTTTACTTTTACTTTTACTTATACTTATTTATTACTTATTTGTTAATTGTCATTAAATTTTCTAATTGCCCTATTCATCTCCTCTCTAAGGCCTTTTCAATTAGCATTAAAGCTAAACTTTTTGGTACTTAATTATAAGAAGGTTAGATAATGGGTAATGAGAGTGTGAATTTTTCTACTTTAAAACCTTTCTTTGATAGGAGAGATTATTCTCATTGAATGTTTAAAATGGAACTATACCTTGATGGTGATCAAATTAGATTGTAGGAAGTAGTTCTTGATGGTTAAGATCATCCTAAAGCTGCACTTGACAATGTGGAAATTCACATTAATAGTACCTAATGGACTTAAAATCAAAAGGTAGTAAATTATAAAAACAAGAAGGCATGACTATCTAGTTTGCTTCTATGTCTAGGGAGGAAGCAGGCAATGTTCAACATTACTAATCCACTAAGAAAATTTAGGAGACATTTGAGAACCACTATGAAGGGAATGTTTAAGTTAGAAGCAAAAGGTTTAACTCCACGAATATGAGTATGAACTCTTCAAAATGAAGCCTGAAGAGTCTATCACTGAAATGATAAATAGGCCCAATGTACTTCTCACCACCTTAAAGAAACTTAGGAAGTAATATTTCAAGGAAGAAATCAACATAAAGATTCTAAGAATCCTCCATAAAAAGGATTAGGAATCTAGAGTTACTTCCATTGAAAAGGCTTATGACTTGTCAAAGCTTTCAATTGACATACTTATTGGTAAGTTATTGACATATGAGCTCACTTTAAAAAAAAAAGAGGATGAGAAAAAAGAAAAAAAAGAAAAGTATTGCCTTAAAGGCCTCACAAAAAGAAAGTGAAGAAGAGAGTCTTGAAGACTCTAGTGATGAAGATAGAGACATAACCATGCTCACTAGAAATTTTAAAAAATTCTTAAGAAGAAAGAACACCATAAGAATAAAAGAATGTAAGAAGGAATATGAAGAGCAAGGAGATGACTTACTATGAATGTAAGAAACTCAAGCATATAAGAAAAGAGTGCCTAAGGTTGAAATTCAAGAACAATAAGCAAAGAATAAGAGAAAGACATTCAAAGCTTTATGGGATGACTCCTCTAAATTGGAAAAGGAAAACGAGCAATAAGAAGTAGCCAACCTTTGCTTCATGGATTTTAAGGGCAATAATGAGGTACCATCCACTGTAATGATTGTGATGATGAGAGCCTAATTGTGAGAAAACTCATGCTTAAGTGTAAAGTTTATTTTCTAAGAAAAGGTTCTACAAGCATAAGTGCTCAAATTTATCTAAGGAATTTTGAGAACTTGAAAAAAGATTTTTCAAAACTTATTTTATCAAATGAAAAACTTGTTAATGATTTAAAGAATTCTCCTTCTTTAACTAAGGAACTCAAGAAGGATAATGATGAAAATCAAAAGCTTTTAAGAAAAGTATTAGAGTTAAAAAAAAATTCATTTTTAAGTTTAAAAAGGGAAAAGAAACTTTAGATAGTCTCCTTGAATCCTAAAGACTCCATAGAAGCACCAATGGATTCGTATATACAAATGGAACTTCATCCTTATTATCATCACATATTAAATTTGTTAAGGCTACTAGTGATTCCTCCTCTTCTATGTCTAAACCCATTGAGACTCAAGCTCTCAAAGCTAAAAAGTCTTAAATAACTAGAGTCAATGTTAAGTCTAATAAGACTCAACAAATCTTGACTTAAAGGTATAATGCATAAACCAAAAGACCTCAACATAAGTATGCTTGCATTGACACTAAAAGAAATTTTCTTAAGTATTCTACACCACAACACCATACTTACTCATGTATTTGTATGGCTCATATGCATCCTAGGTCATAAATATACTATAGGTATAAAGCTATATATTTCCATGCAACATTTGGGAGATATGCCCCTTAAAAGAAAAATGTGCATCATTCAAATGTGAAATATTCATATACTTTAAATCCTAAGAGATTTGCTAATGTGAGATGCTTTTATTATTTGACACTTGGACACACTAGCAATGTATGCTATTATAGAAAGTTGCACTTAAAATTATTGCCCTCGGACTATATTAATGCTAACCAACCTATACTAACTAAGGTTTGGGTTCAAAAGAATGTTTAAATTTTCTTTGTGTAGGTATGATTAAAATCCATAAAGAAGAAAAACAAATGGTATCTTGATAGTGGATGCTCAAGGCACATGACAAATGATAATGAGCAATTTACTAAGCTTAAAGCTGAGGATATAGGATGTGTTACCTAAAGATAGTTGGCATTAGAGAAATTAGCAACCCACAATCCTTATATATTCATTATGTTCTCTTGTTAGATAGCTTTAAACATAATTTGCTTGATATTAGTCAATTATGTGATATGGGCAATAAGGTCACCTTCTATCCTAAAAATTACTTTGTTAGTAATCTTATTGATTACAAAGCAATTTTTAGTGGTGAAAGAGTTAACAATGTGTATGTCATTAATTTTAATAAAGTAAGAAATAAATAATTTAAATGTCTCATGGCCATTTCACATGATGCATGGACTTGGCATAAAAAATTAGAACATGCTAATTTTGAGCTTTTAAATGATCATAGCAAAAGTGAATTTATGAATGGTTTACCCAAACTCAAATTCATTAAGGACAAGTCTTATTATGCTTTTCCAAAAAGAAAGCAAACTAATCTTCCTTTTACCTCAAAAATTAAGTGTCTACTTTTAGACCGTTAGAATTCATTCATATGGATTTGGTTAGTCCTACTAGATTACCTAGCTTAGGTGGAATGCATTATGCACTTATGCTTGTTAATTATTATTTTATATTTACTTGGGTGTGCTTCTAGCTTATAAGAATGATGCCTTTAAAGCTTTGCAAAGTTTTGCTAAAAGAGTTCAAAAGGAAAAAAAGATTTTGTATCTTTTCTATAAAAAGTCATCATAGAATTGAATTTGAGAATGAATTCTTAAAAAAATATTATGGTTAAAATGGAATTTTTCATGACTATTCTTTTTTTAGAACTCCTCAACAAAATCAAGTTATAGAGATAAAGAATAGAACTTTGGTAGAGATGGCTAAATCGAGTCATCATGTAGTATTTGATGAACCTAACCCACTTGATCCAACCTTTCTTGTATTAATGATGTTGTAGATGAATTTTTGGAGATGAACCTTTAAGAAAATGATGATAGTGAGCCCTTGGAACTAGAAGCTCCAAGTAAGAAAGAGCATGGAGACGTTCTTTAACTCACTTTGAAGGAGGAACTTCCCAAATATTGGTAATTCAAGAAGAATCATCCCAAAGACCTTATTATATGTAACACTTCAAAAGGGGTAACTACTAGATCTCATCTTAAATCTATTGTTAACTTATCCTTCATCTCTTAAATTAAGCCCAAACATATTAATAATCCATTATGTGATGAATTTTTGGTGCTTGCTAGGTAAAAAGAGCTTAATTAATTTGAGAGAAACAAAGTACAGAATTTAGTTCCATGGCCTAAACACATTATCCTATTATAGGCACCAAGTGGGAGTTTAGAAATAAGATGATTGAATAAGGCATCATAATTGGAAATAAAGCTAGGCTAGTAGCTAAAGGATATAATGAAGAGTAAGACATTGATTGTGACAAAACCTTTGCCCTCGTTGCAAGGTTAGAAGCTATTAAGATGTTACTTGCATTTGCATCTTTTATGAATTTTAAGCTTTATCAGATGGATGTGAAAAGTGCCTTCTTAAATGGTTTTATTCAAGAAGAGGTTTATGTTGAACAACCTCTAGGTTTTGAAAGTTTTGAATTTCCTAATAATGTCTTTAAAATTTCAAAAGCTTTATGCAGTTTGAAACAGGATCCTAGAGCTTGGTATGAAAGGTTGAGTAACTATTAGGGTCATTTTTCAAAATCCTGAGAGCCGATAACAAAAGAAGAAAAATATCTCACCATCATATGACATTGATCAACAATGATGATTAAAAGGTAAGTTTAGAGCCAATTGAAACATTAAAGCCCCACCCAAATACCAAACTAAACCTTTTTGAAACCAAAAATAACCTCAATAAAGAGGTTTTAATGATTAAGAGTGGGAAAGTCTGTGTCGAGTTTTGTTTATTAAGTTGATTAGTAAAGTCTTAAAAAGAGTATTTTTATGTCTGTATTGTTTATTTTTTAAATTGATTTTCAGTTTGGGATCTTCGGTTTAACCTCAGGAAGCTCTAAAATGAAAAGTTAAACTTTCGGAGGTCAAATCGAGTCTCTAGAGTTGAATTTCAGTTTGAAACTATATAGTATATAAGTGTAGGCCACTTGATAAAAAGTTAAAATTTTGAGCTCTGGCAATCAAATAAGGTCCCACACGTTTAGTAAAATAATGCACAATTCCCTAGAAGTAATGACCAAGCAAAAAATATTCTATTTTAACATTCTTGGTCAAGTGTTAAAGTAGGATTGATTATAGTATATACTTTTGTCTTTTAGTGTCAAATAATACCCTTTTTAGTTGTAAAATATTTATAACAATGCTACCAAGCCTTTATCTTTAAATAGAAGGTTTAAGGAAGTATTTTAGGGAGGAGAGCCTATGATAAGAGTGAGAAAATTATTGTAGCAAAAAAGTTAAAGTGAAATAATAAAAAAAAGAGAAAAATAGAAAAAGAAGCATAAATAATGCCAAAATAATCACTCTCCTCATCCACTCTCTTTCTCTTACCTTTCACTCCTTAATCTTTACTTAATTTCTAGCCTAAAAAATTGCCTAAACACTATTTAATCCCTCTATAATCCTAATACAAAAATCAAATAAAAAATAGCCAATGATCAACCTAAGTTCAACCAAGTACTCACTTGCCCCTTTTTGCTTTTGATCTCCATTTCTTCAATTCAATCTTTATTTTTGCTCTTATATTCTAAGGCTAAAACTTTTAAAAACTCATTTCCCTTTATCATGGGTTCAAATGCTTAAGTTTGGGGCTTTATTTTTCAATTTCAGTTTAAGAAAGTTAAGTTCTTCACTTGAGCTCAGGAAGAGATGGAAAGAATTGGCAAATGAATAGCCAATTAGCTATCCGTGGCCCAAATCTAACATCCACATTGAAATCTAGCTAGACAGAGGCTAAATCTAGCCATCTGTCTCCAAGCCCCCAATTCATGCCCTCTTTGCTTTGATATGATTCCAATGATGGTTTTAATGACTCATATACATTCTATAATGATCATACATCATTTAAATAAGTCTAAAAGGTCTTAAAATGATCAAATTAATATTGTTCTAATTTCTTTTCATTTTTAAAATATTTTTCTTTAATATACATCTTTTATTTTAAAAAGCTTTTGCATTTTCTTGCTTGCATTAGTTTTCATTGACCTTTTAGTTGATGATCAACATTGTGATGCTTATTGTGCATTCTTGATTATGATTTGATGATTATGAATTGATTTTTTACTAATTTATTGACATAATTTTGTGTATTTTATGCTTAAAACAATGTGTTGATTGTTGTGTATATGCATTGAATGAAATATATGCATTTGGATTGATCTTTTAACTCTTGTTGTGATTCTTATATGCACACTTTTTTTTTATTATTGTTGGTTGCTTTGATGATAATTTTGAGTCTCATTGGTGATTATATAAACTTGTGTGTAATTTATGTACATATTTGTGATTTATTTGTGCCTTTTGTGCATTTTATGATCTTAGGAGTACTAGTTAGCCATTAATGGTTAAATTGTTACTTCCAAAAGATCTAAATACAATTTATGTGTCCTTTATTAAGTTCTAATCAATATTTTCTTGCTTTGGTGGTTGATTTATGATAATTATGAATCCAATTTGTGAATATTGGGTCTCTTATGTGTATATAATGCATATTTTTGGTTTTGTGTTCAATATGTGCACTTAAAAGCATCAATTGATCATTGTTGATTAAATTGATGTATGCTAAGGTATTAATCATCATTTTTATGCTTCATTTTGACTTCTAATCATATTTTCTTTATTTTATCACTTGATTATTATCCTTAACCAATTTTTCTTCTATTATTGATTATTATTACTAACCAATTTCCTTATTTCTTGCTTTTTTGCATTTCATGTATTATCATGTGCCTTTTTCATATCACTATCGTGCATGTGAATCATTTTTAAATCTTTTAGGAGCATTTTTCATGAACCCAACATGCACCACTACTATTCTTGCAAGAATTTTGGAATTGCATCATGTTGCATGCACCCTAGATTTAATTAATGCTTGTGTGAGCATGCATTTGCATTTACATCATGCAATTTTCATATATGTCTCTTGTTACTCAATCTTAAGGCTCTCAATCTCTCAATTACTAACTACTAAAATTTATTTTTATTGCAATTTACTTTTTAAAATTTTTTTATTGTCCAAATATTATATATTGCCTATTTTATTATCAAGTTCCTAACCTCAATCTCTACACTTAATCTTCCATTCTTTACATTTTTTATGTCTAATTTAAATTTTTATGTTCATTTTATTATTAATTTCCTTTAATTTATTTCATTATTTACTCATAATTGTTTATTATTATCTCTACTCAAAATTTCACTTTATTTAAATTCATGCTCTATTTATCATTTATTTGCCAATTTTTCTTTAATTTGTAATCTCCACTTCTAATTCTATCTACTTTTTGCTTAATTTGTTATTTATTTGCTTTTATTTCAGTTTTATATTATCATATTTTATAATCTCTACAATTCTATTCTTTATATCTCTAATCTTATTTTTTTATATTTTTATGCTTAATATACAATTTTATACTTACTTTGTTATTTCTCTACTTTAATTCATTTATTATAGTTGTTTATCTTTTAGGATTAATGTCACTAATGGGCTTGTTTTGAGCTCTTCTTTTTTGGCATATCATTTTTTTGTCTTTCAAAATTGATTTTGTGGCGTTCTTCGTGTTTTTTATTTTTCATTTTGGCCATTTATCTAAAAAAATGCTCTATGGATTACGGGTTGCTTAAGCATTGGGTTTTCATCATGTTTTAATAGAATATGATGGTTTAACTTTAGTCACTCAGCCTCAAGCCAAGAATGTTGGGTATTACTCACTTTCCCTACTTCTGGAAGATATATTACAGCTGTCACAACGTTTTAAATCCATTTCATTTCTCAATGTGCCTAGAGAAGAAAATAAGGTGGCGCACTACCTTGCTAAGCGGGCTCTAAATTTAATTGAGGAAACTGTTTTAGTGGAAGATATTCCTTTAAATACTAGGCCCCTTGTAATAGATGATGTTTCTCATCTTTCACAAGTTAAAATATATTTTCTTAAAAAAAAAAAAAAGAAATACAAACAACAGTGTAAAATTCATGTAATCTTGATTTGAATTTTATGAGATTAAAAAATTAACTAATTTAATTATATTTTTTTAATAAATTTTATTTAAAAATTATATAAGTTATATATATTTTTTATTTTATAAATTGTGAATATAACTTGTCTTAAAATTAGTTATTATTATTATTATTATTATTAGTCTTGTAAAATTATTTTTGTATTATGCTGAGAATTATAAATTCAATTCTCCCCTCTTAATTTTTTTTTGGTCCTCTCAAGTTATTGCTTAAAGTAGACACATTTTTTTTGTTTGTTGTTGTTGTTTATTGTCTTTTAGTTATTATTTTTGTTGTTTCTTGTCTTTTTTGTTGTTTTCCAATTGTTGATTTTTGTTGATTATGTTTTCAATGTTGTTGATTTTTTTCAATGTTGTTATTTTTTATTTTTCAGTATTGTTGCTTTTTGTCACTTTTTTTATTTTTTAGTTTTTTTTTTCCATAAGAATTGTAAAACATGTTACATATTAATTATCAATAAGTTTAAGATAATTTTTTAAAAAAAAAACTTATTAGACATTTTAATAAATAAATCAAAGTAAAAAAAAATTCTTCTTCTTTAAGAATATAAAAGGGAAAAATTTTGTTTATTATTTATTCTTACAACAATTGAAGATCTTTATTGTTTGTTTTTACAACAATTGAAGATGTTTTATTATAATCATTCATTTGGAAAACAAAAGTTTCGATGAGAAAAAAATGTTGAGAAAAAAAAAAGAAAATGTTGAGGAAAAAAAGATAAAGACAGTTGATAACTTGGTTTCAAAACTCTTGAACTTGGGATCTTGTAAATGACCAACATAGCGCAAGGTGAGAGGTGGGGAGGATCCCCACAAACACTCCAATGCCTAAGTCAAAAAATAAAGAGAGAATCTAGATAGAGAAAGCAAGAACAATTAGAATATGAGAGAATAGGATGAATGAGCATGAGGGATATGATGTCCTATTTATAGTGATACTTAGACTTGAAAAGAGTAGGATTCCTCTTGAGATAGGAATCCTAAACCAAATAGGATAGTATTCCTTCTTTGTCTAGGAATCTTCTTGAGGTAAGGTCCTTTCCTTAAATGGATTCGGTTGCCTTCCCTTTTCGAGTAACCCTATTTAGGAAACAAAGTTCTTTAATTAAATAGGAATATATATATGCGGTATCAAGAGTCCCCCCTGCGGGTCTATCCGAATATTTATGTTCGACGTATCCGAGTCTACAAATGATAGAACATTCGTGCTTCTGTATAGAGGGAAAGTTTTTAGAGTCATTTCATTTTGATATGCAAGGGTGAGATGAGGTGGCCAACCTTAGTCACAGGGAAAGATAAAGCTCAATACCAAGTCTTAAAACCATCACATTATGGAAATTCCATCTAAACCTTAGAGTGTATAAAATCTATGAAAAAAAAATGTAATGGATTAACCCGTCAATGCGAAGGTAGCATGACGAAACTAGTCTTCATTGGAGTTTTGATGCTTGATGCATTAAAAGCATGACCCAAGTTTCAAACCACAATACTATAGAAGCGACCTGAGGGTGTTAGTTTCAATCACTAGACTAATGTGCTAGGCTTATACGCTTAGTGCGGGGATGCGAGACTTACATGCTCAGAACCTCAGTACTATAGAAGTGACCTAAGGGTGCTAGCTTCAGTCATTGGACTTTATCTTAGTGCATTAGAAGCATGTTCCAAGTGTCGTATGATCTTGGTGCATTAGAAGCACGGCCTGAGTGCTGGATAGTTTAACTGTCTTACAAATATAGCTTGAATGCCCATCCTTAATACGATAGAAGCAATATGAGGGAGCCAACTTCAATGACTGATCTTAATGTGTGAGGCATGGATGCTCGGAACCTTTGTTCTATAGAAGCGACTTGAGGGTGCCAGCTTCAGTTGCTGGTGGGTGTTGTTGGATCTTGCTATGCCGAGTATGGAAGAACGGCTGGCAATGGTGTACCTAGGTTAAGAAACATCTGTGTCGTCTTGACGCCTAGATTTTTGAAATTTGAATTGTGTAATCGTCGTGTCTTTTTATATGTCAGAAGATGAGACATTTCTATTGCCATAATAATGACTACTTGATTAATGGGTTTTATCATTTCCCAGACTGCCCTTAATAATGTGAGGAGAAATAAAGTAATTATGAGGGCAATTAATGGTTTGTTCTAGAGCCTTCTATTACTTTATAAATATCCCTTTGTCTTCGAGTTGATGCATTTTGCTCTTTTATTTTTTTAGTGTCTCATTTGCTTTACTACTACCACCACACTTCTTTTACTATGACTCTTTTATTTTATAACCAGGTGATCTTTTGCTTACTTTTTTCATTCTTGCTCAGTTTTATTTCGTAGATAATCTTATGGCACTGAAGAACAGGTTAGCTCTGATCTATTTGTTCCTAGGATAGATGAGGAGTTGTTAGGGTGGTACTAGAGGCGGTTTAACATTCCCGTTGATTATACCCTTCACACTGTGGATAGGAAGTTTAGGGCCTATATGCCTATGCTAGATCTCAGTAGGCTAGTAGTGTATTTGGCCAACTAGAAGGGCGCTTGAAATTACCATTAGATCCTTCTGTAAAAGGATTTCTGAATAGGTACAACATTGCGCCCGGTCAGCTTCACCCTAATAGTTGTCAGATTCTGATTGGGTTTATCCAGTTGATGCATGAAGAAGGTAGGGAACTAGACTTAGATGTCATGTAGTATCTGTATAGCATGACTAAGAAGAAGGGAGAACTGATGTTCTCCTTATCAGCTGTTCCCAACCATAGTATATTTATGAAGCTTTTGGATCTTCATAAAAAGTGGAGGCATAAGTTTTTTGTTATTGAGCACCCTATGGACTTCCTGGATGTTCGGCGAATATGGTATGATGAGTGCCACAGGGTAAAACGGCCTTCAAAACTATCATAACATGATACGAAGATGGTCTTAAGGCTTCATCTCGATGGTCTGGCCGAGGCTCAGTCGGTTGAGGACGTATCAAGGAGATACCTATGGAGAGTCTGTTTGGATACTAGTATATTTGGATTATCGAGAGGTATCATTCTGACTTGCTTTTTTATTTCTTCAGTTGTAGATGGCTCACTTTTTTGCTTTTGTGGACAGAATTCCACTTCTAGCTGATGAACCAGTAAGGCAAAAAGAACTACAAATCTCCTCCACCTCTTTGGATCCTGAAGTCCCTGAGGAAGCGATCGGTAATTCGAAGGGAAAGGTTGTAGTTGGGTCTTCCCGATCTAGCAGGAAAGGTCGACAAAAGAGACAGCTAATCGACCAAGGCTCAGATGTTGAGGAGTTGGATAAGGAGGTATACATCCAACGTCTAAGGCTTTCTGGGTGTCTAGATATGAGGGCGTGGATCTTGAATAAAGTGAAACCACTGAGTTCCTCGAATGCCAAGGTTCAAGATTAATATGCTGAGTCGCTGAAGCTATCAGCAGATATGAAATACTGGTCCGAAGGAGCTGTTCAGTTCAATGATCAGGCATTCCCTAGAAGTAAGTGAATGTCGTTTACCTATAACTTTAACGTGTTCTTGTATTAAGGGAATGACACAAATTTTTCCTTTTCACAGATGACCCAGGCTTTGTTGCTAGCAAAGGACTAGTATTTCTACCTTAAAAGTCAGTACAACTTGAAGGAAACGAAGGTTAGAACAATAGCAATTGATTTTAAAAAGAGGCTGGATAGTGTAAAGGTAGCACTAGAGCTCTACCAGAGAAAATATGCAAAGGCAAAATCTGAGGCTGAGGCATGCTAGAAAAATGTTACTAATCTAGAGCACAATTAGCGTCAGTTGACCAAGAGGATCAAAGAGCAAGATTCTTGGATCACAGATTTGGAGAAGAAACTATATGAGGTTGAGAAATCTCTGGAAAATGACAAGAGATTCCTACCAGAGCATGGTGGGAGGATTTCTCAAAGCTTACAGGTCTGAATGTATGAGGATCCTGCTCTCTTAGAATCTGGAGCTAGACTTGGCTGATCTAGATAGGATAATGCTGGCTGATTTAGCTAAGATTCCTCTTGAAAAGGATGCTCAGCAAAAGGCCACTTCCCTTCGTGCGAGGAATGTTTCTAGATCACCTGAAGGGTCCTTTGCGGAGCTTCCAATGCTTATCAATGCTACTAATGCTATTCCCCCTCTCGTCTCTGAGCCTGATGGTTTGGATGTACACTTAATAGAATAGAATTTTTTTTTGTAATTGACTTTTGTAAGACAGTTGTTTCTTTAATGAATAGAGATGCTTTATTTGATATCATTCAAAGTACATTTATTAATAGTACTTTTGGAGGCAATCTAAGTTCCAAAATCATGGTAGTTCCTTGCCTTCTCTATCTTTTAATTTATATGCCCCTTTAGATGTGTGTTCTACAACCAGATAAGGGCCTTCTTAATTAGGACCCAATTTTCCAGTACCAAAGTTACCTTTACCAGTATCTGCCCTTCTAAGTACCCAATCACTTACCTTGAACTATCTTGGATGACTACGCCGGAGATGATACCGTGCTATCTTGTTCCTATGTGCTTTAGCTATAGCGGAAGTCCATTCTCTTCTTTCTTTTTATAGGTCCAAACATATTCGATTGTCAATATTATTGATGTCTTGATCAAAGTTGCAATTGATCCTGTAACTTAGTGAACCAATCATTACTGGTATTACTGCATCCATGCCATAAGTTAACCTGAACGTTGTTTCCTCTGTGGATGATCTAGGAGTAGTCTTGTAGGCCCAAATTATGTTGTTAAGTTCTTTAACCTAGTTACCCTTTTCTCATCGAGTCTCTTCTTTAACCCTTGCATGATAGTTCTATTGGTGACCTCTATTTGCCCGTTTGTCTACGAGTGAGCTATTGAGGTAAAGCGAAGCTTTATTCCAAGGTCTGAGTAGAACCTTCTAAACTTCTCATTATTAAATTGCTTTTCGTTGTCCTTGATTAGGGTGTGAGGTATGTCAAATCTGTAGATGATTTCTCTCTAGAAAAAATGTTGAATTCGAGCTTCTATGATGGTTAGAACTACTTCCACTTCTACCCACTTTATGAAATGGTCTATAGCCACAATTAAAAACTTTTTTTTATGAAGTGGAGGTCGGGAAGGGACCCAAGATATCCATTCCCCACATGGCAAAGGGCCATGGGCTGCCGATCGAATGTAGGGGGTAGCAAGGCTTGTGATTGAGATTAGCGAATTGCTGGCACTTATGACATTCTTGAGTTAATTTTTGGGCATCATTAGACATGGTAGGCCAATAATATCCTTAAAAAACTTTCCTAATTAGTATATAGTGGGAATCATGCGCCCCATAAATTCCTTCATGGATTTCCTTGAGTATGTAATTCCCTTCCTTTAGGGATACACATTTGGACCAGGGGTATAAAAGGGATTTCCTATAGAGCTCCCTGTGATGGATAGAGTAGTGAGCTCCCTTCATCTTCAGTTTTTTATCTTTTAGTTTATCTTCTGAAAGTGTTCCATGTTCTAGGTATTAGACTATCAGTCACATCCATTCCAAGATTTCCTATACTTTTATGATATCAGGGTCCTCAGTACTAGGTTTTGTTAATGGTTTGGTGAATTCCATACCCTTAAACACTTGGTTTTCTTCAGTTGTCAATTTGGCTAGGAGGTCAGCCTTAGAGTTTTCATGTCTGGGTATTTGGACGATCTCTCATTGTCTTCCATTTTTTTCAATCTTCTTTAAGAGTTGCATAACTTTTCCCACATATCTAACAATGCTTGGATCCTTGATCTAGAATGTCCTATTGACCTGGTTCACCACTAGTTGAGAGTCTGAGTGTATTGTAAGGTATTCATCTCTGACTTTGACAGCCAACTTTAATCCTATGATGAGTGCCTCATATTCCGCGGCATTATTGGTTGTGTTGTGTTGTATTCGAACTGCATACTGAATATGGATTTTATGTGATCCCTTAAGGATAACTCCAGCACCAAATCCTTGAGTGGAGGATGCTCCGTCAACATAGAGTTTCCATTCTGGTGCCTTGGTCATGGTGAGGTCTTTCGGCATCATTTCTTGAACGAAATCTACTAACGCTTAAGCTTTCACTTGCTGATGGGGCTTATAATCAATGTCAAATTCTCTAAGTAATATCGACTATTGAACCAATCTGCCCGAAGTCTCAGGCCCATATAAGATTTTTTATAAGGGGAAGCGGGATCTAACAATGATGGGATGAGCTTGAAAGTAGTGTTGGAGCTTCCAGGATGCATGGACAACGATCATGACCAGCTTATCCAATGTTGAGTACCGAACCTTAGATCTTTAGAGTATTTTGTTGATGTAATATACCATGTTTTACTGTCTCTTTTCTTCTTTTTCTAGTATTGAAGTTATGCATTCTTGACCTACCAAGAAATATAAGTATAGTGTTTCCTCTAGGACCGGCCTGCTAAGTTGAGGTGGTGAGGACAAAAATTTTTTAACATCTTTAAAGGCCACCTGTGAATCTACAATCCAAACAAATTTCTTAGAATTTTTTAAAGCTCGGAATAGTGGTAGACACCGTCTGGCTGAGCAAGAGATGAAACGTCATAAAGCCGTGATTTTTCCATTTAGCTTTTGTAACTTGTGGATAGTCTTGGGGGCTTTCATGTTGAGAATGCCTTCCATTTTTTCCGAGTTGACTTCAATACCTCTATGGGATATCATGAATCCTAGGAATTTGCCAACTTTGACTCTGAAAATGCAATTTTTTGGATTTAGCTTGATCATAGACTTACTCAACAATTAAAGGACTTAATCCAGATCCGTTAGGTGTTGTTCTGCATACTTGATCTTAATAATAATGTCATCCACATATACTTCCATATTTGTCCCAATATGGTCCTAAAGTACATGGTTCATCATTCTCTAATATGTTACTCCGACATTCTTTAGTCCAAAGGGCATCACCTTGTAGGTGATGAAAGATGTTTTCTCTTGGTCTTCCATCTTCATTGGTATTTGGTGATATCCTTATGCAACATCAATAAAACTATATAGTCTGTGGCCAGCAGTGGAGTCTACGAGCTGGTCAATTATAGGTAGTGGGTAGTTGTCCTTGGGATATGCCCAATTAAGGTTAGTATAGTCCACACACATCCTATACTTTCCGTTTGATTTCTTGACAAGTACCACATTGGCCACCCATTATGGATGAGTAACTTCTTCGATAAACCTGGCTTCTAATAACTTCTTCATTTCCTCAGTGATTATCTTCTACCTCGTATATGCAAAGGTTCTTTTCTTCTAGATCATTGGCTTCGACCTTGGTCTGATGTTCAAGCTATGACAGGCAACTTGGGAATCTACCCCAATTATTTTAGATGCTCGAGAAGTGAAGTGTTCTGAGTGTCTAGTGAGGACTTCCCTTATTCCTTGCTTGGTGTTATAGTCGAGCTCATTACTGATCTTTACCGCTTTCCTATCAGCAATTTGCAATGTTTCAATGTTATTGATCGATTGTGGTCCAACGCCTTGTTTCTCTATTTCCCACGTTTCTAAGGGGAAGGCCTCTATCTGAGGCTTTAAGGCTATCTAGTAACATTGTTTGGCCATATGCTAATCTCCATGGATAGTGAGAGTTCCGCCCTCGACTGAAATCTTTATAGTTAGGTGTTAGATACTTATGACTGCATCTACTTCATAAAGCACTAATCGTCCTATGATTCCATTATATGCCAGTGGGAGATCCACCACATTGAATAGGGTTTTAATAACTTTTGTTTCTTCATCGTCCTGATTTCCAAATTCTAGATTTAACTCCACAATTCCCATTAGTTGTATAGTCCCTCTATAGAAGCTTGTAATGAGATTTTGGATGGCTTTTAGGTTGGTAATGGAGCCTCCCATTGCTTTTTAAGCATTCTACAACAATGCATTGGTGGCGCTTCCGTTATCAACCAATAACCTCTTCACCAAATAATTTTTAATGTATGCATTTATCACTAGGGCATCATAGTAGGGATGACCAACATGGAAACCATATTCTAAATTAAATACAATCTCTCTTTTTTTTAAGGCTGGCCTTTCTCCACGGCTCCATTTAGGTTTCTTCTCAGTGTTTTCCCTACCAATAATCATGTTAATAATGCCAGCCGGCTCATTCTGAGCTTTCTTTGCTTCTAGCCTATCTCGCTCATAAGCTTCTAGGTTCCTACTCCCTCTGGAAGTGTTATAACTTGAGTTTTTAAATATTTTTATATTGTATCGGGATATGCAGTATTAATAATTTTTAATATATATATTTAATTATTTAATTATTTTGTTAATAATTAATGTTATTTTATGTTTATTTAAAAATTTCTACGTAAAAATTATTCTGAAACCTATTATTTTGGAAAATAGCATTTAAATAAAAATTTATTGTTTAATATTATTTTATTTTAACAAATTTTATTGTTTCATGCATCATTATTTTGTATATTAATATATATACATATACATGCATATATATATATATATTAATATTATAATTATTAGGGTTATTTTTATATATATGTGTGTATATATATATATATATAAATGTATATAATATTGTGTGGTGTGTGTTTAATGTGTGTATATTATTATTTAATTATATTATTAAAGTTAAAGTTTTAATATATATATATATATATATATATATATATATATATATAAAATAATAAAACCCATATTCTTCCTCACACCCCCGACGCCCCCATCACCCCCCTCACCTTTGCAATGCCAATCAGAGGCCATCAGCGTGTCTCTTGGTGTGCCACCATCTTCTCCAGTAGCTCCGCCGTCCCTGTCACCTTCTCCGATGCCGTTTGTGGTCTGTGGAGGCCAAAATAGTCGAAACTCGTCCTTCCTCCATTCAAGGCATTTTCAATCACCAAATCCGGTGGTTCTGGTGCCGTTGAGCTCTTAAAACTCCATAGAAGCCGATTCCAAGCTCCTTGTAGCTTGAAAATTTGATTTGGTAAGGATTTGAGCTTGATTTCAATTTTGGCCTCTTTTGTTTCTTGATTTTTTTGAACTTCAATTTTTGATATTCAAGCTTAATTCCTTCATAAAAGTTGATTCTACTAGCTCAATCTACATCCTAGAGTTTTTTTTTGGAATTTTTGGAATTTATTTTGATTTTTGTGAATTTTGATTATTTTATTATTATTTTCTAATATTCGTAAATTAATTAAATAAATTGTGAAATTGTGATTTTTAGTGTTTGTGTAGGTTGAAGTTAATTTTAGAATTTAATTTATAATTTTTGTGGTTTTTGCGTAATTAATATAATTTTATTTAGTTTATGTGAATTTTGAAAATTTAGGTTAAATATATATTTTGTTAAAATTAATTGGTTAATTGAGTATAATTATTGATTTTATTGAATTATATGTTGAGAAAATAATTTTAGAATAAGTATATAATTTTTAATGAATTTTTGAGTAATTATAGTATATTATGTGAATTATTATACATTAGGGGTATTTTGGTAATTTGGTAGTACTATTAGTTGAATATTAAGTTAAATTGGTTTTAATAATTATTTGAGGTATACAAATGATTTTTTACAAATTATTTACTATTTTTAACTAATTAAAACTATTTTTCAAAATTTATTTTCAAATTATATATAATACACTATTTTTGTTAATAAATGGGTTTTTAGTAATTTTTAGTATGTTTTTGGGCTAATTGAGTAATTTGGATTTATAAAATGAATTTTTATTAATATTTGTGAATTTATTGAGAATTATCAATTTTTAATAATATTATATTAATATTAGGGTTTTAAGTAATTATCGGTTATATAATTATTTTTAATGTTTAAATGTGTAAATCGCTATATTTTGGTATAAAAGGGTATTTTTGGTATTTATGAATTTTTAATATATTTTGTGTATATCTTATGAATTGTGAACCTTGGTCGGTGAAAATTACAATTGAGGTCCGACCGAGGGGTTTTGAGGATTCTATATTCGAAGTATGTTTTTCTTGCAGGATCGGCTCTACTTTTTAAGTAGAGAGATGTCTATTTTACAGAGGAGGTTCTATCGAATTTTCAGTAGAATTCTCGTAAAATGTGACATTTGGTCAAATTCTTATTATTTGTCTGTGTCTAGAATTCTAGATCAAGTGTCTAGAAGTTAAGTTAGATTTGTTCTGATTTTTGTATTATGATTATTTGTTTAGTTGCGTCGAGACCGAGACCTAGTGGACCAGACCCGTCGGACCCATCTCGTGGAGCGCACAACTGTGAGTTGTTATTTTATATATACGTGTATTTAGGTTGCATATTTTAGAAATATATGTTTTAATTGCATGATTTATGCATAAATTGCTTTAGTAAATGATTAGTATGTTTTAGGTATATTTTTAGTATATTTTTGGTATACTTTGAAATAAATGCATGTTTTATTCTTGATTTATACCTAAAATATTTTTAAGTATATGTATAGTTTATTTTTGGTTTATTTTATAATTGAATTGAATTTATCTGACATATATATACTCAAAATATACTCAGTTTATTTTTAGTATATTTCTAGTATATATATGGTTTATATTGCCATTCAAATTAATATCATGCATTTTACGAATGTATGAGTTTATTTTAATGAAAGATATCAATATAACGTGTTATCTAGTGGGCAACACTAGGACTGAGTACGTACCGGTATGACAATGGATTGTATGTTAAATTACTAACCTATTTATGGATTACGACGTGATTGATTTGACTTGATTGATGTGAGATGTGATTTGAGAGTGTGATTGCTAGAGCTCGGTTGACCAAGTGTCTCAGGGCCAATCACACTGACAGTCAAACTGTTGGAGCTCGGTCGATTTAGTGTCTCGGGGCTAGTCTACTGTCCAAATGAACTAAGTGAATTTATTTGGAATAAGTGAGCCTGTATGGCTAAAGTGTTGTCTAATACTATTTGAGGTTGCAATCATTTAGGGTTCTATTTAATCCTTCATAAACTGATATTTTTCAGTATTATATATAAAGTGATTTCAGCATCTGTGTGTACATGCCTCCATATATATATATATATATATATATTTATTATATGCATATGTTTGATTGCATTTAACATATAGGAGATGCATGTATATATATTATAACAATTCACTCAGTGAGGCTTGACTCCCTTTTGTTGATATTTTTTTCAGGAGAGTCTTCATCCTCAGACCTTAGTAGCAAGCCTGTATGCCAGATTTCTTCTGCTCTGGCTTTATTATGTAAATTGCTTACATGAGTTTAGTTTGTATTCTAGACACTGCAGTAGTTGTTGTACTTTAATTTGTCGTGAGCTGTATTTATATTTATGCATGTATGAGATTTAAATTTTAGAATGTTAAACTAAAAATTTATACTGAAGAATTTTGTTATATATATATGAGATGGATTTTATGTTATTTAAATGTGTTGAGGAATTATTTTTTTTATTATTTAAGATTTAATTTCCGTTGAATAAATATTTTATTTATTTTATTATATTGCATGCTTTTATTTTTTTAGGCTTGCTACGGGTTCCGGATTCGAAAGAATTCTCATTCCCTAGCGCTAGTCATGACTCCCTGTTTTGGGTCATGACCCTTTGTTTTGGGTCGTGATAAGACGTGTTCGTGAAATTGTTGAGTTTACCATTATGTACCAGTCTTTCTATGGCATTCTTCAGTTCTCTACAGGCCTTAGTGTCGTGCCCATATTCTCGATGATATTGGAAATAATATCCCCTATCTTGCATGGATCTTGGGCTTGGGCTTATTATGCTTGTTGGGGTAATTCCTATACCATTATGTTTGATCCATATGAGGATTCTGGATTTAGAGGTATTTAAAGGTGTGTATCTATTTGCATCCCTGTTAAATCTTTCTACCGAGTTTCTAAAATTTATTTTTGGGAAGCTTTCTCATCTGGATCTTGATCTTTCATCTTTGTTTGGTGGTTTTTCCTCTTCCCTTCGCATCATTTTATCTTCATCTATCTTTATCATTTTGATCACCATAGCCATCACCTCCGCAAAAGTGTCAAGTTCCTTTATCATTATCTTATCTTTGAGCTTTCCGAGCCTAATACCATTTTTCAAAGCTTTTATAGTAACTTCATCTACAAGGTTTTCAATCTGCATGGCTACATTATTGAATCGATTAAGATAGCTTCGTAGGGACTTATCGGCCTCTTATCGGCACATTCGAAGATCGTTGATGTTTTTGGCAGAGGGGATGTTAATGATGAACATGGTATAAAAATTTTATGCCAGATCCTCGAAAGAGGTGACAGAGTTCTCTAGGAGTCGATGAAACCATTTTTAGGCGTTCTTTGTGAGTGTGCTTGGGAAGACCCTACACATGATTCCATCGTTCATATTCTGGAGCAACATTCTTTTTCTAAATGCGGATATGTGGTTGACAGGATCTCCAGTCCCATCATATTGATCTAGTTGTGGGATTCTAGACTTGGTAGGGATCTCTGTTTGGACTCTCCTTCTTATGAATGGCGTTCTGCCTTCCATAATACATTCATCTTCTTTCTTTGGTCTTGTACGGTCTTTATGTATAACCTCTTCTACCTTCTGAGTTAACTTCGAGTCATCGAGAGCCAGAATTGTTGAACTACAATCCTCTTTTGGTACTTTACTTTTCCTCGTGTTCACATCAGGTATCTCCAAAGGTGTCATGTTGTTGTCTATATGAGCCGACCTAAGGTTGCCACTTTGAATTAAGGTGTTCAGTTGTTATTGCATTAGGGCTATCTGAGATTGGATATTTTGTATCATGGCTTCCTTGTTAGTTTAGGTGAGGTTGATTGTTTGGGTTATAGTGTTTAGGTTTGGTATAGTTACAGCTGGTGTATCTGTTAAGCTTGAAAAAGGTATGAAAGGTATTAGACAATGATGGTGTTGCAATGGAGCATAATATGAAAAGTCAGTGCCCGAAGCTAGCCAGCCCAAGGTATTTCCAAGAGGTAAGTGCGTATTTCCGGATGAAGGTCAGACATACTAGAAAGTTGTTAGAAGCACTGCTTTTGGTAAAGGTGTTGATAGATTAATTGGAGGAATGAACGAGAGTCAAGAGGTTAATGTGAGTTTCAGGAGTTGAGATTGGCGGTGAGCTGGAAGTCATAGTGTCAATGTCTTAACTTAGCAGATATACGAATGACTTTTTCCCAAGAGTTCCCATAGACGGTGCCACTTGATAACTTTTTTCCGAAACTCTTGAGTTTGAGATCCTGCAAATGACCAACAAAGGGCAAGGTGAGAGATGGGGAGGATCCTCACAAACACTCCGATGCCTAAGTTGGAAAACAGAAAGAGAATCTAGAGAGAGAAAGTAAGAATAATTAGAATATAAGAGAATAAGATGAATGAGAATGAGGGATATGAGATCCTATTTATAGTAATACTTAGACTTGAAGAAAGTAGGATTCCTTTTGAAATAGGAATCTTAAACCAAATAGGAGAGTATTCCTTATTTGTCTAGGAATCTTCTTGAGGCAAGGTTCTTTGCTTAAATGGATTTGATTGCCTTCATTTTTTGAGTAACCCTGTTTAAGAAACAAAGTTCTTTAATTAAACAAGAATATATATATATACAATATCAACAGTACCTTAAAAATAAAACAAATGTTGAGCCAAAAAAATGTTGATTGTACTTTAAAAATAGAAAAAAATGTTGAACATGAAAAAAATTGAAAAAAAAAAAAGATGAAAGCAGTAAAAAAAATGAAGACGGTAGAGAAATTGTTGAGAAAAAAAAATATTGATAAAAAAAAGATGACAATACCTTAAAAATAGAAAAAAAAAAAAAAGTTTAGCAAAAAAAATTGAGAAAAAAAAAAGACAATACCCTAAAAATAATAGAAAAAAGGAAAGTAATCCGCATTTGAAAGAAAAAAGTTAGGAAAATTAGTTTTGAAAAAAAAAAAAGTTAATTTTGAAAATTTTTTTAGTCAATGTAACTTTTAATAATATTTTTAATTTTTGGTTTATTTATGAAAAAATCTTTTATCTTTTATTTATTACAATTGTTGTATTATTTCTTAATTCTCAATCACTTTCTTTTGATTTTTTTTATTATTTATTGTCTTTTATTTTTCTTGAAATAAGACTTTTATTAACAAAGAAGCAGTAGGAATATTACAAAGCCAATTCAAGGGAACGGAGTCAGGTAACACTAATCAAGCAACCCAATCAGCAGCCCTATTACTAACTCTTTTCACCCACACAAAGTTACAATTAACAAAACAAAAAAGTCTTTTTAGCTAAAATAGTTTGAATAAGATTTGTAATACTCCAATGAGACTCCTGCACACTTAACAAAGCTCCATAAGCCAAAAGAGATTCTGTTTCAAATATACAATTCTGGTACTGGTGAGATATTGCAATCTCTACTGCCAATAGCAATGCTTCCACTTCAGCTACAAGAAGAGAATAGATCTTCTTTTGAGCAGCTCCAAAGATAAGTTTGCCTGTGTCATCTCTAATCAGCACCGCCAATCCTACATATCCTGATGATGATTGAAAGGAAGCATCAATGTTAATCTTAGCAAAGTTACTAGGAGGAGGAATCCATCCAACTACAATACTATTATGATTTAAATCGGCTGTGGAGCTGGTAGATGATATGCTGATATGTTCTTGACTTTCTTCAAAAAGCGTCTTATATATATGATCATGCAAATGACAAGCTTATTGGACAGTAGCAATAGGATTAGGAATAACCTTATTGAAAACAAAAGAATTACGAGATTTCCAAATTAACCATCCAAGCATCAACAATAAAGCAAACTTATCATCCTGATTACGAAACAGATTAGTAAGTTGCTCCCACCAATCAGACATGGAAACATTAGACTGAAAATTTGGAACATATGCTAATGGAGAAGCAAACCAGGTTGCTCTAGCATGATCACACTCAAACAAAAGGTGATGAACATATTCCTCATGCTGATTGCATAAAGGGCAAACCCTTGAATCTACAATCCACCTAAAAAACAGAACCTCTTTGGTTTGCAGCAAATGATTTAATACCTTCCACCAAAACATTTTAATTTTTAGAATAGTGTGACTATGCCACAATCTTTTCCAAAATACCAAAGAGTGAGTTGGCTATTGATTTCGCAAGCTTATATCTTGATTACACAGGTACAAACATGCTGGCCTTCCAGACACAGAACCCTTCATATCAAAATGCCAAACAATCTTATCAGAAACAGATTGATCTCCTAATGGGATCTTTAATATCTGATCCACATCAAGTGGATTGAATATTTTTTATTAAATTATCATTCCACCGTCTTTGAAGGGGACATATTAAGTCCGAAACAAGTAGAACCTAGCAATCAGCTGGTCTATTAGTGGTGACTTTAAAATCATGAGATTCGGGAGTCCATCTATCATCCCATATAGATACAAGACGACCCTTGCCAATGTTAAATCTGAATCCTAGCAATAGAAGGTCTTGGGTTTTGATCAAACTAGTCCAGCCCCAACAAGGACGGGCTGTCAGCTTTGCATTAAGAAATGATGAGTGAGGAAAATAAATTGTTTTCAACATTCTAGCCCATAAGGACTCAGAATGACTCATGATTCTGTCCACCTTTTTGCAAGCAAGGCTAAATTAAACTTATTAAATTCCTTAAACCCAAGCCCTCCATTATATTTTGATCTAGCTACAAGGCTCCACTTAGCTAAATGAAAAGTCCTTTTAGTAGGGTTGCCACTAAAAGTTAGAGATTAGAGAGTTGAGTTTTTAGCAAAAACCTATAGGCAATTTAAAACACGCCATAGCATAGGAGGGCATTCCTGTAAGGATAGCTTTAACTAACACTTCTTTACCTGCTGGTGATAAAAATCTATGCTGCCAAGCTTCAGTTTTTTGCTTTATTCTCTCATTGAGAAAGTTACGAGCAGCCTTTTTTTATCTACCCCAAAATACAGGCAGTCCCAGATATTTTTCAGTACCTCTAGAGGGATCAACACCAAACATAGAACACAGGTTCTGCCTAACATTCATAGGAGTCCATCTACTGAAATATACACTAGATTTGTCAAAGTTGATTCTTTGCACTATTGCACAACAATATTTATTTAAAATGTCTTTAAAGCCAAAATTTCCCCTTCAACCCCTCTTCCAAACACCAATGTATCATCTGTAAACAACAGATGACTCAAAGGCTCACATCTTCTATTAAATTTAAACCCACAATCACTATAATGCCTTAGAAGATTGGACAAAGCTAAAGAAAGAACATTGGAGATCATAATAAACAAATAAAAGGGGAGTGGGTCTACTTGTCTCAACTCCCTTGATGGATTAAAAGACTTGGAGGGACTTCCATTAATTAAATGGAGTAAGAAACTATGGTAACACATTGCGTAATGAGTTGAATAAAATGAGAATGGAATCCCATTTTGTGCAAAAGTTAAGCCAAAAAACTCTATTCAACTTGGTGATAGGCCTTACACATATCAAGTTTAAGAGCAAACTGAAATTTAGTCTTACTAGAAGAGATATCTAAAGCATGAAAAACCTCATGAGCCAAAAGCAAATTATCATGAATCAGCCTTCCAGGTACAAAGGCAGCCTGACATTCATGTATCTAGCTAAACAAATGAGGCTTTAATCGATTAACAAGAACCTTAGATATAATTTTATAAACAAAATTACAAAGACTAATCGGCCTAAATTGCTTAATTTCCGAAGGATTAGAGGTCGTAGAAATTAACACTATAAAAGTCTTATTCCACTCTTTGAGCATATAGCCATTATAAAGAATGTTCTAACAACACTACATATTGATGATCCCAAAATATGCCAAAATTTATGGTAAAAAATGCCAGAAAAACCATCCGGCCCTAGAGCTTTATTAGGGCATCTCCAATGGAGCGCCAAAATGCAAAATGACGTTTCTTATGCCCTCCAATGCGGCATTATATGCTGCTGAATTTTGCATAAAATCCTTGTTTTGATGCATATATGCAGCCCAAATTTATTTATGCATTTGTATTTTTTTAAAAAATTTCAATAACAATCATTTTTCAACATTTGTTTCAATATATTACAAATAATTTTGTTCAATTTAATCAAAATTTATATTATATTTAACATATTATTACTAAATGCATATAAATTTGATTTAATTATTATTATTTTTACTTAAATAATATTAATATTGTCACTAAAAATAATATAAATTTTTTATTTAAATAATATAAATTTTTTAATTAAATAATTTATTTACTTAAATAATATTAATATTTTTTTACTTAAATAATATTAATATTTGGATAGAAAAAATTTAACAACCATATATTTGCATTAATTTAACAACCGATTTATTTTAATGTCTTTTAGTTCTCTTCAAATATTATATTATTTAATTTTAAAAATATGTGGATGTATCTATATTATTTATTATTAAAATATATTATTTATTTTATTCATATATTATTTATTTTTAAAATATATTCAAATAATAAATTTTATTATAAATAAATATATGAGTGTCTATGATAAGTATTGAATAAAATATGAGTATAATATAAAATGTATAAATAATATAATATTAGTATTGGATAGAAATATGTGAAGAATATTCTTTTTAGAATTGAAAATGAAGTAATATATTAGAGTAAATTTACTGCAATAAATGCATTTTAAAGTAAAATTTATTATATTTTGAAGTTTTGGATTGGAAAAGTAAAATTTATTGTATTTTAAAATTTTGGGTTGAAGATGGCGTTACCACTAAGTCAAAAGTGGCTCTCCTAATCTCCTCATCCAACAAAGGAGAGAGAAGCAATTCATTCATAGAGTTAGACACCATCTGAGGAACACTATCAAGAATCTCATCAGCATGAGAAACATTAGATGTCGTATAGAGCTTAGAATAAAAATTACAAATTTCAGCTCTAATTAACTACTGATCAAGCAACCATCGGCCCTCACTATTCTTAAGACATAGTATTTTATTAAATTGTCTCCTTTGGATAACAGAGGCATGAAAGAACTTAGTGTTCTTATCTCCCTCTCGAATCCATGACACCTTAGATCGTTGATGTCATAAAGCTTCCTCTTCCTTGTAACACTGTAATAGCTCTTTATGAAGATCTCTTGAAAGATCTTTATTATATAGCATATTACTATTCAACTGAATATTATCTATATTAGCTTGTATGTTTTGAATTTTATGAGCTGCATTTCCAACAGAATTCTTACTCCACTGTCTAAGAGTAGCTCGATAACTATTTAACTTACATTGAACCTGGAACATATCCGAACCCACAAAACTTTCCACCCAGCCCCTCTCAATGATGCTAGAACATTCATTGAAAAGAAGCCATTTAGACTCAAAACGAAACAGCAATAGGCTTATGATCAGAGCCTATCATTTTCTCATGAAAGACAACCCCATTACGGTATAAAGAAACCCGAGTTGAGTTGACATAGGCTCTATCTAAATGCTGGGCAATAAAATTTTGTCCATGTTGCCTATTCATCCAGGTAAATTGATCCCCTGTAACTGCAATTTCCATAAGACCATTATCAGACACAAATTCTCTAAATCGTTGATTCTGATTAATATCAACCTCTACGCCAGCCAACTTGTCATAACTAAACAAAACATTATTCAAATCACCCATACAAAACCAAGGATCAGATTGTGAAGGAGCAAGCAATTTTACAAAATTCCAGAACTCCTCCCTATCAGACTGATGTGGAGGACCATAAAAGAAAGAAAAAAAAATTCGACCCACAACTAAGTCATCCATATAACAATGAATAAAGTTAGTAGAAGAAGAAAGAATATGAACCTGTAGGTTTTTCTTCCACTAAAGAGCTAGTCCTCCACCTCTACCTTGTGGATCCACATAAAATCCAAAATCCCAGCCAAGAGTACGTTGCTGCTTCCTCATATAAGCTTTAGAATTACGCGCTTCCATAAGAAAAACTATCTGGGGATGATAAATAGAACCCACCTCCTACAATAGCGAACTGTCAGAGCTAGTCCCAACCCCTAACAGTTCCAACTTAAAACTGTCATGGCTCTCTGGTGGCTTTGGGCGAGCCACTAGCGCCTTGAGAGAAATTAGAAGAGTCTGAGACTGAAGCTTGCGAGCTAGAAATATTTCAAGCCTAACCTTGCTATCTGCTTTATCTTTCTTCTTCCTAGCAACCTGCTTAAGCTTTATCTTTCTCGTTTTGGAATCATCAGCCTTTTCCAGACCTAGTTGATCCTCTGTAAGAGCAAAATGAGGAACACCATGACTGATATCTAAAAAAACGTCAGTGCCCACCTGTGCTGTCCCACTCTTGGGTAAAACACTAACCTCTATGCTTTGGCCCATAGCTTCTCGGCACTTCATAAGAACCAAAGCTTCAAAAGAATTAATCTCCGCTCGCTTGGAACGTTTCACAAGATCATCACTTCTCTGCTCATTTGTTCTAACGACAGTTTGCATTTTTGGCGGTCAATAAGAAAACGTTCAGACCTCACCTCCTCCACTTGATAATTGGAGGCTACATATACCATCATAAAACCTTGGCCCGTAGTGTGCAAAGGATCCATTAATGTCTCACTTACACTGTGGCCCAAGCCCAATTGGATATCCGATCCAATCTGATTATTAAAAGGAACAATTTGAAGCTGCATCTCATTTATCACTGCACCACTTCCATGCTCCTGTAAATTACGCTTCAATTAGATGCATTAGCACCCCACTCCACAATCCTGATGATTGAAGTCTCCCGGATTAAATGTGGCCCAGGAGTAATCATACCATGATCTCCATGTGCACTCTATCCAGCTGATCCTTCTTCAAGAAGCCAACTTTGACATGACCTCCTATGCAGCAATTTAGCTTCTGGACAAGTCTCCTTGTCCTGTTCATCTTCCCCTTACGTAGAAACCCTAGCAGGACAAATCTGAATTGCTTTCCCCTAGTCAGCAGTAACATTTCCTTCTGTAGGTTTAGGCATTAATGAACTAGAGGTAGAAGAATATGTTCTAAATATTAAATGGCACAAAACACCTCATCCAAGCTCCCAACTTGGGGTGATCTTGATCTAAAGTGAACATATCCTCTCCCTCGCTAACATTACAAGCCCAGATTGTATGTTCTAAACAACCACAATGGAAGCAAAAGTCCAGTAATCACTTATTTTAATAGGATACCATTCAGCTTCCCTATCAGTCTTTTTATTCCAAGAGCCTTTGGAAGGGGATGATTGATTCTATTAAGACTCTCCAACAAAAGAAATCACTCCAAACTAATAGAGCTCTCTTGTTCAAAATCCACCTTAAGCAAGCCTTTGAATATTTATATAATCTTTTGAGCATTTTCTCATGTCATATGGCTTAGAGGAATCCCAGACACCTGAATCTAGAATGGTGATGAAGAGAAATCTAGGCTATCAAAAGCAATACCCACTGACAATTCTTCTAACATCATATGAGAATTTGATATAGATCATGGCCTTTCTTCAAGAACTAACTTCTTATCCACCTTATGTGGAAACTCAAAAATAAACTTGTTTGGAGGCTTCTTTTGAACTAAGAAATCTCTCTGGAGTTTCCAACAAGCCTGTAATGCCGTTTTGACCCCTAATACTGCCATCGACTTTTGCAACATCAATAGACTGACCAAGACTTTTTTTTCTTTCTGCACTGCATCATCACTACCTTTTTCTTCAAGACTTAATAAATGCTCATTACACTTCAACATATGCAGTTTAGTTATTAATTTGCTAATATCCAAGAGGGCAAAGGTGCATTTACGCCCTTAATGTTTACCCGGTGGAGCACTTAAGCCCTTTTCCTTCTTCTTGGACCATTTACACATGAAAATTATGTTTTGCTATGCTTTTAGCCCCTCTAATAATAGCAACATTAATAGCCATTATATGAAAACAATGTGGCAATAAGTCATTAAAAAAAGTTCCACAATGTAAAATAAAATAAAAATAAAATTCTTGAACCCTTGTCAATAACCAACAGCTAGTAACGAAATCTATAAGAAAAAAATATAAAAATACATAAAAAGCTTGCACTTCACTTTCGTTCTCATTGTGAAGCCATGGCTTGTGCAAACTTTTCAAAGCTGAATGCTGCTTCTTTTACTTGGATCGGTCAACAATCCTTCAATTAGCATATCGGTAAAGAGAGATGCAAAAAATTTTAAAAAAGCATTGATGGCAGCATGTACTAATAGATGTAGAAGGTAAAATGAATGGCATTTTATTTTGCTTTGCTAGAGACAAAGCAGCGGCTAAAAAGAAGGAAGAATATACTTAATTGTCAAGCATTTACATAAGAGCAATGGCTGGCAACTAAGCAGATGAAGATGATAAAGCAGCAACAACAACAAAACATTTAAAGATAGAAGCAAATAGTTGGTAGTGATAGCAGAGAGCATAATAGGGAATGAAGAGGAACTAACAACAATAGTAAAAAATGAGAGAAGATGCTCATATATAGGTGATGCCTGGGTATTGGCAAATGCTAGAATTCAAAAATTAAAATATAAAAAAAATTAATAAAATAGATTATTATTATTAAGGAAAGGAAAATAAAAGATGCATAGTATTTGCTAGTCTTTTAGTAGATTCCACTTTGTTTTACCAGCAACAGCTCTTCAGTCGTTTGATCCTTAACAAGCATTGAATTTGTAAATTGAACGGATAACAAAACCTAATCAATCAGATCAGTACATACATACCTTCACCTTAGTAACTCCATCATCAGTATGTTTTTCTATTGTTTTACTTAAATTGAAACACGCCAGAGTAAAGCAATTGGTTGTAACTTGTGGTTAATCCACTTTGCCTATAATATGGCTAAGAATAACTATGAATGAGCTCTCTCTCTTATTCATTTTTTCTTCTTTAACCTTAAATCCTCACCAATACTAATTCAAATCAACCAATCCAAATCCATAATAAATTACCACTTCGCCTAAAAGCTATTTTTTGATTTTTATTAGCTGCGCATCATCTACACATCTCCATACATTAGGTGAAACAACAACTCCAACCAACCATCTTAAATTATTTATTGATGATCTAGTGGTGATAACGGTATGGTGTTGGCAATAAGATGGTGGCAGTGGCAGTGGTAGTGACCTTGATGAAGATGGCGACGGGATTGTGTCGTATAGGTTTAAGAAATTAGATAAGATAGTGGCAATGGCAGTGGTAGTGACCTTGATGAAGATGGTGATGGGACTATGTCGTATAGGTTTAAGAAATCATATAAGATGGTGGGTAGGTTAATGACGTTAGCTTAATTGGGTTTTGATTTGGGAGGTTACTTCTCCTACTATATCTTGAGCTTCTAGAGGCTGAAGAAGAAGATGATGAAGACAAATATGCCATTTCTATTTGCTAATTTCTTAAAGTTGCAGTTAAAATGAGAAAGTCTAAGTATTTGACTTTTTAAGTGTAACGATTTTCTTTTTGACCCAAAAATCCATCCACGTCAGCAATAGCAAATGAAGTTAATAAGTAAAATTCTCCACTATTATCAGAGGGGCCAAAAACACAGAAAAACTTAAAATTTGTATTTAAATGGTCCAAGAAAAAGGAAAAGGGCTTATGTACTCCACAGGGTAAACATTAAGGGGGTAAATGGACCTTTACCCTATCCAAAAGGTAGTCTTAAAAATTTCTCTAAAAATATTCAAAATGGTTTTTCCAATAATTGTAATAAATAACAAAGCAGCAATAAATGCTAGAGTTGAAAAGCATAACCACCCAGCAGAGAGGCATTCACCTAGTAAAGCTCCACTTCAAGAGAGAAGTTAAAAAAAAATACTTATAATTATTATTTATTGTCATTAATGATTTATTGTCATTTAATTCATAATCTCATTTTAATTCCTACTCTTATCTAATTCTAATTTTTCTTTCATTTTATTTATTATTTCCACATAGATGTGTCTTTACAATGTTACCTTCTTTCTTTATATTTGTTTAATGTTTCTACAATAATTTTTCTCTACATGAAGTGTTAACTGCTTCTACCCAAAAGTATAAGGGTAAATTATACTCATGAAGCATTGTTCTAGCCATTTACACTAGAGTTATATTCTTCCTTTCAATAACCCCATTTTATTGAGGTGTTCTAGGAGAAGAGAAAGTATATGAAATACCATTTCCATTGTAAAATATTTTGAAGAATTCATTTTTAAATTCAGTTCCATGATTATTTTTAATAGATGAAATGCAAAAACCTTTTCTTCTTGAACTCTTTTTAAAACACTCTTAAAAGCTTTAAATGCATCATTCTTATGAGTAAGGAAACATACCAAAGTGTATCTAGAGTAGGCATCAACTAATACATAAGTATAGTGTATACCACCAAGACTAGCAACTCTAGTTAGTCCAAACAAATCCATATGTATAAGTTTAAGTGGCCTAGAGGTTGACACCACATTCTTAAGCTTAAATAAAGACTTAGATTGTTTTCCCTTTTGACACGCATCACAAAGTTTATCCTTAGTAAATTCAAGTCTAGGTAAATTGATCATAAGTTCATGTTTACAAAAATAATTTAAGACCTCAAAGTTTGCATGTCCTAACCTCATATTCCATGTCCATGAGTGATGGGAAATAGACATTAAGCGTTTTATGTCCTTATTATCAACCTTGTTCAAGTCAATAACATAGACATTGTCTACTCTTTCACTACTAAAAATTACTTTGTCTCTATCATGACTACTAACAAAGTAATTTTTAGGACAAAAAGTAACCTTACTTCTTATTTCATATAATTTATACTTAGCAAATTATATTAAGAACATCAACAAGCAATACATAATGAATAAATAAGGATTTAGGATTACCGATTTCTCCAATTCCTATAATCTTTCCTTTGACATTGTCTCTGAATGTTATATGTCCTCCATCGTTTGCATTAAGCTTGTTGAATTACTCTTTGTCTCTCATCATATGTTTTCAACATTCACTATCAAGATACCACTTGCTTTTTATTTTTATGGACTTTAAACACAACTATAAAATATAATTTATATACTCTTTTGAACACAAACCTTAATTGGTTTAGGTTTGTTAATTTCAAAATAATCTGAAGGTAACAATTACAAATGTAGTTTTTAATAGAAGCATATATTACTAAAGTGACCTTTGGTCATATAATAAAAACATTCAACATTTACAAATTTATTTCTTTTAGGAGAATATGATTTCCTAATGTATGAAGCGTGCCTCTTGTGTTATAATGGTGTGTACTTCTTATAAATCTTTTGAGTCATAGTATGTGGCATACATTGATAATGACAATATGTATTTTGATAGGTTTATACAATATGTTTAGGAGTGTTGTGTCTAGTACACATATAATCATATTTAAGTTATGGTTTTCTAACATGAGCTTTACCTCTTTGTGTCAATAAGGGTTGTGTCTTGTGAGACTTCCCTTTGTTATTTGACACATAAGACTCCTTAGCTTTGGAAGTTTGAGTATCAATTTGTTTAAAGGTAGAGGGTATTGAATTACATGATGCTTTAATAAATTTAATATGAGATGACAATAAGGAAGATGACATTCCATTTTTATATCCAATTCCATGAGTGTTTCTATGGATTTTTTGAGAGTTAAGTAGATTGTCTAAACTCTCCTTTCCTCTCTTGAATTTAGAAATGGAATTTTTTTAACTATATTGCCTTTTAAGAAAGCTTATGATTTTCATCATTTGCTCTTTTGAGTTGCTCTTCTAGGGAATTAGAAGATTTTAAATCACTAACAAGTTTATCATTTAATTTAACAAGAATAGAAAATTCATCTTTTAAATTTTCAAATTCCTTAGTTAAGTTAGTTAGTTCATGCTTATAATGTTTCTTCTTAGAAAGTAAGCTTTTGCATTTAAGCAAGAGTTTGCTCATAATAAAGCTCTCACATCATCATCATCATTATTTTTATAATAATCATCACAAGAAGAGTTAGAAGTAGATGATACCTCATTTTCATTTTGAAGAGCCATGAAGCAAAGGTTGGCCACTTTTTATTGCTCCTCTTCTATTTCTGATTCGAAGGAGTCATCCCATGTAGCTTTGAAAACCTTTCTTTTTTCCTTTGCTCCTTTGTTATTGAATATAAGTTTAGGGCACTCACTTTAGATATGACATAATTTCTTGCATTCATAGCAAGTAACTATTTCAATTTTCTTCTTACCTTCCCCTTCATACTTCTTATTGAAGTCTCTTATTTTTAAAAAAATTTTCTTTCTAAAAAACTTCTTTAAGTTCCTAGTGAGCATGACAATATCACCATCTTCATCACTAGAATGTGCAATTTTTTCATCTTCACTTTCTTTTTAGGTGAAGCCTACAATGCTATACTCTTTTTCTTTTCTTCATTCTCTTTTTACTCTTTTTCTCTTTGTTTAATTATAAGCTCATGTGTCAAGAGCTTGTCAATAAGAATATCGGTTGAGAGAGTTGAGAGGTCTTGAACTTCCTTAATTAAAGGGACTCGAGATTCTAAATCCTTCTTAGGTAGGATTCTTAGAATCTTATTTTTCACTTCTTCCTTGGAAAAGTGTTTTCCAAGTTTCTCGAGGGTTGTAAGAAGAGCATTGAGACTGTTTAGGATCTATGTGATTAATTCTTAAGGCTTTATTTTGAAGAGTCCATATTCATACATATGAATTTGAACCTTGTTGCTTCTTACTTGTACATTGCCTTCATAGTGATTTTCCAAGGTCTCCCACATTTCCTTATATGAAATGTAATATTAAATCTTGTCTCCTTCTTCTCTTGTCATGGAAAAGAGTATAGTGATAATAACTTTCCTAGTTTTATAGTTTTCTTTCTTTTAATAATTGCTCTAATAACTTCTTAAAAGAGTAGCTTGTACACCATCAATGATAGTTTTTGGTGGTAGCCAACTTTTGTGAACAACATCCCAAAGTCTACTAGAATCACAATTTAGATATAACTTCATTTTGAGCTTTTAATGAGGATAGTCACTAGCATCAAAGAATGGTCTAAGTGAAGAAATATTTTGAGATTCACTCTATATGATCTTCTATTCTAGCAATTAAGTTCTTAGAATTCAAGCTCTGATACTAATTAAAAGTGCCTTAGAGGGGTGAATAAGGCTAATGATGGTTTTATTGAGATTAAAAACAAATTTAAGGGCAGAATAATGATTAAAAGAGATTAGATAAGAAGAATAATAAACATAAGAATTTAAGGAGTTTGGATTCTCAACAATCCTACGCCTTTACCTAACTTATTCTCAAGTTAGGATTTTTAATACCTATAATCTTATTCATAATATTGAGATTACACGAGAGTTTAAGGCTTACTCTTTAACCTTACACAATCAGAGTTTCTAGGCTCACTTTTAAACTAATTACCAAGTATTTTAATGGCTAAACACTTAAACCAATTCCACTAGAATAGAATCTTACTTCTGTTTTCTCAATCCTAAAAAATAGAAGAACAAGAATATATATTCTAATAATCACCAACTCTCGTAAGAGTTATACAAATATAAAATAAATTTGAAGATAGTTTTGAGAACTTAATTGAATGATTAATAAAGTATAATGAATAAACAATTTTCTTGACCCCTTAATTGAGCTCCAGATGTTGTTTATATAGATGAACAACTCAAATTATGATTGCTTAAGCCATGATTGTGTCCCTAATGTCTCAAAGCTTTAGTTAACTCAAATTTGACTTATTTCTATTAGAATACTGCTCATGATCATAAGGAGTAAGCCCTGGCTTATGAGCGTTAGTTTGAGGATTGTTGCATTTAAAAATATCTATTGGTTATTATTAGGACTGCCCTCACAAGCTGCTCATGATTGTGAAGGCAGCTCATGAGTAGCACTATCCAAAAAATTCTTAGACGCTCGAATTTGCTTGAACAACAGGCAACCCCTCATGAGCAGACAAATATAAGTAAAAAAACATGCATTTTGACTCCTATACATTAGGGATAGTATTCTTTAACAAAATACACTTTTGTGATAGTAGTTCATATCTCTATACCTTAAACAAAATGAATTAAGTTTGTACACACTTAAAAGAAATTATTAGCAGCTTAAATTATTTATCAAATTCTAAAATTAAGAGTTTGATTATGCAAATGGTCAACAGAGTATTCTAACTATTTTCCTATATCTTTTAAAACAATAATTTCTAATGTTAGTAATATATGCATTTTTATAGGTACCTTAGTGTGAGCGTTCAAAAAATGAACTCTTGTTCTTTTTATGAAGTTTCCCATCTTTATCCATTTGGGACTTGACAACTTTACTGAAGGGACATCCATTCCATTTATGGGACAGGGATAATGTTTAGTCTCGGGAGGATGTGTAACAATCCGAATATTTTTAAACTATATATTTTTTTATATATATAAATATTGAGGTTTCAATGATATTAATTATCTTTATTTTATATTGTTACAATTGTGAGATTAAAATTAGTATGTTTAAGTACTAAATTTAAAATTTTATTCGAGAACTAATGATATTATTATTTTTACATCATTTTAATTTATGCACATACTTTATTATTTTAATTGTCATAATATTTTATACATGGCATTATTATTATTATTATTATTATTATTATTATTATTATTATTATTATTATTATTATTATTATTATTATTATTATTTGTAGAGTTATTTTAACTAGTGCTAGTATTATTATTGTTGTTGTTGTATATATATATATATATATATATATACATATTTTAAGACCAAAGAGTCATCAATTTTTTTCCCTTCCCCTATAAAATTTTTTCTTCTTTTCTTTCTCTCTCCCTGCCATCTTCTTCTTCTTCTTCTTGTCACTATTCTTGCTCCTTCCTCACGCCAGGAAGCACCACACCCCACCACCAAACCACCACACCTCACCATCAGATGACCACCAGCACCTCCCTCTTCGTCTGGACATTGGCAGCTACTGAAGGAGGCCATCTGGAGTTGTTGAAGTCGCACATAGCAGCAACATCAACCTTCCTTCTACCCTTAACTCTATTTTTGGTGAGTTGATGGGTTAAGCGTAGTAGTTTTCTGGTTGATTTTAGTTAGTTTCTGTTTGATTTTGGTTAGTTTCTAGTTGATTTCAATTAGTTTCTGGTTGATTTTAGTTAGTTGTTAGGTTGATTTTTAGTTGTTTAGGGTTGTTGTTAGTTGATTTAGTTGATTTTGTATTGATTTAATATTTTTGTTGATTTTTATTATATTTACTAATTACCCATATTTTTATTTTATTTATGTGGTTAATTTTTGAATAGATCTATACTTATATTAGTGGATCTAAATTAATTGAGGTTAATTTTGGTTAAGAGTATATCAAAATTAATTTAGATTAATTAAATTCATTTTTATGGAATTTTTGTATATTTATTTAGGTATTTTAAGTTTTATGTATATTTTGTTAATGTGGTTAATTAATTATTTTTGGTTGAATATTTGAGTTAATTAGTGTTAGTATATTATGTTAGTAATTTTAGTAGTGATAAAATAATTTTTGATAATTTATTTAATTTTTTTTAGAAATTGTTATTATTATGTAAATTTTGAAATAATAGGTAAATGGTGTGTTTTTGTTGATATTATAATTAAATACTATGTTTTAGTTAATTTTGACATAAAATGTGGTATTAAAATAATTTTTATAAATTATTTATTATTTTTAGTTAATTAATACTAACTATTTTTAAAATTTTATTCAAATTAAATTATTTATTGTTTTGTCGTTTGAATGAGTTTGTAATTAATATTATAGTATATTTAAACTATTTGGGCAATTATAGTTTGAATTTGACTATATTATGTTGAATATTTGGAAAGTTGGATTGTTATTAATATTATATTATTATTTGAAATTTTATTAAATTATGGTGGAAAATAATTTTATTTAGAGTTTTAAAAATTAAATAAATTATATTATGATTTATTATTAATTTTTATAATTTTTAGTGATTTACTATATTAACATTTAATATTTGCTTAATTGTATTTTTTGTGAACCTCGGTTCGAAATTGTGCAGTTTGAGGTCCCAACCTGAGGTGTTGTGCCACTGTGAAATTTTAAAATGTGTTTATTTGTAGGATTGACTCTACTTCGGTAGAGGAATGTCTGTTTTAGAGAGAAAACTCTGTCGAATTTTCAATAGATTTCTCGTAAAATGTGACACCGGGTCAATCCTAAAATTGTTATTCTGAGTTTGAATCGAGTCTTCTTTAGATACATTTAAATATTTATTTCTTC
The DNA here is from genome assembly GCA_947683625.1 of Mallotus nudiflorus. Classification (NCBI taxonomy): domain Eukaryota; kingdom Viridiplantae; phylum Streptophyta; class Magnoliopsida; order Malpighiales; family Euphorbiaceae; genus Mallotus; species Mallotus nudiflorus. The sequence continues at coordinate 1,696,019 of CANTUR010000107.1, forward strand.
TCTTTTAAAAATGGATTTATTATATGTATATTAAATGATTTGAATAAAATTATATTATATTATATTTCCATAAAAATTTATTTTTAATGAGGTTTTCAAATCGCATTCATTTCTTTATTAACTTACTCAGTAAGGTCTGACTCCCCTTAATTTATTTTTTTCAGGAGTTTGGGAGTTTTATGTTAGGCCTACTTCTCTTCGTGTAGCTTCGTCATCGGCTATTCTACGTAAGTTTACTTAGTTGTTTTGTATTTACTTTCGTGTACTGCAATAGATAAAATTGTATAATTGCATACTTTATTTAAGATTTCATGTATTTATAATTTATGTACTGAGATACTATTTGTATAACTGATGTTTATTTATTTTATGCACTGATATTATGGTTTAAATTATATTGAGAAAAATCAGTTTAATAATGTGCATCGTGATGTTATTATTTATTGTAAGGTTTTAAAGTTTAAATATTCTATGATTTTTTTTAAGGCTTACTATGGGTGGTAGCTTTTTGCTTTCCCATTCCTTAGTGCTGGTCATGTGCCCCTGGGTTTGGGTAATGACAAAGTTGGTATAAGAGCTTTGGCTCATTTTTCATGCTTTTGACTATCGATGTCTGTCTTTTTCTCATAATACTATGGTAATTAGGTTATTAAATGTCATTTGTTGATTTCTTGTCTTTTGGTTTCAACATCTGAGTCTGTATTCCTGTCTTGTTTTGAATCTTGATTTTTCTTATCTTTTCATAATAAGGCATGCTTAGAATGCCCTTGCTGTAGATGTCGAACCTGATGACGGTGAGGCAGTCATTTCAGGATGAGATTCTCCCTCCTGCCTCTCAACTTAGAGGTAGGGGTAGAGGTAGAGGTAAGGGTAGAGCTAGAGTGGCAGCAGCTCAGAGGCAGGATCAACCTCCGATAGAGCCTTAGATTCCAGTAGAGGATCCTGTAGCTTTTGCAGCTAGTATGGTGGGTATTAATTGGGGCTTCGCAGCTCTTAATTAGGCAATGCCTATTGTGCAGTAGATGCTTCAGCGATAGACTCAGGAGATGTCAGATGCTGATTGAGCCTTGTTATACTCTAGAGTGGGGTGAGTTCACTTTGATGGTACTGGGGACGAGTTTAATTTCTTTAATACTATCCAGTCTGGGATCATATCTGGGTATTTTGACTACTAGAGGATTATGATTGTGGAGCTATTAGTCTCAACAGCAGCTTAGGACTAGTTTATGCAATCCATTCATCCTTTCATGAAAATGATAACCTGGTTGGGATTTAAGGAACAGTTTATGAGATTCTTTTATCCTTCATCTATACAAGATAATTACATATGATAGCTACTTAACATTGATGGAGAGATTGATCAGTGAAGGATTATACTCGAGAGTTTTACAGACTGATGAGGCATGTTGAGGATATGAGACAGGATGTCACCAAGGCAATGGAGCTGTATATGACTGGATTAGGCCTAGCCTATATCAATATTCAACTAGAGGGTTGTAGTTTCGAGAGTGTGGTAGAGGAGGTGAGACAGCTGGAGCGCAGACACATCTAGCACAATACCATTCCTGACCCATATGATAGTGGCATTATTAGACCTGTACAGAGGGTGCAATAGTCAGTATTTCAGATAGGCAGCTCGAGCTCTCAATCAGCAGACCCTTCTCAGTAGAGCAGATAATTTAGGGCACATCGGACTGGTAGGCACCACCTTACTCAGGATTGAAAGAGTAGTAGGGCTGCTAGATTTGGTGATAGCACCAGTAGTAGTAGTGGGTAGAGCTCTGGGCATGGTAGTTATAGGTTTGGAGCTAGTGCGTGTGCTATTTGTGGATGAGTGCATCACTATCCTTGTCACTTGATGCCAAGAGCATGTTTTAGATATAGTCAGTTTGGAAATTTTGCTAGAGCTTGTCCAAACTATGAATTCCAAACATCTTTTGCTCAGGGATCTTCACCTATTGTTGTTCAGCCATTGCAACAGGTGCCTTAGCAGTACCAGGCACCCATGTACCCTCAGCAACGACCGATGCAGTATATGAGTTAGCAGGGCAGAGGTAGAGGACGGACTCAGCCATTCACCTCACAGTAGCTAGGATGTGGTCAGGTTAGAGTCTTCAGTTTGACTCCTCAAAATGCGCAGGCATCCAACACTGTGGTAGCAGGTATTATTCCAGTTTGTTGCTCTGAGGCTAGATTCTTATTTGATCTGGGTGCTACAAGTTCATTTATATCTCCTTTGTTTGCTTCAAAAGTGGCTTATCTTCCTTCCAAGATGAGATTTCCTTTGTCTATTTTGATTCCGCTTAGTGACGAGTTGGAGACATACATTTTCTTTCCATCTTGTCCTGTGTTAGTAGAGGGTAGAGAATTATTAGCAGATTTAGTCCTATTAGATGTGATTGAGTTTGATGTGATTTTGGGAATGGATTGGTTATCCTAATATTATGCTTCTGTGGATTGTCGAGCAAAGGAAGTAATTTTCAGGATACCTGGTGATGAAGAATTCAGATTTAGAGGTACTAAGATTTCTATGTCCCGTATTCTTATTTTTGCCATTACAGCTAGGAATATGCTTAGTAGAGGATGTTAGGGCTATCTAGCTATAGTTAGAGATGTTCAAGCAGAAATGGGATCAGTGGAGAGGGTACCAGTAGTATGTGAATTTGTAGATGTTTTTCCAGAGGAGTTACTTGGATTGCCACCAGATAGAGATAGAATTCTATATTGATGTTGTGCTAGGTACAGATCCTATCTCTATGCCATCTCATAGGATGGCACTTGTAGAGCTGAAGGACTTAAAATAGCAATTGTAGGAATTATTAGATAAGGGGTTCATTCAACCTAGGACATCTCCTTGGGGTGCTCCAATTCTCTTTGTAAAGAAAAAGGATGGTAGTATTCGACTCTGTATTGACTACAAATAACTAAATAAGGTTACCATCAAGAATAAGTATCCACTCCCTAGGATTGATGATTTTTTCGATCAATTATAAGGAGCTCGACATTTCTCTAAGATTGACTTAAGATCTGGGTATCATCAGTTGAGGATTAGAAGTGAGGATGTACCCAAGTTAGCATTTCGGACTAGATATGGCCACTATGAGTTCTTAGTGATGTCCTTTAGGTTGACTAATGCCCCAACAGACTTTATGGACATGATGAACAAGGTGTTTAGGCCATACTTAGATTGATTTGTGATTGTGTGTTATTGATGATATTATGGTCTATTCCAAGAATAAGGCGAAGCATGTGATGCATATGAGATTAGTGTTGCAGACTTTGAGAGAGCACCAACTATATGCTAAGTTTTCAAAATGTGAGTGTTGGTTAGACCAAGTGGCATTCTTAAGCCATGTGGTGTCTAAAGATGGCATTCAGGTGGATCCCAAGAAGATAGAGGCGATCATTGAATGGCCAAGACCTACAACGGTTACTGAAGTGAGAAGTTTTCTAGGTTTAACAAGCTATTACAGGAGATTTGTGAAGGATTTCTCTAAGATTTCCGCACCTTTGACTAGACTAACCCAGAAGAATGTTAGATTTGTGTGGACTGATAGATGTAAGGAGCATTTCTAGTTGTTTAAGGATTTATTAACTTTAGCTCTAGAACTAACATTACCTTCTGGTGATGATGGATACACGGTGTATTATAACACTTCCTGTGTAGGTTTGGGATGTGTGCTAATGCAGAATGGTAGCGTGGTTGCTTATGCTTTGAGGCAGTTGAAGAAGCACGAGCAGAATTATCCCACTCACGATCTAGAGATGGCAGCAGTTGTATTCCCACTGAAGATCATGAGACATTATATGTACGGTGTTACTTGTGAGATCTACACCGACCACAAAAGCTTAAAGTATATCTTCAAGTAGAGGGATTTGAACTTAAGGCAAAGAAGATGGATGAAATTTCTGAAAGACTACGATTGCTCAATTCTTTACCATCCAGGAAAAGTAAATGTAGTAGCTAATGCGTTGAGTAGAAAATCAGCATGTAGTCTTGCCCATATTAGTATTGAGAGGAGACCGATTATTTAGGAGTTGCATTAGATGATTGATCAGGGTTTGCAATGGAAAGTGACTAAGAAGTGCCTTTTAGCTCAGTTCAGAGTATGGTCTGTGCACTTGGATAGAGTTAAGGCATCTCAAAAAAGGGACCCACAGTTGCAGAGAATTATGTTTAAGGTGCAACAGGGTTAATCTAGAGAGTTTGTGATTGATAGTAAAGGAGTTCTATGCTTGGGTACTCAGTTGTGTGTTCCAGATGTTGATGATCTGAGGAAAGAGATCTTAGAAGAGGCACATTTTTCTGCTTACAGTATTCATCCAGGTTCTACCAAGATATATCATAATTTGAAAGATACATACTGGTGGAATGGAATGAAAAAGGATGTTGCAGAATTTGTATCCAAGTGTCTCACATGTCAGCGGGTGAAACTAGAACATCAAAGGCCCTCAGGATTATTACAGCCCATGCCTATCCTAGAGTGGAAGTGGGATATGATTGCTATGGATTTTGTGACTGGTTTGCCTCAGACGATAGGTGGGTTTGATCCTATTTGGGTGATCATTGATAGGTTAACTAAGTCAGCTCACTTTCTACCAGTTAAGAAGACATACTCCACTGGCAAGTTGGCACGGTTGTATGTCAATAGAATTATTTTATCTTCATGGAGTTCCAATGAGCATAATATCTAATAGAGGAGCCACTTTTACATCAGTTTTCTAGCAAGAGTTGCATAAGGTATTGGGTACCAGACATGACTTCAGCAAAACATTCCATCCTCAAACTAATGGTCAGTCTGAGAGGACCATTCAGACTTTAGAGGATATGCTCTGAATGTGCATGATGGATTTTGGAGGTCAATGGGATAATCATTTGCCACTGATTGAATTCGCATATAACAATAGTTATCATGCAAGTATTGAGATGACTCCATATAAAGCTCTGTATGGTAGGAAGTGCAGATTACCTCTGTGTTAGGAAATTGGTGAGAGACAACTGATAGGTCCAGAGTTGGTGCATATTACTTCTGAAAAAGTTCTTATCATTCTGTAGAGGTTGAGGACAACATTCAATAAGCAAAAGAGTAATGTTGATCCCAAAAGGAAGGATGTTTCCTTTATAGTTGGAGATATGGTGTTTCTGAAGGTATCTCCAATGAATGGAGTTTTGAGGTTTAGTAAGAAGGGTAAGTTGGCTCTGAGATACATTGGACCTTTCAATATATGGTCACGAGTTAGGGAAGTGGCCTATAGACTAGTGTTGCCACTTGAGTTATCTCGAATCCACCTAGTGTTCCATGTGTCTATGTTGAGAAAGTATATTCCTAATCCTTCTCATGTACTTCAGCCTCAAGCAGTGGAGCTGAACAAAGATCTATCTTATGAGGAGTATCCAGTAGCGATTGTGGATCGCCAGGTTCGCTCTCGGGAGATTCCGATGGTAAAAGTGCTTTGGATTAACCACACAATAGAAGACTGTACGTGGGAGACAGAATTTGAGATACAAGCCGTCTATCCCTAACCTTTTCATCTATAGACATTGTAATTCCTTACTTTTCTTTGAAAGTCAAGGATGAATTTCTGTAAGGGGGGAAGACTGTAATAACTTGAATATTTTTAAACTATATATATATATATATATATATATATATATATATATATATATATATATATATATATATATATAAATATATAAATATTGAGGTTTCAACGATATTAATTATCTTTATTTTATATTGTAATAATTGTGAGATTAAAATTATTATGTTTAAGTACTAAATTTACAATTTTATTCGAGAACTAATGATATTATTATTTTTACATCATTTTAATTTAGGCACATACTTTATTATTTTAATTGTCCTAATATTTTATACATGGCATTATTATTATTATTATTATTATTATTTGTAGAGTTATTTTCACTAGTGCTAGTATTATTATTGTTGTATATATATATATATATATATATATATATATATATATATATATATATATATATATATATATATATATATATATTTATTTATTTATTTATTTATATATATATATTTTTAGACCAAAGAGTTTGTCAAAAGCATCCTTACGGGTCATCAATTTTTTTTCCCTTACCCTACAAATTTTTTTCTTCTTTTCTTTCTCCCTCCTCGCCATCTTCTTCTTCTTCCTGTCACGATTCCTGCTCCTTCCTCACGCCAGGCAGCACCCCACCCCACCACTAGACCACCACACCTCACCACCGGACGACCACCAGCAGCTCCCTTTTCGTCTGGACGTTGGTAGCTACTGAAGGAGGCCATCTGGAGCTGTTGAAGTTGCACACAACAACCTTCCTTCTACCCTTGACTTTGTTTTTGGTGACTTGATGGGTTAAGGGTAGTAGTTTTCTGGTTGATTTTAGTTAGTTTCTGGTTGATTTCAGTTAGTTTCTAGTTGATTTTAGATAGTTGTTAGGTTGCTTTTTAGTTGTTTAGGGCTATTATTAGTTGATTTAGTGTTGATTTAATATTTTTGTTGATTTTTATTATATTTACTAATTACCCAGAATTTTATTTTAATTATGTGGTTAATTTTTGAGTTGATCTATACTTATATTAGTGGATCTAAATTAATTGGGGTTAATTTTGGTTAAGAGTATATCAAAATTAATTTAGATTAATTAAATTCATTTTTATGGAATTTTTGTATATTTATTTAGGTATTTTAAGTTTTATGTATATTTTGTTAATGTGGTTAATTAATTATTTTTGGTTCAATATTTGAGTTAATTAGTGTTAGTATATTATGTTGGTAATTTTAGTAGTGATAAAATAATTTTTGATAATTTATTTAATTTTTTTAGAAATTATTATTATTATGTAAATTTTGAAATAATATGTAAATGGTGTGTTTTTGTTGATATTATAATTAAATACTATGTTTTAGTTAATTTTGAGATAAAATGTGGCATTAAAATAATTTTTATAAATTATTTATTATTTTTAGTTAATTAATACTAACTATTTTTGAAAATTTATTTTTAAAAAAATTATTATTGTTTTGTCGTTTGAATAAGTTTTTAATTAATATTATAGTATATTTAAACTATTTGGGCAATTATAGTTTGAATTTGACTATATTATGTTGAATATTTGGAAAGTTGGATTGTTATTAATATTATATTATTATTTGAAATTTTATTAAATTATGGTGGAAAATAATTTTATTTAGTGTTTTAAAAATTAAATAAATTATATTATGATTTATTATTAATTTTTATAATTTTTGGTGATTTACTATATTAATATTTAATGTTTGCTTGATTGTATTTTTGGTGAATATCGGTTGGGAATTGTGTAGTTTAGGATCCCAACCCAAGGTCTTGTGCCACTATGAAATTTTGAAGTGTGTTTATTTGTAGGATTGACTCTACTTCGATAGAGGGATGTCTGTTTTAGAGAGAAAACTCTATCGAATTTTTAGTAGATTTCTTGTAAAACGTGACATCGGGTCAATCCTAAAATTGTTATTTTGAGTTCGAATCGAGTCTTCCTTAGAAACTCTAGAAGTTAGGTTTCTATTTTTTGATTGTCATTTTCCTTTTCTGTCTTTTAGCCACCCCTCCAGTCACATCTACTAGTCGAGATCGGACACGATGTGCTAGAGGAGCACCTTTATCCTGTAAGTTAATATTTGATTTGAGTGTCGAGTCTTTTAATTTAAATTATATTAAATTCTTATGAATTTAACTTTATGAGATTCTAGTCAGCATTTTTCATAGGATTTTGCATGATTTAATTTATGGTCGATTTATTGTAATTTTTATTGTTTTATTTATTTTCTTTTATTTTTAAATAAACCACGGTAAAACAGGCTATCTAATGGATTTTATCAGGACCGTGTGTGCACTAGTAAAATATGTGATTATTTAATTATATTACTGGGCTTGATGGTCTGGTGATGCTTTACTCTCGGACACTGCCCGTAGTATAATATTTGTTTATTTAATAAATACTGGGACCGAAGGTCTGGTGATACTTTGCTCTCGGACACTGCCAGTATAATTTTGATTAATATTTATTAAATCATTGGGGCCGATGGTCTGGTGATGCTTTGCTCTTGGATACCACCAGTGATATTGGATTAAATGATAGGATTGCGATTGTGTATCCTAGTGATGCCTTGCTCTCGGGATCCGGCAATCTTGGATATAAATGAGTTATATAACTATTAAAAATTTATAAATCGGGTTCTACCAAATTTTTAGACTGAAACATTTCAAAAAGACATTTAAATATTTATTTCTTCTCTTTTAAAAATGGATTTATTATATGCATATCAAATGATTTGAATAAAATTATATTATATTATATTTCCATAAAAATTTATTTTTAATGAGGTTTTCAAATTGCATTCATTTCTTTATTAACTTACTCAGTGAGGTCTGACTCCCCTCAATTTATTTTTTTTAAGAGTTTGGGAGTTTTCTATTAGTCCTACTTCTCTTCGCCGTGTAACTTCGTCACTGACTATTCTATATATGTCTACTTAGTTGTGTTGTATTTACTTTCGTATACTGTAGTAGATAAAATTGTATAACTGCATACTTTATTTGGGATTTCATGTATTTATAATTTATGTACTGAGATACTATTTGTATAATTGATGTTTATTTATTTTATGCACTGATATTATGGTTTAAATTATATTGAGAAAAATCAGTTTGATAATGTGCATTGTGATTTTATTATTTATTATAAGGTTTCAAAGTTTAAATATTCCGCGATTTTTCTTTTAAGGCTTACTATGGTTTTAGTAGCTTTATGCTTTCCCATTCCCTAGTATTGGTCATGTGCCCTTGGGTTCGGGTCATGACAGGATATGAGACATTTTGTGTTTATGGAGTCACCACCTAATTTTTTAAAATCAGCAAAAATGTAAAGGATAACATCGAGTCACTCAATAAGCATCATCCCCAACAGAGATTCAAGGTTTAGAAGATCACATATACTTTATGGCTATTTCTCATTATACAATACTCAAAACATGGCTACCACAATACCATAGTTTTAGAACGTCAATTCATATATACGCATTCACAAAAAAAAAGATTAATAATGAAAAGTAAAAAAAATTGATTATAATTATTACATCGCTTTCCTAGTAAAATACGTTTGAAAGAGAAAAAGGTGCAAAAATGTAAATCTAGTCATAGGTTTAGAAATCACCTATAACACAAAGGTTAGCATAGACATGTGCAATTCCATCCACTTATTCACATAGATAGGAAATAAGTAGGAAACATTCACTTAGTCATAAAAACGCAAATAGAGGCATATAATCATGTGCACTTGTAGGATTTATAATGAAATTGAATGAAATGATTACTAAAATAATAAAATATTTCTAAATGATTGAAGAATAAGAGAAGAAACATGGTTGCATCATTGGACCACAAAACAGAAGCTAGAGCTAAAAAATGTAAACTTTCATATTATAAATGCATTTTAATGTAAAAATAAAAGAAAGTACTTATTTTCATGTTAGAGAGTGGAAAAATGAAATTTCGATGTGAGAGATGGAAATTTGATGCTAAAGATGCGATTTTTATGTTAAAAATGCAGGATTTATGCAAAGAAAATGAAACTTATGTCAAAATATTGATCTTAATGTCAAAAATTGACCTTGACATTAAGAATATGAAGGATACATACAAAATGACAGTTTTAATATTTTTGGATGCAAAAGTAGTGCTTTAAGTGAAAAATAGTGATTTTTCACATAAAATGCAAAACTAACACGAAAACAAAAAGTTTGATTTAAAGATATAATTTTTATCAATAAAACATGCTGAAAATGTTGAGAACGCAGAAATTACACTATAAAGATGATTTTTGCTTCTTTTAAAAGTAAAAATGCTAACTTAACGCAAAAAATGATGTTTTATGTAATATTAAAATAAAAATGTAGACTTTGTCATAAAGATGTAATTTTCATGATGAAAATGATGCAAAGATAATGAAAGAGTGCAGATTTAGCATAAAAATGATATTTTTTTTTGTGATTTTTCACATTTCAGGGCTAGAGACTACAAAATGACTATTTAGTATGGTTAGATAGTGTAGAAAATTATTTAGACAACATGCAAAATAGCCAGTCTCATTACACATTTCACAAAAATTTCTCATCTACTGGCAATGATAATAATAAAAGAGGATTATAGTAACAATGTAAAAATACAGAAAAATAAATGTGTAAAAATGAGTTTGTGGTCCTTATATTCAATAAAGTTTTTTTTTTATGTTTTTGAAGCTTTTTGCTTTGCGTGATTTTCAAGTTGTCCTAGTTGAAAGGTTTAAAATGATATGAGAAATACATATTTGTATACCTTTAAGGCATGCTTTGACAAAGATCAAGCTAGGTTTGGTTCAAGTTGGTTTGAAAATCCTATGAAAAATTAGTGGAATGAGCTAAAAGAGTGTAAATCGAGAGTCCTAAGTCTTTAAATTGATAGAGTTTCAGTATATTATGTCTTTAGTATTTATAGAGGATGAAATTTTTGCATGCATACATGCATTATACACATGTGTACATGTGTCTATGGAAAATAGGTGAAATTTTGCTAGTTTAGGGGGTTAGGGAACACGTGTCTATGCATTTGATGTGTCCACACACATTTAGGAATGTGTGGGCACATGTTTTGCATATGGTCACATATTCTAGAAAGTGTGGTCATGCACACAATGCATGTGGATGAGTTCCTAAAGTGTGTTCAATGCGTGCAAAATGTGTTCGCACATTCTAGAGGTTTTCAGGGAGTTCTGAGGTCATTTTTTAGTTTTAGTGTGCTTTTAAAGGTTTTTAGGCCTTTTAAACACATTTCTAAAGTCTGTTTTTCCAGATTAGCTTTTTTTAAAGTTGAGCCTCGGTCTTATGACAAGTTGCACACTTTGAGTAATAATTATTTAAAATGCATGACTTATCATTCAAAGCATTCATATTTCATGAAATCAAAGCACGAATTAATGATTTGGTGACTGATTCATCATTATGGAGGCTTAGTTCAAGGGTTTTTAGGTTTTTTAGACCCTTTCAAGCTTTAGAGGCGGTATGAATGAACAGACTCTAGTCATCTTCGAAAGGTTGTTTTCATCATCAAATCTTCAGGGGATAGTCAAAACTTGATGTATAACATTCAAACTCAAATAGTGTATATTTAAAATCTTGTCTCATCTTTGAGACTTTTCACTATGTAGATCACAAATGATTGAAGAGTAAGTATTTCATAGTAAATGTATACAAATGTATGCATGATCATAATATGTCTTTATTTGGAATAGAGTTATGGTGTCGATCTTGAGCATGAGAATGAGTGATTTATTCAGTAGCTTGTTGACCTAAGCATCAGGAGCTCTGACTTTGGCACTTCATGTGTTAGGAACTCTAATACGAGTCCTCAGACAAATGAGCTAACTAGTGGATGGAGTCTGTGGACTGGGGTTTAAGTTTTAGGTGTATTTAACTATACTTGATGAACTATTGTTTGTATTTGTTATATGCCTGTGATCAAACAATGTTGCACTTTGCTTTTATATATTTATTATATGTTTACATTTATGTTTTTATAACTCTTATTATATACCTTTGTGCCCTCAATTTTTTTTTCTTTAAAATTACCATTATGCCCTTCAAGAATTTGATTTTAACCTTAAACCTTCCTCCAATTGGAATTTTGCTAATTTTAATTAGAATTTGGCCTTTCTAAATTTTTTATTTTTAATTATTTTTTTGAAACGAGGCTCTTGTCCATTTTTTAGATTCTTTTGTTTCATTTGAATTTGGCTTTTAATTTTTATTCTTATTACAAATACAATTCTTGTCATTCATAACTCAATATCTACTTAGCTTTATTCATTCAAATTCTCTATATAAACCATTAAAGGAAATACCTTATTGTATACTCCTTCCTTCATAAAAGCTTTTAACTTTACTTAAACTTGACTAAACATTTACTTTAATTAATTAAAAGACTGTTAAAGAATCTTAATGGGAATAAGTGGAATAAATGAACTCCTTTTCATGTCAAGTCTTTGAGATCTTTTCAACACCTTATCTTGATAAAAATATCCTACATGTTGTTATAACCTTTTGGGAGTCTAAGGATCATGTGTCTAGGTTTAATGATAAAGAATTATGCCCCTTGATTGAAGAGTTTGTAGTAATTTTAGGCTACCAACGTGAGTCTATGTCACCAATTGACACTCCCTAAATTAAATTTATAATTCATAGGAAAGTTGATTAAATTCCTTCATGTGCCAGTAGGTGATGTTCATCTTCATGCATATATTTAGGATACTATCAATATATCTCTTCTAGTTAATGCCTATAAGAATAGAGATAAGGATAATGTTGCTTAGGTCAAGATGATCTCATATTGCCTTTATGCCAAGTTCTTGATAATTTCCCTTTATGGAGATAGTGACATTAGAATTATTAATGTTATTGAATAAGTTGAGAATGGAGCTAACCCTATGCCTGTCATTCCAATTAAAACCATCATCAAGTTGGATAATTTTAAAGGTCATCAATGTCTCTCTAATAGTATTTATCTCCTTTATATATGCAACCAATTTTTTTTATTTTATGTCTTAATTTTTTACTAAGCTGCCCTTTTGGGTTTTCAACTTAATAGACTTTTTTATGTCTTTATTTTTTCCTAAGCTTCCCTCTCAGTTTTTCAATTTAGCAAGCTTGCCCTAAAAATTTACTTAAGCCACTCTTATAAGTTTTCAACTTTGCAGACTAAATTTTCCTTTTTTCTTATATTTTTATTTTAGATATTGTTATGATAAAAGCTATATTTGCTTTCTGCTCCTACTAATCCTTTAACCTACCAACCCCATGAGTTATAGTCTTGTGCCTTAAAGATAAAAATAAGCTTATAAAAGAGCACTGGGTGAACTAGGAAGAGGGAGTTCTTGACACTAAAATGAACTAGATATGGTCCTAGTGGAAACTAAATTATGTAACTATGAGCGACCTCTTCTTGCTTTTGGATAGCAGTATGTTTTCTGGGACATTGTACATGTCTTTCCATTTTCGAGAGACATGAAAACTTTACCGAATAGGGATAAATGATTAGTCTCAGGGGGATGAGTCTCTTTTGATTTTATAGAGTCACCACTCGATTTTTAGAAAATCAAGAAAAGAAAGGGACAACATTGGGTCACTCAGCGAGTATTGTCCCTAGTAGAGATTTTTGAGTTCGGGGGATCACATATACTTTTTGACTATTTCTCATTATATGATATTCTATGATTAATACAACCATTCACATAACTTACTCAATTTTATGAATAATAGGATGATCATGCATGCTTGTAGTGATTATTTATGCTATGATGATGTATGATGATAATATAAAGGATGCATAAGGTCATTATTGGACCGAGAGCATGATGACTCTAATATGATATATGAACTTTTCACATTATTGGTATTTACGATGTAATTTCATGATTTTAGAAATAGAGGATGTAGAACGATGATATGAAACAAGTATAATAAAGCATATATTATTCATAAACCATGCAAGATTGCCAGTCTCATCACACAAGCACAATAGTATCCCCAAATGCTGGTGACAGTAAAATAAAATGCAATATAATAAATTAAAAATGCTAAAATAATTATGTGGTCCTCAAACTCTACTGAGCTTGTGTGGATTTTGAAGCTTTAGCTTTGAGAGATTATCAAGCTTTTCTCATCAAAAGGTTTAAAATGACAATAGAATAATGCTGGATTGTATACCTTTGAAGCATGCTTTGACAAAGATAAGGCTTGGTTTGGTAGAAAAGGGATCTAACAACCTAAGAGAAAGGTTGTGGGAGTGCAAAAACTATCTAGCAAGGGGTTTCCAGCGCCTTTAACTGGACTAATTTTTAAGAGTACGTGTGTTTCCACTTACTCCCCCCTCTAAAATGGGGTGTGAAGGGGTTTATTTATAGGGAAAATTGGGTAGAATAGGGTGGTGGGGACCTGGTTGCATGCGTATATTGAGAAATTTGCACATGGTTACACATAGTGTGCACTCCACATGCACTTTGGTCTTCCACGCACACTTTTTGGGTTCTATACAGGTTGTTCTAAGGTTGGCTCCTAAGGTTTTTAGGCTTTCTAGATGCCTTTTAGGAGTCCATTTTGCCAAATTCGGCCTCAATTTTAGCACTTGACATATAGGGGCATTTATGCACACTTCTAAATGATATGCGCTAATCCTTGAGTTGTGTTGGACCATTTCAGGACAATTTTTAGAGGTTTTGAAGCCTTTCAGACGTGTTTCCAAAGTCTGTTTTATCAAAATTGATTTTCTTTTTTCCATAAAGCTAGGTCCTGATCTAACGAAATTCACACCGAGCCAATGAGCTGAGTATTTTGAGAGGAGTTTTCTTGAAACAAACCTCTCATTATTTTAATAATTCATATTTTTCAAGGTCGGAGTATAACTTAATGGCTTGGTGATTGATTTTTCACACTAGTGGGGTCGATTAGGTTTTTTAAGGTTACACACTTCAGAGGTGTTAGCAACGAGCAAATTTTAGTCATCTCGAGGATTCATTTCATCATTGGACTTTTTTAGGGATAGTTAAATTTGAGGTATGACAATAACCATTAACTTGTATGACCACCATGTTCCTTTACTTGTATTATATGCTTCAAATTTCTGCTTTCCCTCATGCCTCTATTGTCAATATGGTCATTCGTAATTCATTGTCACTATTACTACCATCTTTGAGGGTTTTCTTTTAAGAAAAAATTTTCTAGAACAAGTGAAGGATTTATGGCCTTAAAGAACCTTTGAGCAAAACATAAGGCTTGATGTTGATGCCATAACTAATGAACTAGCAATGCTGGTTATTGAGCCAATTGAAATTTCAAGATATAAGAGGACATGAGAATTATGAACAAAATCCCAAAAGGATGCCAAAAAGAAAAAAAATACAACTAGAATAGTAATCTTATAGCTCTAACTTTTCAGCTTTCATTATATTTTGTCTTTCCATTTATATACTTATACAATATGATAAAGATGAATATATAATGTTTAAACAAAAATTTCAATTTCAACTTTATTGATTCATTAGGGAAAAGTAAGTGCACTTATTACCTTACATGGTATAACTCATGTTACTAGTTAGTCATTTCAAAATTTCTAACTAAATATTTTTCTTCACTTTTATAACCTTAATGTTTGCTTGACTAGCCCTCTATAGGTTTTCTAATAAGTGGGATCCTCTTTTTTTTCCTTAATTTCTTCCTACTAGCCCTTTGCAAATTTTCTAAACAATAGGAAGTTCCTAATATTTACCTAACTAACCTTTCCATCCTTTCTAGCCAGTGGACTTTTATTATGTTTTTTACTTTATTTTTTCTAAAGGTAGTAATTTTTGAGATGGTTCAAATTTAAGGGCTTGGTAAACTCATCCCCTTCTAAATTTGATATGTTTGTCCTTAGGTAGCATTTATTTAACTACATAAGGACCCTCCTAATTTAGTATGAAATTTTCCCTTGAATTAAATACCACGGACCTTGTTTGCTTTAAAATCAAATCCCTAACCTTTATCTTTTTAGGTTTAACTTTCTTATTGAATGCCTTAGCTATCCTTTGCTGATATATCTGAGTGTGGAATAAAGCATCCATCCTTTTCTTTTCTAAAATTAAAAATGGTTGTATCTTTTATGTAGCCATTTAGATTCAGGAATCTTAACCTCCAAGATTATCCTTAAAGACTTAACTTTAACTTCTATAGGTAGCACTACTGCACACCTATACACTAGTGAAAATGGTCTTTAACATGTTGTAGTTTGTGATATGATATGGTATCCCGATAAAGCAAAAGGAAGATGCTCTACCCAATCTTTGTAGGTCTTAACCATTTTTAAAAGGCTTCTTTTAACATTTTTTATTAGCTACTTCAACTGCTCCATTTGCTTGAGGTTAGTATAGTAAAGACTTATGGTGCTAAATCTTGTATTTTCATAACAAAACTATCATCTCTACCTGGAACCAAACTCCATTATTATTCACTAAGTGTATTTATAAATAAGACTTTTCTCTATCAACCGGACCATTTGTTTTACCCCCATGGCCCTTATTGATTGCAACTATGATGTACTTATGTCCATTTGATGTATGTGGCTTCATTTCTATAATTTTATCGACACCCTATACTATAAATAGCAAGGGAGATGACAAATTATTCAACAATATTAGAGGCAAATGGTTGAAATTTCCATGCACCTAATATGTCTTCATAAGACCAAGCAAATACTATCTCTCTCTTTTTAGTATTCTCTTAAATTTTTCTCTTCCATTATTTATGTCTATGTTGAATGAATCTAATTAAATTGAACTTAGATCAAACATGCATATGCAATTAATATTATAATGCATGATACTATAAGGATGCACATTATAAAAGTAAGAAAAATCAGAATTCATATCATTGATTAGAGAAACAAAAAAGTCCTCATCCTCAATAAGGTATAACATTATTAAAAAACTATTTTTATTTATAGATGCTAAGTCTTTAGTGGCTCTTCTTTAAGTAGATGACTCATTAGCTCTTGCTCGTATTTTCTCAATGCCTCTCAATCACCTTATCCTTCTTGTCATGTACCAGATTCTTAATTTTCTTAGCTTGAAAGCCATCATCATACAAGTCTATAAATGTTTTGGAATTCATCATTTGTATCCTTTTAACCAAGTTAGGTGACATATTTATCACAATCATCCTCACTTAAATTCATCAAACCTACTTTGTTCATGAACCTTGTTAAGAAGTTTGAGAAAGATTCATTTTGCCTTTGCTTAGTCAGCTCCAGGTCCTTAATAAACACCTCAAACTTTGTGTTCTACTCATATTGCTTTAGAAAGGGAATGTGTAATTCCTTCTAATTATCTTGAACAAATTTCTTTAGTCTATTGCACTAATTCACGATTATGCCATTTAAAGACAATACAAATAACCTTGTACAACTAGTAAAAGGGCTCTAGTAGTACCTATGGTAATCAAGTATTGACTAAGGTGTACCGTTAGATCTCTGGTACCATTAAACTTCTATAGCTGATGCATTTTAAACTTATAAGGTAGCTTGTCTCCTCTAATAAACATAATGTCATTAAAATCAAAGATGTATACCATACCTTGTCCTCTTATCAACTATTCCATTTTAGCCATTTTTCTAGTCAATGCTTGCATCCACTTCAACTAATGTTCTTTGGCTAATTCAAGAGACATTATCTTTACCTTTTGTATCTCAACATATTCAAACTTTATTTCAACAGCTAGCACAACTTTAGTAGCATTCAAGGGTTAACCTTTAATATTAACATCAATACCACCATTATCAGCAGTAGGGGAATGACAATAATAGTAGTAGTAGCAAGTGGAATGGTGGCAACAATAGTAATAATAATAGCAAAAGTAGTTTGTAAAGTTTTAATTATTGGAGGTTGCATAAGTTTTACTAGGGCTTGTCTCAATTCATCATGAATCACTATCTTTAAGTCATTAATTACTTTATTCTTGACATCATCTAGGATCCAGTTCTCCTCTTGTTGGTGTGCCATACTTTCAAATGTGAAATGTTTTTTAAGTTAGTGATGCTTTTAAATAAAGTAGATGGATTGGACTATATTATTAAAAAGTATTTTTTCCTTATTAATACATAATTTGCTTGTTATTAAATAATACTCTAACAATGAAATTTTTCCTCACTATATCATCATTTGCCCTTTATTATATGACACTTTACTAACAAAATTTACTATCATTATGTAAAAATTAGTCCCTCACTAAAAATTGTTTCAACAATATTCTCGTAAAATCAATAACTATCCTCATTAAACATTATTATTAGTGACAAGAATTTATGTCATTAATTGATTTTAACTCATTATATATCTTTACAACAATAAAGTTTCATCATCAGTATGGGCATATCCCATCACTAATA
Source organism: Mallotus nudiflorus (assembly GCA_947683625.1). NCBI lineage: Eukaryota > Viridiplantae > Streptophyta > Magnoliopsida > Malpighiales > Euphorbiaceae > Mallotus > Mallotus nudiflorus. Next base: position 1,714,020 of record CANTUR010000107.1, read on the forward strand.
AAGCCATCCATTATTGTATATATATAATATTCATTTGTATATAAAGTAATTTTTACATACGATCACATACATATATTCATTCAACAAAAATATACATAATGGTAACTTTATCAAAGTACATGAGTTCCATTTAAATGAACTATTTAATATTTCCTAACATTTACTCCTTGGAGTACAAAAATATTCAAGTTTTGTATGGATTACTTAGTTTTCCTAAAAAAATCTTACCAAGTCCTTAAATCCTTACTTGAAATTCATTTCTCAAGCAACACAACTACAAGAAATATAAAAATAAACAAATAAGTAAATAATAGACACAACTTTTTATATTACAATTCAAAAGCTACTTGTATCTTTATAACATGAACTATTAGTAATTAAATGAATTTTTTAGTAGTAAGAATATTTTACCAAAGTATAGTTAGAAGCAAAAAGAAAATGTCAATCTTTATGGCTTTAAGCATCCAACAATAGGAAGAAGAAAATAATGAAGGCTGGCTAAACTTGAAATTTGCAATAAATGACAACACATTACAATATAACTTATAAGATTGCAAGTTGGTTTTAAAGCATAAATAATAATTAAAAAAAAGATAGATATTTCAACATGAACAAGTTTAATACAAATAACAAAAACAACTGAAAAAGGAACAAATTAGAAAGAAAACAACATTACAACAACTAAATGAGAAAAACTCATAATTAAGCCATGGTAGCAGTAAATAGAAGCAGAAAATTGTAAAAGGTAGTAGAGATAAATAAACCAAATATAGCATATTAACACAATAACAACTAATGAAGCATAAGCATTTGTGTGTTAAAGTGCAATAGATGGAGCAAAAAAATGCAAAAGATAAATGCACAAATTTTGGCAAAAAACTCTATAACAATTAATAGGTAAATTCCATTTGTCAGAAAATAAATGTAATTTGTTAATACGTAAATTTACCTTAACATGTATCTAAATTTACATCGATCCTTCCTTGCATTCCACTTTTAGTAAAAGAAAACACTAAGTTAGTAATGCATTTGTTAAGAAAAAAAAAAGACATCATACCAATGTGGAAGTAATTTTTGTATCAGTCAAATATGGTTTGTTACATTAATTAATATTGCATAAATTTTAGTGAGAAAGAGATAAGAGTATAGAATGTAACTTTGACAAAATCAATAGAAATTTATTATGAACAATTCAGAGAATTGACTATAAGACAAAGTGAATTTGAGAATTAGTTTCTCAAGAATAGAGAGCCTTAAAGCCTTATTGCTAACTCTTGATATTTTAATGAGTTTGAGAAGTTGAAAAAGTTCATAAATTCTAGATCTCATTCTTTTTAATCCTTGAACAACTTTTTGATCCCACCTAGTAAAAGCGGACTCACCCTTAATGGTATCAAAGCCGTGGAAAAGATAAATTTCTAAACTCTTTTAAAATTTGAGGAGTACTCTAGAAAAGAAAAATATTTAAGGACTAAAAAATTTTAGGGATAAGTGCAATTTTGATCCTTGTGGTTTTGCCTTTTGGCAAAACCAGTTATGTATTTTTTTGGCTTTTAAGTACTATGTATTTCATATTTTTTTTACACTTTATTATCATTCTAACATATATTGTTTAAAATATATGTTTTAGTATAAAAATAATATGCATTTTTCAATGCTAAAATCATATAATGAGTAATATATTATTCAATTAACTACAATAAACTAACAAAAAAAATTAAAATTTATATGTATTTTTAATTTAATTATGAGTAAAAAGAAATGATTTTTAAAATAAATTTACAAAATTTTTAATAATAACCAATTGGTTGATTTGATCATAAATCATGTATATAATAAATTTATCATTGAAATTTAATATTATATTAATGTTTTCTCATAAAATAATAATAATATTAATTAATAGGATACTAAAGTGTAAAACGATATAAAAAACATGGTACTTAAAAACTAACAAATTAACACATGACTGATTTTGCCAAAAGGTAAAACCATGAGGATAAAAATTGTATTCATCCCAAAATTTTATTAAAATATCTAGAGAATTAAAAATTTTTGACAGTATTGTTTTTGAAATAAAATCAAATTTAGACTATATAGAAAAAAAAAATTTAATAAAATTCGATGACCATAGCTACATTTAACCCTCTGATTGAGTAATTTCTAATATCGTGAGTAGTGATATAAACAAGATATTATGACACTAGAATAATTATCAAAATACATCATATTTTTAAAAGCATACAAAAAATATGAGACTGTTCATAACTTTTGTACGTATAGTAATGTACTGTTCATTTGGCTACTTGCGGCAACTATCATTAACCGATATGGTTTTGGATTCCAGTTTGTACTCACACATACACCAATTTATGAAATACTTGCAGTCTTACGTAATGATCAGAACCTCATGACTAAAAAATTGTAGAGAGTGGGCACTTTGCAAGGGATTTTACATATACACCAATTTATAAAATACTTACAGTCTTACGTAATGATCAGAACCTCATGACTAAAAAAATGTAGAGAGTGGGCGATTTGCAAGGGATTTTACATAGTATTTTTGAGAATGGTTAGTCTTCTCATTATATTTTATATAAGATTACTTTTAGAATATAGAAAAATATTGATTAAAAAATATTAAATTTATATTATTAAATTGTTATATAAAAAAAATACTTCTTCAGCTATTAACAACAGTTGTCAGCAATTAGCTACTAGCAATAATTTAGTCAAATAGGCCCTAATATTACTAGCAAGAATCATGGCAAAACTTGCTCTTATCATTGTATAAAAACAAAAATTAATTCTTGAATATTATACATTGAAAATGGAAAATTTTGATCACTCATAATACCTACAGAAGGTTTAACCATTAGATCGAAATGTCATAAATTGTTTCATCCAACTTTAATTGTATCAGTTTGACGTCAACACTATTCTTCACCTAAATATATATATATTTTATGAGGTTATGCATTTATTTTAGATGGAGTTTTTTTTAACTAAGCAGCGAAACAACAATTTTTTTTTAAAGTAGTAAAGTAATATTACTAACAACAACAGAGAAACTAACATTATTAATAAAGAATTGTTACACTTAATTAGCAGAAAACTACATAGTAATATAAAACATTAGGAAATTCACATATCAACAATCATCCCCATAAGTATAGCAAATATGAAGACCCACAAATTATTGTTTGCAGTTCTAGTAAGGAGTTTTTGAGATTATTATTAAAAAATGCAATTTCTCTCTACAAACATTTGAAGCTGCATTATTCAATTGTGTATTACACCCAAGAAAATCATGGAGTGAATTTACATGACACTACATGATGAGGAGCTATCTTCAATAACGCAATAACAACTCCCCACATGGCAGCCAGCATAGCCATAACTACAAGCACCAACATAGTTACAGCACACCAGCCTCCCATAATAAGCGTAACATGGCACCGCCGTTCTGTAACAAGGGAATTCCTGATAACATGGGCCTCCACCATGTCCTTCAGAACATTCCCTGCAACACGTCCTCGCCGGAGGTGGTTGCAATGTTCCAGGAGCTTGTTTCCCTTCTTCAAGAGGTGGTTTGGAAGGCGATTTTTGCTTCTCAGATTCTGATTGTTTAGGCTTCTGTGGTGGTTTAATCTCGATAACCTTGATTGTTTCACCACCCTTGCAGCATATCTTTTTCTTAATCTTTTCAGGGCAATAGGAGAAAACGGTTATTGTCACTGTGTTCGTCTTCTCATCGTATACCTGATTTTGGATTTCTGTTTGTACACACGCACTCACCAGTTCATAGAATAAATATAGTCACTTGTGTAAATGATCAGATCCTCATGGTTAATAAAATGAGATAAGATACAAATTGGACCATTAATTTCACCTTAAAGTTTATATTTGATATTAATATTTTTTAATCCCATTTGAATCTTATTCTTTTAAAATTGGATTATATTTATTCGTCTTTCAAAGAGTTATTACAAATAAATACTAAAAATTTAAAAAAAAGTTCATCTTTAATATTAATTAATAAAAACTAGCTTAAATAATAATGCAAATTGATAAAATTATCTTCAAAATAAATATTTTTGAAGTTTATAAATTTTAAAATTTTTTTATATTTTCAAAAATTTTAAAAAGTTATAAAATATTTTTTATATAAATAAAAATTTTTAAAATTAGAATTAAATTTTTTTATACACATAATAATTTTTTAAAAATATTTATAAAAAATTTTAAAAATTTTTCAAAAATTATTGAGTACATAGAAAATTTTTATTTCTTTTTTTTATTAAATGTATATAATTTGATCATAAAGTTTTACATTTTTAAAAACTTTTAGATCTATATAAATTATTTTTAAATTTTTTAAATATTCAAAAAATATTATAAAAATGTTTTTTAAAAACTTAAAATTTTTAAAAATGTTTATTTTAAAAGTAATTCATCAATTTTCCTTATTATTCAAACTCATTTTTATTAATTAATGTTAAAGTTAAGTTTTTTTTTATTTTATTTTAGTTTTAAGACTTAATTGAAATAATTCTTTTAAAAAAATTTAATATTATGTAATTTTTAAAAAGTAAGATACGAATGAGAAAAAAAAACAATAAGTTCAAATGAAAACTTAAAAGTAAAGTTGAAAGTCGAATTTATACTTTATCCTTTAATAAAAAAAATACAAAAGTGAGCAACTCACCAGGTAATTTACACAGTAGTTTCTTGATTTTCTTGCGGCATTTCTCGCAGTCAAGATCGACCGTAATCACCATTGATGTAGCTTTCTGCAACAGTATATATACTCCAAATATATATAACTTACAATTCATGGCAAAAGAAAAAGAGTTCTAATGATTGAAACATGTTCTGACATGCAATAACAGGAAGCAGAGAAAGCAAATCAATAAAAAAAAAAAAAAATAGCACCCAAAAACGTCGAGATTAAGGAAAGATCAAGATACATACCTTCTCTGCCATGGCTGCGAGACACTGTTCTGAACCTGATGAAATGATGAATATAAATAAAGAACCAGAACATGAGAGAGATTAGGAAAAGAAAAAGTGGACACGTCACCCGTTAACCATGCATTTCCAATCCCCTATCGATCCATATTAATATTCTTCATTACATCACGATATTACTAGACTACCGACGTACCAAACTCTTCCTGATCTGTGACTTTTACAGCGCATAGAAGCTTTACATTGGCCACCTAAACTAGTACTTTGGTTCATGCACAATAAATCTTGTACTCGTCTCATGAACAGTAAGGCTTCTTGATTCTGTGTATATATATATATAGAACATGTTTTATTTGAGTTCGATTGACCACACATTGACAGTGCAAAGCCAGTCTGTAATAAAAATTTATTTTTAGTTTTATTTTTATCATAATATTGAAAAAATTTATATTTGCACTTTTACTTTTTATCGTCATAATAAAAATATTATTGCAGAAACAATTACAAAATTATAGTGAAATTATAAAATTTATTAAACTAGTTTTTTTTTTTGTTGTTTTGGTATGTATAGTCATTACCTAAATTTGAGGCTATTTATTTCACAAAAAATATAATTGTGTACTTTTTTTTAAAAGGTTAAAAAAAAAAATTTCTTGCTAATTTATATAAGTTCTAGGACTCATTTATAAACTGACTATTTAAATAATTTAATTTATATACATTAAATTGATCAATATTTTGAATACTATTTGAAAAATTTAAATAGTATATTTGTAAATTACAATAAAATTATTTAAATTCTTAAATTTATTAAAAAATATTTGTGACTCATATTTTAATAAATTAATAAATTAAAATAGTGAATTTATAAGCTAAGAAAATATATAAACATATAAAATATGTGAAACTTAAGGGATTATGAGATTATCGAAGAACTGTATTACTTAATTAAAAAAACCAACGAGTTATCCCATTAAAAAAATTGGTTGGAAGTGACAAATACTTGTATCAGTGTCTGGCAACAATCTGAAAGTTGATTTTATGCAACAACAATTGGTATCTTTATTACATTGGTTAAAATTTATTTGTTCTTGTCAGTTTCTATCACAATAAGATGAATTTTACCTCTCTCTCTCTATATATATAGCAACACTATGAAATAATCATGTAATTTGCAATATGAAAACAAAAAATTGTTTAAACTTGCAATAGTATATAAAATTTAAAATATAAAAATTTATTTATAAGGTAAAACTATAATTCATCAAGTTCTTTAATAGTTTGTTAGTTCCCGAAGAATTATTTTACTCTAGGTTCCTAAGTTTTATAAGTATACGAGCTAGCAATTCAAACATTTCTCATTGTCAATAAATCACCCACAAACATGCATTCAATTAGGTCTAAAATTGAACTCAAGATCAATTAATTCAACTCACAAAACTGACTGAAAATCAATATATTAAATAGAAATAAATATCCCAACAAGTGTTAATCTAGTTACATAAATTCAAACTCTAAATGATTTAGTTACACACGATCAATTGTTCAAACTCCTCCAAGATCCAAAACATGAATACAATAAATAAGAGAAGAAGAAGAAAAATATAAAAACACATTATGAAGTGTGCCTTCGATCTTCAACTCTTGTAAAAACTTCAATTCTTCACATGATCTCCTTTTGCGGCAATGTTCAACAACCGCTAGAAGTCCTTAAGCTTTTCCTGATATAGGCATTATAAAATAAGGACCTTTCCTTGTGCGAATTCCTAATCTAAATTCCAAGAGGACAATTTTCTCTATTGGCATGGTCTATGACAGGACCGTGCCTAAATCATGTTGAATGTTGTCCTATTGGGCATGGCTTGAACATACCCATACTTGAAAGCTATCTTTTACTCAGAATGGGACATAACCAACAACACGGTTGTGCTTCATGTCATGCTTGCAAACCTAATAGACTTTGATCCTTATAGAAGTGCACATGGTTTACGACATGGTCATACATCTTACTCCGTAGAAGCATATAAGAGGGACACGTGCATTAACATGCCCATGTCATGGCCATGCTTGATATTGGACTTAGATTGAGGAAAAATCACTTATAGAAAAGAAGAACACTTAAGATTAGCACAATAACTGAAATTGACTAAAAATAAAACTAAATTATTAAAAATCTAATTTAAGATCCTAAACCTAAAATTATATCTATATAAACTATAATTCTTTAAATTAAACGAAGATAAATTTATAAAACTCATATAAAATTCATTAACTCAATTCATATGTCTAAATTGCATTCAACAATTTTTCCTACACTTAGACCTTACTTGTCCTCAAGCAAGAGATGCACAAAACATAAAACTACTTGACCACAACCAAAGATTATAACTTCAAAAGATATGTAACCTCGAAAACACCTAAACTAAAAGTACTTATTAAAGAGTAAAGGCAAATAAATGTTTTTATATACATATAATTTATGAAACATAACCCAATCACTAACCCAAATAAAGATTCAGTAGGCATTCAAGTAAATAGAGAAAAATGAATTTCATGGGAGTATCATGGGATTGAGAAAATTATTTCAACCATGTGATTGCATTTTACAGTCTATCTCATAATTATTTTTAGTGAGTGCATTATACACTCTATCTCACCTCTTTTTATCTTTAGCGAGTGTGTTTTATACTCCATCTCGCTTTCTTTTTCTATTATTGTTGACTGAAAATAAAAAAACTCTTTTTATCTTTAGCGAGTGTGTTTTATGTTCCATCTCGCTTTCTTTTTCTATTATTGTTGATTGAAAATAAAAAAAAAAAACCCAACAAAAAAAAGGAAAAAGAATTATACCCATATCATTATCTAAAAGATTATAAGAAGTGAATTATTAACACATAAAAATTATATTTAACAATCATCAATAGTAAATACTCTCAACTAAGGTGCTATTAAAACTACACACTCTTTTTGTAGTTGTCCTTACTTATAAATCAAGCAATCCATCACTCAAAAAATAAGGACAACAACAATTGAATGGGTGGAATTGATAATTAAGTTAAAAGCTAATGAACTTTATATTATTAAATCTAAAACTTATATTATTACCTTTTTTTAAAATGCATATTAAAGAAAAATCAAACAAAAACATAATACCCTCCCCCGCATTTAGCATTGGTATCATCCTCAATGATAAAATGAATAATAAAAATAATCAAAAGTGTAGAAGAGAGACTTCCCTATACATGTGATTGCAATGCTTGAAACATAGGGAATGAGGTTAACATAAATCCAAAAATAGACAAAAGGAAAGAAAAATAAAAGTAGTAAAAGTAATATATTCATAAATAAATTATTAAAAGTACTTAGCTACATCCAAAGACATAAAATAAAAAAAATGAAGAGAGAAATCTAAAAGTGGAGAATAAAACATAAGTAAATTTAAAACATGGTCATCAAGCAACATCATCAGGATGGTTATTATCCTTATGTTTTGCAGCATCGGCTTTAACAAAATAAGCATATGAGGGTCGTGGGGGAAGTGGAAAGCCTTAAGCCTAGTAAAAAGCTATAAAACCATTGCATAACTAATCCAAGGTCATTGTATGGTAATATTAAGTACACTGAATCTTAAAGATGGTAAGCTCCATATCACGAGACATGGTAGAGGAAGAAGGACTAATAGTAGTGGAGGAAGGCAGGGCAACAACAGTCACACTAGTAGCAGGCACAATATCATCATCATCCTGAGGTAGGGCATCTCTCAATACATACCTACCCTCTTATTGTTCAACTAATTAGATATTTCTTATGACACTCAAATTAAAGGGTAGCATAAAATATGCCTTTGTTAGCACTATCAAACTATCAAAGACCCTGAAGTGTTTGGCTAAGCTAGTTATGTATAAACCATATAAGCACCTAATTTCGGGAAGATGAAGTGTGGATGCGATATAGGACTCTAATAATGAAAATATTATAAATAGATCTTCAACATTTGAAGTTTGAAACCTCAAAAGCCTAAATGCATTTTCAAAAGAGTTTAATTATTTTTTAAGGACTTAATTGTGATGTTTTCTTTACATACCCAATTAAAAAGTTTAAATTCTTTTAGAGGTATTTTTGTAATTAAAAGTAAAAAAAAGGGATAATAATTCTGAAATTTTGATCGAAATTATATAAAATCGATCAAAATTATGTAATTCTGATCAGAACTATACAATTTTGGTCGGAATTAAAAAAATTTCATCTTTTTTTATTTTACAATAAATAATTTTTTTTGTGAATTAGGGCACACAACAAGGAAGCATTAGCCAGATTATGGGAGTGCATGCTATTCAACAACCAAGGAGATTCTTCAATTTTAACTAACCCTTATCTAAAGTCCTAGACCATTTGATCTAAAAAAGTCTGCTTCGACTCTTAACCTTTTCCAAATCACCAAACCCAAATGTCCTTGGTTATGACCTAAATAGTTACTACAAATTCCACCAAATAGTTAGACATTCCACAAACACCTGCATTAGCCTTAAACATGCGATCCAAAACCTTATAAACTCTGGAAATGTCACAAACCTTGAAAATCTAAACACCATAAATAATTCTTTACCAAACTACCGAAATGTTCCACCCCCAACCACTATGATGATTAACTCAGCAGTAAGTGAGGAAGAAGTGCTAAACTCATTTGAGGACTTAGACTTTAAAACCAATGAGAAATCTTCTAATGCCCATAAAGGTATGGAAAGAGTAGAAGACTTATTGGGGTAACCTTCAAGCAAGTTTGACTATAAGGTGTTTTACACTAAATCACCTTCTTTTGACATACCCTTCAAGTCAATTGTGCTTACATGATGGGGTGATGAGTTTGATGATGAGAAGCTACTAGAAAAGAAAGAAAAATATATAGTTAAAGTACAAAAAGATGAAGTCGTGGAGGCAATTGGCGAGAAGATGAAAGAATAGCCACTATATTAGACACCTAAAGGACAACCATTATGAGACTCAGCATCCCCAGCATTTAGAATAGGAAATAAATTTTCTTATTGTCTTCTTTGAATAAAATTTTATTTTCTTTAGAACTTTTTTTGTTTTAGCAATTGAAGATATGAATTTTGATCATGCTTACTTATGTATTGTCATCCTAATGGTATTATGCATTATAATATTAATTATATCTGCATGTTTGATATAAATTCAATTTAATTAGATTTATTCAGCATTAGCACAAATGTAAATTCAAATAACATTCATATATCACATTATGTAACTTCTGAAGATAGGAAATTTGAGGGAAAAAATAAAAAGAATGATAAAAAAAACAACAAAGAGAGAGATAAAGAAAGGAAAAAAATAAAAGAACAATACGGTAAAAATTAGAGAGAAAAAAATTCAAGACTAGTTGATAACAAGAGTTGTAAAATATGATGTAATGAATGTTCTCATTTTTTCCCTACTGAATGAATAAAATTAAATTTGAAATTTTTGTTCAAATATTGCATAGTCATCTTTATCATGTTGTAATGGAAAGAAAAAATATAATGAAAGCTAAACAATCAGAGCTATGAGATCACTATTCTAGTTATGTTTTCTCTTTTATTGCCCTTTATGATTTTACTTGTAAGTCTAGTGTCCCCTTGTACCTAGGGAATTTAAGTGACTCAATGACTCACGTTGCAACCCATACATTATAACTATCATTAATTATTACGTTAGCATCAAGCCGCATATTCTGCTCAAGAGTTCTTCAAAGAGTAGGTACAATTGATTTTAGCTTCAAGAACTCGCTTCAGTTAGTTCACCCACTTCTCTACATCTTCTATACATAAGACTACACCTAATGGAGTTAATAAGTCAAAGGATCAACAACAGTAGTGAAAAACTGAGTTTCTTGCACACATGAAGAAAAGAAACTGCTAGAATAGTACTGATTAATACAAAATGAAATTAGGGGCAACATGAAACTCTAGGGGAAAATTGGGGGTAAAAAAGTCAATTCGCATTCAAAGATTGAAGATGGAACATTGAAGTATAAGAGTTTTGGGGCAGAAAGAAGTAAACAATAAGCAACAACTAACAATTCATCAATACAACATAACCTAATCATATATTGGACAAGTTGTACCAGAATCTCTAACATCAGAAGTACCAATAGCGAAGCATTCAACTCTCAAACCAATAAGCTATTGATAAGGCACCTCATTCTCACATTCCAAGCTGTGAACATAGCTCTGTACCAAATAGAAGACCTATTAGGATCATGCATGTCATACATAACATGCATACACTTGCATATATTTATTATAAAATACTTGCCTTGCATAATAAAGTCTCTAAGCCTAAATAAGATTGTGCAAATACTCTACTACTAACATTCAAAATTAGTATTTTAAAAGTGTAGGAAACTAGTTAGAGTATTCACATATGAAGCTTCTAAAGAAGTAAAATAAGAAGAGCAATACTATCAAGGTGAACCTCATGCTCAATGGGACTTTAAACCTCAGGACCTAACAAATTATGGGCCCATCCAGTAAGGGAATATCATCAATAGTGATACTTGTAAAAGCATCATCCTAGTGACCTTAAGAAGCTGGATAGGATGCTTAAGCTCCTTAGATTCAACATCCGTCTCCATAGTCTCATCTGGAGCATCATATGGAATATCTCTCCACAATAGTTAGACCAATGTAGGGTATGGAATATAGTGATAAGAAGGCCCAACATGTCAACAATACATTCATCGGCCCTATAAAAGGGAAGGATGCACTCAAAACCTAAAATGAATGCACTCTAAAAAATTATTTGATCATGAAATAAGATCTCTAACTCCTGAACTTTTTTGCAGGAGATATCAAGAAGTGGAATGAAGCCCTCTACTATAGCATTAATGGAATGGTGAAAATACAAACGTAGCCCAAAGCCATAATTTCAATGGTGGAGTATTATAACCTAGTGATCAGAGATATCATCACCACAATTAAAAGGGAGGAATGCAAAAGAATTATACTGCATTTTGACAAAATTTATCCACTTGCGAATAGACTATACTAACTTATAGTACTTTATGCAGGAAAAACAAAAGAGATTGAAGAAGGAGAAAGGAACTGATGCATCAATAGTAATGGGCAAGACAACAAATGCCAAACACTCATCAAAATAATAAAGGGAAGTATCATAACTCTATTTCCTTATATTTTGTAATAAAGTACCATCTTAAACATAACATTTAAAAATTGAAAATAAATTCATCCACTTCATGAGATCATGTGCAAAAAGCCTATCTCATGACCTTTGATCATAGTGGCTTTCTTTTATTAACCTTGAAGAATTCAAATGATTAATTAACAGCTTTGTGTTGAGAGTTTATAAGCTCTAATCAATCTAATGCCTACTTTGCACCCAAATGAGGGGAAGAAAATGCAAAAACAAAATCCATGGACTTGAAGTATAAGTTACTTGAATTTTAGAGTATCATTTTAGTCTTTTGAATAATAAATGCGTATATAATCTACTTCAATGCTTAGAAATGAGTATAAGTACAAAATCCCTTGACGTTATCCATAGTGAGTAATACAAGAAAGGCAGAGGAATTCTAAGAGGAGAATCAAAATAAGAGCAAGCATAATGTACTCTAATGCTTATAAATGAGTAAGAGTATCAATGTGAACCTTTGGTGGTATCCATGTTGAGTAATACAAGAAAGGTGGGGGAAAACTAAAGAGGATCATGCCAAAAATTGCTCTATTTACTCCAATGCTTTGTAAGAGTATGAGTATCCAAAGGACCTTTCCAACATTATCCATACTGAGTAATATCAAAAAGGCAGTGGAACACTCGGATAAGGAAGGAAAGCACAAAAATAACTCAAAGACTATTTTGATACTCATATTTCAATATTTTTATGCTCAATTTTCATAAGTTTTGTTTAGCAAATTTTCCCTAAAATTAGGTGTGGCAGTAAACTCATTCATTTGGTAAAAGATATGCTCTCAGCATAAGATGGTTAACGATGCCTTTAACCTTTGTAAATGGAAAATAAATGATATTTATGAAAATCAAATTGGTGAGATTCGTAGTGCACGCTATCTCATGATAAAGTGATGAATTTTCTTATAAATTTTCAAAAAAAGTACCTTTTATAACAATCATCATATTGGACTAACTTTAACAAGTCTTCAGAAAAAACAAGTCTAGAAGAAGAAGATAAATCCAACAAGTGGAATTAGCACTACCACCAAGAAGTTAATCAAGGTCAGCAAGCAATAAAGGTAGTTGATTAGAGTAAACCAACAAGAAAATTCAAAGACAATTAGCACAAATTCCAATTAGTCAGCATAGTTGATCAATCTCAAAATCCTAGTCAATGCACAGTTCCGATGTGATGTCTGCATTTTGCATACACTACACTTCATCTCAGTTATATGCTATACAGTAGCTATAACACAATTTTCAAATTTACCTTATTATATGCTATGCAATAGCTATAATATAATTTTCAAATTCACTTTGTTATATGCTACAAAGTAGTTATAACAAAAATTCTAAACAATTACAACTTGCTAGACACTACACAGTAGTTATAGTATAATATCAAATCATGATTAGCTAGACACTACATAGTAGTTTTAGCACACTTTTGATCTAATTTCCTAGACACTACACAGTAGTTATAAGCACATGTAAAATTTTTTTTGCTAGACATTCCATGGGAATTATAGCACATTTTAAATCTTTTTGCAAGATTCTCCATAGGACTTATAGCACCATTTTCACAATTTGCTAGATGCTTCATAGGACCTATAGTATATTTGTCTTTAGTTATACACTACACAATAGTTATAGCATATTTTCGCTAAACATTCCATAAGAAATATAATAAAACTTTTAGTCATAATTACTATATGTTCCATAGGAACTATAGTTCAATTCGCTAGACACTACACAATAGTTACAATATATTTTCACTAAACATCCCATAAGAAATATAGTGAAAATCATAATCACTAGAAGTCCCATAGGGAATATAGTGAAATCACAATCACAAGATGCCCTATAAGGAATATAGTGAAAATCCCAATCACTAGATGTCCCATAAGGAATATAGTGAAAATCATAATCACTATAAGTCCCACAAGGAATATAGTGAAAATCACGATCACTAGATGTCCCATAAGGAACATAGTGAAAATCACAATGACTAGATGTCCTATAGGGAATATAGTGAAAATCACATCACTAAACGTCCCATAGGGAATATATTGAAAATCATAATCACTATATGTCCTATAGGGAATATAGTGAAAATCACGATCACTAGACGTCCCACATGGAATATAGTGAAAATCACAATCACTAAACATCCCACACGAAATATAGCGAAAATCATGACCATTAGATGTTCCAAAAGGAATATAGTGAAAGTCACGATTAACATTATACGACCAAGTGTAATGTATCTTTTCAATTGGTAATATACGACTGAGTATAGTCAGCATCATATGACAAAGTATGATGTACCTTTTTAATCAACAATATACGTCTGAGTATAGTTAATAACTTATGACAGTATGATGTATCATTTCAATTAGTACTAAATGACTGAGTATAGTCAACATCATACGACTGAGTATGATGTATCTTTTCAACTAGTACTATACGACTAAGTATAGTAAACATTATACAACCAAGTAAAATGTATCTTTTCAATCAGTACTATACATATGAGTATAGTCAACATCATATTAACTAGTATAATGTATCTTTTCAATTAGTACTGAACGACCAAGTATAGTCAACATCATTCGACCGAGTATAATGTATCTTCTCAATCAATACTATACGACTGAGTATAGTCAACATTATATGATAGAGTTAATGTATCTTTTCAATAAGCAATATATGTATGAGTATAGTCAACATCATATGACCGAGTACGATGTATCTTTTCAATTAGTACTATATAACCGAGTATAGTCAACATTATACGATTGAGTGTAATGTATCTTTTCAATCAGTACTACATGATTGAGTATAGTCAACATCATACGACCGAGTATAATATATCTTTTCAATAAGCACTATACATATGAGTATAGTCAACATCATACAACCAAGTATGATGTATCTTTTCAATCAGTACTATACGACAAAGTATAGTCAACATTATACGATTGTGTATAATGTATCTTTTCAATCAACACTATACGTTCGAATATAGTCAACATTATACGGCCGAGTATGATGTATCTTTTCAATAAGTACTATACGATTGAGTATAGTCAACATTATACAACCGAGTGTAATATATCTTTTCAATCAATACTATACGACCAAGTATAGTCAACATCATACGATCAAGTACTATACGACCAAGTATAGTCAACATTATACAACCGAGTGTAATGTATCTTTTCAATCACTACTATATGATCAAGTATAGTCAATATCATATAATTGAGTATAATGTATCTTTTCAATCAGCACTATATGTCTGAGTATAGTCAACATCATACGATCGAGTATAATGTATCTTTTTAATCAGTGTTATACGACTAAGTATAGTCAACATCATACGATAGAGTATAATGTATCTTTTCAATTAGTATTGTACAACTGAGTATAATCAACATCATACAACCAAGTATGATGTATCTTTTTAATCAGCACTATATGTCCAAGTATAGTCAACATTAGACGACCGAGTATGATGTATCTTTTCAATCAGTATTATATGACCGAGTATAATGTATCTTTTTAATAAGAACTATACATTTGAGTATAGTCAACATTATATAATCGAGTGTAATGCATCTTTTCAATCAAGTACTATACATTCGAGTATAGTCAACATTATATGACCAAGTAGAATGTATCTTTTTAATTAGTACTATACATCAGAGTAAAGTCAACATTATACGTCCGAGTATAATGTTAAATTAACGCTATACGTCCGAGTATGGTGTATTCTCATATGTTTCAGTATTCTGTTTGGTGTTGCATAACAACATAAACATTCATCGTGAACCGACGATCACTTATAGGAAAAAGCCTTAAGGTGCATAGGTAAGTATCTAAACTTATGCTCCTAAGAAATTGTGTGCTTATTTTCTTTGCCATAATTTGTCAAGCAAACAACGACAAAAGGGGGCAACTTTAAGCACCTATCATACCTCAAATTTGACTAGCCTTATAGACGGCGGGGTTTAGCATGCGCCCAAGATCTTAGCAACCATGACACTGTTTGAGCTCAGGGCTCTAGAGAACACACTAATCACTATCACAAAAATATGGCGTGGAGATGAGGAGTCACCACCCAGGGTAATAACTAGGACAATTAAAAAAATGGTGGTACTTAATTCCCTAAAAGAAAGCCAGCACCACAACTAAGAGATTATGGTTACGGAATACTAACTTCTTTCAGTCTTGTGTTCATTTAGAATTACTTTATAAATTACTATTTTATCCTCTATTTACATGCAATTCAGATAAACCCTAAAAAAAATAACCAACTCCTGGAAACTAGTCATGAAATATACAAGTAAACAATGCATTTATCACAATCCCTAGGTTAGTCTAATCTACATTGATTTTAATTAAATGAGCTAAATCTACATGTTTTAATTCATAAGTGAGCCTAAAGACTAATGAGCCTAATTCCTATTTAATTTTAATTAAGTGAACCTAAGTCTATTTATTTTAATTCTAAAAATGGGCCTAATTCTACAAATTATGAAGTATTTTAATTTAGTGGGCCTAATTATATATGTTTTACTTTTAAAGTGATATTAAATCTACAAATTAGGGAAAAGGCTTAAATTAAATGGGCCAAGTTAAAATTAATTAAATTAAATTAGGTGGGCCTATGTCTAATTAACTAAATGAGCCTAAGTATCCCTACCCTAAATATAATTAATTATGAGCCCAAAGATGTATTTTATTAATTAAACCTAAATTTAAATGAGTTAAAGCCTAATGTGGGCTTAGGGCCCAAAACACATAAACATAAGCAAACAAGCCCAAAAAACAATAAAAAAACATCAAAATAAACAAATAAAAGATCAAACTATTAATTAAATCTATTTTAAAACCCTAATTTAATTAAAGTGACTATAAACAATAAAATAAAATAATTAATCAAGCAAACTAATTTTGCCTACTTAAATCTAATTCAATTTTAATTAGACAACTTAACGATTTCTATAACCATTAATTTTAATTAATTATCGAATGAAAACCCTAATTTTACTAACTAATTACTTAAAATAAAACACACAAGCACACATACCAAATTTCATTATTCCAACTATTAGGGGTATTACAATGAACTACTAAGAATAATAAAAAGAAAATTAATACAACCCATAAATAAATAAAAATAAAATAATGATAAACAAAGTAAATAAAAATCCTAGAAATATTATTTAGCTACAAGGTTCCATCCATGGCGTTCCATGGACCTTCATGGATTTTATTCTTTGAGTAAACTCATTAAGTGATCCTCTCCATAATCACTAACACAAAAATAAACAATGGTTAGTGAATAAACAAAATAAAATAAAAATTTAAGTAAAAATAGATTTCAATAGGAATAAAAATAATAAAATAAAAAATAATAGAAAATAGAGAAGGAGAAGATGATTATGCATGCATTGTGGTTGGCTCCTCAAATTAGTAAAATCACCTTTTATTTGTTAAATAGATCTTTAAAAACTTGTTATTCTTTTCTAAAAAAAAGGCCTCTTGCTCTTTGCTTCCAAGACGAAATAACCAAGAATATTTTTGTAAGTGTAAAAAGAGAGTTCCAAATAAAAAGAGAGAGGTCTTGAGAATTCAGTCCCCTGCTCTAGGAGCCTAAGCTCTCCTTTTATAGGGAGAAAAAAAAAATCCTAAGTTCTATATACTAAGGTTCCAATTTTAAAAGGACTTTATTTCCTAAAGAGTTACAATTTTAAAAGGAATATATTTCCTGAAGAGATAGATAAATCCCAAAATAAATTAAATTTTTTTAATGAATCAAAACTCAGGAAAATATTTTTATTTTCTATAAAAAAAAGTAAAAAAAACAAAACAGACGAAAAACATGTAATTTCAATCGGAATTGTGTAATTCTGATTTTAACTTTTAATTACAAAAAGACCTTTGAAAGAAATTAAAATTTTCAATTAGGTATGAAAAGGTATTACAATTAAGTCCTTAAAAAACCAATGAAACTTTTTCTGAAAACGTATTCAAACTTTTGAGGTTTCGAACTTTAAGTGTTGAAGACTTACTTATAACATTTTCATCATTGGAGTCCTTTATCGCATCCATATTTTATTATCCTAAAATTGGGTGTTTACAGTCCCTAAAAAGGTCCAATGATGAAACAACTCGCCAAGATGACTAGATTTTGCTTGTTCGTAATACCTCTAAAGTGTGCAACCTTAAAAAACCCAACTGACACCACCAGTGTGCAAAATCGATTGCTGAGACATTAAGTTATGCTCTGACCTTACAAAACATGAATTATTGAAACAACGATAGGTTTTACTTCAAGAATACTCCTCTCAGAATACTTAGCTCGTTGGGCCAGTGCGTATTTTGTTAGATCGGGACCAAGCTTCGTGAAAAAATGGAAATTAATTTTGCTAAAATGGACTTGAGAAACATATTCGGAGGGCTCAAAAACCTCCTAAAGTGGTCTTGAAATGGTCCAACACAACCCGAGCATTAGTGTGTATCATTAAAAAGTGTGCGTAAACACTCCTAGGTGTCATGTGCTAAAATTGAAGCTGAATTTGAAAAAATGAACTCCGAAAACACATTCGGAAGGCCCAAAAACCTTAAAACCAACCCTATAACAACACACATAGAACCCGGGAAAAGCACGTAGAGCATCGAAGTGCGCATAAAAATGCATATGTGAGTGTGTGCACACTGTACATGGCCATGTGCAAAATATACTCACATGTGCATGATCATGCCTACACCACCCGATTCTATATAATTTTTTCCTATAAATAGACCCCTTTACACCCTATTTTGGAGGGGGGAAGCAAGTGAAGACACTCAAGAGTTAGTCCGATCGAAGGCATGGGAAACCCTTTCCCATACAATTTTTACTCTCCTAGAGCCTTTCCTTTAGGTTATTAGATCCTTTTTTCCACCAAACCCAACCTCATCTTTGTCAAACCATGCTTCAAAGGTACACAGTCTAGCATCATTTTGTTGTCATTTTGAACCTCTCAATGAGGAAAGCTTGATAATCTCTTAAAGCTAGAGCTTCAAAGTTCACACAAGCTGAGTTGAGTTTGAGGACCACACAATCATTTTAGCACATTTACTTAATTGCACTGCATTTTATTTTATTATTGCTAGCATTTGGGAATACTTTTGTGCTTATGTGATGAGATTGGCAATCTTGCATGCTACGTGAATAATATATGCATTATTATGCTCATTTTACATCATTACTCTGCATCCTCTATTTCTGAAATCATGAAATCACATCATAAATATCAATAATATGAAAATTTCATGCCTCGGAATAGAGTCGTCATGCTCTCAGTTTGGTAATGACCTCATGCATCCTTTATATTATCATCATTTATCGTCATAGCATAAATAATCACTGTAAGTATGATCATCCTATCATTCATCAAATAAGTTGTGTAAATGATCATGTTATCCTTACAGATCAATTATATTACATTTACTTTTCTACAATCTTTTTATTTTCATATGTATTTTATCAGGAATGTGATGTAATAAAATTCTCACCTTTATTATCCTATATTTTTTAATGAATTGTATGAATGTTATATAAACTGTCATCACCGAAACTAGGGTGTTGCGGTAGCTATTTATTAAATATTGTATAATGAGAAATAGTAAAAAAATATATGTGATTTCCTAAACCTAAAAATCTCTATCAGGGACAATGCTCATTGAGTGACTTAATGATATCTCTTTCTTTTCCTGATTGTCTAAAAATCAAGTGGCGACTCCATAAAATCAAAAGTGTCTCATCCCCCTAAGACCAATCATTTGTCCTCATTCGGTAAAGTTATCATGTCCCTTAAAAATGAAAAAACCAACACCAATAAAAAAAAGGAAGGTCGCTCACAGTGGCTACTTCGCTGGGGACTTCTAAGTAAGAGGGATTAACTCAAAAATGACTATTTCTCATTATAAAATACTCAATCATATAGAGCCCCTCACCACTGCATTTGCACTACACATCACACATGTACTACTTGTCCTTAAAAGCCTCGATAATATTAAATGACATCACCACCATGGTTCCACTCGGGTCATGGGGTGATGAAGATATGGTATTATCACCTTTAGTCTTTACTCGTGCATTCGCCGAACTCATTTGACTAAAGTCTATAACCCAAGTCCTTAAGGGGGGCGATTGAGTATTCAAAAGAGTGCTATACTCACTTACCAGAGTCTGTAACCCTAGTCATATGGGGGAATTCTCGCTAAAGGAACCCTTAGCCTTTCACCCTAACTCAGCTTATATAGATAAACTAGTAGCAACATCCGTTAGGATTCCACCAAGCTATGCATGCTATCCTTGTCCTAACGCTATCCATTTAACCTTATACTTATAAATGACATAACCCTTATAGTGTCTATCATTGAATGATGTCGTAATGTCAATTTTCATAGAAACTTTATGCTTAGGACAACATGATTCTCATCTACTTTGTGTCATCCAAAAGTATGAGGAATAATGAGAATAATGTACCTTAGCTTGAATAGTCTATGCGAATTAACAAATAATGACATCCCTCAATGACAGAACCTACGACATGTTATCCATTAATCCTTATTAGATCAAATGAATGGATTAGGAACCCAACTAGATTATGGACCTTTATGTCAGTAAAATCAAATTGTAAACTATCAAATGATACTTTCATGACTCACAGTAAGCATATCAAATATCGATGTAGGGGTAAGAACTTGGACTCCTTTTGCTTGACCTTGGTCTTATGCATATGAGTGCATATGGGCTTTGGAAATCATTTGAAGCCTAACAATTGACCCTCACATTGACATCATGTGATTACCTCAAGCATATTTGATTATCATCCCTCAGTTTACCCTTTGTTTTTTACCAACACAAATATAAACAACCTAGTTTTGACAGTGGAACCATAGCCCCTTAATGACTATAGGTTCAAAACCCACCTAGGAAAGAGACTGAATGACCTCATGGAGAAATAAGGTTAGAAGCGAGAGCTTGCTTGTGATTGGTTTATTCACTGTGCAGGAAAACTAACCAGCTTTAATCATGCATACATCACATACATATAGATAGCACATATTAATAATTATTTCTTATAGGAATCACCATTTTTCCATTATAGGATTTCTTGCATCCACTCCATACATACATGCTCACCCTTTTATTTTATAGGTACACATCATGCATCATTCATTTAGCTAACCTTAATAAATGTACAAGAATACTACATTCAAGCATGAGTGGCTAAGAAGATACCTCATGTCAGCAATTGAAAGACAAGCCGAAAAAAGGGATCCAAAAGTTGCTTATTGATGGCACTATAGCTGAAATCCTCCAAGCCCAAATTAAAGCCAAAAGTGCCTGAGATGGGAATTGCACACCACTAAATGAAGCATCTGCATCTACTCACCCGAGGGTAGATAAGGCAAAGAGAATTCCCCACACTCCAGTTTAAGCTAATAATGACAATGACTACTATCAAGATCTCAAGAATGCACCAAAAGTTACAAAAATTACTGACATGAACAAGCTTGAATTGATAGGGGAGGTTAAACTATTAGCCAACATGATGGCTCAGTTGGAATTCACCTTCAAAGACAAAGGAACTCATGGCTCTAAAAGCTTCACCGACTTAGAGCGATTCAAAGATGAGCCACTTCCAAATGATTTCAAGCTACCAAACTGTGCTAAGTTTGATAGAAAAAAAGATCTGAGGGTTCATTTAAGGCAATACGCTACCTATATGGCTGCCATAAAGCTTACAGATTCATAAATTGTTCAATTCTTCTTCACATCACTAAAGGAAGGACTGAGGGAATGGTTCTTTAACCTTGAAGATGAAATAAAAAGTGATTGGCTACTACTAACTCAAAAGTTTATCAAGCAGTATTCATACAACACTCAATTAAACATCACTTGAAAGGACATTGAGACCACAAGATAGAAACTCGGTGAAACTTTCTCTGATTATGTCACTAGATGGCAGGGAAAGGCAATTTAGATGAGAAACCATCCTCTTGAGGATGAATAAATAGAGCTAATAATTAAAAGGGCACTACCACACTTCAGAAAATAGATGATTTTTGCTCATTATCCTAACTTCAGAGCTCTCTATCAGGCTAGGATCAAAATTGAGGATAAGGAACCTCAGCAAGCCAAAAACACTTTTTATCATAATACCTAACCAAACACCTAAAACACCTTCACCCAAACTCCAGAGATAAACACGATCCAATCGAACACCTAAAACTCACTATCTATTAATACCATCAGACCACTAAGAAAATTCTCAAACTTTAACCTCCCACTATCTAAAGCATTTCAAAGACTTTAACAAAAAAACCTCATATAGCCATAAGAGCCTATGCCCTTTCCAAACCCACTACCAACTCAACTTAACCAAAACTTATTCTACCATTTTCTCTAAATTCCTAGCCACACCACTGATACATGCAGAACCCTAAAAAATGCAATCCAAGTCCTTATTGACTCTAGAAAAATTGATGACCCAAAAAAATGACCTAGTATTAAGGCTAATCCTCTCCCAAACTATCAACACATGCCTCCACCAACCATCAACATGTTCTCCTCTAATCTACCAGAAGACCTTATTGAAAAATCAATCCAAGCCATATAAGAAACCCAAGACAAGCCCCCAGAAGACAAACCTTTAAAACATATTCTTGAGCCTCATAATTCTAGTAAAGATGAGTAATGCCCTTATACCTTTAAATACATTCCAATCCCTCAAAAGTTCCTTCCCTACTTGATGATGAAAAAAAGAGCTAGGGATATAGCTCTCCCCATGAATGATGAAGTGATTGATTGCACTTACCCATAAGAAGCAGACGTAGGTAAAAATTTCAGCAGGAACTATGAAGTATAGGATCTACTGGGCTAGCCATCTAGGAAGTGAGACTACAAAGTCAAGTACATGGAACCTCATGTTGCTCCCGCACTCTTAGAAGACATAACACCCTTAAGATGGGGAGAAGAATTTAATAATAAAGATGGGACCAACAGTACTATTCAACTTCATAACCTACAAATCATGGGGATAGATATATAGTATGACTATCATAATCCTTAAATCATTGTCTAGGACCAAAATAGTAGTATAAAAGTAGATAAGTAAGCTATTGAGAAGCCCTCACTAGCAGTTAACCATGTAACTCATAGCAGGCAGGTATATTAACCTCCTAAGAAAGAGAAAGAACCCTCTAAAGAGAAAGAAGTAGCAAAAGATCAAGCTCCAATTAAAGAAGAAGACTCTATCCTCAAACAACTCAAGAAAACTCAGGCATAAACCAATATCTAGGACCTACTCATGGCCTTTAAAAAGTATAAAGATGCCCTAGTCAGAGCACTAGATGAAGCAAAGATTACCATTGATGCCACACCGTGCGAGATGATAGCCTCTCTAATGAAAGCTCTTTCTAATGCAATCACCTTTTCAGATGAAGATTTACCTCTTAAGGGAAGGGTCCACAATCATCCTCTCTTTATACATGCAATTATCAGGACTAAGAAGACCCTATGTTTGTCCCATAAGGTTGCCATATAAGTTTAGGATGAATGTTCACAACCTGGAAGAATCTAATATGGTCATATAAGCTCATGATGATTCAAAGAAGCCAGTCATCGACACTTTCAAAGTAGTAGTTATAGTAGGAGATATCAAATTAGAAATAAAATTTACTATCCTAGACATCCCTTCGACTATTGCCCTACTACTAGGAAGACCTTAGTTCCACCCACTAGGAGGCATACCTTCCACTGTGCATCAGAAGATCAAGTTCCCTCTGAATGGAAAGGTCATTACCATCCCTATTAAAACAAACAACATTATTTCCTATCTAAATGTGGACCCATTAGGATTTCAGGTTATCGTGATCAATGACAATCATGTCTTTCTCAAAGTTACTGCCGTGATGAAAAAAAATGCAATATTTGCCTAAAATAGGACTAGGAGGAAGAAACATTGGAGTCACAAAATTCCCTGACTTTTAAGGACAGACTAATAGAAATGGTTTAGGGTATGATCCTAAAAAGGATATTGGGGCTAAGAAATCAACCTCTTTTATGGATGAAAGCTCAAGCCAAGTCTATTGAGGACAAGTTAAGGAATGGGTGAGCAACCGGGGTTTAAGATCTTTAATGACACCCTCAAGGAGAAGCACTTACCAGACATGATCACTGAGACTAACATCTGTGAGCTGATAAAAAACCTATGGATAGAATCTGAAAGTGAAGCTATCAATCATGCCCAAGCTGCTGCCATCCTCAAATGGAGCATCGATGACATCCTATTTGAAGACATTGTTGATGATGATCTTTGTAC
This sequence comes from Mallotus nudiflorus, assembly GCA_947683625.1. Lineage (NCBI taxonomy): Eukaryota > Viridiplantae > Streptophyta > Magnoliopsida > Malpighiales > Euphorbiaceae > Mallotus > Mallotus nudiflorus. Next base: position 1,738,565 of record CANTUR010000107.1, read on the forward strand.
TTTTTCTTTATTTGAAAAAGATGATGTAATGAGCTTTAAAGTTAATGTAATGAAATCATATTTGATTACTTGTTTGATGTCTTTCTTGATTATAGTGTGCATTGTATTAATAAAAACATTAGCATATTTGACATTTATTCCATATGCACTGAATCATTTGACATTGGCATGGAATCTAAGCCACACATTCTACATATTTTGAAAGATGTTACCCTTGAAGAGAGGAGAGAAATTGAACAAATATTAATAAAATATTCAAAAGTATTTTCCTCAGTATACGATGATATGCCTAGTATTGATAGAGACATTGCTCAACACTCCATTCCTATCAAAGAAGTGTGTAAACTGGTAAAGCAGAAGCTGAGAAGACTTAGATCAGAATGGGACCAACTAGTAAAAGAGGACATCAAGAAATAAATCAAAGAAAAATTCTTAGAGGTAGTAGACTATCCAAAATGGTTAGCAAATGTGGTGCTAGTACCGAAGAAAGACGAAAGGGTTAGAATCTGCATCAACTATAGAGATCTGAACAAGGCTACCTCAAATAGACATGTTGATTGATAGCACCACCATATGTGTAATGTACTCCTTCATGGATGGATTCTCTGGGTACAATCAGATCCTAATGGCCATTATTGACAAAGCAAAAATAGCTTTCATAACATAATGGGGTACTTACTGCTACAGGGTAATGCCTTTTGGACAAAAGAATATGGGGGCAACCTACTAAAGAATGGCCACTGTAATGTTCCATGACATGATACACAAAGAAGTGGAGGTATACATCGAGGACATGATGGTCAAATCAAGAACCAGAGAAGAATACCCCTCTGATCTTGAAAAGTTCCTCAAAAGGGTCAAAAAGTACAGTCTCAAGTTAAATTTGAAGAAATGCATATTCGAGGTTACTTTAGGGAAGATGCTGGGGTATGTTGTCAGTCAGAACAATATTGAAATAGATTCAGACAAAGTAAAAGCCATCAAAGAGATGCCAGTACCAAAAATAGAGAAAGAAATCAGAGGGTTTCTAAGGAAACTATAGTTCCTTAACAAAATTTATTGCTAAGTTGACAGTAGTGTGTGAACCAATCTTCAAGCTACTCAGAAAAGATTAGTTGGTTGAATGGAACAAATAGTGTCAGCTAGCATTTGATAAGATTAAAAGCTACCTAGCCAACCCACCAGTCCTAAGACCATTTAAACTAGTGATACCTCTGACCCTGTATTTAGCCATCGACAGGAATGCAATTGGTGCATTGTTAGCCCAAGAGGGAGAAAAAAATAGAACACGTAGTCTACTATTTGAGTAAGAAGATGCTACCATATGAGGAGAAGTATAGCCAAGTCGAGCATATATGCTTCGTAATGGTATAGGTAATGAAGAAGCTTAGACACTACTTCCAATCCTACAAGATCCATGCCCTATCTAAAATGGACCCAATGAAGTACCTCTACGAAGCTCCCTCTCTAGTGGGGAAACTTGCCAAGTGGCTCGTATTGCTAATAGAATTCAATGTGCAATATTTGACTAAGAAAGCAATAAAAGGGAGAGCAGTGGTTGAATTTCTAGCTCTTAATAAAACTCATAATAAATCCATCTAGACTTCCCAGATGACCTCAGCTCATCCATTAAAATCCAAGGATGGCATATATACTTTGACAGAGTAGTCAATAAGTTTGGCGCAGGAGTTGGTGTCATACTATAATCTCTAGAAGATGAAGTAGTACCAATTGCTAACAAGCTAGAGTTCAGAGTCATAAATAATGAAGTAGAATATGAGGCATGCACACTCAAAATAGAAGCACTGATAACCCTAGATGTCACAGAAGTTGAAATCTTAAGAGATTCCATGCTAGTAATCAATCATGCCACAGAAGAGTAGGAACTAAAAGAGCAGCATTTAAAACCTTATCTGGATCACTTAAGGCTACTTACCATGTCCTTCTAAAAATGTAAATTCATTTATCTCCCCAGGAATCATAATCAGATGGTAAATGCACTTGCTTCTTAGTATCAGTATGGGAAGGACCATCCAAAATGCCTATAAAGCCTCTGATTCTACTCAAATTAGGACAACCTTGTCATAAAAACTGTAAGATAGCAAAGAAAGAAGCACTGAAAAGCCCTAGTTTTATGACATCTAGAGATATTTGAAGGAATGAGCCTATCTCGATCAAACGAATGAAAGAGATAAAGTAGTCATTTGACGACTAGTATCAAAATTCACATCACAATAGGGTGTATTATACAAAAGAACCTCAGATGGTTTACAACTTTGATGTCTAGATGAAATTGAGGCTACAAGAGCAGTAAAAGAAGTACACGAGGGTTTTTGTGGTCCACACATAAATGGAGCAATCCTAGCTAAGAAGCTAATCAGACAAGGGTTCTTATAGATGATGATGATGGAAGACTGCATCAAATTTGTAAGGAAATGTCATAAATATCAGATCCATAGGAATGTCAGTCACCTTGCTTCAATAGAACTACACTACATCTCCTCTCCATAGCCCCTTTTAGTATGGGAACTAGACATAATAAGGGAAATCCACTTGACAGCCTTAAATGGACATAGATTCATCCTAATGGCAGTGGATTACTTTACAAAATGGGTTAAAGTAGAATCATTAGTAAGGATAGGAGCTAAGCAAGTGGCTAAGTTCATCAAAAGAAGCCTATTATGTTAATATGGGATCCCCCATCACATCATCTTTAAAAACAATGTCTAATTCCAAAGGGAAGTTAAATAGCTACTAAGGAGTTATAAGGTGGAACATCATAAATCCTCTCCTTACTGAACCACAAGCAAATGGGGCTGTCGAAGCTGCAAACAAGAACATCAAAAAGATCTTGTCAAAGATGACTCATACTTACCAAGATTGGCAAATTGCCATATGCCTTATGGGGGTACTAAACAATAGTCAAAACTTCAATAGGAGCAACTCCTTTCTCATTAGTGTATGGATCAGAAGTAGTTCTTCTAATCAAAATAGAGTTCAAGTCTCTTCAGGTAGCAATCAAATCTGAATTACCAGAAGTACAGTGGGCTCAACAGAGGCACGACAATCTCACTCTCTTAGACAATCAAAGGCTTAAGGCTCCATAACACTCACAGTTGTATCAGGCTCAACTAGCCAAGTCCTTCAACAAAAAAGTAAAAAACAAGAGTGTGAAAATAGGACACTGGGTGCTAAAGCAAATAAGACAGAATGTTTCAGACCCCAGATGGAAATTCAGACTGAATTAGGAAGGCCCATACCTAGTCAAACATGTCTTATCAAAAGGAGCAATCAAGTTGATGGATTCTAAAGGCATTGACTTCTATGAACTTGTCAATATAGACTGCTTGAAGAAGTATTACATCTAAAGCACAAAACAAATCATCATCCTACTGAGTTGAAAACCTAAAAATGGCAGCTTAGGTAAAAGTTAGGGTTTTCCCATTGAGTTAAAAAACTAAAATTGGTAGCTAAGCAAAAAATTAAGGAAAAAGAGAAAATACTTAACAAGAAAACCTAATAAGGCTAGATATGGACACGGGTAACCTCAAGTTTGAAATTTGTAATGCACCTATACTTTTCTTAAATGATTATAGTTAAATGAGAATGATTGCCAATTTATTCAAAGTGTCTTTGAAAAGTGAAACACATTTTATTATCATGAATTGCATCAAGAATGCTATGAATTTTCTTTCATTACATGACCATGGTTCTTACCATCCTCTTTAAAGCTCACTCTTTAAGATCAGCCACTATCGTATAGCAAAAAAGAAAAAACCCAACTAGGTGTGAAAAGCTCTAAAAGGAGACACCCTAGGCAAAAAATGGAAGAAAAAGAAAACCCAGCTAAGTGCGAAAAGCTCCAAAAGGAGACACCTTAGGCAAAAAAGGGAAAAAGGTTAGACGGTAGTAATGGCAAGCATCATCATCAATGATACACAGCAGGAAGCATATATAGTCATCATTATACAAACATCATACAACATGCTAGATAAATACCTAGATAGAACACCCAGAGTCCATAACCTCAGGAAAATGATACAATAGAGGAAACCACAGACAAAAAGTACTACACCTAACTCCTAAAACAATTATATTGGTCGTGGCTACCATCAAAAGCAAGCAATGATCCTGCTCAAGCATCCCCCTCGTTTAATCCAGACTCATCATCACTCATCATAAGGGATGATAGCCATGACTCCAACTCACTAATGCAGTCACGATAAGCTACACGCTCCTGCTCCCATTCACGACTAGCAAGATGGTGCTCAACCTGCATTACACATTGCATATTATACACTCATATATAAAACATGTGCAAAAAATAAATAGGTACAATAAAGAAGGCATACCCTCTGAGTGGTAGTAAACTCCAAAAAGCACTTTTTTGCACTCCCTACAGTAGTATACCAGTACTGGCCAAAGGAGATAGGAATCTGCAAGAGTAAGCAAATAAGTTAACTACCACTCACTAGATAAATGAAACAAAGGCAGGAATAAGAAAAGAACACAAATGTGGGTAGCGTCAGCAGGAGCAAAACCCTATTGAGGAAAGCTAGGTCTAGGCAAATTGAAGCTCATTGCTCTACCTAAGATATCCGTCCTAAGAAAAGACAAAGATGATTGAACCATCAAATCCATAAGGATAGTGCTGCTAAAAGCCATACCACTAGCATAAGTAGTCACCTCAATGCAGAGCGTGCCCTCATCATCCTCAAAATGGGATTTAGATATCCTCAAGTGTCGCTACATATAAGCTCTCACAACCTATGTCAATTACAGTTTATTACTAATAAAGTTTACTATATGCTTGTACTAAAATAGGAATAAAAGCTTACCAGATAAGAAGAAGTGCCTCTCGATGACCTATGTGATGGCCTAGCCCTCAAACTCAAGGGATGAGATGCATCTCCTTAAGAAGGTGGAGGAGAAGGAAAGGTCCCAGTAGCTACAACATCAATCAGCTAAGGGATAAATACATCAGCATAAGGCAAACCCTCACTCTTTAAGAGGGGCTCAAAGGGGAATCCTATCGTAATAATAGTAAGATCATCACCACAAAGCTCATGACCATAGACATGTCCCTAAGGGGAGGAATGAGAACTCTCCTTATGTATGGGTCATCCCACTAATGATGGACTCACTTGCCCAAATACCACACCTTGTCGATGAGGCTAGAAAGCAACACTCGTCTCTTTGTCAGCTGCCATGTAGCCACAATCTCTACCATCCAATGAGATCTCACCGCCCAATAGCGAAGAAAGATCTGACTAAAGGGCAACGATAACTAAATGATCCTAAAGAAATGAATAACTAGCATAACAAGGATCAGACATGCCTGATCAGGGGATAACTTACTCATGTGGTCCTGGGCTACTATTCAATCCTCGATCAAATATGTAGTCTTCCTAATCCAACAAGAAAAATGAAGGAAGCCATCCTCCTGGAATTTTTTTAATGGACGGACGAGGGAGAATCCTGAACTCATACACCCAGATCTATCAAAATCAAAAGCAAGACAACAAATAATAGAATTCCTTCTCACGTCCAGCATAAATAAACATCTTTAAATCCTTAAGCCACCTCGGCATGCTGCATCAAGCCTTGAGTACATATGAACAAAGGTAGTAGCACCCTAACAATACCTTGGCAAGCCATCCAAGTCCCTCAAGATAGGCAAAAATCACAGATCACCAATACCAGAGGGGATCAGGAAGATAACAACACACAGTAAAAAAAATAAAAAGCAACGAGCCAGCTACTTCGTTGAGACAAGAACATCATGATACAAAGCCCGCACAAAAGAAACAAACTTTGTGTATCGAGCAAAATATGGGCAACCGGACTTCATAAGAGTGACTAACCTAAGCAAATCCCTTGTGAGATGCCTCCTCGCCATAGCAGTGGAACACTCCTCATCACTAAAAGGAATGGGCTCTCTAGAAAAGCTCAAGCCTATTATAGCAGTAAAGTCTAGTAGGGTAATAGTCATCTCCCTGATAGGCAGATGGAAAGTATGTGTGTGTCAATCCACCATATATATAGCAATTTAACTTGATGCATATGAGTTATAAGATAGTACAACAATCACTCCATCGACGCCCTTCCCAGAAATCATTTACTTCATGCACATTGGGAGACCCTGATAGTACATGTTAACCTTGTTGAAACTACTAAGCAGCATAGTGACATACTTAAGGGCTACAAATAATAGGTATGCTATCAAACATTTGCATAACTACTAAATATTAAAACGTCTTTCTCTATCACTCAAACATGATCAAAATAGTAATAAAATGATATGGACATCACCAAGCTTGAGAATGATAATGGTGGTGGCATTTCTAGAGATAAAGCTAAGGATGGGCTTGATCTCCTATACTAGCTTTTATACTTCAGCATCCATCTTCGCTCTTTGAATGTGGACTCAATTTGCCCCCATAGCTACATTTTGCCCCTAATTCCATTCTGGATTCATTCATGCTATTATAATAGTCTTTTTTTTATTTTCGTGTGCAAGAGACCGAGTTCGTTCACTGTTGTTGTTGATCCTTCAACTTATTAACCCTATTAGTTATAATCTTATGCATTGAAGATGCAGAGGAGTGTGCAAGCTAACTAAAGTGAGTTCTTGATGATGAAATTAACTGGACTTGAACTTTAAAGAACTGTTGAGCATAATATAAGGCTTGATGCTAATGTAATGATTAATGATAGTTACAAGGCATAAGTTGCAATGTGAGTCATTGAACCACCTGAATTGCCTAGGTACAAGGGGATACTAGACTTACAAGCAGAATTACAGAGGGGTGACAAAAAGATAAAAATAGTGATCTCAAAGCTCTGATTTTAGCTTTCATTATGTAATGTCTTTCCATTCAGATACTTATATAGTATGATAATGATGAATATGTGATATTTGAAAAATAATTTCAAATTCAATTTTACTCATTCATTAGGGCAAAAATGAGTACATTCATGACATCACATGATACAACTCTTGTTACTAATTAGTCCTTTTAGATTTCCCAACATAATATTTTTCTTTTATTTTTACTTGACTATCCTTTTTTCTTTCTCTCTTTTTTTTCTTTTTTTTCACTTTTCCTTTCTCTCAAATTTCCTATCCTCAGAAGTTACATCATGTGATATATGAATGTTCTTTGCATTTGTGCCTATACTAAATGAATCTAATTGAATTGAATTTATGTCAAACATTGCATATGCGATTAATATCATAATTCACGGTACCATTAGGATGACATTACATAAGTAAGCATGATCAGAATTCATATCATCAATCACTAAAACAAAACAAGTTCTAAAGAAACTAAAATTTTATTCAAAGAAGACAATAAGAAAATTTATTTCCTATTCTAGATGCTAGGGATGCTGAGTCTCATAGTGGTTGTCCTTCAGGCGATTGACATAACAATTATTCTTATATCTTCTTGCCAACTGTCTCCATGACTTCGTCTTTTTATTCCTCAAATATGCACTTTTCTTTCTTATCTAGGAGCTTTTCATCATCAAACTCATCACCTCATCCTGTAGGCACAATTGACTCGAAGGGTATGTCGAAAGAAGGTGGTTTAGTATAAAACACCTTATAGTTAAACTTGCCAAAATGCTAATATAATCAGTCTTATGCTTTTTCCACATCTTTAAGGGCATTAAGAGACTTCTCATTAGTTTTAAGGTCTAGGTCCTCAAAAGAGCTTAACACTTCTTTTTTAGTTACTCCTAAGTTGATTATCATGGTAGTTGAGGGTGGTACATTTTGGTAGTTTGGGAAAGGATTATTTCTGGTGCTTGGATTTTGGGGTCTATGATCTTTCTAGAGTCTATAAGGTTTTAGATTTCATGTTTGAGGTAGATGCAATTATCTGTGGAGTATTGGAGGATTTGATGGAATTGGTAATGCTTGTTTGGGCTATAGCTTGGGGTATTTAGGTTTAGTGGGTTTGGATTAGGCAAAGGTTAAAGTAAGCCCTTTTGCATTAGGCACTCTAGGACTTTTGACAAAGGTTGGTTAAAAGTGGAGAATCTCTTTAGTTGTTAAACAACATGTACTTTCACAATTCGGCTAGTGCTTCCTTGCTGTATGCCCCTAATTAGGTAGTTTCTTGCTTCGGTGCTTTTAGAGATCCTCTTTTTCTCATTCTCAATCTCCTCATCTTGTAACCCATCATTATAAAGGTCTACAAATGTCTTAGGGTTCATCATTTGCAACCTCTCAACCAGATTAGGCAACACGTTTCAAACTATCATCCTAACCTGATCTTTCTCAACCAATTTATTCTTTATTAATCCTGCTTTATTCATGAATCTAATCAAAAAATCTAAAAATGATTCACTAGGATTTTGCTTGGTCAATTCTAAATCCCTGATAGACACTTCAAGCCTAGTATTGTTGTCATATTATTTCAAAAAAGTGGTGCACAACTCTCTCTAGTCCACTCGGATAGATTTCTCCAACCCATGATACTATTTAATAGCTATAGCGTCCAAGGATAGTACAAATAACTTGGTAACTATGAATAAAGGAGACTTAGTGGTGCTCATAGTAGTTGTATATTGACTACGATGGATCCTTGGATCTCTAGTACCATCAAACTTCTGTAGTTGTGGCATCTTGAACTTGTCAGGCAGCTTATCTTCCTCAAATTGCATCATATCATCAAAGTCAAACGAATATTCGATGCCCTATTCTCTCATCAATTCTTCCATTTTGGACATCTTCTGAGTCAATGCTTTCATCTGCTTGGATTCCAACTCTTGAACTAGCTCAAGTGATTCTTTTTGGCTTTCTTTACTAAAAGGTTCTCCAGATCCTCATATTTCATTTCCACAGCAGGCACATTCCTTGCAACATTCAATGGTTGCCCCCCAGTAGGTGGATCTTCTATAATAATAACAGGTGGAATTACGACAATAGGTGCAGGTGTAATTATAGGTAATGGCATTAATGCATACATAGCTTGTCTTAGTTCATATTGCATCATTGCTCTCATGCCATCCATCAATGCTCCTTTAATGTCCTCTAGGGTCCAATTTTCTCTTTGTTGTTCCATCTCTTCTATTTGAGTTAGTGTAGCTTCTAGGTAAAGTGGGTTGATAAGGCTCTTTTCCAAACTACGTACGATCTCTTTAGCTATTGATTTTGGACTCAAATTAGTTCTCACTAATCTACCATTACTCCATTTCCAAACACAGGAAGACCCAGATGAATCTATGATGGCTGAAAGATAAATTATTAGTATGATGCATGTAATGCATGATGCACATGCTATGAAACAAGTAACAAGTAACAATCAAGTCAAGTAATAAGTCAAGTATATACATCCTTCCAACCTTATTACTCCCACACACGTATTTAATGGCAAGTCTCTTTTCCTAGGATTTTTTATCTTGGCCTTAATATCAATAGGGGATATCAAGAATCGATACACATGCTAAATCTCTCAAAGTAGTAAAGCATAGAAATAATATTTCTAGGTATAAAAGCATAGCCCAATCTTTATTAGTCCTAATGGGCTTCTAAAGTATGGGCTTAGTCCTTTATAGATATAAATACCACATGGCAAAATTCACAAGCAATTTGGGTAATCCTAGGGGAAGTTACTAAGCCACTAAATGAGGTGAGTCTGGTGGAAAAGTTAAGGTTCCTTTAGTAAGATGCCCTTTTTAAGACTTGAGTCACAGGCCAAGGTCAGAGGGGCCTAACATCCTTTGCAAACTCGAGAGAAGACTACCCCCCTTTAGGACTTGGGTTACAAACTCTTGTCAAATGAGCCTAGTAATCTCTCTTGAACTGAGTTAAGGCTAAGAGTGATGGTTAGCCAATTTATAATCCCATGAAGCTAGTGGAATCATGGAACCATAAATCAACACCATTAGTTAATAGGGACATGCAGAATGAATGCAAGAATAAAATAATAATTAATAAAATAATTCTAAAGAACACAAGTAGAATTAATATCTCTTATCCCTAGTGGAGTTGCCACTGTAGATGGCGGGGTTTAGCGCATGCCTAAGATCTTAGCAACCATGACACTATTTGAGCTTAGGGCTCTAGAGAACACGCTAACCACTATCACACAAACCTGTCATAGAGATGAGGAATTGCCACCCAAGGTAATAACTGGGACAAATCAAAAAATGGTGGTACTCGATTCCCTAAAAGAAAGCCAGCACCATAACTAGGAGATTCTGGATACGGATTACTAACTTCTTTCAGTCTTGTGTTCTTTTAGAATTGCTTTATGAATTACTATTTTATCCTCTATTTACATGCAACTTTGGATAAACCCTTAAAAAATCAAGTCCAGGCAAACTAGTAATGAAATATACAACTAAACAATGCATTCATCATAATCCCTAGGTTAGTCTAATCTACATTGATTTTAATTAAATGAGCTAAATCTACATGTTTTAATTTTCAAGTGAGTCTAAAGACTAATAGGCCTAATTCCAATTTAATTTTAATTAAATGATCCTAAGTTTATTGATTTTAATTCTAAAAATGGGCCTAGATCTACATGTATTAATTCTAGAATTATTTTAAATCTATGAAAAGGATAAAATTAAATGGGCTAAGTCTAAATTAATTAAATTAAATTAGGTGGACTTATGTCTAATTGACTAAATGGGCCTAAGTTATCTCTACCATAAATGTAATTAATTAAACCTAAAAAAAACTTAAATTTAAATGAGTTAAAGCCTAATGTGGGCCTAGGGCAGAAAACACATAAACATAAGCAAACAAGAACAAAAACAATAAAACAAATATATAAAATAAAAAAATAAAAGATCAAACAATTAATTTAAATTTTTTTAAAAATCCTAATTTAATTAAAGTGACCATAAACAAACAAATAAATAATTAACAAACAGCCCTAATTCTAACCGCTTAAATCTAATCCAATTTTAATTAAACAACCTAATGATTTCTATAGCCATTAATTTTAATTAATTATCCAATGAAAACCCTACTTTTACTAACCAATTACTTAAAATAAAACACACAAGCACATATACCAAATTTCATTATTTCCACTATTGCGGCTATTATAATGAACTATTGAGAATAAAAAAAAGAATTAATACAATCCCAAAAATAAATAAAAATAAGACAATTAAATAAAAAAAACCTAGAAACTACATCTAGCTATAAGGTTCCATCCATGGGATTCCATGGACCTCTACACCATCATAAAAGGGTAAAATAATGATTAGTAAATAAAATTATAATAAAAATTCAATAAAATTGAAATTCAATAAAAATCAATAAAAAAATAAAAGAAAGTAGGGAGAAGATAATGCTTATAGATGCTGAATAAAGTGCTCCTCAGACTAGAAAGATCACTGTTGTTTTTAGTAGGCCTTCAAGAACTTGTTATTCTTCTTATTAAAAATCTCCAATGAATAAATCACCAAGAATTTTTTGTGTACTGCCTAAAGAAAAGTCTAGAGATATTTAGGAAGAAAAGAGTCAAAATTACATAAAAGAATGCTCAGGATTGAGAATTGAGAGTTCAGTCCCCCTCCCAAGAGCCTAAGCTCTCCTTTTATAGGGAAAACCCAAAAAAACCCAAAGTTTTACATACTAAGAGTTCCAATTTTAAAAGGACTTTATTTCCTGGAGAATTAGATAAATCCTAAAAATAAATTTAAGAAATTTTTTTTAACCAATCAAAATTCAAGACTCTAGTAGTTGAAGAGTCAATACATGTTGTATTTGATAAATCAAACTCACTTGATCCTAGGAAGGATATTTGTAGTGTTGATGATCTTGTAGGTGACAATGAGATTATAGAAAATAAAAAAGAAAATGCTAGTAAGCCTTTGGAACTTGAAGGTCCAAGCAGGAGGACAATGAAAATATATCTCAACATACCTTGAAAGATGAACTTCTAAAGGATTGACAATTTAAGAAAGCTCATCCTCAAGATCTCATCATAGGTGAAACTACAAAAAGGGTAACTATTAGATCTAAATTCAAGTCTATTGTAAATGTATCCTTTATTTTTTAAATTGAGCAAAAAAATGTTGATGATGCATTGAGTGATGAATTTTGGGTCATTGCTATCCAAGATGAGTTAAATCAATTTAAGAGAAATAAGGTTTGGACCTTGGTTCTTAGACCAAAACATCATCTTATTATAGGCACTAAATGGGTGTTTAGAAATAAGATGAATGAACAAGGTTTCATAACTAGGAATAAAGCTAGACTAGTAGCTAAAAGTTATAATCAAGAGGAAGGCATTGATTATAATGAAACCTTTGCCCCAGTTGCAAGGTTAAAAACTATTAGAATGCAACCTACATTTGCATCATTTATGGATTTTAAACTTTATCAAATGGGTGTCAAAGGTACATTTCTAAATGGTTTTAATGAGGAGGAGGTATATGTCAAGCAACCTTTAGGTTTTAAGAATTTTGATTCTCCAAATCATGTTTTTAAATTGTTAAAAGCATTGTATGGATTGAAATAAGCTGCAAGAGCTTGGTATGAAAGATTAAGTAACATTCTTTTAGAAAAAGATTTCTCTAAAGGAAAGGTTGACACAACTCTTTTTATAAAGAAATCCAAGCATGATTTATTAATTATTCAAATATATGTTGATGATATTATTTTCGGTGCTATAAACCATTCCTTGTGTGAGGAATTATCGAAGTTAATGCAAGGAGAATTTGAAATGAGTATGATGGGAGAACTCAAGTTCTTTCTTAGACTTCAAATCAAGTAATGTAAAGAGATACAAGAGATGTTCTTTCTTAGACTTCAAATCATCAATCAAACCAAATATACAAGAGATGTTCTCAAGAAGTTTGGCATGGATGGAGCTAAGACAAGCAAAACTCTAATGAGCACCACAACTAAACTCAAAAATGATGAAAATGGCAAACCTATTGATGAAAAGTGATTTAGAAGTATGATCAAATCCCTTCTCTATTTCATTAGGAATCAGTTATGCAACTTAGACATCAAATGCTAAGTAGAGCTAATTTCAAAATTTTGCTCAAACATAATCCTAGATCTCATCTAGAATTCTAAACCCTAGGATCCAATTTTTAATTAACATGTAGCTACTATCTAAATCAACACAAAATCAACTTAGGAAATCATAAGTTGAGGAATACTTACCAATTTCCAAGTGTTTGATGTAGGCCACATTTCATTTACTACAATAGTTAGCCTTCATTGATTCAACTCTTGAATCAATCTCTTCAAGCCTCCCATATGTGAGGCCTCTAGCTTGAGACACCAAGCTCCACCATATCTCCATCTTACCTTGATCAAGTGGTGACAAGCTTCCCCTCTCAATTGACCTTATGAGCTTATACTAACCCAATCCCTTTGCAAGAGCTTTAAGGTTTTTTTTGGATATATGTTTTTGTTTCTTTTCTTTTTGGTTTCCTTATGTTTTCCCACATCCCTCTCACTTCTTATCTCTACCCATATATATCTCTTTTAGCTTTAAGATATACTTGGTGGAGATTAAGTGTAGAGAAAGTTGACCCCTTCAATATACACATGACACATGCCTTGATTTATTAATAAATAAATAAATCACTAAAGTCTAAAATACATGTAAAGATTATAATCATTACAAATTATCTACATTACCATGGACTTACACATGTCCATATATATATATATATATATATATATATATATATATATATATATATATATCCTTATCATAATTGGATTAATAAAATTAATTAATAAACCTCTTAATGGATTTGGGCTAATCCATTAGGCCAACACTTTGTCCAAAAACCCATTCCATTATTTAAGTGAGCTTAAAGCATTTGGCCAACCCTTGTCCCAAAGTCCATTCTAACTCACAAGTGGGCTTAGATAAGGATAACGAGCTTAGTCAACAACTTAATTAATCTTTAGTCCAAAACTCTTTTAGGCCTAGGCCCATCACACTTTGGCCATTAATCCAAGTAATTAAGAAATAACATATATCCATTATTAATTTAATATCTTAATTAATATCTCATATTAATTAAGCACAGATTAATGATTAAACCTTTCTTTGAAATTAGATTTTATGATATGCTAGAATAATTGCTATAAGCATAAATCCAATTCCATTAATCTTAATTAATTGATTAAACTCTTTAATCAATAATTAGATTAATATATAGAGATATGGTAAAACCTTTTAAGTGTGACTTACTAGGTTCATGTCTAATTGGCAATGAGAAGATAATATCAAGACTTGATATTATTTGAAAGTCTTTCAAGTCTAAATGTGAAAATCCTATATTCATATTTAGTTTTGATAAGTTGTGAGTGACCCCTGGCATTGATATCACAACTACCCAATTAGATATGAATGCATTTATCCATACACACGAACCCTTTGGTCATAATTATCGTGCACTAAAATCCCTTCATTAGAAGATCCCGATATAGTCTAAAGTCATGGTTAAGTGAAACTCCAATAGCTTTATCACTTACGCTCATGTCAAGTTCTATTAAAACATGATAAATACTAGAAAAACTTTTTAGTATTGAAACTCTTTCAGGTTGTGCCATGTTTGTCTTAGCCAAGAACTTATTCATCAAGAACAAACTTAGATAGAATAGGATCTTATCTCAATTCACTCTAGGTAATGAATCTCATCTCGGTCGAACACTCATCCCTACACTTGACCAACTAGAGCCACCATACACCATATGCCCATGTGTGGTTAACACAAGTAAGTAAGTGGTAACAAACTCTAACCACTCAAATATGGATGACCATGTCACCTCAGGTCAAAGGACTATATGCACCATTATGACCTAGACTGTGATCATTTACTATAAGTGCATATCCTTGTGATCATAAATCTAATGTCACATTTGATCTACCCATCACATAAGTATCCACATGTCTATTCTGATATCTTATATTAAGTAGCATGAGACTCACTACCTCCCACTATTAGTATCATATACTAATCAAGGAAAATAGATAGAGGTGATAGTCTAATTGATATTACCCAAATAGTAATTATTCGACTATGAATTATTTATAGCATATGTACTAAATAAGTTTGTAGCTCATATTATCAACTCTTGATAATAAAAATATTTAACATAATGCTAAAGGGTTAATATTCAAATAAATAAACTCTCTATTTAAATGAATATTATATTACCATTGGGATAATTTATAATGTAATGATTTATCATTAGAATGGCACTAGGGTAGAACTATGCTAATAATCTCCCACTTGCACTAGCGCCATTTACTACAATATCTAAGACCCATCTTCTCAAGATGATTGTCTAACTGTAGTTAAGTGGGCGCTTGATTTAGTGCATCAACCATATATTGGCTGAAGCTACCTTTTGTATGAGCACAATGCTCTACCAATAAGTTTTCTGATAATATAAGAGTGCATTTCTATGTATTTGGATTTCAAGTGAGACTTGTGTTCCTTTGCCAAAGTAATGGCTCCATTGTAGTCACAAAAGAGAGGAATCATATACTCAATGGAAGGAACAATTGTTAGTTAAAATATGAACCACTTAATCCAAAAAAACTACTATAACAGCATCTGATGCAGCTATATATATACTCAAATTCTATAGTGGAATAATCAGTGATACTCTACTTGGAACTCTTTTAATTCACTGCATCTCCATTGCAAATGAAAATAAACCTAGAGATCAACTCTTTATTATCCATATCTGATTAAAAAATTTAGAATATGTGAAATCATCTATCTATAAATTGCTTTCTCTATAAGTTAAGGTTAAATCTTTGGTGCTTCTAAAGTATTAAAAGATTCCCTTAACTACTCTTGGAATTAAGAATGTTGAACCTCTTTCACACTTTTTCCAAGTAAAGACTTTAGGATAAACCTACCATTCTCTTCGATCTATCTCTATAGACTCAAACCCCAAGAATATAGGTTGCCTCCCAAGTCCTTCATTGAGAATGTATTAGATAGCAAATCTTTCACAAAAGTCATTGTACCTACATCATTTCCAATAAATAAAATATCATCTACTTACAAGACTAGGAAAATGAGTTTAACTCCCACTAACCTTCTTGTAAACATATGGCTCATCTTTGTTCTTAATGAAACCATAAGAATAGATAGTCTTATCGAAACTATGATTCCAACTTCTTGAATCCTAATTAAGACTATAGATGGATATATTAAGCTTGCACACTTTAGAGCTTTCTGCAATTCATAACCCTTGGGTTGTTCCATAAAAATTTCTTCCTCAATATAAACATTAAGGAAATTAGTCTTGACATCTATATGCCAAACCTCATATTCATAATGTGTAGCTATAGCTAAAAGAATTTGAATGGATTTAAGCATGGCTACTGGCAAGAAGGTTTTCTTATGGTCAACCTCTTACCTTTTGCGAAACCCTTTCGCTACAAGCCTAGCTTTATAGTTCTCTACCTTTCCATCTGCACCAATCTCTCTTTTTAAGATCCATTTACACCCAATGGGTACAATACCATTAGGAGGATCAACAAGTATCCAAACTTGGTTAGCATACATGGGATCCATTATAGTTATCATAGCCTTAATCTATCTAAAAGAATTTTTATCACATAAAGTTCCTTTATTAGTAGTAGGATCATCAACATGAACACTCTCTTTATGAACATGCAACTCTTGCATATCATAACAAAAATCGTATCTCTCTGAAGGATAAGATACCCTACTATACTTTGTAGGAGTCGGTGTGATGACATTCTTAATTGGAATAGGCTCCTTAGGTTGATCAATATCCATTTAATTAGTTTGTTAGGCTTATTTAGATGACCACTCATCTAACATTATCTTCCTTCCTTTACCACTTTCCTTTAGAAACTCTTTCTCAAGGAAAATAGCATCTCTGCTTATAATAATAACTTGTTCAATAGGAAGATAAAAGCAATACCCTAAACTATTTTTAGGATATCTAACAAACCTTCCTTTAATCGATTTTGCATTCAACTTGTCTAATTTAAGCCTTTTGATAAAAGTTGGACATCCCCAAATCTTAACATATTTAAGACTTGGTTCTTTACCATACTATATCTCATATGGTATAGTAGAAACAGATTTGGATGAAACACAATTAAGGATGCAGTAGGCCGTTTGGAGTACATAACCCCAAAGTGAAATGGGAAGATCAGTGTAGCTCATCATATAATGTACCATATCCAATAAAGTACATTTTCACCTTTCACACACACCATTGTGTTTAAGGTGGTGTGAGTTGTGATACAATGCCATATTCCTTTAGGAACTCAATAAACTTGGTACTTAAGTATTCTCCTCTTCGTTATAATCTTAGAGTTTTAATGCTTTTCCCAATTTGGTTCTATACTTGGGCTTTGAATTCCTTAAACCTTTCAAAGGATTCACTTTTGTTCTTCATAAGAAACAAGTGCCCAAACCTTGATAGATCATCTATAAAGGTTATAAAGTAGTAGAAACCACCTCTAGTCATTTTAGAAAATGGTCTACATACATTACCATGCATGATTTCTAATATTTCCTTGGCTTTTAACATTTTTCCAACAAATGGTGATGTAATCATCTTACCTTAAAGACAAGCCTCACAAGTCATATTAGATGCAGATTCAAGAAAACTCAAGATTCCCATCCTTTCCAACTTTATGATCCTATCTTCTACAATATGACATAATCTCAAGTGCCATAGACAATTAGAATTAGATGTATTTTCAATTAACATTATACTTTCATTACTCACATTAACTTGAGGCTAATTATCATTGGCAATATTATCAATATAATATAAACCATGTATTAAATGACCTATGCCTATTATTTTACTTCCAAAGTAAATATTACATAAGCCTTTATTAAAATGAAACTTATAACCTTTTTCTAACAAAACCAAAAATAAAGACAATGTTTTATAGACATTAGGTACATATAATACATTATCCAATAACAAAATATGATGATAAAGATCAATAGAAGTAGATCCTATAGCCTTGGCCGCAACACTTGCTCCATTACCAAGCTTTAAAGTTACTTTATTAGGCCTCAACCTTCTCTCATTTACTAAATCCTCCAAGGATATACAAATGTGAGAACTAACATTGGTATCCAATACCCATGCTTTAAATGAGCTCTAAGAATATTTACAATCATATAGCTTAGCGAAAGTCTCACCTTCTCTATGATTGCCCTTTCATTTTGTCTCTAAGACTCAAGGAACTTAAAACAATACCTCTTCTAATGTCCTTTGCCTTGACTATGGAAACACTTTCCCTTGTCTTGCTCTTCCTTCACAATAGCCTTACCTTTGTTTTTGGTGATACCACCTATACGCTTGACAACACTTGTCTAGCCATTCAGTTTTTCTTATTTCCTTTCTTCTTAGTCTCACTAGAAGATGAAATAAGAGCAATATGCTTCCCTTTAATACCTTTGATAGCCTTTTGGGCCATCACAAGCATATTCAAAAGTTTCATAAGAGTGCACTCTATTATGTTCATATGGAAGTTTTACAATGGTTTGCCTAAAAGATTTAGGAAGGGTTTGAAGGATCTAATCCATTTGGAGATGGAAATCCATTATGAAGTCTAGACATTCTAGCTCACATGGACTCCCACATCCTTACCCTCCTTCATCTTAATAAAAAATAACTGCTTTGATATCTCATATCTAGTGGTCCTACTTTATTCACCAAATAACCCTTGTAGGTGAAGTAGGATTAGATTTGCATTTATGTACTTCTCATGTTGCCGATAATATTCGGTATGTATAGAAGTGCACATTATGCATTATGCTTGCAAATTATTGTACATCCATTTAATAT
Organism: Mallotus nudiflorus; assembly: GCA_947683625.1. Lineage (NCBI taxonomy): Eukaryota > Viridiplantae > Streptophyta > Magnoliopsida > Malpighiales > Euphorbiaceae > Mallotus > Mallotus nudiflorus. Next base: position 1,757,382 of record CANTUR010000107.1, read on the forward strand.
AGAGTACAAAGTACCTCTTAAGAAGCTTTTGTAGGAAGAGGACCGAGTGGACTTTGATTCAATAGATATAGAACCATTTATGAAACTAAATTAATTTTTCAATTCCTTAGCCCATCAACAAAGTTAGGGGCCCGCGAGCCTATGTTGGTCAAATATGAATAATAGTGGGTTTGTTGGTCTCATATTATCAAGTTATGCAAAGGTAACAAGATTAGTTAGATGTATGACATTGTTATTACCATTATATTTGGCCTTTAATCATAATGGTCTCCCACTAACTTGGCAAATTCTACACTTCTATAGTAGAAAATAGATATCCTTTATTGGATGGATTTTTAGTGGGTGATGAATTTCTTAATAGGTCACTAAAATCCTTTAAGTACACATTGCCATTCTTGGAATATTAGTTCTCATTAAGTGATAACTCTTGCGATCACATCTCATGTGAGGTTCCATTAATCCGACTCCTAATGTTATGGACCTCAGGTACACATTTCCATTCTTAGCCCTTGGCATTAGGTAGGTCCACACCATTGGATAAGAGAAATTTATAGACTTGAAAACTACACACCTTAGGTATGCCTATTTGCCATTCTTGGCATGCAGTGTGTCTATAAACCCATAACGTCTCATGCTTAACAATAACACTACATGAATCTCTTGGAGTTTATGTACACCCCTATGTATCCATAGCCTATGCACATAGTCGAAAACCATGCAAGTTATTGCTCCAATGGAGAGCCTAGACCTAAATTTATTTTGGAAGATTTTTGGGACTTAATGTTTAAAGGTCTCACTTTGCATATTAGCTAATTTACATTGCATATATCTCATGTATACATAACATGGCATTCATACACATATCATATACAATTCATAGCATCCATTTATACTAATCACATATGTACTTGGCATGTTATTACATATATATCATATATATGCATCGAACAAGCATAATGAATGCACAAATATGGAGTGATCATGGGCCCTACTTAATTCTATTCTAACTCTTAAAATATATTATTGGCCTAGACTCCATGGGCTTCATGATTATGGGCCTTATCACCTAGGCTTGTAATGATCTCCAAGGATCTCCAAAACTTGAACTCTTCAAGCTCCATTTCACAACTCTTGTGAATTATAATGATTCCTTGGCATTCCAAGGAAAATATTATATCCTAATTCTATATAATTAACATTTAATTACATAACTAATAAAAAATGAATTATTATTACAAAACCATGGATGTAATCTAAAACCATGATCATTCCATGCACGTATGACAAGCATAAAACTCATAAAATGCAACTATTGCATGTTAGGGTTGAAATTTCAAGCATACAAGCATGAATAGGATAGTGCTGATTCATCACCATGTATGTTGAGTCGTTATAGAAGCAATAGGTGCCAACTAGTTCTGCACATAAGTAGGTGCCTGGCACTGTGTCAACTCGCACGGGCATGCTGACTCGACACAGAGAGGAGTCATGCCAACTCGCACGAGCATACCGGCTCATTATAGCAAGCAAGCGTGCCAAGTCGACACAGGCATGTAGACTTAGCACTAGTTCTGTGTAGAACTAGTTACCCGAATTTGCCCAAATTAGTTACAACACTTGTAACTTGCACCAAATATAACCACAACACTTGCAATTATGAATCAATTGGCATGTGAAAAATGCAAAAAGGAGCTTTGATACCACTGTTAGGTTTTACCTTACAGTGGAGAGCCCATTCACAACATTTGTGGTGACACCCACTTTTACCTCAGAGGTGGTTTTACATGGTGCCTTTCGATACACATAACCATGGGCTAGGTCATGTTTGGGTAAGAGCCATGCTTTGTCACAAATCACATGCGAGAACCCTAAATCATAAGAAAGGCTGGGTACCATTGAAACCAAAAGCCTCTAACCATACTCTGATACCACTTTTAGGAATCGGTTATACAACTTAGACATCAAATGATAAGTAGAGCTAATTTTAAAATTTTGCTCAAACATAACCCTAGATCTCATATAGAATTCCAAACCCTAGGATCCAATTTGCAATAACATATAACTAATATCCAAATCAACACAAAATCAATGTAGGAAATCATAAGTTGCATAATACTTACCAATTTCCATATGTTTGATGTATACCACATTTCATTTACTATAATGGTTGGCCTTCGTTGATTTAACTCTTGAATCAATCTCTTTAAGCATCTCATATGTGAGGCCTCTAGCTTGAGACACCAAGCTCCACTATATCTCCATCTTGCCTTGATTAAGTGGTGACAAGTTTCCCTTCTCAATTGACCTTATGAGCTTGCTCCAACACAATCCCTTTGTATGACCTTTAAGGCTTTTTTTTATATGTGTTTTTATTTCTTTTATTTTTGGTTTCTTATGTTTTCCCACGTCCCTCTCACTTCTTATCTCTACCCATATATATATCTCTTTTAGCTTTTAGATATACTTGGTGGAGATTAAGAGTAGAGAAAGTTAACTTTTCCCTTCAATATACACATTACACATGCCTTGATTTATTAAAAAATAAATAAATCACTAAAATCCAAAATAAATGTAGAGATTACAATCACTGCAAATTCTTTACATCACCATGGACTTACATATGTCCATAAATTATATATATATCCTTATCATAATTTGATTTATAAAATCAAATAAATAAATGTCGTAATGGATTTGGGCTAATCCATTGGGCCAACACTTTGTCCAAAAACCCATTCCATTATTTAAATGAGCTTAAAGCATTGGGCCAACCCTTGTCCCAAAGTCCATTCCAACTCATAAGTGGGCTTAGATAAGGATAATGGGCTTAGTCAATAGCTTGGTTAAATCTTTGGTCCAAAACTCTTTTAGGCCTAGGCCCATCACACTTAGGCCATTAATCTAAGTAATTAAGAAACAACATATATCCATTATTAATTTAATATCTTAATTAATATCTCATATTAATTAAGCATAAATTAATAATTAAAACTTTATTTGAAATTAGATTTCATGATATGCTAGAATCATTGCTATAAGCATAAATCCAATTCCATTAATCTTAATTAATTGATTAAACTCTTTAATCAATAATTAGATTAATATATAGAGATATGGTAAAACCTTTTAGGTGTGACTTACTAGGTTCATGTCTAATTGGCAATGAGAAGATAATATCAACACTTGATATTATTTGAAAGTCTTTCAAGTTTAAATGTGAAAATCTCATATTCACATTTAGTTTTGGTAAGTTGTGAGTGACCCCTATCATTGATATTACAACTACACAATTAGATATGAATGCATTTATCAAGACACATGAACCCTTTGGTCATAATTACTGTGCACTAAAAACCCTTCATTAGAAGATCCTAATATAACCTAGAGTCATGATTCTATCAAACTCCAATAGCTTTATCACTTACACTTATGTCAAGTTCTATTCTTGATAAAACATGAAAAATACTAAAAACACTTTCTAGCATTAAAACTCTTTCAGGTTATGTCATGTTTTTCTTGGCCAAGAACTTATTCATTAAGAACAAACTCAAATAGCATAGGATCTTTTCTCGGTTCACTCTAGGTAATGAATCCCATCTTAGTCGAACACTCATCCCTACACTTGACTAACTAGAGCCAACACCCACCATATACCCATGTATGGTTAACACAAGTATATAAGTAGTAACAAACTCTAACCACTCAAATGTGGATGACTATGTCACCTTAAGTTAAAGGACTATATGCACCATTATGACCTCGATTGTGATCATTGACTATAAACGAATATCCTTGTGATCACAAATCTAACGTCACGTTTGATCCACCCATCACATGGGTATCCACTTATCTATTCTAATATCTCATATCAAGTAGCATAAGACTCACTTGTCTATTCTAATAACCAATTTGTACATATGCTATAATATCTCATATTAATTTCTACTATTATTATCATATACTAATCAAGGAAAATAGACAGAGGTGATAGTCTAATTGATATTATCCAAATATTAATTATTCGACTATGAACTATTTATAGCATATGTACAAATTAAGTTTGTAGCTCATATTATCAACTCTTGATAATAAACATATTTAACATAATGCTAAAGAGTTAATATTCAAATAAATAAACTTTTTATTTAAATGAATATTTTATTGCCATTAGGACAATTTACAATGTAATGATTTATCATTAGAATGGCACTAGGGCACATCTATGCTAACATGTTTAACTACTAGTAGACTTGATATTATGTTTGCTACATGCTTATGTGCTAGATTTTAATCTAATCCGAGGGAGTCTCATTTGAATGATATCAAAAGGATTTTCAAATATCTTTGTCAAACAATGCATTTAGGACTTTAGTATCTTAGGAGTTCCTCTTTTGATTTAATTAACTATTTGGATACAGACTTTAGCGTTAGCTTACTAAATAGAAAGAGCACTTTTGAAACTTGTCAATTTTTAGGATAGTTTTTAGTTTCTTAGTTTAGCAAGAAACAAGTTTTAGTTTCCTTGTCCACTGCTAAATGTGAATATATTGTAGCAAGTCTTTATTATTCATAAGTATTATGGCAAAAACAATAATTGTTAGACTATAGTATAAAACTTGATCACATTCCTATCAAATGTGACAATACAAGTGTTATAAACCTTAGTAAGAATCCCATTCAGCAGTCTAGAACTAAGCATATAGACATTCAATATCATTTTTTATGTGATCATGCTTAAATTGGTGATATCTCACTTGATTTTATTGACACAAATAATCAACTTGTTGCATCTTCACCAAACCTCTCAATGAAGAGAGATTGAATATCATTAAATATGAACTTGGCATGATTAATGGTTCTAGTCTGTCTTAATTTTGTGTTAAAAAATGCTATATTAATGACTGGTTTCATTTAAGTTTTTTTTTATGTTTATTTTTGGTATATAACACTTGTTCACTAGTATTTTTTTTGATATTTTATTAATTATCTTCATCTTTCTTATGTGAAATCATATGGTGTTTATTTGAATTAAATTAATTATTTTTAATTTAATCTTCTTTATTTCCAAAATATTTTGGAAAATCATTTTTTGTTTCTTCTTCCTATTATCCAAAATTAAAAATTAATTAATGAAACTTTTATTCATTCAATTAATTATTTTAATTTTTAGCAAAATATATCATTCCTTAAATGAGTTCATTTCATATAACTCATTTAATCCTTCACAATATCCCTTATTTAATTCAAAATAAAATGTAATTAATTAACAAGGACGTAATTGTAGAATATTTTAGACTTAATTACAAAGAATTTGCAATCTTTTATCGTTAGGGATGGGTCCCGCCCAGGATCAAATCATGTCCCGATTGGGACATTAACGTTATCCTAATTAGGATATCACTCGGGACATAATGTCCCAATTGGGATGAGAGTATGTCCTGACTGGGACATCGATCCTGACATGATTACGATTTCCAATCTTTTAAACTCTTTGACACCCTAATCATAATCAAGAATGATTTTTGAGTTCAATTCAAATGCAAATTTTAAACTATTTCAAACCCTAATCTTTTTCCTATAAATAAAACTCTATTTCTACTTAATTCTCCACTTAATCAATATTCCCTTTCTCTACAAATTTCCTCTTATGTTTCTCTTCTCTCTCCATGGCTTCTAAGAAACTAAGCAAGGTTCCTTCCTCTTCTCAAAATCCTCATTTAAAAAAGGATAAACCTAAAAGAACACATTCTGCATTCTCATATTCTGCTTAAGATGTTAAGAAAAGAATGTCACAATTCTAAAAATGAGTCTTTATTCCTTCAAGATTCATGGATGAACCTACTCTCAAAGAAATTGGTTGCTATAACGAAGTTAAGGATCTCCTTCTAAAAGGTGGGATATATGATTATGCTTTCATACCTTTTCCATCTTATTCTTCTCTCATTAGTGAATTTCTTTATCCCATTAAGTATGATGATGCTAATCCCTACTTCTCCATGAGATTCAAATTGGGAGGAAGAGATCACTTCATGACACATCAACAGTTTGATACTTTTTTGGTTTTTCTCAAGAGGGACACATTCAAATTAACCCTCATTGGCTTGCTTCTTTTTTTTTGGATAAAATCAAGGTTCCTAATGCTCCTTAATTCTCTGTTGGACATACTAAAGCCTCACACATCAAATCTAAAGCACTTTGTTATGTTCATCGTTTCATTACCTATTCTATATGGTAGAGCTCTTTCCAATGAAACTCTTTCTCTTAATGATCTTTGCATTCTCTACTACCTTTATCATGATGAAAAGATTTCTTTAAGGAGATTTTTACGATGAAGAATTTGGCTAATTAGTGATAGTAACATCGGTGCAATTTATATTGGTGGAATTGTCATAAAGTTAGCTAAATTCTACATTGTTAATCTTGATCCTCTACCCTCCACTAAGCCTATACTTCTTAATGAATATTTTATCAAAAATTCTAAAAAATTCACTTCTATTAATTGTATTTGGATTTGGAAACATGACTTTAGAGCAAGTGAAAATATTAAAGCTATGTTTCAAGAATTAGATAAGCAAGAAGGTTAAGACATTAACGAAGAAGAATAAGAACTTCAAAAATATGATGCTCCTCCAAGGAAAAGGACAAGAAGTGAAGGTACATCAACTCAAGGTGCTCAAGCTAAAGATGGTCAACCACTTAGAGTAGGACAAATCTTTGAACGAATATCCTTAATGGAATCCAACATCAATTCTCACTTTGATGAAGTTTAGTCTAATTTTAATGTGCGTTTCAATTAAATTCATAACAAAATTGCTCATCTTCAATATAATGTCCATTGTATTTATAAGCAACAAGGCTATACTTACACCTATCCTCCCCTCTTCTGTCATCTCCTCCACTTGAATAGATATTATTTGTACTTTTTGTTCATTTTTAGTATATGTTTAGTTTATTTTTGTATATGAGCCTCTAGTTACTAGTTTATTTTTTTAGGATCATTTTCTGTTTGTTTATGTTTCATTTATTTCATGTTTATTTTTAGTATTTTATCTTTGTATTGTATGAATTTTCCTTATTGATGAAGTTTTCCTTTCTTCAAAATATCAGTTTCTCTAGTATTCATTCTTTTTTATTTCTGACAAAAGGGGAGAAATATTTGAGTTCACATGTGTATTTAGTTAATTTCTTGCATAAGTATTTTTGACAAAGAACGTGTTTATAACTTTGAGATAGTGTGTCCTTAATACCAATTTTTTTTCTAGTTTACTATAGGGTGAGAGAAAATTATTTGAATATTATTATTACATAATTTTGTTTATGTATGCATAGTAACATTACAGCTATGGCAGTTTTGTCATATATCATATGTAATAAAAAGACCTTGCCTTACTTACCTTATTTATGTATGCCATAAATTTCATAAAGATTTGGTGTATCTTTGTTTTTTTATTGTTTTGGTTCATGATCTTTTAATTTCTTCTAAGGACTTTTTTATTCCTTTATGTTCATTTCCCTTTATATCTCTTTATTTTCCTTTTATCTTTGACAAAAGGGAAGAAGAAGCTATGTGGTAATTGTGATTGGTGTTTGTGTGTGTAATATGCTAAGTGCCATATGATCATGTATGATTAGCTATCTAAGCTTTATATGATCATGTGATAGTTAAATTTGTTAAACTTCAACATAAGTGCTATATGTACTATTTTTGTGATGTATTTCAGTAGCACTATAAGCATATATGTTTGAAATTATTTCCTTTATAGTGCCTAACATTTCTTTGAACGATAATGTTTTTAACAAATTTGTTATGTTAGGCCATAATTCTCTCATGATATATTTTATGTTGTTTCTATTTTTTTCATGGAGAATAAATCATAAATTTATATTTCTTATCATGTACATGTTCACAGGGGGAGAAATAAAGAAATGCAATTTATTTCATTTGATATCATTATTATTATTATCACAATTGTTATCTATTAGACACTACACTTTATATTATTTTTATCAAACTCAAAATAAGTTTGTCAAAATAAAAAAGGAAGAGATTGTTGACCTTAGCAAGTTATCAATCTTAATTTTAATCTGAACAAACTTAATTTTGAACAACTAATGTGTTTGCTTTAAGTTTTTATAAGTTATGAATCATTTACAAGTTAAAATAATGATGAATTTTCCAAGAAAAAGCATATCAAAAAGAAATCATAAGCACTATCTCTATCAAACTCAAGATAGGGACCAAATTGCACATTTTTAGTAATTTTGGAACCTATCCTGAACTTAATCTCGACCGAAACCAAGTTTGGGAAAGAAAGAGTGAATTTTGCTCAAATAATTTTTGGACAGTGAATATCCTAATCTATGTCCTAACTAGGACATTGCTCGGGACAAGGCAGTCTCGATCAGGACATACGGTGACGATTGGGACCTCACTTTGCAAAACTTTGATTTTTAGGCAGAACTAATCCCAAGCCATGTCTCGACTAAGACCATGCCTAGGACTAGAGAATTTTAAACATGAAGCGACTACAAATGATTACTTTTGAAGTGCCCTAACTAGGGCTGATGTAATCCCGACCGGGGCTTGACAAATTATAGTTCAAAAGTCCAAATTACATCCAAATGGACTTTAATTTAGTTGGAAATGATATTATTACTTCCAACAGCTATAATTGAATTTCTTAAGTATAAATATAACTTCTAAAGATTATTTTAGGGTTAAGAAATTTGTTTATTCATTATATACTTTCAAGCATTCAATTAAGCTCTCTAAACTCTTTCAAAATTCATTTTATTTTTGTATAACTCTTATGAGAATTGGTGAGTGTTAAAATAGAAAATATTATTCTTTTATTTTCTAGGGTTAAGAAAGCAAGAAGTGAGATTCTATTTTAAAGGAATTGGTTTAAGTGTTTAGCCATTAAAACACTTGGGAAATTGGTTTAAGTGTGAGCCTTGAAAACACTTGTGAATTGGTTTTTTGAGTGAGCCTTGAAAACTCATGTTGTAAGGTTTGAGTTAAACCAAAAACTCAGGTTATAATAATCAATCTAGGAGAATAGATTATGGTGATTCAAAATCCTAACTTAGGGATAAGTTAGGTGGAGACGTAGGATTGTTGAGAATATCACTTTGTAAACCCTAGAGAAAGAGATGTTTATATATATATATAATTATTTACTTAATCTTATATAGAGATAATTATTGGTCTTATTAACCTAAGATTGCTTTGGGTTTGTTCTATATGACCCTATAGGTTCACACAACATTGGCAGTGGCCTAAAATTCCCATTTTAGCCCACAAGTCATAATTGGCCTCTAGCAAGACATTATGACTACCCAAGTTATATGAAGGCTGATAATCTGACATAACTTAATGCACAACTTATGCTATAGTCCTTTTGTCATATGATATCCTGATTGAACATAAGGCATGGATTATGTCATCCTTATATTGTTCAATCATATTTTTTCTTAATCCCAAGTAGACTGATATTGATAACTCTTTATCATTCTAGCATGGCCATGCATTTCTCTTTAGTCTAACTCATCGAGGGGTTCAACAGATATCTTCTCAAAATAACAGATGGACAATTTCTATTTTAACCACTCACATTCCTCACACAACTCATTCTATATCCAATCACAACTTATTTTACCATCTAGTTAAAGTATGGTGTAGGGATGTGTCAAACTACAGAACTTATCATGCAAGAAACCATAATGATCTCAAGTCGGAGGGATCAAATATTACTATTGTGATGAGAATTACCTATGACAATAATCCATATGGTATTCTCATAGTGGGTCAATCTAGTACATCATTTTCCTAAATATGTACTTATGAGTTTGACTTAATATCTCATATACATGATCAGTAAAACTTAATAATCAGTCAACCTTATACTGATCTTTATTCATTGCTATTCTTATAATAATAATTGACCAGGGATATTTCGATTAGAATTTAAGTATCACCTAAGAGTTTTACTATTAAGTCATGTACTTGATGATCTTAGTAGAATTAACTAATCAAGGATAATACTAGAATTAGCCAGTAATAAATGCCTTTTTATTATTAAAATAGAAACATAACAATGTCAAAGTATGGCCATTACACAATTTCCCTAGGGCATAACACTAACATAACCTTGTTCTTCTTACAGTAATTTTGCATTACATGCATCTCATGTATACATGTATTTCATGCATCGCATTAACACCTTGTTTTGCAGCCATAATATTTTCATTAAGTCTTCTTTTGTTTAGAGAATAAAAGGTGGGTGGCTAACTAGAAAGAATTAGCCTAAGCCCTTAATCAAAGGCAAGAGAGTTTTCTCACAGTCTAGAAAAGAGTATGATTAATCCACTCTACTTAGATGCATCACCAACTTCAACGAGTTCCAAAGCTCCCCTTGAATTTAACATCACTTTGCACACCCTAGACAATGTGAAGAATATAGTGATTTATGACCTGAAAACTATGATTTAGGATGAATTGAGATAAGCCCTAGCAGGACTAATGCAAGCTCCAATAGTTAAAATTGCACCAGTTGCTGCTGCCATTCCACCTACTACTAATAATGATAGTATTGTTAATGATGTTAAGGGTCAACCCTTGAATACTGCTAGAGTTATGCCTACTATAGAGAGGAAGTTTAATGATGCTAAGGATTATATAATGCAGAAGGTGAAGAAGGAATCACTCAAGGTAGCAAAAGAACTTAAGTCAAAGCATATGTAAGCATTAGCTCGGAAGATGAACAAAATGGAGGAGTTAATGAGTGAACAAGGTATGGGATACACCTTTGATTTTGATGAAATAATATTTACTAAAGCTGATAAGCTACCAAATGAGTTTAAAGATGCCTCAGTTATAGAAGTTTAATGGTACTATATATCCAAGCGTACATCTTAGTTAGTATTTAACCACCACGGGTACTGCTAAAGACCCTTCATCAGTTGTTACAAGCTAATTTATTATGTCTTTATAGGGTATAGCTATAAATTGGCATCATTGGCAAGATAATTCCATTTGGGTTAACTTAAAGGAATTATACACAAACTTTCTAAAGTAATATAAGCATAAATACTAAGTTAGAGGTGCTTATTAGAGATTTGGAACTGAATAAGCATCATTCTTAAACTTCTTGATAAGGTTTATGAATAAAGCATGTCTAATGAAGCACAAATTCACTAAAAAACCAATGAGGGTGATTGTGAGAAACATATTGCCTAACCTGGCTGAAAGTCTATAGATGATGAACCTTAAAAACTTTAAAGACCTATATGTTAATAATATGCCTTAGGCCAATTTTGTAATGGTCATACTTTGACATTTCACATTCTCATTTTAATAATAAAAAGGAATTTTCATTATTATTGGCTAATTTTAATATATTCCTTGAATAGTTAATTCTACTTATGGTCATTAAGTATATGACTTAATAGTAAAACTCTTTATCACAATTTGATGGAACTCTATTTAAAATGAATGTAGCAATCTCTAAAGCATGTCCCCAAAAAGAGATTGGAAGATTAGACTGACTCATCATTGATCTAATTATATCCAATAAAGTTTGATTTCTCCATTCAGACACACCATTCCATTAAAGTGTACCTGGAGGAGCCAATTGTGAAATGATATGATAATTTCTAAGATGATCTATCAATTCTTGGCTTAAATATTCACCACCTCAATCAGATCTTATTGTTTTTTTACCAAGTTGATTTTGTACTTTATTCTTGAAAACTTTGAACTTTTTAAAAGATTCATATTTATTTTTCATTAGATAGACATAGCCATATCTACTAAAATCATCTGTGAAAGTGATGAAGTACTGGAAACCTCCTTTGGCAATTGAGCTTAATGGTCCAAATACATCTAAATGTATAAGGCCTAATAAGTCATTAGCCCTCTCAATTTGTCCAGTGAAAGGTGTTTTAGTCATTTTTGCTAGTAAACAAGATTCACATGTTTCAAATGATTCATAATCAAAGGAATTCGAAAGCCCATGTTGGTGAAGCTTTGAAATATGTTTCTTATTTATATGGCCTCAATAATAATGCCAAATATATGTAGTATTTAAATCATTAGATTTAAACTTCTTTGTATCAATGTTATAGATTGACTTTTCATTAGTGTCTTCAAAATTTAGAACACAAAGACCAACAGTCCATGGAGCATATCCATAAAAAATGTTATTATGATAAATATTGCATTTATTATTCCTAATAATAAATTCAAAACCTTCCTTATCCAAACAAGAAATAGAAATAATATTCCTACACATACTAGGCATATAATAACAATTTTCCAAATTTAAAATAAGTCCACTAGGCAAAGTTAACTCATAAGTCCCTATAGCTAAAGTAGTAACTCTTGCTTCATTGCCAACTCGTAGGTCCACTTCACCTCTTGTCAATGATCTACTCCTTTTTAAAACCTGCACATTAGTACAAATGTGAGATTCTGATATAATATCTAATACCCATGAATCAGAAGTAGATAAATTAATTTCTATAACATGAATACCTGAAGAGGTAGTCACACTACCATTATTCTTATTCAAATCATTCAGATATAACTTGCAATTTTTTTCCAATAACTTGGCTCATTGCAAAAAAAGCATATTCCCTCTTTTAGTGGCTTTACTTGGGGTTCAGCTTTGGACTTGGGCTTGGGCTTTGGCTTTTGAAAGCCTATAGGATCCTTTCCCTAGCCCTTTTCAATCTTTTTCATACCCTTTCCCTTATTGACCATTAGAAATCTTTGGTGGTATTATTGATGTTCTTTTCAGTAGTTTTAAGCATCCTATGCAACTCTAAAATAGTTTTGTCCATATTATGCACATTGAAATTCATTATGACACCATCATAAGCTTTAGGCAAAGATTGGAGAATGATATCAATAGCCAATTCTTGTTTAATCTTGAGACTAAGTTTGTCCAAGTGTTCAAGATGATCCTTTATCTTGAGAACATGAGGACTAACAAAGCCGCTAGCAGTCAACTTGCAAGAATTCATTTCCATGATGGTATTGACCTTTCGATTATGGCTTTCTCTTGAAAATTTTCCTTAAGATGGCCTACCATGGTATAAGCCTCCATTTCCATTAGTTCCTTTTGAAGCTCAAACTCCATACATCCAAGCATAAGATAAGTGACATCAACTGAATCATTGAGACGCTTACTATAAGCATCCTTTTATGCTTTAGGAACATTAGTAGCCGGTTCCTCTAGGATGGTTGATCAAGGATATATTCCTTTCTTTCTTACCTAAGAACAATTCTTAAGTTTCTATAGTTAAGAAAGTTAGTCCTATTTAGCTTATCCTTCTCAAGGATTTATTACAGTGACATGGTAGGTGCAATGTTTGATGTCATTATCTACAACAAATATACATGAAGTACATTCATTATTTATTATATATGAATGAGGCATAAGAAAACCCTCACTAAATTTTCTTAAATTATAAACCCTCAAAATGATTTTAATAATTGAAATTTCTCAATTGGCCAAGATCCATATTTCACCCTTACTTTAAGTAAGATTTGGCTTATTACTTAAAGTGTGGCTTTGGTTGATGACTTAAAGTGTGGCTATTTAGGTAAGTAACACTTTACCAATTACATCTCATGTAATTCTTGGATAATTATAGGATATTAACATCATATGTATCAACATATCCTATCAAATGCCTAAGGTCCAAAACCATTTTGATAACCTAGTGAAGTCTAACCAACTCAAACATATGGATATCATCATTATCCATCTTATCTTATTTAAATGGCTTTATACATAATGTTTTGGCATAACCTATATATAGCAATTCAAAATTGTTGGGTTTCGTGATACAAACGCAGTGGAAAAATTAAAATTTTATCACGTTCCCAATTAAAATTCAACTACTTGATTAAATCTAGGGTTTCAAGAATCTTACCAAAACGCAGAAGAGGTAAGATTTTCTGGAAAGATGAGAGGAGGTTCACACCGGTGACACCTTACCTCGAGCCTTTTGGCTTGGTTGTTCGGATCAAGACGTCTCCAAAAGGATGCGTCCTCTATAGGTATCCACATGAACAGCCCTTCACAAAATGAATTGGAGTGTGTGTGCTAGCAACCTCCTTGATTGTCTCACAAATCAAGAACAAAAGAAAAAACTCTGTCTTTGTTTTCTAAGAAGAAAGAAAACAAATTTGGAGGCAAGAAAAACAAGTGTGTGAAACCCTAGAGAATATAACATATTTATAGACTCCAAATTAGGGTTTCACCTACCAATGACATTTTGGTAATTTTCCATTTGTTATATTCTGATTTTGTTTAAAAACAAATCAAAAAATAATATCTTATTTATTTATTTAAGATAACATTTATCTTAAATAAATAAACAAATAAATAAATAAAACACTTTAATTATTTATTTCCATAGAGTTTATTTTGGGCTTATTAAACCCATATTCGTTTTGGGCTTGTTCTAAGTGTGTGACCCTGTAGGTTCACATAACATTGATAGTGGGCCTAAATCTTTATTTAGGCCTACAAGTCATAAGTGGCCTCTAGCAAGACATTATGACTACCCAAGTCATGTGAAGTCAATAATCCGACATAACTTAATTACAATGAATTTTATCGTCCCTTTATCATATGATATCTTAATTGAACATAAGGCATAGAATGTCATCCTTATATAGTTTAATATTATGACTTGATTCCAAGTAGACTAAAAATGATAGCTCTTTATCAATTCATTTCAGCATGGCCATGCATTTTCCTTCAGTCTATCTCATCAAGGGGCCCATAGATATTTTTCTCATATTAATGAGGAATAAATCCCTTCTAAATCACTCACATTCCTCACATAACTAATTTGATATCCAATAACATCCTATTTAATCATATGGTTAAAGATAATGTTAGAATGTGTCAACACATAAAATAGCTATATAGAAATCCATGATGATTTCAAGGTCAAAGGACCAAAATAAAATTATTGTGATGAGAAATACTTAAAATAATCTATGTAGTATTTTCATAGTGGGTCAATCCAGTACATGGTCTCTCATCATGTACCTATGAGTTGACTTAATATCTCATATTCATGATTAGTAAAATATAACCATCAATCAACTTCATACTAGCCTTAACACTTTAATATTTATATATAATAAATAAAATGCTAGGGATAATTAGAATAGAACTCTTATTTTAATTTAAGGGTTTTACTATCAAGTCACATACTTGATGGCCTTGGTAAGAATTAACCATTCATATAATTATCATAAAATTAAATGATAATAAATACCTCTTTATTAATAAAATAAGAAAGTCAATGCATAATTGCAAATGATTGACCTAGTGCATATCACTAATAAAAACTTGATAAGTGTTGATCAATGGGAGGCATTTTAATGACTTTCTATTAAATGAGGGTTTAATTAGTTTTTATCTTATTTTGTTATTTTTATATTGCATCAAATACATGGCATCTCATGGCATCACTTGCATAATATACTAACATAATAAGATAAAACATGACATAGCATGGCCCATATCTAAGTTCATATTCATAAGTCAATATGAAGATCAAAGGTCAAACTTAGGTGATATTACAAACACAAGATTGAGCCTTTAATTTGGAACTCCATTTTCCTATAGACCTCCTTCTTAGGCCCCCACCTTGGATCTCCATCCTAGGCCTTTAACTTGAATTTTCACCTTACGTCTTAATTTACATAACTTGTTGTAAGTAAGACTATTATACTACTATCTAATAAAAGTAAAATAATTACAATAAATAAAAATGACTCGTAGACCATATTTAGAAAATTACAACCTAATAAAATAATTAAATAATAAAATCCAATCACACTGGTCTAAGGGCCATGCTATGCACCATGCATTTAACAATAAACATATATTGCATAATAATTCAATTTACACATTAATTTAATTATTATGTTAAAAAAAATTATGTGAAAAATTCATACGAGGTCAAAGGGCAACACCCTTTGCAAGGACCTAGGGGCAGCGCCCCTTATAAGGTCCAGGGGGCAATACCCCTGGTGAAGCGCCCCTTAATGGGTAGGAGTCAAGGGGGCAACACCCCTTTGCAAGGATTTGAGGGCAGTGCCCCCCAAAGGTAAATAATTTACCTAAACTCTTTGAATGACTTCTTGCCAAAACCCTAAAACACTAATAATTTCCGTAATCAAATTACAGTCTAATTGATCTGTTCAAAATAGATCATTTTTTGTTTAACATTAAAACAACTACCGATAAAAAAACCCTAATTTACTAGTAATCATATTATAGCATAATCAATATGTTTGAAACAAATTATTTTATTTAACACTTAAACAAAAACATCATTTATAAAATTTGTACAATCACAAATATTTTTGTTTTAACATTTAACAGATATAAATATAAAAGTGATTAGTTTTTTTGAAAAACTAAATTATTGTTTTATTAAATCATATTAATGAAAAATAATACATATGTTGTTTTTCATAAAAACAACATACATAAATTAGAAAATCAAAATTCTAATACTATTTAATCATTTTAAACAATTATTAACACTAATCAAATGAATGTTTAATAATATTTTTCAAACATATTCTAAGGATTGTCACAAAACAAAACTATTTTGATAAAATTTTTTAGAACACCTTTTCAAAATTAAATCATTCATACAAACGTATATCACAAATATATATAATCAAATTAATCGAATTACAAGTGGCTCTGATTCCACCATTGGGGTATATGAATCAAAAAGTAGTGGAAATTTAAAAACATAATCACAAACCCGAACCAAGATACATGTAATTCAATTAACTGATTGATATAGGGTTTCTAAAAACCTTACCACAAATACAAGAAGCGGCAATATTGCTGGAAGGTAAAGAGGGGGTTCACTCCAATGACACCCTACCTCGAGCTTTAGATTATAAAGGTTGGATTAAGACGTCTCTAAATGGATATGTCCTCCACAAGTATCCACATGAACAACCCTTAAATTAAAACAAATGTGTGTGCTAGCACCTTTTCCATGATTGTCTCATAACTCAAGAACTAAAGAACTTTGTGTTTTTATTTTCTCAAAGGGAGAGAAAATGAATTTAGGTGGCAAAATGAAAGGTGTTTGAAACCTAAAAGAATATGTCATATTTATAGACCTCTCAGTTAGGGTTTCATTTACCAAAATGAATTTTTGGTAATTTCTCTTATTTACTTATAATTTCCTATTTATTTAAGATATATATATAAATATATATATATATATATATTTATTTATATATATATATATATATATATATATATATATATATATTTATTTATTTATTTATTTATTTATTTCCACAGAGCTTTATTAGGCTTGGTAAATCCATATTCGTTTTGGACCTGTTCAAAGTGTGTGACTGTATAGGTTCACATGACATTGATAGTGGACCTGAAATCCCTATTTAGGCCTATAAGTCATAAGTGGTCTTTATCAAGACATTACAACTACCTAAACCATGTGAAGGTTGATAATCTAACATAACCTAATTTATAGTGAATATTATAGTCCTTTTGTCACATGATATCTTGATTAAATATAATGCATAGTTTCTGTCATCTTTATACAGTTCAATTATATTATTTCTTGAATCCAAGTATACTGAGAATGATAACTCTTTATCAATTCCCATTAGCATGGCCATGCATTTTTCAAAGTTTATATTATCAAAGGGCCCATAGATATCTTATTCAAATTAAATGAGGTACGAATTTCTTATAATCACTCATATTCCTTACATAACTCATTTTATATCCAGCAACAATCTATTTTATCATCCAATTAAAGATAATGTTAGATTATTTCAAAATAAAAAATAGTTATTTAGAAATCCATGGTAATTTCAAGGTCAGAGGACTAAATCAATATCATTGTAATGAGAATTACTTATGACAGTATAGTATTCTCATGATGGGTCAATCCAGTACATTATTTCTCAAATAAGAACCTATGAGTTGACTTAATATCTCACATTCATGATTAGTAAAACATAATCATCAGTCAACACCATACTAGCCTTTGTACATTATAATGACTAAGGATAATTTGAATAGAACTCATATTTAATCTAAGAGTTTTACTATCAAGTCGTATACTTGATGACTTTAGGAAGAATTGACTATTCAAGTAATTATCATAATAGAAAATGATAATGAAAATGTCTCTTTATTAATAAAATGATAAAGTCAAAACATGGTCATACATGATTAACCTAGTGCATATCACTAACAAAACTAATGGTCCTTACGTTTTAAACATTGAACACACTAACGGAAACTCCACTTATAACATTGATACAAAGAAGTTTAAATTAAATGTTTAAACATAATCTATCTTTGATATTGTCATTTATACCATACAAATGAGAAATGCATTTCAAAATCTGCCAACATGGACTTTTGAATTCAATTGATTTTGAATCATTTGAAACATGTGAATCTTGTTTATTGGGAAAAATAACTAAGACACTGTAAGCACCCAATTTCGGGATGATGAGTTATGAATGTGACTCCTTTAATGAAAATGTCATGAATAAGTCTTTGATACTTGAACTTTGGAACTTTAGGGGTTTGATTGCATTTTTTCAAAGAAAGGATTTAATATTTTCAAGGACTAAATTGTAACACTTTTAGGGACTAATTGCAAAAATTAAATTCTTTTAGGGATCTTTTTGTAATTAAAAGTTAAAAAAAAGTGGTCGGAATTCTAGAATTATGATCAAAATTACATAATTTCGATTGGAATTATGTAATTTCGGTCAGAATTACACTAATATCGATCGGAATTACGTAATTTCGATCAAAATTGTGTAATTCTGATTGGAATTATGCAATTCCGGACAAAATTACACATATTCTGTCTGTTGTTTAGATTTTTTAGAAAATAAGAAAGGATTTTTTCTGTATTCTGATTAGTCCAAAAATTTTCTTTCGTATTTATCTAATTTTTAAAGAAATAGAATCCTTTAGGAGTAAAATCCTACAGACATAAAAACTAGGGTTTTATATGTGGTTTTGCTATAAAAAGGATGATTTAGATCCTACAGAGGGGGACTTTTGGGGGGCAGCAATATATTTTATTCATAGTTTTTATTGATTAATATTTTCTCTACCCCCAATTGCTTTTGGTTGATTTTTCTTGGAAAGAGCATTCTGGATTCTTTTCTTTTATTAATTTTTTTTAAAAGAAAAAACCATTCTCTATAAAATTCCCTTTTAATTAATTGAAGATCTTTAGAGGATTTTTGAAAAAAAACAGATTTGTAGACCTATCAAGAACAGTTATTTTACAAAATCTAAGGAGCACTCCATTAAAATCATCACAAGAAAAAAACATTCTCTGCAAAATTCCCTTTTGATTAATTGAAGATCTTTAGAGGATTTTTAAAGAGCAAGATTCGAAGACTTATCAAGAATGGTGACTTTACAAAATGTAAGGAGTACTCCATTAAAATCATCCATAACCATCATCTTCCCCTTTATTCTATTTTATTTGATTTATTATTTATTTATTTTATTGATTTTTAATTTTATTATTGTTATATTTTATTCACTAATCATAATTTTTGTTTCTTTTTCCATGGTGATTATGGATGAAGATACATGATGATCATGTTTAGAGAACTAAATTTATGAGAATTCCATGGAATGCCATGGATAAAACCTTGTAGCTAGATTTAGTTTTTAGGTTTTTATTTTTTTTATTTAATTGCTTTATTTTATTTATGTTTTTTTGGGGTGTATTAATTATTTTTATTATTATTTTCTATGAATTATTGTAATAGCCCCAATAGTGGGAATAGTGGAATTATGTGTGTGATTGCATGTTTATGTTGATTAATTAGTTAGTAAAATTAGGGTTTCAATTGGGTAATTAATTAAAATTAATGGAGGAAGTAGATTAATTTAGGATTGCATGTTAATTAAAATTAGGGTTTTAGAAAGAATAATTAATTGGTTGTTTGATCTTTTATTTAATTGTTTTGGCATGTTTTTATTTATTTTTGGGCTTGTTTATTTATTTTTATGTGTTTTGGGCCCTAGGCCCACATTAGGCTTAAACCCATTTAAATTTAGGGTTTTTTTAGATTTGATAATTAGATTCACTTTATCCATAAATTTACTAATTTATTTAAGATTAGGTTTAATTAATTAAAATGCATTTTAGGCCCATAATTAATTAGAAATTATGGTAGAGACAACTTAGGCCCACTTAGTTAATTAGATGTAGGCCCACCTAATTTAATTTAAGTAATTTAGACTTAGCCCATTTAATTTAAGCTTTTCATAATTTGTAGATTTAAGATCATTCTAGAATTAAAACATGTAGAATTAGGCCCACTAATTAAATACTTCATAATTTGTAGATCTAGGCCCATTTTTTATAATTAAAATAAATAGACCTAGGTTCATTTAATTAAAATTAAAAGGAATTAGGCCCATCAGTCTTTAGCTCACTTGTAAATTAAAACAGGTAGATTTAGTTCATTTAATTGAAATCAATGTAGATTAGACTAACTTAGGGATTCTATGTTTGAATGATTGCATTATTTACTTGTATTTTCATGACTGTTTTTCCTTGGAGTTAATTGCTAGAATAAGGGTTTATATGAAATTGCATATAAATAGAGGATAATATAGTAATTTATAAAATAATTCTAAATGAACATAAGACTGAAAGAAGTTGGTATTCCTTACCCAGAATCTCTTGGTTATGGTGCTAGCTTTCTTTTAGGAAATCGAGTACCACCTTTTCGATTTATCCTAGTTATTACCCTGGGTGGCGACTCTTTATCTCCATGCCATGTCTTTATAATAGTGGTTAGTGTGTTCTCTAGAGCCTTGAGCTCAAATAATATCATGCTTGTTAAAATCTTGGACGCGCACTAAACCTCACTGTCTACAGGTGGTTTTCTTTATTAAACTCTTTTATACTTATTTTCTTTATTAAACTCTTTTAAGTAATAATGATTGGATTTTTCTTTCTTCTTCTTCTCTTTTCACCAATGTGAGTAGCTAGATATATCTTTAGGGTCTTATTTCAATTCAAATATGTGCATATTATGATTGAATATAAGTCTTTAATCCTAATTCATTAGTTATTGTTGAACTTAATATCATTTTAGGATTGATCGCCCTATGATTAAAACTAAACTTTAGAACTTGATTGAGAAATAGGTTCTTCTGGATTCAAATAATAAGCTATTAGTTGCTTACTTAGTTGAGAGACATTTTAGTAACTAATATTGCTTAAAGCTAGACTTAAAATTGGGTTTAAGAAACACTTAGTTAGTGAGAGTTGTAAAACTTGGTTTTAATTCTACTCAATTAATTGTGGGTTAATTTGAGAAGAAAATCCATGATTCTCAATATTTCTTTCAAAATGAATTAAGATTAGCTTAGACTTAGATGCTTACTTTATCTTAAGAAATAGTTGAATTGAAAATAAGAACCCTAGCTTTGAATTTGATTATTAAGTTAAGATTTATTTTATTTATTTTCATGTGATTTTCAATCTAAAATTTGGTGTTTAAACAAACGAACACATTTAGTATTTCAACACTTAGTTTGCAATCTTTATGGGATGATATCTTATTTTACTATTTGAACAATTTTGTACGCTTGTGGAATTTGCACATCAATGTTCTAGGAGAAGAAAATGTATGTGAGGTACCATTTTCATTATAAAAGGTTTTGAAAAATTCATTTTAAAATTCAATTCCATAATCACTTCTAATAGATGAAATATAAAAAAAAATTCTTTTTGAACTCTTTTTGAAAAAGTGTCAAAGGCTTTAAAAGCATCATTCTTATGAGCAAGAAAACATACTTAAATATATCTATAGTAGTCATCAACAAAGACATATGCATACTACATTCCACCTAAACTAGTAACTCTAGTTAGTCCAAATAAATCCATATATATAAGTTCAAGTGATCTAGAAGTGGACACTATATTCTTGGGCTTAAAGGAAGACTTGGGTTGTTTTCCCTTTTTGATAGGCATCATAAGGCTTATCCTTAGTGAATTTGAGTTTAGGCTATCTAAAAACAAGTTCATGCTTACTAAGATCATCTAAAAGCTTACAATTTGCATGTCATAGCCTTCTATTCCTTGTTCATGTGTCATGTGAAATAGTCATTAAACATTTTATATCTTTGTTATCAACCTTATTCAAATCAATGACATAGATATTATCTACTCTCTCACCATTAAAATTTACTTTACCTTCATCAAGACTACTAATAAAGCAATTCCTAAGATAAAAAGTGACCTTATTTCCCATGTCACATAATTAACTAGTACTAAGAAGAATATGTTTAAGACCATCAACAAGTAACACATGATGAATAGATAAGAATTAAGGGTTATCAATTTCTCCAATGCCTATAATCTTCCCTTTGGCATTGTCTCCAAATGTGACATGACCTACACCCTTAGCATCAAGCTTGTTGAATTGTTCCTTATCTCCCATCATATGCTTTGAACATCCACTATTAAGGTACCACTTGCTTCTAGATTTTATGAACTTTAAGCACACCTATATAATACAATTTAAGCATTCTTTTGAACCCAAACCTTTTTTAATCTAGGTAGGCTAGTCTCAAGGTAATCCAAGGGAAGCAATTGCAAGTGTAGTCTTCTATAGAAGCACATATTGTTAGTGTAACCTCTGGTCATACAATAAGAACTTTCAATATTGGCAAATTTATTTCTTCTAAATGCATACAATTACCTAGTGTATGAGATATGCCTTTTGGGTTGTGGTTATTTATGTTTTCTAATATACTTTTATGTTATAGAGTGAGACATACATTGACAATAACAATATGTATTTTGATAAGTTTGTGTAACATGCTTAGGAGTGTTGTGTCTAGTGTACATATAAGCATATTTAGGTTGAGGCTAATTGGCTTGTGCCTTAACTCATTATGTTAATGAAGGCTGAGTCTTATAAGACTTGTTCTTATCATTTTACGCATAAAACATTCTAGCTTTAAAAGCTTAAGTTTCAAGAGGTTCAGATGTTGAGGGAATGGAGTAATATGAAGCCTTAACAAAATTGATGTGGGATGATGATGAGGAAGACATTCCATTTTTATATTTAATTCCATGAGTATCTCTATGAAATTTTTAAGAGTCACGAAGACTATCTAAAGTGTCTTTTCCTCTATTTAATTTAAAAATGGAATCCTTTAACTCTAAGACCTCTTTAGAAAGTTTATGACTTTCATCACTTGCTTTTTTGAGTTGGACTTCTAAAGAACTAGAAGATTTTAAATCACTAGCAAGATTTTCATTTGATTTAACAAGTTTAAAAAATCATTTTTTAAGTTTTCAATTCCTTGGTTAAACTAGATAGCTCATGCTTATAAAGCTTCTTCTTATAAAGTAAGCTTTTACTTTTAAGTAAGAGTTTGTTCATGATATAGCTCTCATCATCATCATCACAATATTCATCACAATCATCATAAGAACAATAAGAAGTAAATAGTACCTTACTTTCATCTTCAAGAGCCATGAAGCAAAGGTTGGCCACTTCTTGTTGTTCCTTTTCCTTTTTAGATTAAAAGGAGTTGTCCCATAAAGCTTTGAAGGCCTTCTTCCTATCCTTTGTTCCTTAGTTCTTGAATTGGAGTTTGGGGCACTCATTTCTAATATGACCTACTTTCTTGCATTCATAGGAAGTAACCTTTTTAGTCTTCTTATCTTTATACTTCTTATTGAAGGTTCTAGTCCTTTAAGAATGCTTCTTTCTCATGAACTTTTTAAAGTTTCTTATGAGCATGACAATATCACCATATTCATCATTAGAGTCTTCAAGACTTTCTTCTTCACTATCATCTTATAAATCCTTTGCTCTTTTTCTTCTTTTCTTTCTCTTTTTGCTCATCTCCTCTTTCCTCTATAGTTAGCTTATGTGTAAGGAGCTTTCTAATAAGTACATCAGTTAAGAGAGTTGAGAGGTCTTGAGCTTCCTTAATTAAAGTGACTCAAGATTTCTAATCCTTCTTAGGTATGATTCTTAGAATCTTATTATTCACTTCTTCCTTAGAGAAATGCTTTCTAAGTTTCTTGAGGGTGGTAAGAAGAGCAATGACATGGTTTGTCATCTCAGCTATTGATTTATGTGGCTTCATTTTGAAGAAGTCATACTCATACATATGAAATTGAACCTTCTTACTCCTCACTTGCACATTACCTTCATAATGATTCTTAAGTGTTTCCCATACCTCTTTTTCAGATTGGCAATGTTGAACTTTTCCACCTTCTTCTATAGACATGAAAGAGAGTAGTATGATCATTGCTCTTTTATTTTTATGATTCTCTTCTTTTTGAGTTTGATTCCATTGACTTCTCTTAAGAACCACTTTCACATCATCGATTTTAGCTTTAGAAGGTTCCCAACCATCTAAGATGACATCCCACAATTTTATTATATTACTATCTAAATAGAGCTCCATTTCGAACTTCCAATGTGGGTAGTCACTTCCATCAAAGAATGGTTTAAAAGAAGAAATATTTTAAGATTCACTCCCCATGATCTTGAATTCTAGCAATTAAGTTCCAAGAACCTAATCTCTAATACCAATTGAAAGAGCCCTAGAGTGGGGTGAATAGGGCTAATAAAAATTTGAAGAAAATTAAAAATATTTGGCAAGAATTATAAAAGAATTGGGAAGGAAAAATAATGAACACAAGTATTTAAGGAGTTCAGATTCTCAACAATCCTACATCTCCACCTAACTTATCCCCAAGTTAGGATTTTGAATCATTATAATCTATTCCTATAGATTGATTTTTACAGCCTTAAGTTTTAGGCTTAACCCAAACCTTAAAATCAAGAGTTTTAAGACTAACTCTTCAACCAAACAAATAAGAGTTTTTAGACTTAATTTTAAACTAATTCCTAAGCTTTTTAATGGGTAAACATTTAAACCAATTCTTTTAGAAATAAATCTCACTTCCCTTCTAATTTATTCCAAGATATAAAAGAAGTAGAATTTCTATTTTTAAAACACAACCAACTCTCATAAAGAATATTGAATAAAATAAAATGAAGTTTAATGAATGATTAGAGAGTTTTAATAATTAAAGAGTAATGTAATTCTTGTTAATTTTTAAACACACACACACACACACACATATATATATATATATATATATATATATATATATATATATATATATATTAAATTCTAGCAATTAAGTTCCTAGAATCTAATTTTTCATACTAATTGAAAGAGCCCTAGAGGGGGCTAAACAAGGTGAATAAAAATTTAAAGAAAATTAAAAAGATTTGGCAAGAATTATAAGAGAATTGGGAAGGAAGAATAATGAACACAAGTATTTAAAGAGTTCAAATTCTCAACAATCCTATATCTCCACCTAACTTATCTCCAAGTTAGGATTTTGTATCATCATAATCTATTCTTGTAGATTAATTTTTACAACCTTTAGTTTTAGGCTTAACTCAAACTTCACAATCAAGAGTTTTAACGCTAACTCTTTAACCAAACAAACAAGAGTTTTTTCGCTCACTCTAAAACTAATTTTCAAGTTTTTTAATAGCTAAACACTTAAACCAATTCCTTAAGAAATAAATCTCACTCCCCTTTTAATCTATCTAAGATATGGAAGAAGTAGAATTTCTATTTCTAACAAACAACTAACTCTCACAAAGAATATTGAATAAAATAAAATGAAATTTAATGAATGCTTAGAGTTTTAATAATCAAAGAGTAATGTAATTCTTGTTAGTTTTTAAACACACACACACACACACACACACACACACACACACACACACACACACACACACACACACACACACACATATATATATATATATATATATATATATATATATATATATATATATATATATATATATATATCTCTTAAATTCTAGCAATTAAGTTCCTAAAACTCAATCTCTTATATCAATTGAAAGAGCCCTAGACGGGGGGTGAATAGGGCTAATAAAAATTTAAAGAAAATTAAAAAGATTTGGCAATAATTATAAGAGAATTAGGAAGGAAGAATAATGAACACAAGTATTTAAGGAGTTTGGATTCTCAACAATCTTATAATCTATTCCTGTAGATTGATTTTTACAACCTCAAGTTTTAGGCTCAATGCAAACCTTACAATCAAGAGTTTTAAGGCTAACTCTTCAACCAAACAAACAAGAGTTTTTAGGCTCACTCTTGAACTAATTCCCAAGTTTTTTAATGGCTAAACACTTAAACCAATTCCTCTAGAAATAAATCTCACTTCCCTTCTAATCTACCTCAAGATATAGAAGAAGTAGAATTTCTATTTTTAACATACAACCAACTCTCACAAAGAATATTGAATAAAATAAAATGAATTTTAATGAATGCTTAGAGAGTTTTAATAATCAAAGAGTAATGAAATTCTTATTATTTTTAAACACACACACACACACACACACACACACACACACACACACACATATATATATATATATATATATATATATATATATATATATATATATATATATATATATATATATATATATATATATATATATATATAAAATTCTAGCAATTAAGTTCCTAGAACCTAATCTCTATACCAATTGAAATAGCCCTAAAGGCGGGTGAATATGGGTAATTAAAATTTGAAGAAAATTAAAAAGGTTTGGCAAGAATTATAAGAGAATTGGGAAGGAAGAATAATGAATACAAGTATTTAACGATTTTGGATTCTTAACAATCCTACATCTCCACCTAACTTATCTCTAAGTTAGGATTTTGTATCATCATAATCTATTGTCGTATTGATTTTTACAACCTTTAGTTTTAGGCTCAACTCAAACCTTACAATCAAGAGTTTTAACGCTAACTCTTCAACCAAACAAACAAAAGTTTCTAGGCTCACTCTAAACTAATTCCTAAGTTTTTTAATGGATAAACACTTAAACCAATTTCTTTAGAAATAAATATCACTTCCCTTCTAATCTATCCCAAGATATAAAAGATG
Source organism: Mallotus nudiflorus (assembly GCA_947683625.1). Classification (NCBI taxonomy): domain Eukaryota; kingdom Viridiplantae; phylum Streptophyta; class Magnoliopsida; order Malpighiales; family Euphorbiaceae; genus Mallotus; species Mallotus nudiflorus. The sequence goes on from CANTUR010000107.1 coordinate 1,784,460, forward strand.
TAGAATTTCTATTTCCAACACATACCCAACTCTTCCATAGAATATTGAATAAAATAAAATGAAGTTTAATGAATGCTTAGAGAGTTTGATAATCAAAGAGTAATGTAATTTTTTTTAGTTTTTAAACACATACACACACACACATATATATATATACATATACATATACATACATATTAAGCTTCAAAAATATAATTGTTGGAACCATTGATTATGTCTCCAATGTCTCTTTCCTTCAATAAATGCAAATTTATCTTTTGCAAGACTTCAGATGCTCAAGATCGTGAGTATAGGTTTAGGATCGTGAGGGTTCAAAAATATGATCGTTACTTGCAAAACTCGATTGTTGGAGACGCTCTTAGTCTACTTAGGATCGTGAGTGTAGACCATGAATGTGGCAGCCTTCTTTCTTTTATTTTGGGCATAAGACACATTGGGATTATGAGGGAGGCTCAAGTTTGTGAGGGTACACTCATGGTCTATTTAGGATCATGAGTGTAGGCTGCCCTTACTTAAAATTGTCCGTTTGGCCTTTAAGTGCACTCCTTTGCACTTGGATCTTTTCTCATGCTTTATAGGACATGTGTAAGGGTCTTTAAAGCCTTAAATGTGTTTTAAATGTCCTCAAATATGTTCCAAAACTTAGTCAATTAAGTTTGCTTTTATTGAATATAATTGTATACTTATGCTTATAATTACACTTAAACAAAAAACATTAGTGATCCAAAAATGTTTGTCAAAGTCAAAATAAGAATTGATTAACACTTGATCATGAAAATGTTCAATACTAAGTACGTTGCATGTTAGTTAACTAGTTTAACACCTATACAAGATTCGAGCAAGTTGCAATGGTCAGAAGATAAATTCGCACTAAAAGAAATATCTAATTTTTCAAAATTTATCTTTTGACCCGATGCATGTTCATAGCAAAGTAAAATGTTCCTGATAATTTAAAGCTCTTACTGAGTTGCTCGCCCAAAAATGATGCTATCATCTGCAAAGAAAAGGTTAGATATTTTTGGCACTTGTCTGTAAATTTTAACACCATGAAGGAGATTGTCAGACTTCACTTTTATAATTAAACTTAGAAGGGCTTATACACAAAGAAGAAAAAGATAATGAGATAGAGGGTCCCCTAGCGCGGCTCCCTAGAAGGTTTAAAAAATGAAGGAATGCCATTAACTAAAATTGAATAAGAAATAGATGACACATAAGACATTATTAAATTGGTCAAAGGAGGAGGTAAACATATTTTTTCTAGAATTTTCCTAAGAAAACGCCATTCTACCTCTATCACATGCTTTATTCATTTCCAGTTTTAAAGCAAAAAAGCCTTTAGAGCCACTTTTTTTTTTCAAGAAATGGAAAATTTCAAGAGTAATAAGACCATTGTCAATAATCTACCTCCCTAGGACAAATGCTTATTGAGTTTCATATATGAGGGAAAGGAGAAATAATTTGACCCTATTGGCTATAGCTTTTATGATAATTTTAAAAATGACATTGTAGAGATTAATAGGCCTTTAATTTTTAGTATAAGAGCAAAGTAAGTTTGATTTTTTTTTTTTTTTTGGAGGGGCTCCATTTGTGAAGAATTAAAGTAGAAACATTATTACCAATAATATGCCAAAAACTTTTGAAAGAGAAGTGCAGGCAGACCATCAAGACCTGGAGCTTTAGCAAGATGCATTTATGATTTAAAAAAAGAAAAAATTTCTTCCTTAGTGAAAGGTTGATCATGAGTATTTATCATTTCTTCATCTAAACATTTGTCTATAATAGCAAGGGCTCTATCCATATCCAAGGAACCAGTTGAAGAGAACAATTCACTGAAGTAATCAAAGAAAATCTTAGCAACCTTTTCAACCTCTTCACACTAATCACCATTCTACTCAAGAGAATAATATGACAGTGATTAGAGGATTGGCGGGTAAGGTGGCAAACTTAAAATGCGAGATACAAATCCGTCCATCTTTGATTTGCTATAAAATGATCCAGTTGTTCTTAGACATTTTGATCAGCACTTCTACCATTTGTCTAAGTGAAACGTAAGCTTGAGAAACCAAGCTCGTCTAAAGATGCAGCAAAAAGAGTATCCCTGAATACCTTTATTTTACCAAAATCTCTTTGATAACTGTCCTCTTTCTCATTACTATATATGACTTTGTTAAAATCCCCACAGCACATCAAGGGACAGTCATTACCAGCACTTAGGTCTCGAATCAAATTCCATGTGCAATATTTATTTTGATCTTCTAACTAACCGTAAATACCTGTGAATCTCCACTTTTGATGATTTATAGTAATGGAAATCATGACATTTATATAATCTAGATTTTTTTTACAATAACTGAGTATCTATGTTTGATTTCTAGAATAGCACCAAACAGCCTCTTCTGCCATTACCCACTCATTCATAATCAATCACAATAAAAACATTAAAACCCAACTAGTTGCAAATCCTAAATAACTCTGAAGCCATTCTCTTAGTTTCAAGAAGGAAAAAGAGTGTATGATCTTCTAGAAATATTAACTTCTTAAGGGTTTGAATTGTCTAAGGGTTCCTAAGCCCTCAGTATTTCCAACTTATGCAACTCAATGTTCTCAGTGGGGTTGTTGAGCAACCTCTGTCACTAGTGCATATTGACAAGTGACTTTGAACAATTTTGAAGAAATGAATGAGGTTTTTAAGGAAATTTTGGTTTCTTTGGACGGGGTGCTATGGGTGTGGGTAGAATATTTTCTTTTAACTTTTCTTTGGCATCAAGGGGTTCGTATGATCTGTAAGGATTTTGGTTGAGTTGAGTTTGAGTTTTCTCAGAAGATTAAGGTTTGTTATAGTTAAATTATTGTTGAGAGGGAGTAGATGAGATTATGGGTGTCAGAAAGTTAGACTCAATTACATTTAGTGGGATAAAGATGGTTCCTAGGTTAGAAAGGTTTGAGTTTGAATTAAGGTTTCAAATATAGTATGGAGTTAAGAAATTTTTTAGAATGTGGGAATAAATGTACTATTGGGTGGTTTTAATGAAAGAGGAGAATGGGCGTTAGGGAAACGATTGGGGAGAGATGTATGACCAGGGTGAATTTGCACTTTTTCCAATGATTTCAAGATGGTTTATATGACAACATTTTGGGAGTGTAATCTTAGTGTTTATGCTATAGAAGATGGATGATGGAAATGGTCAGATGTATGAGCTTGGGTATGTTGATTTGTTTCAGGTACTATGTTAGAGTGGGTGTAATCACCAAAATTTCCATTTTGAAATAAAGCAGTTTTCGATGGTCCTCTCAAGGGATTTTCATCACGTTTTTGTTTTAAAGGAGACGCTTTACCATAATTCCACTGTTAAATGGCATTATCAACCTCTCCTTCGAAATCACCATAGCTCTTTACAATATAGCCCAACTTGCCACAATGGAAACAAAAAAGTGGCAACCCTTCATACTTAATCGAGATCCATATTTTATTTCCATGCACCTAAATTGTAATTCCATGCACCTAAATTGTAATTCCATGCAGAAAAGGATCTTTTACCTGGACTTGTTCCTTAAAGCACAAAAACTTGTCACCAATGTCTTCATCTAACCTATCAAGTTTCAGAAAGCTACCAATTTTTTGTGATATCAATTTCAATATGGATATAGTCATTACCCATAATGAAAGATCATAGGTTCAAATCCAGAAAAAGGTATATGGGAATTGTAGAGTTAAAGGTTATTCATCTCTCATTACTTTTTGTAATAGAAAAACATTGTTGTCGAAGTGCCATGGCTCATTCTGTAGCACCCACTCCATATCTCTTTTATCTTTAAATCTGAAAAGAAAGAGGTTGTACCTACTCCTTATAAGTAATAATTTTTTAGGCGCAATGCTTTCTTCATAATATTCATTAATGCATAGTTATTGAACAACCGGTCAGTTAGAAGGGATCCAACTAAATATGTTAGCTCAGGCCGTGGTTCTGCATGAAAACACCCGCTTTAATGTCCAAAATGTCAATTTCAATATCACAAAGATTCAAGGTTTGTTGATTAAAGGATTGCATAGACGTTCCTTTTGCTATTATTCTCTTTCACTGGTTAGACATGGGCAGAAGGAATTACGAATACTACAAAACAAATATTAAGAAGTTAGATTGATAAATAATAAATGAAGATATTAGGACCAGAAGGAGCCGACCTATAAAAAAGAAAAGAACAAAATAAAAACTAAAAGAGAAAATTTAAACGAGAAGAAGATAAAAGAAAACACTGGTACAATAATAGAAGGATAAATGGAGAACAAAATTATGGGAAAAAAACAAAAGAAAAACACAACAAACCCTAGAAAAGAATCATAGAGCTGCACCAAGAGCGAACCCTAACTCTCACAAATAAAGGAACTATATTGATTCCTCCCCTTAAAACTAAAACTAAACTTACCATTTGTTGGTTAGAAAAATTTAACTAAGATAAAAATAAAGAGTTAGACACTTAATTGTAAGAAAATCTAAGATATAAAAATTTTAAATGTCAAATATCAATCATGCAATTTTTCCTAAAATAGACTCATTTAACACTAAATAATATGAAATAGTTAATTAAATTAAAATTTTTCTTTTATTTTCTTCCATTCTACTAAAAATCATTTTATTTTCAAATAAATTTTTATTAATGAGATATTATTGTTGTTGACCTAAATATATTGTTGACACTACTATTTAAAAATGGACCAAGTCCATTGTTCAGCTTGAAAGTTCAATCTACAAAGGGGTCCATGAGCCCATTTATAAACTAAGACCAACTCTAAACATGGCCAAGAAATCGTTACACATAAATGGGAACATCAATTCCTATTCATGTTGTAAGATGGACTTTGCATGTGCGAGATAAAAAAAAATGTGCCCTCTTTTTCTTCCATCAAACGTCTTTTTATTTTTTATTTTTATAGGCATATTGATATTTATCTGCAGATTCAATGAACCTATAAATGAAGATCAATGAGTATGTTATAGGATTCATTGATCTTTACCCTCTAAGTTTATAAATCTTCATTTGTAGGTCCACTAATTTTCACCTATATATTCATGTTAATTTTTTGTTTTCAATCTCAATTTTTATTTTAATTTCATTTTATAGCTATTGTTAAAAAATATTTTTCTTTTAATCAGTCTGCATAAACTAATGAACTTCTAATTTATAACCAAACAAACACATAAAAATTGGAAAAAAAAAAAAAAGAATCAAATGCAGACAAATAGAAAAAAAATACAGAAAACAAATAACTAAAGATTCAAACAACAAAAAGCATCCACAATCTCGATCAAGTCTGTTGATAAAAAGATCAACACATAACACTCATGTCCATGATAAGTTATTTAGATTATTTTATGCGGTGTTCAAGAGAGTTGCCAACTACAATGGCTATCACTGGATGCTCAGGACTTCAATCTCAAAATCTAGGACTAAAGTTGGTTGTATGCCCCACGCCAGGGCCATAAGCATAATTAGGAAAGCACCGCAAACAAGTAATTTCTCCAATTTGCACTCCCATGACACCTTCATTCCATTCTTTTATCGACAGACAACAGACTTGATCAAGATTGTCAGCAAAGATGGTGCTCATGCCGGTACTATACGCGACGAGGAAAATGAGAGAAATGAAAAAAAGAAAATAAAATCACACAATGAGAGAGAAAAGCGAAGAAAGAAAAAAAAAAGTGTTATTTTGAGATTTAAAAGTATGCATATGTGAAACATTAGAACCACAAAATACATCATAGACAGGGTTCCATAATATAATTTACCATGGGAACGTGGAATATTAAAAAAAAAAATTGGGAACATGAAGAATCAGTCGCCTGCAAAGTAGTTTCATTGGGAAGTAATCGAGAAGTTGATGAAAAATTGCAAATGTGGCTGAAAAATAGGGAAAAGTGGTGCTTTAATTGCCTTTATACGTCAAAGATGAAGATGTCACAAGAGGATAAGAGTTCCAATAACAAAATCAATTGCCAATTAAGAGAACATTTCCCTAGTTCTTATTTTCCTATTTTACAACTTGCAGTTTCAAAATCATTTCAACTCCTGTAATCAATATTAATCTAAACTTTTATTCTCAATTTTTTGTCTGCAATTACTTAGATAATTTTCTTGTATTCACATTCATTAGAATTTAGGTAAATTGTGGAAAAATTGATAGAAATCCGGTACATTTAGTTTTATTTTATTGAGTTTTGAGAGGTTATGCATTTATTTAATTTGGAATTTTTTTATTTTAATTTTTTTGAAATAAGCAGCAGAATAACATAATTTCAAAAAAAAAAAAAGTGTAGGAAAATAATATTACTAACTATAAAAGGAAAAAAATAACATTATCAACAAGAAATTGTTACGCTTAATTAGGTGAAAATCACATATTCACATAAAACAATGGAAAATTCACATATCAATCAAGCATCCCCATGATGCATCAAGCTTCAATCATGAAGACCTACTAACTAAGCAATTTCTTTCTACAAACACTTGAAGCTGCATTATTCTACAGTGTGTTACACCCAAGACGATCATGGAGTTGCATTTACATGACACTGCATGATGGGGAAGTGTCTTCGCTAAGGCAATCGCATCTCCCCACATAACATCCCCTCCGGCAACCAGCATAGCCATAACCATAACCACCACCACCCCAGCTGTCGCACACAGGCCTTCCATAAGGCTCGTAACATGGTACCGGCATTCCGTAACTAGGGAACCCCTGATAACATGGGCCTCCACCATATCCTTCATAGCATTCCCAGCAACATGGCCTTACTGGAAGTGGTTGTGCTGGAACTGGTTCAGGAGGTGTTTTGGAAGGCGGTTTTGGTTCTGCTTTTGGTTTCTGAGGTTCTGCAATAATTACTACAGGCTTATCAGGTTTTGGATCTTTAGGCTTGTCAGGCTTTTGATCTTTGGGCTTATCTGGTTTTGGATCTGCAGGCTTGTCAGGTTTAATATCTTTAGGCTTATCAGGTTTTTGATCTTTCGGCTTATCAGGCTTGACTTCTAATTTAGGCTTCTGATCTTGTGGTTTAGGTTTCTCTGGTGCTTTAATCTCAATACCCTTGATTGTTTCGCCACCCTTGCAGCATATCTTTCTCTTGATCTTTTCAGGGCAGCAGCTAAAAACAGTTACTGTCACTGTGTTCGCCTTCTCATCATATATCTGATTTTGGATTTCTTTTTTAACACACACATACACCAGTTTATAAAACAACTCTTAGTCACTTGCACAATGATTAAAAAAATACAGAGAGTGAGCAACCCACCTGGGATTTTTCCGAGTACTTTCTTGATTTTCTTGCAGCATTTTTCGCAGTCAAGATCGACCTTAATCACCATTAATGTAGCTTTCTGCAACAGTATATATACTCAAAATATATGTAACTTACAATCCATGGCAGAAGAAAGAAAGTTCCAATGATTGAAATATGTTTGACATGGATAAAAAGGAATCAGAAAAAGTCAATTAATCAAAAAAAAAAAAAAGGTCACCCAAAAATGCCGAGAATGAGATAAAATCATGATGCATACCTTCTCTGCCATGGCTGTGATACACAGATCTAAACCTGATGAAATTGATGAAAAAAGAAAGATAAAGAGTCAGAACAGAAGAGAGATTAGGGGGAAAAGTGGACACGTTAATCATGAATTTACGATCCCTTATATAATAAGAATATCATTACTTCATGATTCAATGGAAAACAGTAGTTAATTACAAGACAATCAACGTACCAAACTCTTTCTGATCTGTGACTTCTAGCACACAAAAGCTCAAATTGGCCACCCAAACCTGTATGTAGTACGGTTGGATGAAAAGTCAGTTTTTGACTTTTCTTGTCAAAATAATACAGAACTTGCTTTATTTGAGTTCCTTCAATAATATATATAGTATGTGAATAATATTATTATAAATATTAAAAAATAAATTTTTTTAAATAAAAATGATATATTTATCCTATATATATTAGATTATTAATTAGAAAATAATGATATAAAATTAATTTCTCTTTTTATAATAATACTATTTATATATTAAATTGTTAAAAAAAAACAATTTTTTGAGTTTAGACTAGCATATAATGAGAATGTAAAGCATACTCTCCAACAAAATTTTATTTTTATTTTTATTTTTATTTTTATTTTTATTATGTTGAACTAATTTATATTCTTTATTTTAACTTTTATTGTTATAATAAAATATTACTGCAAAAAAAATTATTAAATTATTGTAAAATTATAAAATTTGTTGCATTAGCCTTATTTTCTAGTTTTGGTATGTAAAGTGCGTTTACTAGATTTTGTGGCTATTTATTTAAAATACTGTTTTTATACAAAGGTCAAAATAATAATAATAATAATAATAATAATAATAATAATAATAATAATAATAATAAGCGGCTAATTTGAGCGTTTGTCCTGACTTCTAGGTCATGGACTTGACAAAAATGACAAATTTGCGTGATTGCATCGTACGTATAAAAAGGTTTAACCGGTATTTTATCCTACATTTTGTTTTTTTCTTATGTACCCCTACATTTTAATTTGTATGAATTCACATTTTATATTTTTATTTTTTTATACATTAATTTTTTAACAATGTATATAGTAAAAAATTTATTTAGTCCTTATAATTTTTAAAATTTTCATTAAATTTGTATATTTTAAATTTTTAACAAATGAATCCTTAATATTTCTGAATTTCTTACTTTCAATAAATATTTTAATTAATTATTAACATTTATATATTTACTTAATCAATTGATAATTTAACTAATTTAAAATTCTAATTGATTTTTTCATTATTAACATAAATTTTTTTGAATTGCTTGTCATTTTATTAAATGTAACCTAATATTAATTTATATTATACTCCTTTGCATATTTTACCATTTATTTAATTTTAAAAGATAAATTAATAAAGAATGCACTTACTTTCACTCTAAAAATTTTAAATACACTCAAACTTTATCTTTTTTAATATAAAAACTTGGAAATTTTTTCTTAAACACTATATCAATACATTTTATATTTCTTAAAAATGTATTACCAACTATTGTTTAAGGTATAAAATTTTTTTATTTTTAAAAATTTATACATATACAATTTTCATCATTTATTTTTACTTAGAATTAGTTAAAATAAAATATATTGAAATTTGTGGTTGAGTTATTTTATGAAAGTCAAATAAAAATTTCTTATATTATTTATATTTATTTTCCATTTTCATAAAAGTGATTGTCATTTAATATTAATTTTAAATTAAAAAAAATAAGTATGAAAAATTAAATTATATGTGTGTATACAAAAATAAAAGTATAAGTAATACGAAAATTGATTATGTTGTTTTCTTATTATGTGTCACACTTATGGTTACAAAGTATTATATCAACTCTAATTTTATGTTTTCAAAAGAATACAAAGTAAATGTGTAACCATTTTTATAACTAATTAGCCAGAGAGTAACTAATTCTAAACTAACTAGTACATAAGGATTAGAGAACAATAACATTTCAGTGTAGCAATAATAGTAACTCTAACAACCCCCCCCCCCCAGGGTCCCTCTTCAAACTAGGGATGAAGACCCAATTTGGATATAGAAGCATGGAAAATGCTAAGTAACCATGGTTTTGTGAAAACAGTTAGCCAACTAGTCTAAAGAAGTAACTGGTAGCAAAGTAAGTAATCCTTGGGAAATCTTCTTTCGAACAATGTGGCAATTAATTTCTATGTGTTTAGTATTCATGGTAAATTGGATTATAAGCCAGTTGAATAGTTGAACAATTATCATAAAGGAGAAGAGCTAAAAAGGAGTAAGGAATTTAAAAATCATGAAGTAAATAGACTAACAAATATAATTCATAAGTAAGAAGAGCAATGGCATGATATTCATCTTCAGATGATGACTTAGACACTGTAGATTGTTTCTTCGCTTTCTAGAAAATAAGAGAGTTGCCTAGAAAAATACAGTAGCTAGAGATTAACTTTACAGTATCCAAACATGAAGCCCAATCTAAATTAAAGAAACTTTTGAGCAATAATTGGTTATCAGTAAGATAAAAAAAAAGCCCTTTTCCTAATGAAGCTTTAATATATTAAAGTACTTGATAAGCAGCAATAAGATAAGCTTGTATAGGTTTGTCCAAATACTGAAAACATTGTTAGATAACAAGAGATATATCAACTTCTATTATGCAAAGATAAAGAAGTTTGCCAACAAATCTACAATAAGAAGTTGAATATAAAATAAAATGGCTGCTATATAGAGAACGTTTAGCATTAACAACCATAGGAGTACTAACTGGTTTAGCATTAAGAAAACTAGTATCTTATAATAAATCAAGGGCATATTTGCACTTATTAATGTTGATACTAGAGGATGTTCAAGCAATTTTGAGACCTAAAAAGTATTTTAAATTTCTAAGATCCATAATGTTGAAAGCATCACTAAGAAATTGCTTGATTGAAAGAATAACAATCTTTGAATCACTAGCTAGAATTATATCATTCACGTAAATAAGTAATGCAAAAAAATAATGATTATTCTTTTTAATTAAGAGAGAAGGATCAGAAAGAGTTGTAATGAATCCTTGAGAGTGTCAAGCTTGAAGAAGCTTGAGATTCCATTGGAGACTAGCTTGTTTAAGACCATAAGGGAACTTAAGCAATTTGCACACTTAATTGGAAGATTGAATAAGAAGATTAGGTATGTTAGTGATATGCCTTAGGCCAATTATGTAATGAACATACTTTGACTTTGTCATATTTCTATTTTATTAATAAAAAGGCAATCCTTGATTAGTTAATTCTACCTAAGATCATTAAGTATGTGACTTAACAATAAAACTCTTAGGTGATACTTGAATTCTAATCTAAATATCCTTAGTCAATTATTATTGTGGGCACAATAATGAATAAAGACTAGTATGAGTTTAACTGATGATTAAATTTTAAAGATCATGTATATGGGATATTAAGTCAAACTCATAGGTATATATTTAGAGAAATGATGTAGTAGATCAACCCACTATGAGAATACTACATGGATTATTGTCGTAGGTTATCCTAATCACAGTAGTATTATTTGAGTCCTTTGACCTTAGATCACCATGGTTTCCTGCATGATAAGTTCGGTAATTTGACACATTCATACACCATCTTTAACTAGATGATAAAGCAGGTTATGATTGGATATAGAATGAGTTATGTGAGGAATGTGAGTGATTAAGATGGAATTTGTCCCTCGATTATTTTGAGAATATATCTATAGGCCACTCGATGAGTTAGACTGAAAAGAAATGCATGGCCATCTTATAATGTATTGATGAAGAGTTATCAATATTAGATAAAAAGTTATTAGTATCAGTCTACTTAGGATTGAGAAATAATATGATTGGGCAATATAAGGACGACATAATCCATGCCTTATGTTCAATCAAGATATCACGTGACAAAAGGACTATAATACACATTGTGGATTAGTTTATGTCGGATTATCAACCTTCACACAACTTAGGTAGTCATAATGTCTTGCTAGAGACCAATTATGACTTGTGGACTAAAATGGGAATTTTAGGCCTACTGCCAACATTATGTGAACCTATATATATATATATATATATTATTTATTTATTTATTTCCTATTTATTTAAAGAAAGAGTTATCTAAATAAATAGAAAATGATTCTAATTTGGAATTGGAATCAAAATAGAAAAGGAAGCCTAATCTTAATAACTATTTTGGCAAAAGAAACCCTAGATATGATGTATATATAAATATCTCTTTCTCTAAAGTTAGCTAAGCCACATATTCTCCTCCTTTTTTTATTACTTCTTTTATGAAAAAAAACATATAGAGAAAAATTGTGTTGTGTGAAATAAAGGTGCTAGCACACTAACACCACTTTGGATAACCTGTTCATATGGATTCCATAAAGGGCATGATGTTTTAGTAGTGCCTCAATTCGAAAAGACCTACCAAAAAAGATCGAGATAGGGTGTTACCGGAGTGAACTCCCTCTCTTCCTTCCAACTATCTTACCATAAGATCATCTTGGTGAGTTTTAGAAACCCTCTCAATCAATCTACTCGAATTATATCAATCCTAATTTTAAGGCTTTCGTGGTTAAAATTTTTATTTTCCACTATGTTTTGTATCATAAAACCTAACAATGTGGTATTGTCATATACACTTCTTCATGTAAATATGTATGAAGAAATGCATTATTTACATCAAGCTTATGGAGATGCCAATGTTTGGAAGCTGCTACTACTAATAAAGTTCATACAATGGTCATTTTTGTGACTAGAGAAAATGTTTCCAAATAGTCTAAGCCTGGTTATTGAGTGAAGGCCTTTGCCACTAACCTGATTTTATATTGATCAACTAAACCATCAATAAGAAAGTTGGCATGATAAATCCATTAGCATCCTATTGCCTTTTTTAAAGGAGGTAATATAGTGAGTTCCTATGTCTTGTTGTCTTGTAAATCTTGAAGTTCATCTACCATTGCTTTTTACTAAGAAGAATGTTGCATAGCTTTTTGATAGGTGACAAGTTCTTTTATGAAACTAATATAATGAACATACAAATTATAAGAAAGGCAAATGTGAGACCAAGAAAGAACAAAATAAATATGGTGAGGAGAAGTGGTTTGATTAGGAAGAGAAATATGATAATGGCAAAGGTAAGAAAGTGAATTTTTAAGTTGAATAGATCAACCTAATTCATAAAAATTTATTAGTTAAAAATGGAAATGATAGATTATTGAGAAACAGAGTTTGGAATAGTAGAGAAAGAAGAACTAATGGGAGAGGACATAAGTAAGGCATAAGAAGTAGGAATGAAACAAAAGGATCAATACTAGGAAGAACATGTGGTAGTATACCTAAAGTTTTATCAATATTCTCTAATTCAGTAATATATTTATATTAAAATTAATTTTCATTAAAAAATAACATTACTAGAAATAAACACTACTTATTTTGTAAATTAAAAACTCTATAACCTTTTTTATTTAAAGGAAATCTTAAAAACAAGCATTTAATTATCTATAATCAAATTTAGATCTATGTGCATCAATTGTAGAAGCATAACAGAGGTAGCTAAAAACTTTAATATGATAAGAATAATGAACTTTATAATTTAGCATTTCATTTGGGGTTTTGTTATTAAGGAATGGTAAAGGCATATTATTTATTAGATAAATATCATAAGTAATATAGCATTTTACTGATGCTTGAAATTGAATAAGTAAATATGCTTGAAATTTCAATGCTTGAGCTACATTTAATATATATTGATGTTTACACTTAACTATAACATTTTGCTTGGGGTGTAAGTATAAGAGGTTTGGTGTATGGTTCCATAAGATGCAAAGTGAGGTATATCAAACTCTAAAGCATTATCTTAACATAAAATTTTAATGGTTTTATTGAATTAGGTTTGCACTAAAGCAAAAAAGGATTTAATAATGGCTCAAGCTTCAAACTTGTGTTTTAGCAGAAAGGACCTATATATATTTGCTATAATCATCAACTAGAGTAAGAAAGAATTTTTTTAATATACATGGATTTGGTATTGATTGGCACCCATATGTTAGTATGCACAAGATCAAAACATGAATTACTAAAAGAAGTACTTAAAGGAAAAGACAATTTGTCTTTGCCTAGCAAAATGATAAATATCACATGCTTTTATAAATATCTGAACAAATAATAGTTGAATCTAAATTTTATAAAATTTTTAAACAAGAATGTGATAAATGGCCCAATCTAACATGCCAAAGATCTATTTTTTGATTAAAAGAAGAGGAATATGAATTACAAACAGCTTTTAAAACTTGATCATGAATTTAATGATAAAGACTGCTATGCTTTTTAGCTATTCCAATCGTCCTCCATGCCTTGATTTCCTAAATGAACAAAAATTGATTATAAAGTATTAGACATGAGTTAAGAGAATTTATGATTTTGCTAGTCTATATTAAATTAAAGCTCAAAATAGGAACAAACAAACCATTATTTAAAACAAGACAATCAAAGTTATTAACAATGCCCATAATTAAAACCTGAATCTTAAAATAAATTAGCAAATGAACTACCACATCAACAACATCTCTATAAAAAGAGAATAAACCAAGAGAATTAGCAATCCCCACTTTCAACTATCCAATTATAATTATTTCTTTTCATTGACAAATAAGATATATAAGCTGAATTACAATAACTATAGTATAAACTATTACCAGGCATATGTGTCTCTTGATAAACTAAAGCAGCATTGATAAAGTTTTTCCAAATGAACTAGTTATGCTTGTGTTTTCAATTAATGCTAAAAGCTTACTATATTATTCTATAATAAAGGGAAACACATTATATTCAGAGTTCGTTGAGGTTGTAGAAGTTTTTCCACCATTCATAGAATTAAAAATATCTCATGCTTGTGATATATTTTAAAGAAAGTTCCAATTATATTTTGGACCACTTCCATTTGATTAAAATGAACAACCCATATTTCCTTTATCTTTAAATGTATCAAGGTGGATACCTATGCTTCCTATAGCATTTATCAACAATATGACTAGGAAATTCACAATAAGAATATACCAGTTTCCTTATATTACTATAATTAAACCTCATTTGCATTGAAAAAGGCACATTCATATTTCCTTTTGAAAAAAGAAAACTACTATCATATTGTGAATTATTATTATTAACCTTTACTGCAATAATAGTTTTAACATTATCATTAATTGAAGTTCCTTTAGGCTATCTTTTATACTGCAACACCATAGAGAAAACCTTGTCAATTATAGGTAAAGAATTAATTTGCATTATTTTTTATCTCACAGTTGAAAATTTCTCATTGAGTCCTTTTAAAATCCTTATAACATAATCATTGGCTTGATAATTTCTTACAATTTATAAAGCTCCACAATTACATTTTAGATCATAGGAACATGAAGGAATAGGCTTGAGATTAACAAGTTCATCCAACAAGAATTTTAATTATGTAAAGTAATATGTAACATTCAATGAATTTTATTGAAAAGTATAAATTTTAGATTGCAAATTAGTAATTCAATAGGCATCACCTTGAGAAGCCTCTCTTTCAGATCATTCCAAATATGTAGGGCATTATCCATCCAAGTTATACTTTGAGCAATTGAAGAAGATATAGCCCTGTAAATCCATGACTTAACCATTGTGCTGCACCTCTCCATGCTAAGTAAATTTGATCATCTCTTATTGGCACTGGTATTAATCCATTTAAGAATTTCAACTTATTCTTTGACAACAACACTATTTTTCATAGCTCAGCTGCATGCACGATAATTTGAACTAGTAAGAACATTAGTGACTAAATTTAATAAAGGACTTTTGCTAATATGCATATAATATTTATAGGCGGTGGGGTTTAGCACATGGCCAAGTGTTTAGAAACCACAACATTATGTGGACTCAAGGCCTACTAGGAAATATAATATGGACTTTAAGCCTATATCGAAGATGGAGTCACCACTCGGATAAGACTTAGGACACACTTTTACAGCAACTGGAACCCATGGAGGGCCCCTAGTAGTTGTCATCAGAGATCAAGCTTGAAAACTAGGTATAGGCTTTGGATGCCCACCCAACCTTATGGTTGGCCTTTGTTTGTATTTTGTATTTTATTACCATTAATTATTAAACTATTTTTCTGTTAACATGCAAAAATACAATTATTCCCAAACACTTTTCCAATTTTATGCTTGAGCCTAAGTTGGCACATTAGTCCATTTTCATGCACATAAGTCCAACATCCATCATAATATAAGATAATCAACAAAACAAAAATCCACACAAAAAAAGGGTAAAAGAAGAAAAGATTACAAACCCATAAACACACAAAATAAATAAATAAAATAAACCAAATAAAATAAACATTCAAAGAAATGAAGGAGGAGAATAGATTACAACCCTTTCAATTATGCAAAATAAACCTAGAATAAACAAAATAAATTAAATAAAAATAAACATGCAAAGAGTGGGGGAGGAGAAAAGATTATATCCCTTAACATGAAATAAATAAGCTGCGAAATAAATAATCAAAAGAAATAAATAATAAAAAACTAAAATTAGGATAATGATTTGGTGATAAAAATCAACCTAATTATTCCTCAACAAAGGGGGTTTAATTATCTCCTCACAAATATTAATAAATCCTATGAAAAGAATACCACAAAGTTAACTTCATGAAAATAAAATAAAATACAAATGAAGATTATTAAGAAAATAAACATCTAATTAAACAAAATACTGAAATAACAATATAAAGAAAATAAGAATATAGGAATATAAAATTATCTGAAGCACAAATTTCATAAAAATCAAATGAAAATCAAAACTAACATAGACATAAATATAACAAGAATTAAATCTAAATAATTAATATGTAATGCATGCATGCTAAAATTTTAAAAATAAAGCAAAGCTAAATAAACTTCAAAATACATGAATAAATCCACATGAAACATTTAAAGATGATGTCAAGGGCTATCACTACAACATAAAAAATAAGAATAGATAAAAGGTGATATAGTGATGCGTCTATGATAAGGCATCACCTTAGGATGTTGAGGTGACAAAGGATCGCCCGATCCCAATGAGGCAATGCCTTTTTAGTGAGGCATCACTTGAAAACTAGTTATAGAATTAAAATTTTAAGATTATTCTTGAAAATCCTAAAGATCAAATGACCTAAACAATTTCAAACCTATAAACTTATGATAATATGCAAGAATTTATAACACTATACTCAAATTTTCAATAACTAAATGGGAGAGTAACAAATAATTTATTCTAAACATAAAAGCAATTAACAAGATTGGATATCCTTACTATTTAAAATGAATTTAACTTTCAAAATGGTTGGCCCTCAAAGGTCAAATTTGATTGTAGCACTTAATAGAATGCGAAAACACCTTTATCCTTTAAGAATGGACCTTAAGACTCCACTTTCCTTTCCTTTTCCTGATTTCGTGCTACCTCTCCTTTCAGAACTCCTTCTGCTTCTCTTTTCAATCTCCAGAATTGGTTTTTTTCTTTTTTCCTATTCCCCCCCCCCCCACCCCTCAAAAAAATATCCCCACTCCCTTTATTATTTCTCTTTCCCTTCTGATTAAAGAACGTTTTCTCCTCACATTCTATCAGAAACCCCCCTACATTACTCTTGGAATGTGTAAGTCGTAAATATAAGAGTAATGCAGACATTTCATAATCAATAATGTCTATTTAAAAAAATAGAGTGGATCACAAAGGTGTTGCCTCTTTAAGATTTTATCATAGAGGTAACATTGCTTCGATCAGGCATTGCCTCATTAACCTAAGCTAAGGCCAATTTCCTAATGGGCCTAGTGGGCCAAATGGGTTTCTTTAGGCTTTCAACTTAGCTTTAAAAAAAATTGGGCCTAAAATCTAATTCCAAAAAGGCTTTAGCTTTAAGTTCATTCTTAAGAGGATTTAAAATGCTCTTTGCATTTGATACTCATTTCATTTTATCATTGGACTTTCTTATGGGCCGCTAAATTCGGGTGTGTATAATATGGACTGGAGGGATCATCTTCTACTCTAGCCATGGTAAAATTTGATAAAAAAAATCTATTTGGCTAGCAAGAAAGTTTTTTAGTATTTTAAAGGAAAAGAAAATTCAGAAAGGAAATAAGAAACTTTGATAGAGAAAATTATATCAGCTATGATATCGTAATATAGACACCCAGTTCGATCAGCCCATAACAGGGGGTGAATTGTGGATGCTCGGTTGGGCCAGTCCGCAACAAAGCCTAATGATAAAAATGCGTGATGCTTGAATGCAAGAAAGCCCAAAACCTTTTTGAGAATGGACTTGAAAGTTAGAACCCAAGTCCAAGCCCAAACCCGAGTAAAATAAGACTTGAACTCATCAAAATGAGCCCAAGCCCATTCTAGCCCATCGGCCTAGCTCTAGGTCAAGGCTAGTAAGGTGACGCCTCATCGTTGAGGTGACGCCTCATCATTGAGGCGTTGTCTCATGGTGATGAAAATGTACGAAGCTTGAATGTAATAAAGCCTAAAGCCATTTTGAGAATGGAATTAAAAGTTAGAACCTAAGTCCAAGCCCAAACCCGAGTAAACAAGATTTGAACCCATCAAAATGAGCCCAAGCCCATTCTAGCCCATCGGCCTAGCTCTAGGTTAAGGCTAGTAAATCAACACCTCATCGTTGAGGCGTTACCTCTATGGGATGAGGCGATACCTCATTGAAGAGGTGCTACCTCTTCACCTACCACTTGCCTCTACATTAAATTTAGAGGTGATAATGGTGGTTAATTGGCAGTGCACCTTATAGACTTGAACTTGCATGAGAGTGAGAATTTTTAGGTGAAAAGGGTAAGGAAAAAAGAGAGGTAATGATATGGATGAAAAAGGGGAGGTCTTGTCTAAGCATGGGTTATTAAAAAAAGAAAAGAGGAGAGAAGAAAAGGGGGGATTAGTAATGGCTAGCAACTACCATTACCAAGAAAGAAAAAAGAGAAAAAAGCTTTAAAAAAAAAAGGTTCTTAAAGAAGGGAGGAAAGAAAATAAGGAAAACTTGCTTGAAAGTCCAATCCTTTAAGAAGAAAAGGGTGATCTTTTGCATTCAAGTGGAAACTAAGATCAAAATAAACTTCTAAGGGCTAATCATTTTTGGAAACAAGATTACAAAACAATAAAAATCTCATCTTTTCTTATTAAGTGTTCATTATTACATTGAATCTTTTTTTATTTACTTGCTTGTGTAAATTCATAGTTTATTTAATGAATGTTACATTCATAACATGATATTTTGAGTTCATAAGTATTGATGTAAGTTCAGCTACTTATATGCATAATTTTAGCCTAACTTAAGGTTCAAGTAGTTTATGAGTTATTTTTTTGCGTCTAATGACCATGCAATGCCTCAACGAAGAGGCGTCGCCTCTTTGTGCTAACACAATACCATGTCACCTCTATGCACATAAGCGACACCTCATTGATGAGGCATTTGCCACATTAATAAGGATAATTATGTTTAGGTCCTTAATTTCAAGATTATTTTGTATGATGTATTTATCCTACCTACGTTGATGCCTTTATATTTACAACTCTTTTTATGTAATTACTTTGTTATCATGTTTAGACCAAAATATTCATGAATATGTCCTTTCTTTTATTTATGCATCTGTGGTATTATATTGAACTAACTTTGTGGTTTGATCTTATTCAACTTTTATCTATACTAAAGACTAATATTGTGCTTCATTCCAGAACATCTTGGAATGACTCATAGCCATCACTTGATCATCCCTTTTAAAGTTTCCTTTAAGTTATTTTACATTGATAGTTAGTTTATTTTAAGTTTTCTTTTGGTTTATTTTTTATTTGTTTTTGGTTTATTTTATGCTTATTTCACCTTTAATTGCACAAAGTGTTATAATCTTTAATTCGTTTCCCCACTCAATTTTAATGTACTTTTTGCTATTTATTATTCGTGATGAATGCTAGGACTAAATGCATGAAGTGGAATTAATGTGCAAATTTCATACTTTAATATAAAATTTGACAAATTGTTTGAAGACAATTGTAATTTGCATGTTAATAAAGAAATAATTGAATAACTAAAAGTAATACATTATAAAACACAAACGAAGGCCAACTGTAAGGTTGAATGGACATTCAAAAACCCATACCTAATTTCTAAACTTATTCTCTGATAACGACTTTTGAAAATTTTTGTGGAATACAGTTGCCGTATATGTGTATCCTGACTTTTACTCGAGTGGCGACTCCTTCTCCAATTAAGTTTTAATACCTATTTTGTATTTCCTAATATGTTTCGAGCCCACACGGTGTGGTGATCGCCAAAAACTTGGACGTGCGCTAAATCTCGCTACCTACACATAATATGATATTAATTTGTTATGTTATTTTCTTATTTTCTCATTATGTGTCACACTCATGGTTACAAAGTATCATATAAGCTCCAATGCTGAGTTGTCAAAAGAATATAGAATAAATGTGTAACCGTTTCTATAAATAATTAGCTAGAGAGTAACTAATTCTTAACTAACTAACTAGTACATCAGGAGACCATGATCTTTATCACTGAAAGATTAGATCTCCACTGTACCCTTGTCAATCAAACTAATCAACATGATAAAAAAATTGACAGAAGATCATAACAAATGATAAGAACAACATTATTTTAGCATAGCAACAACAGTACATATAAGAATAAGTACTTAATGTTTATAAAAATAAAAGTATAAATTGTTAGAAAGTATATATATTCGTTAGATAAGTTCTACGTTTATTTAACGGTAAGTGAGATTCACACTTTTACTTACCATTACATAATGACCTAGTGTATAGAAAAATTAAAGTGCAAGGGATTGATAAAGAAAAACTAAAAGTGCATAGATTCAAATATAGGTCGAGCGTTGTTCAAAAATTAAAAAAAATAAAAATATAGGTCGAGCCAATGCATAAAATTAATAGAATGGGACAAAAGAGATGCACTAATGGACAAAGTTTCACTCATGGAGACTTCCTATGAGTCATTTTCTTTAAGGATATAATATGAGCTAATCTTTTGCTTTTATTTTTATTTTTTTTAAAAAAACACATTGTTTTATACATAAAATGAACATTGATTGTCCTCAGAAGCAAAAGTTGTAAATCTTTATTTCCTTTCAAATTATATAAAGAAAATCCCATGAGAAAATATGACATAAATAGACATGCCATTAGGTACATTTTTATTAAACAAATATGATGCCATGGTCACATGTTCACCAACCCTTTTATAATTGCTACAAACATGAAGTCCAGCTACGAAAAAGATGTTCTTGTTACATGGAGTAAACATGTTATGGAGAGCTTAGGACAAACATTTATAAATTGATTTAAGATTCCACTGTTAGGTGTCCGTTGTATATACATGGCGCAAATAATAATGTGGTGGTTGGAATGTCGATTAACTAATAAAATAAAATTATTATGTGTCATTAATTGATATTGTTGAAGTATGTGTTAAATTTAACAATCACATACAATATATCCGAAATAAATAAAAATTTCTTGAAAGTTTTTGTCTTGAATATTGATGGAAGCAATTTACTTGGAAAGGAGACAGGAATTTACTTGGAATGAAGTGAAAAAATATTTATGTAATTTATTCTATACTCTAATTAAATCTTTAATTATGTCTTTGATTAAATTTTATATTAATTTAATTATTTTATTTTTAATTAATTATATAATATCTAATTTTACATTAAAAATTACAATTAAATTTAAATATTTACTTGAAGATTATGTCTATAATAAATCTATTTACTTAATGGGGAAAGCAAGCAAACTAAACCCTTGTTTATTTCAATTCCACTAAAAAATTCATTTCATTTGAAATTGAATTTCGAATGAAATTCATTTGCAAATGTATTTGGTTTAAATCAATAGTTTGTAGAATTAATTTGAAATAAATTTTATATTTTATTATATTGTATTTGGTATAAATCTTAAATTTAAATTTTTGTCAAAAATTCTCTTTTTAAATATAAAGATGTTTTTAAAAATAAAAATAAGAAAGGTATTTTAATCATTTAAAAGTATAGACTTCAAATTCATAGAATTCATTTGAAAATTCAAACCATTTTCATAGAATTTGGTTTAGTTATAATAAAATCTACAAATTTAAAAATTTGAAATTACAAATAAATTCCATACAAAATTCATTTAAACCAAACATATTGTTAACGTGATTACAGGAATCAATAACATCAGTTGCCTAATTCTATGATGTAAATAGGCAGACTTTTAGGAAGTATTTTTAGAATGTGTATATCACAAGCATTGACAATTTTTCTTTCCTCTATGATGTAAATAAGCAGATTTTTAGGAAGCCCCATTCTTTCTTTCCTATTCTAATCATCGGACTCTTATATAAATATCAGTCTTCATTGTACAAAAGAAATATACAAAAAATTCCTTTTCCTTTATCATGGTATCAGAGCTTTTCTTCTTTTCTGCAAATTTTCTAGTTCTTGACTCGTGACTTTTGGTGCCTTATTTTGCATAATTTCTTAAGATCCCTACCACCTCCACTTCCAAATGGAGAAATCTGATATTACAAAACCTATTGCAACGGTCTTGACTGGTTCAAACTATAATCTGTGGGTCCAAGGAATGAAGAGTTTCTTGATCAGTCGTAAGCTTTGGCGTATTGTTACCGGAGATATCAATAAGCCAACCAAACAACAAGATGAAACTGATGAAAAATTTATTGACCGCCTTGAAAATTGGGATAGCAAAAACCATCAGATTATTACTTGGTTTTGCAACACCTCTATTCCATCCATTCATATCCAATTTGCTGATTATGACACTGTAAAAGAAATTTGGGATTTCTTGGCCAGTAGATATCGAACCACTGGACTTGCTCATTACTTTCAATTATGGACTACACTTCATAATCTGAAATAAGAATCTGGTCAATCTGTGAATGATTTTCTTGCTCAAGTTCAACCGATTTGGAATCAACTATCTCAGGCTAAAATAAGTGAAGATCATCTTTATCTTATTCAAGTTCTCATGGCTCTGTGACCTGAATATGAAGCTGTCCGAGCCTCTCTACTGCACCGACATCCTCATCCTACATTGGATATGGCTATACAAGAAATCATTTTCAAAGAAACTCGCCTCAATCTTGATAAAACCTCAAATTTTGAAATTGCTCTTGCAACTACTCGTTCCTCATATTAGAAATCTAGCCACAACTCTTGTAAGAATTGCAATAAAACTGGTCATATTTTTGTTAATTGTCCAACTATCGAATGCAGATATTGTCATGCTCTTGGTCATATTCTTGAGAATTGCCCGACTCGTCCTCCATGACCAAAAGGTGTGGTCTTTAAACCCAAGACTGTCGCGAAGCCTGGCCTTCCTTCTATATCCGCTGTTGCCACTGACGGTTCTACTACCATCACTATGAGTGATCTTGAAGCACTATTCAAACAGGTTATCTTTTTCAATTCATCTACTGCCATGCCTATCACTCCAGGTACCTCGCATTGGCTCTATAACTCTACCTGTTGTAACCATATGACTAATAATGTTAACTTGTTGTCTTCTACCTCACCGAATTCTTCCCTGCCACCGATCCACACTGCCAATGGTAGCAAAATGAATATCACTCACACTGGTCATGCATCTACCTCTAATCTTAGTCTTCTTGAAACCTATTGTATCCCTAATTTAGCCCTCAATCTTATCTCTATTGGTCAGTTGTGTGAACAAGGGCTGAATGTTAACTTTTCCCCTTCTTGTTGTCAGGTACAGGATCCATAAATGGGATAGATTCTTGGGATGAGTCGCAAGGTGGGTTGATTATTTGAACTTGTCTCTCTTCATCTTCCTCAGAAATTTATGTCTGCTGCTACAACTACCAACTCTTTTATTCACCAATGGCATCTTCGTCTTGGTCATGCCTCTGTTAGCAAAATTCAGTCTTTAATTTCTTATGGCTTGTTAGGATCTATAAAATTTGAGTCATTTAATTGCTTACATTGTCAGTTTGCAAAACAACCAATGTTGTCTTTCAATCTTAGCAATGCCATTTCAGAGAGTCCTTTTGACTTAATTCATTCGGACATTTGGGGTCCTTCCCCTATTTCTTTAATAAATGGTTTTCGTTATTTTGTGTTGTTCATTGATGATTATTCTCGTTTTATATGGATGTATTTTTAGAAAAATCGCTCTGAATTACCATAAATTTACACTTCATTCGCTAATATGATTAAAACTCAATTCTCTTCTACTATTAAAATTCTTCGAACAGATAATGCTATGGAATATAGGGATTCTTCCTTACTCTAATTTCTCAGTCAATAAGGTACTTTGGTTCAACGTTCTTGTCCTCACACTTCCCAATAAAATGGACGAGCTGAACGCAAACATCGTCATATACTTGACTCTGTTTGTGCTCTTCTTCTTTCTGCCTCTTGTCCCGAAAAATTTTGGGGTGAAGCCGCTCTTATTGCAGTCTACAACATTAATCGAGTCCCTACCTTAGTTCTCCAAAATTTATCCCCTTTTGAAAAATTGTTTAGTAAGCCTCCTGACTATTCTCTACTTAAACCTTTTGGTTGTGCCTGTTTTGTTCTTCTACAACCCCATGAACGTACGAAATTAGAACCACATGCACGTTTATGTTGTTTTCTTGGATATGGTATTGAACACAAAGGGTATCGTTGTTGGGATCCTATTACCAACAGACTTCGCATATCTCGTCATGTTACCTTCTGGGAAAATACCATGTTCTCATCTCTTTCTAAATTTCACCACTCTATTAATGTTGACTCTATGTTTTTCACTGATTCCTCCGTTGAGTTATTTCCAAGTTATGACATAGAAAATTCTGATACGCTCAATATTAGGCCTTCCACACCTGCTCCTAGTGATTCTGCTCCCGCTGTTGATCCTGAACCTGTTGATCCTCCACCTATCCTTGACACCACTCTTCGTCGTTTCACCCGGGTAAGAGAAACTCCTCATTATCTTACTGATTTCCATTGTTATTCTGCTATTGCCACCATTCATGAGCCTCGCTCTTATCGTGAGGCAAGTACTGACCCTCTTTGGCAGAAAGCTATGTCTGAAGAACTTCAGGCTTTGGAGAGAACTCATACCTGGGACTTAGTTGATCTTCCTCCTCACAAGTCCCCTATTGGCTGCACATGGATTTATAAAATCAAGACTCGTTCTGATGGGTCCATTAAGTGCTACAAAGCTCACTTAGTAGCCAAAGGTTACTCTCAAGAATATGGGATCGATTATGAAGAAACCTTCGCTCTGGTTCCTCGATTGACATTAGTCCATAGTTTATTAGCTATTGCTATAGTTCACAAATGGAAGCTTCTCTAGATGGATGTCAAAAATGTGTTCCTCCATGGTGATTTATCCGAAGAGGTGTATATGCATCCTCCCCCTGGCTATCATTCTCCTCATAAGGTCTGCAAGCTTCGATGAGCTTTGTATGGCTTAAAATAAGCTCCTCGAGCCTGGTTTGCCAAATTTAGTTCTACTTTTGCTCAACTTGGCTTTATCTCTAGTCCAAACGATTCTGCATTGTTCGTTCGTCAAACTGACCATGGTATTGTACTTCTGCTACTTTATGTTGATGATATGATCATAATAGGGAATGATATATCTGGTATCTCCAAATTACAACATTTTCTCAATCAATGTTTTAAAATGAAGGACCTTGGCCATCTCAGTTATTTTTTGGGTTTTGAAGTTTCTCATACTTCTGAAGGTTATTATCTCTCTCAAGCTAAGTATGCATCTAATATACTTTCTCGAGCAGGCATTACTGATGGTAAAACTATATCAACCCCATTGGACCTCAATTGCAAACTTACTCCTCTCGATGGCACTCCTCTTGATGATCCTACCTTATATCCACAACTTATTGGTAGTCTTGTTTATCTCACTGTTACTCACCTTGATATCTCATATGCAGTTCACTTAGTCAGTCAATTCATGTCTGCCCCTCGCTCATCGCATTTTTCTGTAGTTCTTCGGATACTTCGCTATATTAAAGGCACTCTTTTTCATGGTCTCCATTTTTCTGCTCACTCCTCTTTGGTGTTATCTGGCTACTCTGATGCTGATTGAGCTGGTGATCCCACAGATCGTCGTTCTACTACTGGTTATTATTTTTTCTTAGGCGATTCTCTTATCTCTTGGCGTAGTAAAAAGCAAACAGTCATTGCTCGTTCCAGTACCGAATCTGAGTATCGTGCTCTAGCTGACTCTACATCTGAATTACTTTGGTTACGTTGGTTGTTATCTGATATGGGTGTCCCACAATCTTCTTCTACTATGCTTCATTATGATAATCGAAGTGCTATACAAATCTCTCATAATGACGTTTTTCATGAGCGTACCAAACACATTGAACTTGATTGCCATTTTGTTCATCATCATGTTACTCAGGGCACCATACTTTTGTTCCCGTCTCCTCTGCTAACCAAGCTGCTGATATCTTCACCAAAATCCATCCACCCACACGTTTTTGAGATTTACTAAGCAAACTCAAGTTGGCATCCACTATGCCATCTTGAGTTTGAGGGGAGGTGTTAACGTGATTATAGGAATCAATAACATTAGTTGCCTAATTCTATGATGTAAATAGGCAGATTTTTAGGAAGTATTTTTAGAATGTGTATATCACAAACATTGACATCTTTTCTTTTCTCTATGATGTAAATAGGCAAATTTTTAGGAAGCCATATTCTTTCTTTCCTATTCTAGTCATCAGACTCTTGTATAAATATCAGTCTTCATTGTACAAAAGAAATATACAAAAAATTCTTTTTCCTTTATCACATATATAATTTTGATTTACAAATAAATTTTATAAAATTTTGTAAAATTTATTTATATCAAACACAATCTAAAAAAACCAAAACAACAGCAAGCAAGTTCATGTAGGATTAACACCCAGCACCATCTAAACTTATAAAATAAAATAAAATCTGAAGCAGAGTAAGAAAAGTCGTCTATGAAGCTTTCACCCAGGTTAAAACACGGCTGAATATCAATTTTTGCAGAAAAAAAAGTACAATAACCATAGATTAATGCGTGGATTCACTTGGGTTTTAAGTTATTAAATTCAAAATTTAATAAGTGTTTATTTTAATAATTCAACATTCAGCTTTAAACTTATATATTGAATTATAAAAATTTACAATATTTTTTTATAATAAATATAAAATAAATCTTATTTATAATACATATTATATTCTATATAAAACACTTTAATTCTATTATATTTAAAATAATATCTTTTTTTCCATAAAAATTATATATTTATTCTCACTAAAACATTCCTTTTTTCAACTATTATCCATTTTTGTTTTCTTTTCTTTATTCAATTATTATTTGTTTACTCTACACACACAAACAAACACACTAGTAAATAACCATGTAACTTGCACATGAATACAACTTTTAAACTCATGATATATCATATATAAACTATTAAACATATTATTATTAAAAGTTTTAAAAATAATAACAATATTATTTATTTTTATAAAAATTTAATATTAACATAATATAGTTATAATTCATTACAATTTTGATTAATCTTTTATTAAAATAATTGTATGATTTTCCTTCAATATTTTTTATAATTAATTTTCTTAACTCTATAACTAATTTTATATAAAAAAAATATTATGTACATAATTAATCATAAGATAATAAATATCATTAGTTATTTTTGTCAAAAAATTTAAAAATAATAAAAAATATATTTTCTTTATATAAATATTACAAATTCATTAAACTTATAATTTTTTATAATTTAG
Organism: Mallotus nudiflorus; assembly: GCA_947683625.1. Classification (NCBI taxonomy): domain Eukaryota; kingdom Viridiplantae; phylum Streptophyta; class Magnoliopsida; order Malpighiales; family Euphorbiaceae; genus Mallotus; species Mallotus nudiflorus. Next base: position 1,811,896 of record CANTUR010000107.1, read on the forward strand.
TAATTTTTTCTTTAAGCTATGACACTTTATTTCTTCAATATTTTTAAAATTAATATTTTAATTTGCTCAAAAATTAATTTAATGTGATTTTTTAAGTTCAACTAACAATTAAATGATAAAATTAATTTATTTAATTTTAACTTTTTGTAGAATTTTATAAAAATATTTAAATATGATAATCATACTACTTTTCTAACAAAAAAATATAATTTTAGATAAATTATAATCTCTATTTTTAAAATATAATGACAGATACAAGATAATAAAAATATTAATTAATTATAATTATTTACTTAATACAATTTAATTTAATAAGTATTTAAAAATAATAAGAGTATTATTTTATACATACGTCAATTTAATTTTTCAATCTTGATGGTGTTACATTATAACATAATAATTTATTACAATTTTAGTAAATTTTCTATTTGAACAATTGTACAACACTCTTTTTAATTAATTTATATTTTAATTAATCTAATTTTTATTAGAGATAAAATAGTTAACCTAATTAGAATAGAAAAGATACTTTAAATTAAATTATAATTTTTTGTTGGAGATAAGATAGAAGTTAATATAATTAAAATAGAAAATATACTTTCAATTAAATTAAAATTATATTTTAATTAATTTGATTTTTATTAGAGATAAAATGGAAGTTGACCTAATTAAAATAGCAAATAGACTTTCAATCAAAATTAAAATTATATTCTAATTAATTATATTTTGTTTTTATTAGTAAATGACTAAATTATTTAATTTTTATATAATAATAAATGAAGACTTTTTTGTAATTTTACCTTCCCCCTCCCCTTTTGTACATTTATATATATTATAGATATATATGTACTTTTAACAAAAATAATAAAAATAAAATTACTACAATAACTTTTTATGTTCTCATTTTTATACATAATGAAATTGTATTTTAATTTAATTTAACACATTATAAAATTCAACACATAATTTAATTTCGTTTGGTCCAATTTAATGGTTTGCCGTAACTAATGAACACTTCTAGCTATGATAATGTATTTGAAGAAGATAACAACAAAAATATTATTTCATTCCCTTACATTCAAATAGAGAAGAATTCTCTCCTATATATACAAATACACACAATAGATAAAATAAGAATAAAAGACAAAAAAAAAGGACGTAAATAGGGATTTTGATTACAAATGGCAACCAAGATTACAGGTCAATAAAAAAAATCACAAATCAAGGCACAAATATTCACTAGCTATTGGAGACATTTAAGGAATGAGCTGTTATAATTTGAGTTTGATTCAGGCATGAGACATTTTAATGGTTGCTGATGTTGCCAAACTAATATTCTGCTTATTCACCTTTTTTCAAGTTGAAGGGAAGTATGGAATGAATTCCAAGCTTGTCCCTCAAATTCTAAAATGAGACCTTTGGTAATGATTTTGTAAAAATATTTGCTATTTGTTGAGGCTACTGGATGAATATTGTAACTAGATTGCTAAAAGCAACTTTCTCCCAAATAAAATGATAATCAATAGCAATATTTTAGACCTAGGATGAAATACTTTATTGGTTGTAATGCACAAAGACTGAGATCATCTAAAAATAATTGAGGTGGCTTCTGTAGAAGAATTCCAATATCTTTTAGAAGAATAGTAATCCATGTAAGCTCTAATGCATAACTATCATAGCCCAGCATACTGCTTTGGAACTGGATCTTGAGAATGTGGGTTGCTTTTTAGATGACCATAATATACAATTGCTTTCAAGGTATACATAGTAATGAGATGTGCTTCGTCATGTCAAAGTACATCCTGCCCAATCAGCATCACAAAATCCATAAAGACATTATGAACTTTTTTTTATTAAAGTGAAGCCTAAAATTGACTATACCTTTTATATATCGAATAATATGCTTGATTACTTTATAATCTCCAATTATTGCTTGTTGAACCTTTTAACACACCTTATGAATGATATAAACAATGTCAGGCTGAGTGTAAGTAAGGTATAAGAATGCTCCAGCAAGGTTACGATAAGTTTTGGCATGAAAATTCAAATTATTTTATCATTGGATTAAGCTATTAATGCCATAGGTGTATTAAAATGTGAGCTTGCCTCCAAACCAATTTTAGCCACTATGTCTTTTGCATATTTTGCCTTGAGAAATGTTGACACCAGTATGTGTGTATTGTACTTCAAAGCCTAAGAAGTAATGAATATGTCCCTAATCCTTGAGGGAAAACTCCCATCCTAGTGCATCAGTGAACTTCTAGATAAATTAATCATTATTCCCTGTGACCACAATATCATCAATATAAATTAGTATAATAACTATAATTGATTTTTTTAAAAAAATAAATAAGGAAGAATCAACATCGCTACATAAAAAAAACCAAAATGAATTAAAAACTTTGATAATTTATCAAACCAAGCTCATGGAGTTTGTTTGAGTCCATATATCGATTTGTGTAATTTGCACACAAATTAGGGCGATTGAGAATCCTTAAAGCCTAGAGGATGTTCCATAAAAATTATTTCACTTAAATCTCCAAGAAGGAAAGCATTTTTAATATCAAGTTATCTCAGTTTCCATTTGGAAGTAACCATAAGTGTAAGAACAAGACTTATAGTGGTAACTTTAACTCTGAGACTGAAGGTCTCATTATAATCAATGCCTTGAACTTGGTTGTAGCCTTATGCCACTAAGTGCACCTTATAGTGATCTAAGGTACCATCATTCTTTAGCTTAGTCTTGAATATCCATTTGGAACTGATGACATTAGCATAAGTTGATCATGGGATAAGAAACCATATTTGATTTGATTTGAGTACCAAGATATCCTACTCTATTGCCTTTTGCCATTATGGTATAGAGACTACTTTTTTCCATGTGGTTGGTTTTGTTATGTCAATGGTACATGTCAGAGCTGTAGGGCATCATCTATCTCTTATCCTTTGAGTTTCAAGAGCTAACTAAGGATCACGCTTAAGATTTAGAGCTAGTTAACATCTTATTATCATTGTATGTCCTTCCTCATTTATTGTACCTAAAAAAGGAATATATAGGCCAATGCTTAAATTATTGGATATATATTTAAATTAATTAGACATAAAAGAATATTAATATTGAATTAATTTATCTTGCTTAAGTTGTGGAGTCATAAGCTAGTCTATTAGTTGATGAACTTCTCATAAATTGGTAGACTAACTTTCTACCTAAGTTTGACTAGTGAGTTCAGAAACTTCTTATAGATTACCAGACTAGTTTTCTGACTTAGTTTAACCAATGTGTTCAACAACTTCTTAGAGATGGCCAGACTAGTTTTCTACCTTAGTTTAGTCATTGTGTTCTATTTGAGTAGGTATCATAAGTTGATGTAGTAGTTAGTCTTCTTAAGTGTTTTCATATGTCATTGTTATAGTTTAAATAACTTCTGGAATTGATTCGATGGTTTGTGCTTCTTTTTGTATCGATGAAGGCTTTTAAATACACTATGCTTCATTGTTAAAATGAATCGGCATATTGGTGGGTTATTTCTCCTTTGGCTCTAAGTTAGACAAGGTTGGGATGTCCCTTTTTGAATCCAAGCTTCCTGATCAATATAGGAAATAGGTTCAGGAGTGGTTATGATGATTATGATTGAATCTTTATCAAATAGGAATTTGCTCTCATCAAACATTACATCTCTAGAGATATAGACTCGATTGGATGCCGAATTAAGGCATCTATACCCTTTGTGCATGGAGTTATACCTTATGAAAAACACATTAATATATTTCTTTTAATAATTTATCTTTCCCATAATAGCAAATATAGGGATAGCACATGCATCCAAAACTCCTCAAATTGTCATAATTAGGGAAAGTATCAAAGAGTTTTGGAAATTATGATTTGATTTTTAATTTATTGGATGGTAATATATTAATTATAAAAATTAATATAAGAAAAGCATTAACCCAATATTTCATGGAATATTTTAACTAAAATAACAAGGTTAAGCCAGTCTCAAAAATATGGTGGTGTTTCCTTTTGGCAACACCATTTTACTCAAGGGTGTTGGGAAACAAAATTTAATGACTAATTCGACATTGTTGAAAATGATTTTTAAAATTTATTAAAGTAAATTCACCACCCCTATTACTTTGGATAATTTTGATTTTCTTATCAAATTGATTTTCAATGAGTTTTTTGTAATTTAAGAAATTATTCAAAGAAATTAGATTTTATTTTTAATGGAATTATCCAAGAATATCTTGAAAAGTCATCAATTATGATTGCATAATGCTTGAAGTTTTGATAAGAAGAAATCGGGGCTAGTCCCCATAAGTTAAAATGGAATTTTTCAAAAGGATATTTAGAAATGCCCATGGATGAATTAAATAGAAGTTTATAGCTTTTTACCATTTGACAAAAAGAACAAATAATTTCTTGCTCTTTTTCAATTTGAAATATTAATGAATTCTTTATTTTGTAAAAATTTTAAGACCCTAGAGTTTACATGACCCAAACGGTGATGCCAAATGGTAGTAGAAGCAGTATGGAAAATAGTAAAAAGGGAAAATTTACTATGTTCTTCTAAAGTATATAAACTGCCTTTCTTTATGCCTTTAGCCATTACTTTACCCTATAAATCCTAAACAATCAAATTATTAGCTAAAAATATAATATTACATGCATTATCTTGAGTTCATTGATTAATTGCTAAGAGATTTTCTTAATTTCAAGAACTATCAATACATTCTTTAATTTAATCCTTGATATGTATATTTTCCTAACTAGCATATGTAATATCTAGGCTTTCACCATCACCAACATATAAAGAATCTTTACTATGGTAAGGAGTAAGTCTAGAAAATTTACTAATATGGTTTATGATGTGTGTAGTAGCACCGAAGTCCACATATAGAGTGGGATCATGTTGATCATTTATGACCAGTATGGCTAAGGCTTATGAAAGATCTTCCTTAAGTTGACAGGAATGATCAAACATGTTCCAATATTTAATAGCAGTATGATTATATGTGTTTACCATAAATTTGACACAGTGGTGCCATTTGTTTGATGAGGAGGATTGACATAATGGTTTTCTCCATATTGTGCTTTGTGACCATATTAACCTTAGCTTATTGCATAGAGAAAACCATATCCACTAGAATTGAATTGTCCTTTATGTCCTTATCCTTTTCCACGTTAACTATAATAGGCTTGTTTATGGTTTTTTTATGCCCATTAGTCTTAACTTCTAATTGCAACATTTTATCATGTGCTTTAAAGGATATAATAAATTGGTTATATGAAGTATATGGAGGCTTGATTAGCATAGCCATTCTAAAATCTTTGTATTTAGAGCCAAGGTCTCAAGCAAGTTGAAAATTTTTTATCGGTTTCATTAAGTGGTCTTTTAACAGCAACAAGGTTGTCACGGATTCCTTTGAATTTTCAAAGGTATTCATCAAGTGACATATTCCCATTTGTGAGAGTCATGAGGTTCTTATTCAAGAAAACATCCTTTTTCTTTTAAACTTCATAATAGTTTGTCTTTAATATACTTCCATACTTGATAGGCTATGGTAGTGTCATCCAAGTCAAGCAAAACTTCTTCAACAATAGTTCATATTAACCAAGTGGTTAAAAAGCCATCATTGTTAAACTACATTTTGTACATTGGATTATTGATTTCCATTCCTACAATAATTTTAGTTCCATTAAACAACTCTATCCTTAGTACTTATTCATCGTATCCATGGCCAACTTCATCTACACCAACAAGTCCATCTCCTATTTAGCATAATCACCTAGTACACCTTATTTACCTAACCCATCCTCATTTTCAAAAAGTCCCACATCTACCTTATGCTTATTAAGTCCCTTATCTACCAATGGCTTACCATCAAGTACCTTTATCTCAACTTCATAATCTTCAGGCCTATCCTTAATTATTAATTTACCCAATTAATCAACTAATATAAATTATGGTATAATACATCCCATGGTCACCCAGTCTCAAACTAATTCACTAAAGCCAAAAGCCTTTCTCATTAACTCTTTACCTAATCATGAACCACATACATACAACCAAGCTACTTAATTTTTTGAATAACACAAAGCAATGGTGCAATAATATAATGCTCTAATTAAGAATAATACTTAGGACTTAGTCCCTTCATAAGTTGGTCTAAATCCACTCGAGAGTGGATCTACAAAATAAAAAGGAAGAAGAATGGTTCAATTGAAAGGTACAATGCTAGGTTAATGGCCGAAGGATTGTTCTAAAGACGAAGCATAGATTTCACTTAGACTTTCCCCCTATTTTTTGACTAGCCATGATTCAATTGATACTTTATGTGGTTGTGTCTTCAAGCTAGTCAATAAAATAACTCAATGTTACAAATATATTCCTGCACAGGTCATTTGATGAAGATGTATTTACAGTGAAACCATAAGGCTTTTTTCACCCTAATTTTCTTAACCATGTTTGCAAATTAAGAAAATCTATTTATGGTTTAAAATAAGCTCCTCATCAATGGTTTAAATGCCTCACATAGGTGTTGCAATTTCTAGGTTTCAAAGGTTCATCAATTGACAGTTCCCTATACTACTACACCAATGGCTCAATCAAGGCATATTGCTTGTTATACATTGATGGCCTTCTCCTTATAGGTAATAAAAATAATGTTTTATTAAATGTCTTTGCTTCACGACAGCGTCACTTTCATTTACAGGACCCTTGCCAAATTAACTATTTTTTAGGACTAGAAGCAACTTGGACTGATAATGGGCTCTATCTTACACAATCTAAATATAATTTTGAATTATTGGATAGAGCCAACATGTCTCATGCAAATGCCATTAGCACTCATGCTTGCACCAAATAATCTTTAGTCTCCTTAGTTAGTACATTTAATAATCCCACATTGTATTAGAGCTCAATGGGTGGCCTATAATATGTTTGTTTAACAAGGCCAGACATCATTTTCTAAATCAATTATGTTTTGAAGTACATGAATTTTCCTTCCATAGATCATTAGATTACATTAAAGTGCATCCTAAAATATCTTCAGGATACACAAAATAAAGTGTTATTTACTTATAAGTCTACTTTAGTAACCATTTCTACTTATAGTGATGCAGATTTGGGTGATTCCAATAATGATAAAAAATCCACCATCAAGTTTTCTATTTTTGTGGGTGCTAATTTAATCTCTTAGGAATCTTATAAGCAATGAATGGTTGCACAATCTTCTACTGAGGCTGAATATAGAGCTCTAACTACCACAATTAATGAATTACACTGGTAGCTCTCCTTTATGAAAGAATTAAATTTTTTTATTCGCATAACATTGATACTTTGGTGTGACAATTTAACTGTTATATACCTAACCGCAACACCTATTTTTCACTCTCTTTGTAAGCACTTATTAATTGGTTTTCATTTTGTACATGATAAGTTTATGAAGATTGCATATCATTATCCATCTTCTAAATACTAGTTCATAGATGTTCAGATCAAATCACTACTAAAAACTCAATTTAACTACTTCATTTTCAAGTTTTCATTCATCATTCTCCCCTACAACTTGTGGGAGGCTGATATGATTAAGTTACATTTTATTATTGTACACATATAGAGTTGTATGCTTATGCAAAGTCTTATAGCTCTTAATATCTTATAATATATATATTTTACTCAATGAATGACAAAGTTGCTCTAGCTTTTGCCCATTTTAATATGCCTTTAATCACATCATCATCATCAACTTTAGAATAAGAAAGCATTATAAAGTAGTAAATTAATGCTATAAACATTAAGCATAAGTCAAGCCAACAAACACTTTTCCAACTAAAATTCACAAAAATCCTCAATAAAAATTAAAGAGCAAAGGATAGAATTTACCTTTTGAGATGGAATCAGCCTAAGGAATTTATGTTTTCACCTGGAGAGTTTCTTTAAAATAGCTTTTGGAGGTCTTAGTAGTTACTAGTACAGCGCCAAAGAGGTCAAACTTGATGTGGACTTATGGCACAAGTGCTATGTTTAAGCAAAAACATTGCATTAGGTTACATTTTTAGTGAAGAAGCTAGGTAAGGTAATGGTTGAGGAAACGACATCTTAAGCCTTCTACAAGGTGCTTTGGCCTTGTCTAAATCATGAATAGAAATGTGAAGGCAATGAGTGATTGCTTCAGCATGGGCATAAGAGCATACTTTAATGATGCTTCCATTTACGTCTCTACCTTACGTGACTTGAATGGCAACAATGGTCTTAAGCAAAGTTATAATGGCGGCTGGTGGCGTCCAACTATAGATGAGTTGATGACAACAAAAAATGATGGTTATGAAGATTGATAATGAAGAAAAAACAAGGTTCAGTGCTTTAGTGAGTTTTGTAAGTTAAATTAGAATAATTATTATCTCAAATATTTTGATATAATTAAGATAGTAGAAAAATTAATATGGGTTTTTATTATCAAGTAATGGGTAGTTGAATCTATGGAAAAACTGAATTTTGGAGATGAACTTGATGAGCAATCTGAAAGAAAATGAAAAGAAAGATTGAGTAAAAAAAAAAGAGAATTTAAAAGTTTTGCATGCTTGATATCTTGATATATTAGAAAAATAATTGATTTTTGCAGGATTTATATGATGAGTAAAGTGAATTTGTGAAAGAATTTAAATTATGAAGAAGATTCGGTGAGCTACTTTGGAGAAGAAATATAGGTGTTTAAAAAACTTAACACCTACATTAAAGAAAATGTCTTGAGATGTTGAAATCTTAAATAGATTGATATGATTTTTTTTATTTTTGAAGAAGCTAAGCTATAGGTAAAGTAAATTTCTTGGGTAATTGAAATTTGAAAATGCATTTTGTGGGTGATTTGAAGGAGAATATGATATGGGTAGTTGAAATCTTAAAAATTTTGGATAAATTAATATGAATTTTTATAAAGACAAGGTAATGAGTAAGAGAATTTATTTAGCAATTAAAAGTTAAAGATGAGCTCTTTGAATAATTGGAAGAAGGTGTAGATAAATGGGTGTTTTGAAATTAAAAAGAAAAAAGATGAAAACTAAGCAAGATTTTTTTTGTTTTATTGACATAAATTCATAGAATTAGTTATGGGCTTAACTTAAACTAATTATATATGAGGGGGAATTATTTGTACCCATATTCAAAATTTTGGGTAGCCTCCAAATTGATTTCAAAGCCAACCAATTCATAAGTCTCATGGAGGAAAGCATAAGAATTTTCTAGAATTTTACATCACATGTCTAGAATCTTCTTAGCAACTTAAGGAGCTGAGTATTGAGGAAGAAAAAATGTAAAGCTTCTAGAATTTGTTGAGGAATCATTATATGTAGTATTTTCATAGTGGGTCAATCCAATACATGATCTCTCATCATGTACCTATGAGTTGACTTAATATCTCATATTCATGATTAGTAAAACATAACCATCAGTCAACTTCATACTAGCCTTAATACTTTAATATTTATATATAATGAATAAATGGCTAGGGATAATTAGAATAGAACTCTTATTTTAATTTAAGGGTTTTACTATCAAGTCACATACTTGATGGCCTTAGTAAGAATTAACCATTCATATAATTATCATAAAATCAAATGATAATGAAATACCTCTTTATTAATAAAATAAGAAAGTCAATACGTAATTGCAAATGATTGACCTAGTGCATATCACTAACATATGTCTCACTGGCCCTTGAGCCACAATAATATGTCTCATTGGCTTCCAAAGCCTATTTAATGCTTAATGCCTCACGGGCCCTCGAGCCACATCACACATCACTCTAAGTTTGTGCCACTATATGATAGCTCTTATAATTCATCAATTGAATAATATATCTGAACTTTTGCACTTCATTCTTTATGCATTGTCATGTTTCCAATTGTGGGGTATCATCCCTTTAATAGTCTCATAAGACTAACAATATTTTTTATTTTTCCATATTTAATTTTATATCAACAATTCCTACCATAACCCTTGATCACCTAATGAATTTTAGCCCACTTAATCGCCTTGTAGCGAATCACACTCATCATATCTCAATTTAAGGACTCTGCATCCTTTATGTTTTTGTTTATAAATTATTCGATTGCAACATCGATATTTTTGTCTTATGATTGGCACTATCGACCTCTCATTTAGCACATTTCTCATCCCACCATGGTTGGCCTCTTTGCACCCATAAGAAATCCTAATATATTTTTATCAATTATTCCCTCCTTTTACTCGAAGATTCTTTCAAGTTTTTTTCAATCATATAGATTATCACCCAAGGATGTGCATCAGTATAATGATGCTATTATAGTGTCATAACTGACCAAAGTCTCAAACACTTTTCGCTTCACATGTTCACATTTTATTTCTCATGTATGAGCTCACTAATAAACTTTAGTGTCTCTCCACTTGCTTGCTCTCCATAAGTAAATTATACCTCAATAATTTCTTATAAGAGTCACAAGCATGAAGGGTCCACCCATTCATATTAGTTTGTCATATTAGTTTTCCACGATATTCTTTTGATGAACATCCTCTAATTCCTATAAGTGTTCACTTATCGATCTTGACAGATTGATGTGCCACAAACAAATGTATCCCTTGCACTTATTTCACTTTAAGAAAACATATTTGATTAAATAGTCACACCCATGAATGATTGTGGGTCCACAATTATTCATCTTCACATCAATAGCATTGTACTTATATATTAATATTTCCCACATCACACGTTTTCTTTGCTCTGATACCAAATGTCAATATGAATGCAATAGCAACTTATATAAACTGAAATAATGTTTAATGAAAGAGATGATATAATTAAAAATAAAAATTTTCAAAATTTTTCATATTAATTTTTAATTCTATTTATATTGTTTTAAAGTTAACTTTAGCATTTTATGTGTTTAAAATCATTTGAAATTAAATTTTGATATTGTATAAGTTAAATAGAATCAAAAAGTACATATTGAAAGGTGAAAAAGAATCAAAATAAAAGTTTAAAAGTTGAACATAAAATAATAAAAGTTGAGGAGTGTCAAAGATTAATTGTGTGAAGTTTAGGGGTGAAACTATGCATTCAACCCTTTATAATTCTATTTAATTAAACTTATAAACACTTTCTTGTTAAAAGATTTTATAAATTAAATTTTTATTTATTTTGATATTGTATAAGTTAAATAAAACCAAAAGGTGCAGATTGAAAGATGAAAAAGAATCAAAATAAAAGTTTAAAAGTTGAATATAAAATAATAAAAGTTAAGGAGTGTCAAAGATTAATCATGTAAAGTTTAGGGGTGAAACTATGCATTCAACCCTTTATGATTCTATTTAATTAAACTTATAAACACTTTCTTATTAAAAGATTTTCTACTTTTCAACGTAGTTAAATCATGCCAATTTTTTTATTTCATATTACACTATTAAGTTTACAAAATTTATCATTGGAATTCAAGAAAATTATGGTAAAAGTGCTTGAGAATTCACATTTTTTAAAAAGAAGTTAAGTTTCATTTTGAGGATGTACTCCTTTAGCACACTTGCGCATTGATGTGAACTTAATTATTAGGGTTATTTTTTAACACCCTAAAAGTTTATATTGAAAGCATAAAAATATCTCACTTGTAGATAAGATTAATCAAGAATGATGAATGAAAAGCAACTTCAGAGCCAACTGAAACACTAAAACCCCACCTAAGTACCAAATTAAACCTTTTTTAAACCAAACATGAACCTAAGATTAAGAGAGAGAGAAAGTATGTGTCAAGTTTTGTTTATTGAGTTAATTAGTAAAGTCTTGAAAATGACTATTTTTATGTTTGTGTTGTCTATTTTTATAGTGGTTTTCAGTTAGAAGCTTCAATTTAACCTTAAGAAGCTCCCAAGTGAAAAGTCAAACTTTGGTCAATATACTTTTTTAGAGCTCAAATCGAGCTCCCGAAGTTGAATTTCAATCTACAATTATCTTTTAAAATTATAGTGTGGACCATTTAACAAAAAAACAAAGTTTAATCTTTGGTGGTTAAACTGAGTCCCACGCATGTAATAAAATAATACACAATTCTATAGAAGTAGTGACCAAACAAAGAATATTTTATTTTAAGAATATTCTTGGATAAGTGTCAAATTAGGATTGACATAAGTATATACTTTTGTCTTGTAATGTGTAATAATACCCCTTTTAGTTGTAATTTAATTACAACTATGTCACCAAGCCTTTGTATATAAATAATGAAAATGTCTTGGGGAGGGGGGTAAATAAGGCTAATGAATAATTTTTGGAAGTTAAAATGAATTTTTGATATGAATAAGAATTGAAAGAGAATATAGTAGGAAGAATAATGAACATAAGAATTTAAGGAGTTCAAATTTTTAACAATTCTACATCTCCACTTAACTTATCCCCAAGTTAGGATTTTTAATTCTCATAATCTTATTCACAAGACTAAGATCACACAAGATTTTTGTGGCTCACTTTTCAACCTTATAACTTGAGTTTCCAAGGCTCACTCAAAAACCAATTTCCCAAGTGTTTTAATGGCTAAACACTTAAACCAACTTTTTTTTTAATGAATCTTAATTCTCGTTTTCTTAAACCCAGAAAATAGAAGAACAAGTATTTCTATTCTAACACTCACCAACTCTCATAAGTGTTATATAAAATATAAAAATGATTTAAGAGAATTTTAAGAGCTTAATTGAATGGTTGAGAGTATATAAATGATAAATAAGTTTCTCAACTTTTGAATGATATTTAGAGGTTGTATTTATACTTAAACAATTTCAATACAACTATTAGAAGCAATAATTTCATTTTCAATAAATTCAATCGTTATTTAAATGTAATTGGGACTTTTGAGCTAAAATTACATTGGTCTTGATTGGGATTGCATTAGTCCTGGTTGGAATGCCTCAAAAGTAGCCATTTGTAACTGTTTATAGCCATTTTAGTTTGAATTTTCTCTGGTCCCAAGCACAGTCCCAGTAAGGATTAAGCTCAACATTAGTTCTACCAAGAAATTAAAAGATGTAGAAAATGGTCCCAGTCTTAACGCTTAGTCCCAATTAAGATTGTGTAAACACCCAATTTCAAGATGATGAAGTGTGGATGCGACAGAGGACTCTGATGATAAAAATGTTATAAATAAGTCTTTAATACTTGAATTTTGAAATCTCAAAAGCCTACATGCATTTCCAAAAGGGGTTTAATTGGTTTTTTAATGACTTAATTGTCACGTTTTTCAGGACCTATTTGAAAAGTCTAAATTCTTTTAAGGGTCTTTTTGTAATTAAAAGTTAAAAAATCAAAATTGTGTAATTCTAATTGGAATTATATAATTCTTATCAGAATTACATAATTCCAGTCGGAATTATGCATGTTTCGTCTGATTTTTTATTTATTTTAGTAAATAACATTTAGTTTTCTAAATTTTGATTGGTCAAATAGTATTTATCTGAATTTTCAAGAAACTAAAGTCCTTTAAAATCAAAACTCTATGGAGAAATAAGACATAATAGGATACGTTTTTTTTAGCTAGGTTTTTCCTATAAAAGACCAGCTTGAGCTCCCATAATGGAGGAGGAGACAGAGGACTTCTCTGAGACTTTCTTTGGGGGGACCTCTCTCTTTTGCTAGGAACTTTTATGGGTGACTCTCTCTTTTAGTTTTGAACCTTTCTCTTTTCTTATACTAGAGGTTTTCCTTTTGTCCCTAGGCAGTACAAAATATTCTCTGTGATTTATTTATTTTTGAGTAAGGAGCAATAAACTTTTGAGAAGAAGAATAACAAATTTTTGAAGATCTATTTAACAAGCAACAGTGATTTATACTAGTTTGAGGAGCAACCCATACTGCATCCATAATCATCATCTTCCTTCCTATCCTCTTTTATTTTATTTTATTATTTTTTTGGTTTTATTAAATTTTAACTTTATTTAATTTTTATTATTATTTTATTCACTAATCATTGTTTCTTCTTTTGTGTTGGCAATTATGGAGGGGGTTACATGATGATCTTACTAGATGAACAAAATCCATGAAGTTCCATGGAATGCCATGGATTGAACTTTGTAGTTAATTATAGTTCCTAGGTTTTTATTTAGTTGTTTATTATTGTTTTGATTTCGTTTTGTTTTATTATTTTTTGGATTGTATTAATTTTTCTTTTCTTATTATTTTCAGTAGGTCATTGTAATAACCCCAATAATGGGAATAATAAAATCATGTGTGTGTGATTATGTGTTTTATTTTAATTAATTGATTAGTAAAATTAAGGTTTCAATTAGATAATTAATTAAAATTATTGGCTATCAAAATCATTAGGTTGTTTAATTAAAATTGAATTAGATTTAAGTGGATAGAATTAGGGTTGCTTATTGATTATTCTATTTTATTTCTTTGTTTAGAGTCACTTTAATTAAATTAGGGGTTTTTAGAATAAATTTAATTGATTGTTGATCATTTATTTGATTGTTTTGATATTTGTTTGTTATTATTTTTTTGGGCTTTTTTGTTTATGTTTATATGTTTTGGGCCCCAAGCTCATGTTAGACTCTAACCCATTTAAATAAATTTAGGTTTTTTATAGGTTTAATTAATAAAAATGCATCTTTAGGTCCATAATTAATTAGATTTAGATTAGAGATAACTTAGGCCCATTTAGTTAATTTAGACATAAGCCCACCTAGTTTAATTTAATTAATTTAGACTTAGCCCATTTAATTTAAGCCTTTTAATAATTTGTAGATTTAAGATCACTTTAGAAATAAAATATGTAGAACTAGGCTCACTAATTTAAATACTTCATAATTTGTAGATTTAGGCTCATTTTAGAATTAAAATAAATAGACTTAGGTTCACTTAATTAAAATTGAGTAGGAATTAGGCCCATTAGTCTTTAGGCTCACTTGTAAATTAAAACATGTAGATTTAGCTCATTCAATTAAAATCAATGTAGATTAGACTAACTTAGGGATTGTAATTTATATGAATGCATTGCTTATGTGTCTAAAGTTGATTATTTTAATAAGGGTTTATATGAAATTGTATGTAAATAGAGGGTAAGATAGTAATTCATAAAGTAATTCTAAATGAACAAGAGATTAAAAGAAGTTGGTATTCCATACACAGAATCTCCTAGTTATGGTGTCAGCTTTCTTTTAGAGAATCAAGTACCACCATTTTTATTTGTCCCAGTTATTACCCTGGGTAGCAACTCCTCATCTCCACACTATGTCTTTGTGATAATAGTTAGTGTATTCTCTTAAGCCCTGAGCTCAAAAACTGTTATGGTTGCTAAAATCTTAGGAATACACTAAATCTCGTCGTTTACAGATTGCCTTGTCATAAGCATGATCCTAGTCGAGACCTAGCTCAGGATCTTCACTGCCTAATTCTTTAAAAATGAAGAAAAATACTTCTTTCCATCCCTAGCATAGTCAGGATGGGTTTAAAAATTGCTTAAAATAGGCAATTTTGTCCTTATCTTGATCCCAGTTGTGATGATGCTCGTGACCAATGTCCATGATGACTTTTCTTTCATATACTTTCATCCTTTTGACTTCCAATTGAGCCCTGACTTATACACACTTGGAATAAACATATTAAATGTTCAAAAGAAGTTTGTTAATATCAAATTAAAGATTGATCACTTGCTAAGGTCAACAATCTCCCCCTTTTTGATTTTCACAAACTTATTTTGAGTTTGATAAAAATAAGATAAAGTGAAGTGTGCGATGATTTGAATTCTTTTAAGAATATGAATTTTACTCCCCCTCAATTTATGCATATCATAAAGATAATTATTTTATGGAGTAAAAAATTCAAATAAGAGAAATTAATGAACAATAAAATGAATATGATACCAATTGAAAAAAAAAATCATAAAAATATATTTCTTTATTTCTCGCTCTTTTTATTCATGATAAGAAATATAAATTTAAAAAATTATGTCCCTTTAACATAATAAATAAAATAAGATTTAATATGAAGGTCAGGATGAAAAACACGGTCTATATGACAAATGTGATAAAAACATGATAACATGATCATTAAAATAAAACTAGTATCACTTACAATGCATGTAGTGCTACTTTAACACATCACAATCATAGTACATATAAAACTTAACTATCACATGATCATATAGAGTTTATCTAACCAACAAATAATTTCTCCCCCTTTGTCAAAGACAAAGAGAAATAATAAACTAGAAATAAAACTAAAGGAAATAAAAGATCAAGAACTAAAACAATGAAAACAATGATGGACCAAATCTGAGAAAGTTTTAAGGGTCATGTCTGTAAGCACCCAATTTTGGGATGATGGAGTGTGGATACGATAGAGGACTCCAATAATAAAAATATTATAAGTAGATCTTCAACACTTGAAGTTTGAAACCTCAAAAGCCTAAATGTGTTTTTAAAAGAACTTAATTGGTTTTTTAAAAGGATTTAATTTGTAAAATTATATTTCTTTTAGTGGTCTTTTTATAATTAAATGTAAAAAAATAAAATAAAAAAGGGATTAGTATTATGTAATCCTGATCAGGATTATACTGTTCCTATAATGTTCTGTTTGTGTTTTTTAGTTTTTCAGTAAATAAAAAAATTTGTTTTCTGATTTTTAATTGGTAAAATGATGTGATAAATCCCTTTTCTAGGATTTATCTGATTTTTTAGGAAATTAAAAATCCTTATTAAACCAAAATTTTAGCTCTGTGAATGGGATAAGTCACAATAAGATATGTGACCTTTAGTTAGGGTTTTCTACATAAGTCATAGTAAGATATAAACCTTTAGCTAGGATATATGATTAGATAAGTCATAGTAAGATATGTGATCTTTAGCTAGGATTTTCTACATAAACCAACTCAACTCTCCTATAAGGGGCTTCTTCTTCTTTTCTTTTTGGACGGGTGGATACAGCTTTCAAAAAAGGAGCTTTTATGAAGTAAAGAAGATTGACAAAAAGAAAAAAAATTCTTTTTGGCATACTATTCTTTTTATGAAGAAGCAATAGACCTTTTGGGAAGAGAAAATCAAGTATTAAAAATCTATTTTAAAAATAACGGTGATTTATACCACTTAAAGGAGCAAATCAATACTGCATCCATTAAATTATCTCTTTTTCTTTTGTTTTCTATTTCATTCAATTTTTATTATTTTATTTGGTTTCATTTTTTAAATTTTAATTCTTAATTTTGTCTAGTAACTAATCCTTATTTGTTGTGTTTTTGTGATGATGGATGGGTGACATAAATTCATTGTGAAGATCAAAACTGAACCAATCCATGAAGATCCATGGAATGTCATGGATGTAATCTAGTTTGTTTGTTTTACTATTTTATTTTTTTATTTATTTATGGTTGTTTATTATTATTTTTTATGTAGTAATTTTACAATATTGATTTCAATAACCCCATTAGTGGGATCATAATAAAATCTTTAGTTATTTATTTGTTTTAAAATTGATTAGTAAATTAGGTTTATTTGTAAAGCTTTAATTAAAATTAATGGTGGTTATATTAAATTTAAGTTGCATTTAATTTAATTAAGGTTAGATATCATTGAATGCATGATTAATGTGGTTTTATTTATTATATAGTTTAGTTTTTTATTTTCATGTTTTTTATTCTTTTTGATTTATTCATTTTAATTAATTGTTTGTTTAATTTTTTTTTTATATTTGATTTGTTAATTTTTATGATTTTTATATTATGTTTCGTTGTGTTTGCTTTAAGCTCTTGATTTTAGGTTTTTTCTAGGTTTAATAATTAGATTCACCTTTTCTTTAATAGGTTTACTAATTTAATTAGGATTTGGTTTAATTAATTAAAATTGATTTTAAGCCCATAATTAATTAGATTTTAGGTTAAAGATAACTTAGGCTCATTTAGTTAATTAGATATAGGTCCACTTTAGTTTAATTTAATTAATTTAGACTTAGCCCATTAAATTAAAGCCTTTGCCATAATTTGTAGAATTATGTTCATTTTAGAATTAAAATAAGCAGACTTAGGATCATTAATTAAAATTGAATAGGAATTAGGCCCATTGGTCTTTAGCCTCACTTCTAAATTAAAACATGTAGATGTATTCCATTCAATTAAATCAATATTGATTAGACTAACTTAGGGATTATGAACTTAAATGAATGCATTGTTTACATATTTTTGTATGACTAGTTTGCCTGGAGTTAATTGTTTAAATAAGGGTTTATATGAAATTGCATGTAAATAGAGGATAAGATAGTAATTCATAAAGTAATTCTAAATGAACATGAGACTGAAAGAAGTTAGTATTCTGTATCCAAAATCTCCTAGTTATGGTGCTAGCTTTCTTTTAGAGAATCAAATACCACCGCTTTTAATTTGTCCCAGTTATTACCCTGGGTGACGACTCCTCATCTCCATGCTATGTCTTTATCATATAATAGTGTGTTCTCTAGAGCCCTTAACTCAAATAGCATCACAGTTACTAAAATCTTAGACGTGCACTAAACTCCGCCATCTATGGTGGTAACTCCACTAGGGATATAAAGCATATTGCCTAGGAAAATTTCATCATCTGTCTTTGCCTAGGACTCATCATAGGAGTTCCACACCCCTTGATTTAATTCACTCAGATGTATGGGGTATGGCTCTTATGAGTTCATCAACATGTCAAAAATATTTTCTTATTTTTATTGATGACTATTCCTTTTTCACATGGCTATTTCCTCTTAAAGTCAAAAGTGATGTTCTTCTTATTTTTAAATAATTTCAATCTTTGGTTGAAAGGAAATTTAATACAAAAATTAAATCCTTTAACTCTGACTAGGGTGGTTAATATCGTTCTCTTCACAATTATTTTAAACAAATTAGACTTCATCACCGAATTACATCCCCATATACACATGAACAAAATGGTACAGCTAAGGAAAATAAGACATATTGTAGACATGGGGTTAGCTTTACTAGGTCACAATAGTACCCCATTTTAGTATTGGCAATTTGCCTTTGAAATAACTATTTTTCTTATTAATCGCATACCAATAAACACTCTTTCCAATGCCATTTCTTTTAAAATTCTATTTCATAAACAATGGGATTAAAATTTTTAAAAAATATTTGGATGTGCTATTTATCCATTGCTATGACCATTTAGTAAAAATAAATTTTAGTATTGTAACAAAGGATGTATTTTTTTTTTTGTTATTCTCCTCATTATTTAGGTTACAGGTGTCTAGATCAAGAAACTGGAAAAATTATTTTTGCTAAACATGTGACCTTTAATGAAACCAAATTTCCTTTTCAAAAAATTAATATGGTTGTTATTCCTTTATCTTATCCATCATCCTCCACTCCTTGGCTACAAGTGACTTATTTGATATCACTAGTCTCTAATGGACTAAATTCAGGTAATAATTCTATCTTAACTCAACCTCTCTCTCCTTTTACTCAAACACCTCTCTCTTCCTCATCCCATACCTTTTCATAACAACTTCACCCATTGCTTAACAACCAACCCAACACTTCCAACCAAACCTCTCCCTCCATTATAAATTCAACTACATCTCACTCATCTGATAATTACTAATCAACAAATATTAACATATCTAATACAGATGGATTGAATTTATTTATTAATCTCCCCCTATCTTCATAATCTACCATCAATATCAATAATACACACTGCTTTCATCTTATATAAATAAGATCGACCACCATTGCCAAATCTAACAAACATGCCCATACCATAATAAATTCCTCACTAACCATTGAAACTGAACCATCCTTATACTCCAAGGCCATAATGGTACAATGCCATGCAAATTAAAATGGAGACACTCTATAAAACTCATAATTGGGATCTTGTTCCATCACCACATAACTATAATATTATTGGTAATATATGGGTTTATAAAATAAAAAGACATGCTAATGGCATAGTTGAGAGATATAAGGCGCGTTTGGTGTACAAGGGTTACATTTAAGAGTATGGCCTTGATTACACTGACACATTTAGTCCAGTAATTAAGCCATTGACAATCAGAATAGTTTTCTCAATTGATGTTTCACGGGATTGGACTATGAGGCAATTAGATGTTAGTAATGCCTTCTTACATGGTAATTTAAAAGAGGAGGTGTTCATGAAGCAACCATAAAGGTTCATCGACAAAAAATTTCCCAATTATGTTTATTGGTTAACGAAATCCATATATGGCTTGAAATAAGCCCCAAGATCATGGTTTTACAAACTCAGCACCTTCCTCTTTTCCATTGACTTTCGAGGTTCAAATTTAGATTCTTCACTATTTATATATTATAATAATTCTATTAATTATTTTTTATTAATGAATGTAGATAATATAATCCTCATAGGAAGTGATTCAACCTTTGTGACAAGAATAATTTCTCAACTCTTGGATGCCTTTTCTATTTATAATCTCTGTAATCTCAAATATTTTCTTAGACTTGAAGCAAATCATAACTCTTATGGATTGACACTTCATCAAACTTTATACATTCATTTTATTCTTCAACAAATGGATATGTAAAATAGTCAGCCAATTTCTACTCCAATGCAATCAAATGTTGTACTTAAAAAGAATGATGGGGAACTTCTTTCACCTACTAAAGCAACAAGATTTATATAATATTATGGCTTTTTAGAGTATGTTACCATGATAAGACCAGATATTATCTTTGCTATGAATCGCTTGACTCAATTTATGCATTTTCCAATTATGAATGATTTTAAAGCTTTAAACAGGTTGATTCAATATCTACATCGTACCATTACTTACGCTTACTTTTGTCCAACCATTCATTATCTCTTGAGCTCTTTGTTTTTGCTAATGTTGATTGGGCTGGCAATATTGATGACTATCGATCCATAGGAGGCATTATTATTTTTTACTATTCAAACCTTATTGGCTAGTCTTTTAAAAGCAAAATACAGTCACTAAATCATCAACAGAGTTTGAATTTTAGGCTATTACTAATTTTGTAATTAACATCAAGTGGTTACAAGATTTGCTTCATAATCTTTGCATTCGATCACGTCGGGTTCCACACATATGGTGTGATAATTTAGGGGCTAATTTTCTTTCCTTTAATTCAATTTTTAATGCATGAACATGCCATGTTGAGTGTGATTTTCAATTTGTACATGAGCTTGTTTAGTCTAATCAATTAACCATAGGATCCATTTCGATAAAGGAATAGCTTACTGACATTCTTACAGAGTTATTATCCAAGCAATCAATTAGCTTCATCTTCCACAAGCTTTAGTTGCACATGGTTCCACCTTCAACTTGAGTAAGGGTATTAGAGATAAGTACAATTAGTTATTAGGAGCAACTTATTTCTTATTTTTGGTTTCGAGGCGAATTGGTTCTGTAAGGGTCTTTTTGTTTTGTTTCCAAGGGACATGGAAACTTTACCAAATAGGGATAAATGATTAATCTTAGGAGGAATGAGATGCTTTTTTAATTTTATTGAATTGCCACTCAATTTGTAAAAATTTGGGAAAAGAAAGGAACAACATTGGGTCACTCAATAAGTATTGCCCCCAATAAAGATTTCTAAATTCAAGGGATCGCATCTATTTTCTTACTATTTCTCATTATACGATGTTTGATGTATAGCTACTATAACACCTTAGTTTCAATAATGATAGTTTATATAGCATTTACATAATTCATCAAATAGTGAAAGATAATAAAGCCAAAGATATTACTATTACATTGCTTTCCTAATAAAATGCATATAAAAGGAAAAGGAGATTGTAGAAAAGTAAATCTAATTTAGATATAATGAATCTACAAGGTAAATGTGACTATTCACACAGCTTTCTCAATCACATGAATAATGGGATAAGTAATGGACACTCAATCACTTGAAAGAGTAAGAAAAATGTAGATGATCATGCATGCTTACAATGATTATTTATGCTATGATGATATATAATGATAATATAAGGGATGCATGATGTTATCACTAGACCAAAAGCATAATGACTCTATTCTTGGATATGAACTTTTCACATTATTGATATTTATTATACAATTTCATGTTTTAGAACTAGGAGATGTTGAATGATTATATGAAATAAGCATAATAAAGCATCGATTATTCATATAGCAAGCAAAATTGCTAGTCTCATTACACAAGCACAATAATATTCCTAAATACTGGCAACAATAAAATAAAATACAATGAAATAAAATAAACGTGTGAAAATGATTGTTTAGTCCTTATATTCGACTAAACTTGTATGGGTTTTAAAGCTTTAGCTTCAAGGGATTATCAAGCTTTCCTTGTCAAGAGGTTCAAAATGACAATAGAATTATGCTAGTTTATATACCTTTGAAGCATGCTTTGATAAATATGAGGCTTGATTTGGTAGAAAAGAGATTTAATCACCTAAAAAAAGCAGTGGGAGAGCAAAAACTATCTGGAAAGGGGTTTCAACGCTTTTAATCAGATAAATTTTTGAGTGTGTGTGTTTCCAGCTGCTCTCCCCCATAAAATAGGGTGTGGAGGTGTCTATTTATAGTGAAAAATGTATGGAATAAGGGGTATAGGCATGGTCATGCACGCATCCCTAGGGCTAAGTGTGTGGCCATGCAAAGTGCGTGTGGTTGTGTGTTGAGCACATGGTCGTGCATGCACAAGCATGCTCAAGCACTCTTTCACGTGTTTTATCAAGTATGTTTTATCAAATTCAGCCTTGATTTTAGCATGTGACACTTATGGGTGTTTATGGCTTTATGCACACTTTTAAACGACACGTATTGATCCTCGAGTTGGGTTAGACTATTTCGGGATCACTTCTACAGGTTTTGGAGCCTTCCGAACGTGTTTCTAAATTTTATTTTATCAAAATTGATTTCCACTTTTTCACAAAGTTGGGTCCCAATCTAATGAAATGAACACCGACCCAACAAGCTAAGTGTTCCAAGAAAAGAATTCTCGAAATAAGCTTATCATTGTTCTGATAATTCATATTTTGTAATGTCAGAGCACAACTTAATGGCTCAGTGATCAATTTTTCACATTGGTAGGGTTGGTTAGTTTTTTACAGTTGTACACTTAGAGGTGTTACGAACGAGTAAACTCTAGTCATCTCGGAGTTTCGTTTCATCATTAAACCTTTTTGCAGATAGTCAAATTTGAGGTATGATAGTTATATTCCATATATGTTGTTGTATTATTAATATCCTTTCCAAATACAACTCTTATATTCTCTATATATATTGTACATACTGTTAACATGAAATACAATAAACCATTAAAACCTTAACTTTGAGTCTCATGAACACTAAGTGTTATAGCAAGTTTAGCTCTATTATAAACAAACCAAGCCTGAGCTAGCCAAAATTTGACTCAACTTGGCTCGATTACACATCTATTTTAAATCAATACAAAATGCACAGAGAAAAGGAGTTGTCAATAGGTTAAATACCTAGTTTAATGGGGATGGATCTGTATATTGGATTAAACCAAGAATGGGATGGTTGAAAGTTAATACAAATATGACTATAACGAATAGAAGTGGTTTGGTTGTATTATAAAGGATGCTAAAGGTCAAATGCTTACAGTAAAAGCTATGGTCACATCTAGGAAATTAACCCCTTATGATGTTGAAGCTATGAGTTTATGGGAATCCCTTACCTAGATCAAGTCATTGCAATTAGAGAAAGTTAGTGTGGACCTCTCATAGTAGTTCAAGATATGCATCAACATTCAAAGTTTAAGTTAACAATTTATCTTGTGATTAAGGATTATAATACTTTAGCAAATGATTTCTCTAAAATTGATTTTAATTTTATTCATTGATTTACAAACAAAGCTGCTCATAGTTATGCCAAAGGAGCATGTTCTTTAACAGGTCCAAAGGAGTGGCATGAAACTCCTTTCTTATATGATGTTCTTGCTTCTGATAATTTAAGAAGATAAAATTCAATTTTAGTTTGAAAAAGAAATATTTAATATTTTAAATATATTAATTATAAGGTTTTATTTTAATGGAAAGCACGTTATGTTGCTATTTTTTATTTACATTTGAATATGAGTGTAAACCAATATTTTATTATTATTATTTTCGAAGCTAACCATATAAAAATGAAAAGAAAAATGGTTTGGTTTTGAATACAAGCTTAAGCAAACATTTTTTTTTCTTTTTTCATTTTTGAAGCAAATCACATCAAAAATGAAAACTAAAGTAAACCAAAGTAGTGTCATTGGGAATCAAACTTAAGTCTGTTGATTTAATTTAAAACACTTATAACCATCAAGCCAGTGACAAATTTTTGTAAATTTTATTCCTCTTGTTTTTTATTATTATGTAAATTAACCAACAACTAACATTTTAGTTTTGGTCTTATCAATTTTTTATTTGAGATTTTTTCATAAATGCCTTAAAAGATAACTAAAACAATAAAAATACTTAAAATTTTCATTAATTATGTGTGTGTTTACAAAGTGAGAAATATTTTTTTATTAATAGAGATGTCATATGATCTAAACTTGGATGGACTGCATAACAGGAGGCAGTTCTCCCCTTTAAATCGACGATGGCAGGAATTAAACCCTACACATCAGGATGCCCTTGGAGAGGAGTTACCACTTGACTTCCCTTACTGGCAAAGTGAAAAATATTTACGTGCATACCTTTAATCTTAACAGCCATAGTTCTTCTTCTTCATTTTTTTTTTATTTTTTTCTTTCATACCTCCAAGATCATAACTGCCATCGTGATTCATGCAGTTGGGGCTTTGTCAATTGTTTCCTTGGCTCCCTCCTCGACGTCTTGACTTTTGCATTGCTCTTCTACTTCGTTGGTCAATTTACTTGAAAGGTTAGTGAGGAAGACCTATGGTGATGGAGTTATTTCATGTGAGAATGATAGGAAGGGACTTTAAGTTAGGTGGGTTTGATGAATATATAGTGGAGGATATGGGTATGGGTGTGAATTTTTTGCTTATTGAATATCAATTTTGATTTTCTTTTTTTTCATTTGCTTGATTTTTAATTTGTATCAATTACATTTTCTCATTTGAATGTATAATCAAACCCCTAATTAAGAGAATAATTTGAAGGCAACATCAATCTTGCCATTATTGCATAAAGTGCTTGGCTTGAACTATTATGAGTGGCATTTTTAGTACCCATGTTTTGTGATTTTATTGTTCATACCATCTTACTTTACCTCTTTGTTGTTGTGATCTTGTTGTCTCAAAGATGTTTAAAGTAAGAATTGATTATCTTCTTGTGAAGTGTATTTAGATTAACTAAAGTCTTTTAAACATACCACCCTAAATATGTGATTTTGTTATTGATATGGAAAGGCGAGCTAAGGTGGCTAGCCTCAGTCATAAGAAAAGAAAAAGTTCGGTACCGAGTCTTGAAATCATCATATAAGAACATTGTTTGAAGTGCCAGCTAGACTTGAGTACACAAAACCTGCAATAAAAATGCTTTGGGGTAAAAGATTAACCTGTCAGTATGGAAACAACATGACAGAACTAGTCATCACTAGAGTTTTGATGCTCAATGTAATAAAAGCGTGGCCCGAGTGTCAAAACTCAGTACTATAGAAGCGACCTGAGGGTGCCAGCTTCAGTCATTGGACTTAGATGCTCGAGGCTTAGATGCTCGGTGCAATGACGCAAGGCTTATATACTTAGAACCTTAGTACTATAGAAGTGACCTAAGGGTGCCAGCTTCAATCACTAGACTTAATCTTGGTGCATTAGAAGTACATCCTAGTGTTGTATAGTCTTGGCGGATTAGAAGCACGACCCAAGTGCCATATGATGTTACTTGGTTTGTGAACTTCAATGACTCTATTGATGGCAGTTGCCTAGTCATAATATTTATTGATGTTGAGTCTGGAAATTATTGCTGCAGATGTTTGATTTTTTGAGCATTTATTGTTGGTGGTAGTTTTTACAAAAGGAAGGATGTTTGTGATCCTGGTAGTGAGTCTGAGCTCTTTCAATCTAAACTCCATAACATAGGATAGTAATTTAGTGAGGGTTTTAAAAACGATGGAAGGTGGTTTTAATCTGAGCTTCCACAGTGAAGGACTAAATTTAGGTTTGCCCAATCCAAATTGTGAGATGAGCTTTTGTAAATTAGGTGAAGGATCAATGTTGCACCGCTACTGAAATAGAGGATAGTGTGTTATGCTGGCTAGGATGTCTTGGAATTGCCTTTTGATTTATTCAGTTGTGTGGCAAATATACTTGACTCCATTCTTGAATTTTCCTTATTGGATATTCTCTGAAATTTTCATGAACAAGGATCTTCTATAAAGTAGGATTTTCTTGAACATTATTTGATCTAGCTTTGAACATGAACCACCATTTGTTGTCTGCGTATGAGTAAGTGCTTGTTTATATTAATGCTGCTTGACAATATGTCTAATGTCTTTTGACAATCTCTATATGTTGATGCCGAGTGAGATAATCAGAGTGTCTAATTGTTTGGACTAATAGGTGCTTAAAGTAGCATCTTCATCTGTAATGATATATAAAAGAATAATGGTTTTAGGATCGTTTGATTGATCTCCATTTAATGTTTAGTCATCATGTAATAAATATATCAAATGTAATTGATGTAAGTGTTGCATAAATAGTAATCATGTATCTATGGACAAGTATCTATGTGTAGATGTGTAAGCATGCTTGTGTGACAAGCTATAAATATTTTATATAAGAATAAACAACTAAGAAGTGAAAATAAATAATAAAAATAAATAATTAAAGATAAATAATTGAGAAGAAAAACTTATCTCTTGATGACCTCTTGCCCCGCCTATGAGTGAATGAATATTTGTGTTTGTTGAAATTGTCTAGTTGTTGTGGAGTATTTAAAAGTCTCTCCATAATTTGTGGTGTTTATGTAATTTGACTATCCAAGAACGTCTATGTTGTTGTTTGAGTTTTGAGTATATTATACTCATTGGCACCTTGTACTAATATTGAATATTATTGAGTTTTGAATGCAAATCTTTCTAGATTCAATGCTTAAGGCTTGCTTGGATATCCATGGTTGTAATAATAGAGACTTGGATGCTCGAGAATTGATAGGTTTTAATATTATGGTTTAAACTCTGAATGTTCAGACTCGAATGCTTGGACTCTTTAATGCTTGGAGTTGGATGCTCGGACTTGGATGCCCATAATCTTTTATGCTTGGAATTGGATGCCTAGAATCCTTGATGCTCGAATTTGGATGCCCGAACTACTTGATGCTCAGACTTGGATGCCCAAACTACTTGATGCTCGGACTTGGATGCCCGGAATCCTTGATGTTAGGACTTGGATGCCCAAACTCTTCCATACTTTCTCACTACTTAGAGTTTGAGTATCCATGAAATCAATGCTCAGTAGTAGATGCTCAGATTTCCAAGGCTTTAATGGACAGTACTCGTGTTGTTCTGATGCTCGGAGTCTGAGTGCTTATGAAGGGTATTTGTTGGATGCCCAATGTCCTATACTCAATGCTCGAATATCAAAGACTTCAATGCTCAGCAAAAACTTATTTATGTTCTTTGATGCTTAGACTCAGATTCTTTGATGCTCAAACTTGAGTCCTTGATGGTCTCATGCTTTAAAACTTCATTGCTCAAAGCCTATATTTCTGATTATTCTCCATCATCAATGGTGCTTTGGTGCTCGATCAGCTCAAATATCCGAGTGTCAATGCTTGGAAGCTCCATGCTTAATGCTTAGCGTGTGAAATCTTAAGAAGTCAGTGTCCAGTATTTAATGTTTAATGTTCATTTAATATTTGGTATCAGTTTTAAGAACCATTCATTGAATACTCATATTCTGATCTAAGTGTCTAACTGTTTTTAGGCTTCAATGCTCGGATGCCCAGTAAATACTTAGTAATCAAAGCTTGGTTTCTAATTCAAGAGCACTATGTATAAGGCCTTGATGCTTTTTAGTGCTTGGGCAACTTAGCATAACTCAGTGCTTAATGAAGCCTTGATGGGTGCTTTATGCTCGGTGTTCAATTCTTAATCTGAGAGTCAACTTTAAACTCATCTTCTCGGTTCATTTATTTTAAAACTTAGTAGGACAGCCTTCGAGATTCGTATGTTTCATCATGATGTCATTTGAGTATGCCAAACTTTATCCATCAAGCTTGAGATGAGTTTCAAATAGAAACAAAACTCAAATGAGAATTAGAATTCTAGATGTCCGACTGTCATTTGTGCATAGCCTCCATATCAACGATCAGCGATAAGAAGTTGTAGAACCCCATGCTCGATTCTCTTGTTCTCTCAATACTTGACACTCAGTTCTTAATATTCCATAGGTGTTGGATGCTTGAGGCTCGACGATCGGTGGGTGCTTAATATTTAGAACTTACTATTTGATGGGTATTCCATATTAGGTGCTTAGAGCATGATGACCGGTAGACATATTTAACTCCTTGGAATGCTCAATGCTCAGAGCTTATGTTTGAAGCTTTATGAAGGCGGCCAATCATCTTCTGAGCTGTTCTTGATCAATAGATATATTGTCGCTAATGGTTGTACTGAGATCTTTATGCTCGTCAATAAGGGTAGATGGATAAATTTTTAAACCTCTACTGTGTTGATGACATGTATGTTATAAAGGTGACAAATTGAATAAGATACTTATAAAACAAGTAAGCTTGTCT
The DNA here is from genome assembly GCA_947683625.1 of Mallotus nudiflorus. Lineage (NCBI taxonomy): Eukaryota > Viridiplantae > Streptophyta > Magnoliopsida > Malpighiales > Euphorbiaceae > Mallotus > Mallotus nudiflorus. Next base: position 1,840,577 of record CANTUR010000107.1, read on the forward strand.
CATCCTAAATATTATTTTAACAGAATAATAGAATTTTAGAGCTCAGTTCCAGTAAGTAATAATAATTCAGAATTGAATTCGATTTATTCCCACAGATGGCACCACTTGATAACTCTAAATTGATATTTTTCCTTATAAAACCTGCATCGATGAGGAGAATGGGTAAAGGGGCAAGGTTTCCCCATAAACACTTTGAAGCTTAAGTCAGTAATAGTATGAGGAAAAATATAATAAAGTAAATAGGCATAATAGAATAGATAATAAAGAATAAAGGAGTAAAAGATGATTGCTTATGATGATGAGGTGATGGAATGATGTCTTGGTGATGTTGTATGATGAGAGTATGGATGACATGAGATGTCATAAAATGTATTTATAGGAGAAGATATTGCTCAAACCTCTTAGGAATATGATTCCTTAGTCTTGTAAGATTGCATTATTTAAAAGAGGAGGAGACTTCCTTTGTAAAGTAGTCTTCCTTATTAAGCTTTCTTCTTATTCAAGTAATCCTCCTCTTTGGGGGAATATAACCCTTATTGGAATAGGATACTGATATGGGTTATCAGTTATAACCATTCATGTGCTTTTATGTAGTGGTTGTCTTCTCTATATAAAAATAGGATCAACCTTATGGATCTTATGAGTTGGATAGATCATGTTATTTATATACATTATTTTTCTTCTGCTTGAGAACATAACTCTTTTTGATTGATGCTTTGGGAAAAGCATAGAGTAACCATATAAGAAAACAAAAGAATGTATGATTAATAATTGATTAGTTAATAATACATAGAGAGTGCACATCAGTGGTTCAAGACATAAAAAGAGAGATGTAGGCACTTACCATGCACAAAGATGCAATAATAATGCTAAAACCTTTGCAGTTGAAAGGAGAATTTACAAAAATCAGAGATTTATAAGATGGTGGAGAGGCGGAGAATAGTGCTAGTCCTAACCTAAGCATAGAATTAGGAGACTTGAACATTTTAATTTGGTAAAAAATATTTGTACTTATGTAGCAAAGTTTGACTACATTAGTATGATGCTTTCGATAAAATTGGCATATTGGTACCAAGCTACAGTAATTAATTCACACCAAGTTCAAATTCAAGTTTGCAAGCTTATAACAGGCACCAAAATTTCAGATTTATTATAAGCATCACTTTATTATTATTATTATTATTAACAAAAACATATATAAATTTAGTGAATCAGAAAAGCAAAATAAACATAAAATATTTTAAATTGATAATATATATATATATATATATATATATATATATATATATATATATATCATTTCAAGGTATTTGATACAAATTAAAAATGGAGTGACAATTTCATTTTAAAAATGTGTAATGTTATTGGAATACAAATTTTGAAATCATAAAATCTGGAATATTTTTTTTAGCTTTAATTGAATATATTATCATTGTTATAATTAATTCTTCTATTATAGGTAGACTCATATTTTCTATGTTAGTGGTTTTGTTTATCATTATTGGAGTGCAAATTTCAAAGACATTACACTTAAAATATTTTTAAAAATTTAACATAGAGATATAACTTCTTAGATGTAGATGATGTCTTCATAAAATATTATTGAAATGATTAAGTTAATTTAGGACACAATAATATATGCTAATGTACTACTAAAAAAGTGGTCATGGTTAAATAATGCGTTGAAAAATGATCAAAAATAGTATTCTTATAATTATATGCAATGTTAATATGTAGATTATCCATCACACACACCTTCATTATAAATATAAATATATGTTTATTATTATTATTATTTGACAAAAACATATATAAACATATATAAATGGAGTAACAATTTCATTTTTAAAATTTGTAACATAATTGGAATACAAATTCTAAAAACATGAAATCTAGAATATTTTTTATTTAATTTTCGTTTACTTTTAGCTTATTTTCCAAATGTGAAACAATTTTTTAACAATCTCATTATGTTTTTTTATTGTCATTGATTGAATAAACTATCATCATTATTATTAATTGTTTATTATAGTTAGTCTCAGGTATGTTATGTTAGCGATTTTGTTCATCGTTACTAGAATATAAATTCCAAATATATCAAATTTAAAATATCAAAAAGCCCTAGAGGGGGGGTGAATAGCGCTATTAAATAAAATTAGAATTAAAAAATAACTCTTTGTAAGAATTAAAAGAATGTTGAGAAGGAATAATGAAGAACACAATTATTTAAGGAGTTTAGATTTAACAACAATCCTACGTCTCCACCTAACTTATCCCTAAGTTAGAATTTTCAATCACGCATAATCTTATTCACAAGATCGAGATTATGTAAGAGTTTTATGCTTCACTCTTACAACCTTACAACATGAGTTTTCAAGGCTCACTCAAAAAACCAAATCCTCAATGTTTCAATAGACAACACTTAAACCAACTCCTTTAGAAATAAATCTCACTTCCCCACTAATCTATCGCAAGATTTAAGATGAAGAGAAATTGTATTTCTAACACACAACCAACTCTCACAAGAGTTATAAACAAAGAGTGAGAATTTGAGAGGTTTAATGAATGTTAAGATAGAGAATGATAATAAGCAAGAAATGTCTTAACTTGCATTCAGCTATAGAGGTGTTTACATAGATAAACACTAAAAAAAATATAGCTATTAAAGGTGCAAATAATATTTCCAATGTCTATATTTTGAATCCAATGTTTATAATTTTGAATTATTGAAAGTAATTTTGTTAAACTGATGTATAAGAATTGAAACCATGATTGGCTACTGAAGACATTCAAATTTACCCATATTTTCTTCACAAAAGTTGTATAAATTTGACTTATCTTTCTATATCATTTTTAATCACCTCAATTGGAATTTTTTAGCTCAATATATGTCTAAAATACTATGAGCTATCCAATCTAAAATGTAGATTGCTGTTAGACAGCTGTGCATGAGTTGAAACCATGATTTTCTATTAGAGACGTTTAAATTTTCCTATGCTTTCTTCATCAAAGTTGTAGATATTCGACTTAAATTTTCATATCATTTTGAATCACCTCAATTGGACTTCTGTAGCTCAAGATATTTCTAAAATACTAAGAGATGTGCAATCTAAAATGGTAGTTACATACATTAACTTCGACTCAATATTTGCATACCCAAATGAACTCGGATTTTGAGTGTCCTCCATTCTTAGCATCAAGCTTATTGAATTTCTACTTGTTTCCTATCATGTGCCTTGAGCATCCACTATTAAGATACGATTTGCTTTTTTATCTTATGGACTTCAAGTACTCCTACACAAAATAATTAAAGCATTCTTTTGAACCCAAACTTTTTTTAGCCTAGGTTGGTTAGTTTCAAGATAGTCCATATGAAGAAAGTTCATGTGCATTCTTCTATAGAAGCACACATTATTAGTATGTCCCTTGATCATGCTATATGAGCATTCAACATTTACAAACTTTTTTTCTCCTAAGAGGATATGCATTCCTAATGTGTGAAGCATGACTTTATTAATGTTGTGGTGTGTCTCCTAAATTTCTTTTGAGTCATAGTATGAGACATGCATTGACAATGATAATGTGTATTTTAATAGGTTTGTGCAATATGTATAGGTGCATTATATTATGCAACATGCTTATGAGTATTATGTCTAATGTATATGTAAGCATGTATAGGTTGTGTTTTCCCAACATGATGCTTACCTCTTTGTGTCATATAAGGTTGAGTTTTATAAGAATTTCCTTGAGTGTTTGAGATATGAGGTTTTTTAGCTTTGAAAGCTTGAGTCTTATTTTATTTTGAGGTAGAAGGAGCAGAATTATTTGAGGCTTTAACAAAATTAATAGGTGATGATGATAAAAAAGCTATTCCATTGGTATATCTGATTCCATATATATCTCCGTGGAATTTTTGAGAGTCAAGAATATTATTCAAAAACTCTTTTCCCTTTATGAGTTTCTCAATGGAAATTTTCAAATTTAATACTTCCTTAGAAAGGTTTTGATTTCCATCATTTTCTTTCCTAAATTGATCTTCCAAGGAATTTGAAGTTTTCAAATCATTAGACAATTTATCATTTGATTTAACTAGATTATAAAATTCATTTTTCAATTTTTTAATTTTTTGAATTCCTTGGTTAGGCTAGATAACTCATGCTTACAATGCTTCTTCTTAAATAATAAGTTTTGGCATTTAAGCAAGAGTTTCTTTACCATAGAGCTTCCAATATCATCATCATCATCATCGTATTCATCATCATCATCACAGGAAGAATTTGACATAGATGGTACCTCTTTTTCGCTTTCAAGAGCCATGAAATAAAGGTTGGCTACTTTTTATTGTTCCTCTTCCGTTTCCAATTTAGAGGAGTCATCCTAAGTTGCCTCCTTTTCTTTTTTGTTCCTTTACTCTTTTTTTTGAGTTTAGGACACTCACTTTAGATGTGACCCAGTTTCTTGCATTCATAGCAAGTAATATCTTTGGTTTTATTTTTACCTTCTCCTACTTCTTATTAAAGTTTCTTATTCTTGATGAATGTTTCTTTTTTAAGAACTTCTTGAAGTTTCTAGTGAGCATGGCAATTTCATCATGTTTATTACTAAAACCTTTACCATGTTCTTCTTCACTATCATTTTGTGAAGCTTTCGAGGCAATGCTCTTTTTCTTCTCTTCCTTTTCTTCTTGCTTGTCACCTCTTTGCTTAATTGTTAGCTCATGTGTTAAGAGCTTTTTTATAAGCACGTTAGTAGAGAGAGTTAAGAGGTCTTGAGCTTCATTAATTGAAGTAAGCCGAGATTCCCAATCCTTCTTAGGTAAGATTCTTAGAATCTTGTTGTTTACTTCTTCCTTAAAGAAATGCTTTCCAATTTTCTTGAGAATCGTGATAAGAGCATTGAGTTGATTTGTCATCTCTGTGATTGACTCATGAGGCTCATTTTGAAAAGTTCGTATTTATACATGTAAAGATAAACCTTTTTGCTTTTAACTTGCACGCTGCCTTCATAATGATTTTCCAAGGTCTTCCACATATCCTTGGGTGACATGTAATATTGAAGCTTGCATTCTTCTTCCCTTATCATAAAAGAGGCTAGAGTGATGATCGCCTTTTTATTTTTATGATTTTCTTCATTTTGCTCGTTGTTCCATTGACTCCTTGCTTTAGTAGTTACCATACCATCAATGGTAGTTGTAGGTGGTTCCCAACCTTTTTGGACAATATCCCAAAGTATAATGGAATCATAATCAAGGTATAGCTCCATTTTAAACTTCCAATGAGGATAATCACTACCATCGAAGAATGGTCTAAATGAAGAAATATTTTGTGATTCACTCCCCATGATCTTGTATTCTAGAAATGAAGTTCCTAAAATTCAAGCTTTAATACCAATTGAAAAAGCCTTAGAGGGGAGTGAATAGGGCTATTAAATAATATCAGAATTAAAAAAAATTATAAGAATTAAAAGAATGTTAAGAAGGAAGAACGAAGAACATAATGATTTAAGGGGTTCGGATTTAACAACAATCTTACATCTCCACCTAACTTATCCCCAAGTTAGGAATTTCAATCACCCATAATCTTATTCACAAGATTGAGATTACATAAGAGTTTTATGGCTCACTCTTACAACCTTACAACATGAGTTTTCAAGGCTCACTCAAAAAACCAAATCCTAAGTGTTTCAATGGATGACACTTAAACCAATTCCTTTAGAAATAAATCTCACTTCCCTACTAATCTATCCTAAGATTTAAGATGAAGAGAAATTCTATTTCTAACATATAACCAACTCTCACAAGAGTTATAAACAAAGAGTGAATATTTGAGAATTTAAAAGCTTTAATAAATGTTAAGATAAAGAATGATAATAAGCAAAAAAATGTCTTAACTTCCATTCAACTCTAGAGGTATTTATATAGATAAAAACTAAAAAATATAGCTATTGGAGGTGCAAATAATGTGTCCAATGTCTATATTTTGAATCCAATGTTTATAATTTTGAATTATTAAAAGTAATGTTGTCATACTACTATGTATAGATTGAAACCGTGATTGGCTGCTAGAGTCGTTTAAATTTGCCCACACTTTCTTCATAAAAGTTATAGATATTTGAGTTAGATTTTCATATCATTTTTTAATCACCTTAATTGGATTTCTGTAGCTCAAGATATGTCCAAAATACTAAGAGCTATGTAATCTAAAATGCAGATTACTATCAGACAACTATGCACAAGTTGAAACCATGATTTTATATTAGATACATTTTGAATTTGCCTATAATTTCTTCATAAAATTGTATATATTTTACTTATATTTTTATATCATTTTGAATCACCTCAATTTGACTTATGTAGCTCAAGATATGTCCATAATACTAAAAGTTATGCAATATAAAATAGCAAACTACTGTCAGACAACTGTGCACGAGTTGAAACTATGATTTTCTATTAGAGATATTTGAATTTACCTATACTGTCTTCATAAAAGTTGTAGATATTTGACTTAGATTTTCATATCATTTTGAATCACCTTAATTGGACTTCTATTGCTCAAGATATGTCCAAAATACTAAGAGCTATGCAATCTAAAATGGCAACTGCATATGTTAACTTCGACTCAATATTTACATACTTAAATGAACTCGGATTTTGACAAGTAAGCCCAATCTAGAAAGCTCAAGATGTTTAATTCAAATGTCAAGAAAATAACTTTCTCATTATAAAGCTCTAAGGATGTCAAAAGCCTCTTTGAATCTCAGATGTTAAATCAGCCTAAGATATTCATACTTCATTTTAACTTCCAATAGAGTCCTAACTTATACACACTTAAACAAACAAATTAAATGCTCAAAATTAAGTTTGTTAAGATTAAAAACTAAGATTGATTATTTCTAAGGTCAAAAAAATATTTTTTGTATACTTCTAATTTATTTTTCATATACTTTTATTTTATTTTTTGTATATTTTACATTTTTTATACAATATCTTTATTATAATATATTTTATGTTTCTGATACAATATCTTCTGTTGACCTTTGCATTATCAATAGCTAATTACCCTTGCTTTTGACTTTAATAATCAATTTTAATCTACTAATATGTGTGTTTAAGTGTGTATTTTATTTAGGTTTAAGACATTAAATAAAGTTATTAAGCTTAAAACATGCCTAACACATAAAGATAAGGTTGCTTAAGAGTGGCATCATGGTCATGAGCATTCTTATGAGCTAAATACAAGCTAAATTCATGTAATTTAGAGTGGCAATGACCCTCACTATCATAACCATTATCATCATAATTGGGAGCATCCCAATCACGATCCGGAGCAATTTAAACTCAAATGAATGAAATAAGGCAGTGGCACTCATAGGTGTGGTCATGGTAGTGACGGGGACCATAAGCACCATCACGGGAGTGGTCATGGTAGTGACGGGGACCATAAGCACCATCACGAGAGTGGTCATGGTAATCACCGGGACTGTGAGCACTATCACGGGCTTGGTCATAGTAGTGACGGGGACCGTGAGCACCATCATATGCATGGTCCTGGTCATGACTAGGACCGTGAGCACCATCTTGGTGATGTGGAAACCTTTGTAATGGTTATTTCAAAGCTCCAACGGCTACGAAACTGAAGGTCATAATCGTGACACCTCCCATCACTAACATGAGTGATGAAAAAGTGAATGAAACATTAAATGAAGATGGAGGTTTGTTGGCAATGAAAATTAAAGCTCCAACATCCATATTTTAGCTTTTCCACTATAAATACAAGCTCCAGACATCATTTGAAAAGTTAAAGGTTTTGAGGAACAAATTTATTATATAAAAGTCATTGAGCTATATTTTCCTTTGAATATTCTTTATTTGTAAACAAACTCTTGTTAAGTTTGCATATACCCTTCTTATGAGAGTTGGGTGAGTGATAGAGTTATGATTCTTTCATCTACTCCTTCTTTGAAGTTAAAGAAGTGGGTAGTGAGGTTCTTTCTCTTTAGGTTGTTGTTGATCCCTTTAAAAATAATTTGTTGTAAAGGTTTTGAGTTAGCCTTGAAAAGTCTTATGGAAGGTTTAAGTGTGAGCCTTGAAAACACTTGAAAAAAGGGTTTGAGTGAGCCTAAAAAAATCATTGTTGTAAGGTTTGGTGTGAGTCATTAAAAACACCATCTTATAATCAATCTTAGGAATAAGATTAGTATGGACAATTGAAAATTCTAGTTTGAGGATAAGTTAGGTAGAGACGTATGTTTGATTGATAAACTGAACTTCTTAATTCTTTGTATTCATCTTTTCTTTTCTTGTTATTGTTAATATTCATTCTTCTTAAATCACATTTTAATTTTCTTTTAATTTCTAAACTTTTTCATAAACCTCAATTAGCCATATTCACCCCCTCTAGGACATTTTAATTTTCATTATATATATATATATATATATATATATATATATATATATATATATATGTTTCTTTATATTTTATGTTTATGATACAATATAATTGCACCAAAATAATAAACTTCATATGTTTGCTACCTATATAGATTTTTTTTAAAACATGCTATAATTATTAGTTAATTTTTTATTTTATTAAAAAAGGTGAAAAAAAAAAAAGCATGTGGAGCTTAATTTTAATGGAGGAATTTTTCTTCAAACTAAATTCATGATGTTTGATTCTGATGACTAAAACTTTATTTTCTCAAGAAAAAAATGGACAGTTTTTAAGTGGTAATGATTAAATATCCACATAGCTCATACTTCTCTTAATTTTTTGTATTTGCTAAGTTACTTCTTTTATATAAATGTATGATTTGGGATTGCTTCTTCCTTTAAGTTATGAGGCATTATTTTATATTTTACAAACACATTAGAATTCTTAAAATCTTAGAAATACTAAAATTATATTTGTAGTGCTTGAACTGTATTGATAAAATTTATTCTATTTTAGAATCATGCGAAATTTAAGTTATAGATTTATTTTCCATACCAAAAGTTCTATTATCACTTTTTAGAAATAGTAATGTTAGTTCAAATATAAAGAATGTTACATCTTTTAGATATTAAGAACTTGAGTAATCAATTATATATAAAAAATTTGTTGTATGTGAGTTGCTTGTGTTTTGGCCAAGACATTCACCATTTGTGTTTTCTTAGATATCACTTGAGTAAAAAATTATTGACTAATGTTTAACTAATAAAAAAGAGAAAAAAAAATTAAGTAAAAAGGAAAAAAGAAAAATTTTTTCAAAAAAGAGAAAAAGGAAAAAGAAGGAAGAGAAAATAAAAAAATAAAAAATAAAAAATGTAGAAAAAAAAATAAAAATAAAAAAGAAGATAATGAAAACCACCAAAAAATTGATAAAAATAAAAGAAAAACACAGAGAAACAAAAAAAAGAAAAATATGAGTGTAATTCTAAAAATATGAAAGAAAATTTGGGATATTTTTATAATTAACACGGAGTAATTTTATAATTTATGAAAACTTGATGTATTGTTATTAAAAATATTTAAAAAGTGTATATTTCCTTTCTATTTTGGTAAAAAAAATTTGATTCAGTTTGATTGGGTTTCTAACTAATGCTCATCCTTAGCCATGTAGAAGGAGACGGAGATGAATGTTTAACGTTTAGATGAATGGCAGATATATTTTTATGGGTTGCAATGTTTTTCTGCCTCTTTTTGTTGTGTGTTAAATGTTACTACAAAGTGTAGTCTGAGTGCTAGCAACGGTGGTCGGTATTTATTGTGTTGTTGGCGGCTATATTTTGTTGATGGCAAGGGGATTGTCTTAGTGGTGACATTGATGATGATACTGATGGTGCTGGTAATGAAGAAATCTAAGAAAATTTTTTAATTAATAATTGAATTTTATTTTAAGTGGGATACTTGGCAGATTGAAACATTTTAAATGATGAAATTAATATTAAATAATACAGTAGAATTTAGTGCAAAAACTAGGTACCGTCCATAAAAATAATTCTCCACATGTATTAAAGTTAAGAATTTTTTTATATATATAGTTCATGCTTTTTTTTAAAAAAAAAAATTCTAGTTTAAAATTTATGATTAATGCTTCAGTTGCAATATAAAATGAACATTATTTAAGTTTAATAATACAATTAGGTTTTTAAATTTTACCATTAATTATATTCATTTTGTATTGAATATAGTTGAGATATATATTCTTATATATTATTTAATATTTAAATTATCCAAATTGTCTGATCACAGTATATAAGATTAAATAAAATTTCAAAATACCAAAAAAAAGAGAAAATTAGAAAGAAATTTAAAGAAAAAAAAAAGCGATATATATTGATGAGATAGATGGGAAAAATGCAAATTATTGAATGTGAAAGGGTATTCATATAATTTTTATTTCAATTTCAAAAATTTAATTACTTTAAATTGAATATACTTAATTATAATTATATTAGAACTCAATTTTCTATATAAATTTAAATTTACATGATGGACAATATGCACATTTTCTTTATCTACTATTAGCAATTGAGTAATTGACTTTTCACGTATATCCATTCTATCCATTCTATGTTGTCTTTAATTATTTTTATTAATTTCAGTCGATAATTTTTAATTTACAAAATATTCATAGAATTCGAGAACTTTAGTTTTTCTCGTGACATTTTTTGTTGTAATTTTAAAATTTTTATCTCTTATTATTTATGTTTTTTTTTTTTCTACTTTACATCATTTTAATGAGCTATTAATTTTGTTTGTTTTTATCTTGAAACTTTTGTATTCTTTGTAATTAAATATTTTTAACTCTTAAATAACAAATTTCGTATTTCTTATCCGAAAAAAGAATTTTGTTTATTTTTTTTATTATCATAATGTTTTAAAATCTGTATATTTAAAAATCATTCATGAATATTATTTTTCTTCAAGTTTTTATATTATCTTATTTTTTAAATTAAATATTAAATATAAATATAAATTAAAGTAATCCCATGTAAATGCACACATCTCACATATAGGGGTGTCAAGTAATAACATACAAATATAATTTGTAAGTTGTTGTGAAATAAAGATTAAATTATTTATTTTGTTATAGAACTAAACTTGAATTTAGTAATATTTAACTAGAAGAAAAAATATTTTAAAGTAGAATGATTTTGAGAGAATTTAGAAAGAGTTTGGAGAGAATTTAGAGAACTATAATATTGAAAGAATTTGGAAAGTAATCTATCTTTTCTTCTTCTTCTTAATCTTAACATCCTCATTAATGAATTTCAATCCCCTTATATAGAGATTTTCTTTTCACTATTTGAGTACTATTCTCTCACAAGCAATATATTGTTCATTCACAAGCAATATATTGTTCATTCACATTCATAATACTCCCCCTTGAATAACAATATTTTGCAACTGCCTCGTTAAAACCTTGCTAAATAAAACCCAGTGGGAAAAACTTTAGCTTAAGGAAAAAGAGTACAGTGCATGATATTCTCCCCCTCAAGTTGATATGTATAATCTTCCTTCACATAGTATGTAGATGTCGCATTCCAATATCGTGAACATGCTTTCTAAAGATTGTAGTTGGAAGTGCCTTTGTGAAAAGATCAGCTGAATTCTGGCTAGACTGAATATACTTGATATCTATATGATTGTCTTTTATTAGCTCTTGAGTGTATGAAAAGAATCTTGGAGGTATATGTTTGGTTCTATCACTTTTGATATATCCTTCCCTTAACTGTGCAATGCATGCTGCATTATCTTCATATAAAATTGTTGGACTTTTGTTGACTGAAAAACCACAAGATTCTTCAATATGATGTGTCATTGATCTAAGCCACACACACTCTCTACTTGCTTCATGTAGTGCAATAATTTCAGAATGATTTGAGGAAGTAGTGACAATCGTTTGTTTCTGGGAACGCCAAGAAATTGCAGTTCCATTATTTGTGAACACATAGCCTGTTTGAGATTTCGCTTTATAAGGATCAGATAAATGCCCTGCATCTGCATAACCAATCAATTCTTGTTTTGAATTGTTAGAATAAAATAAACCCAAATCAACATTTCCTCGAAGGTATCGAAGTATATGTTTGACCCCTTTCCAATGCCTTTTTGTTGGAGCTGAACTGAACCTTGCTAATAAATTGACTGCAAAAGAAATGTTAGGTCTAGTACAATTAGCAAGATACATTAGAGCTCCAATGGCACTGAGATATGGAAATTCAGGATCAAGAATTTCTTCATTTTCTTCACAGGGTCGAAATGGATCAGTCTCAATATTGAGTGATCTAATGACCATTGGAGTACTTAAAGGATTTGCTTTATCCATATTAAAGCGTTTCAAGATCTTTTCTGTGTAATTTTATTGATGCACGAATATCCCATTGTGCATTTGCTCAATCTGTAAACCAAGGCAATACTTGGTTTTTTCAAGATCTTTCATTTCAAATTCTTCCTTTAAGTATACTGTTGCTTCATGGATCTCATTTTCTGTTCCAATGATATTCAAATCATCAACATATACAGCTATAATCACAAATTCGGATATTGTTTTCTTAATAAAAATGCATGGGTAAATAATATTACTCACATATCCTTTATTAATCAAATAATCGCTTAAACGATTATACCACATACGCCCAGACTGTTTTAACCCATATAAAGATCTCTGGAGCTTGATTGAATACATTTCTTTGGGTTTTGTACTTAATGCTTCAGGCATTTTAAATCCTTCAGGGATTTTCATATAAATGTCACTATCAAGTGATCCATACAAATAAGCAGTCACAACATCCATAAGATGCATTTCTAATTTCTTAGAAACTACTAGGCTAATCAGATACCTGAACGTAATTGCATCCATAACAGGAGAATACATTTCATCATAATCAATTCCTGGCCTTTGTGAAAAACCTTGAGCTACAAGTCTAGCTTTGTACCTTATTATTTCATTTTTCTCATTTCTCTTTCGTACAAAGACCCACTTGTATCCTACAGATTTCACATTTTTAGGCATAGGAATAATTGGCCCAAAAACATTTCGTTTGTTTAGTGAGTCCAATTCAGCCTGCATAGCATCTTTCCATTTTATCCAATCATGCCTATTTTGACATTCCATGACTGATTTTGGTTCAGGATCATCTTTGTCATTTATGATTTCACATGCAACAGTATATGACAATGTTTCATGACTTTCTTTATTTTCTATTTCTTCAGGGATATTTTCCTCGCTATCAATATGATTATCTACTCCCTTTCTCTTTCGAGGATTTTTATCCTTAGAACCAATAGGTCTTCCACGCTTCTGGCGTGTTTTAGACTCATGAGTGTCTTTATTCTCAGATTTTATTTCTGAAATTTCAATACGAGCAGGAGCATTGGCTGCTGGTATATATGATTTAGTCACTCTTTTTGTATCAGTAAATGCATCTGGCAATTGATTTGTAATTGCTTGTAAGTGCACAATCTTTTGCACTTCTAATTCACATTGTTTTGTGTGAGGATCCAGATGCAATAATGATGGTTCATTCCATGAAATATCCTTTTTCACTTCTTTCTCCCCTTTTCCTAATGTTGGGAAAATAACCTCATTAAATTGGCAATCAGCAAAACGTGCTGTAAAAACATCACCAGTTAAAGGTTCAAGATATCTAATAATCGAGGGTGTTTCAAACCCAACATAAATTCCCAATCTTCGTTGAGGATCCATTTTTGTGCGCTGAGGTGGCGTAATGGGTACATATACTGCACAACCAAAAATTTTGAGATGGGAAATATTTGGCTCTTGACCAAATGCCAATTGTAGTGGGGAGTATTTATGATATGCACTAGGTCTGATGCGAATTAATGAAGCAGCATGTAGGATTGCATGACCCCAAACTGAAATGGGAAGCTTTGTTCTCATTATTAATGGTCTAACAATAAGCTGAAGTCGTTTAATCAATGATTCAGCTAAACCATTTTGAGTATGTACATGGGCAACAGGATGCTCAACAATGATCCCAGTAGACATACAATAATCATTGAATGCTTGAGATGTAAATTCACCAGCATTATCAAGTCTTACCCTCTTGATTGTATAATCAGGGAATTGTGCTCGTAATTTAATAATTTCAGCAAGCAACCTTGCAAATGCAATATTACGAGTTGACAATAGACAAACATGTGACCATCTACTAGATGCATCAATTAATACCATAAAATATCTGAATGGTCCACATGGTGGGTGAATTGGCCCACATATATCACCTTGAATTCTTTCAAGAAACATAGGTGATTCATTTTGAATTTTAGATGGTGAAGGTCTCAAGATTAATTTTCCAAGAGAACAAGTTGTACATGGCATTTCATTTGATTGAGGAATTCTTTGTCCCTTCAAGGGATGCCCATATGAATTCTCAATTATCCTTCGCATCATTACTGATCCAGGATGACCTAATCTGTCATGCCATAAATTTATTATTGAAGGATCATAAGATTTTTCTTTTACTGCCATATTTGATTCAATTACATGTATATGCATGTAATGCAATCCAGTAGGGAGTTTTGGCAGTCTTTCCAATACTTTCATTTTTCCTGATTCATAGGAAACTATATTTAAATATTTGTTACCATTTATAGTAATAGATTGGGTATCACACCCATTTCGATATATGTCATCAAAACTCAACAAATTTCTTGTTGATTTTGGTGAAAACAAAGCTTCATCGATTATAAACTTTGTTCCATTTGGTAACATAAATTTAGCTTTGCCAATTCCTTCAATCAGATCTACAGGACCTGATATTGTTTTTACAACTGCCTTTGTGGGCTTTATTTCAGAGAAATAATCTCTATTTTTCAAGATAGTATGTGTAGTACCACTATCTGGTATGCAGAGATCTCCAATATTGTCTTTATGTTGAGTACAATCCATATTAAACTTCAAAATAGATAAACACAAAATTAATCAATTAAGGTAAAAACATAAAATAATTATAAAGTAGGACATTTTATTTAATTTAAAAATAACATACATAACAATAACATATTCTTCAGGAATAAGTAATAACAATATACTTAAAATTACAGATGTATCAATTTCTATTGTCAGTAAAATCATCAGTAAAATCAGAAACATCTAAATGAGTTGTATCATTAACATGAGTATGATGCTCATTGAAGTTTATTTCCTTTTCTTTGCCTTTCAATGATGCCTTATAAAGTTGGCAAAGATGTGGTGGTGTTCGACAAATTCGTGACCAGTGTCCTTTGCTACCACATCTGAAACACACAGTTTCAGACTTATATTGAGGCCTTTCTTGAACACCACTGATGACTGATTTTAACTTCTTTTGAGGTTGAGTCTGAGTTTGTTGTGGAGTATTATTATATTTATTTCCATGACCATGGCCAAAGAATTGACCTCTTCCACGTCCACGACCTCTACCTCTCCCACGTCCACGGCTATTGTAATTTTTATATCTGGAATAATTTGTAGCATTTGCTTCTGGAAATGCTATTGAGCCAGTGGGACGGGATTGATGATTTTTCATCAAGAGTTCATTATTTTTCTCAGCTACCAGTAGGCATGAAATTAGTTCAGAATATTTTTTAAATCTTTGCATCCTGTATTGTTGTTGCAGTGTAACATTTGATGCATGAAATGTGGAGTAAGTTTTCTCCAGCATATCCTCATCTGTGACTGTCTGTCCACAGAATTTTAATTGTGATACTATTCTGAACATTGCAGAATTATAGTCACTCACTTTTTTGAAATCTTGAAAGCGTAAAGCTCTCCATTCATCAGTGACTACTGGTAGTATTACATCTCTTTGATGATCATATCTGTCTTTTAGATCCTTCCAAAGAACACTTGGATCTTTGACAGTCAAATATTCACATTTTAATCCTTCATCAAGATGACGACGGAGAAAAATTATAGACTTGGCTTTATCTTGCAATGAGGTGTTATTATTTTCTTTTATGGTATCAATTAACCCCATTGATTGAAGATGCATCTCTACATCTAGAATCCAAGACATATAATTTTTTCCCGTGATGTCAAGAGCAACGAACTCAAGCTTTGCTAGATTTGTCATTATGATAACTTATTGTTTTGATCGAGAGCTCCTCGTGCTGATAACGTGTTGTGAAATAACGATTAAATTACTTATTTTGTTATAGAACTAAACTTGAATTTAGTAATATTTAACTAGAAGAAAAAATATTTTAAAGTAGAATGATTTTGAGAGAATTTAGAAAGAGTTTGGAGAGAATTTAGAGAACTATAATATTGAAAGAATTTGGAGAGTAATCTATCTTTTCTTCTTCTTAATCTTAACATCCTCATTAATGAATTTCAATCCCCTTATATAGAGATTTTCTTTTCACTATTTGAGTACTATTCTCTCACAAGCAATATATTGTTCATTCACAAGCAATATATTGTTCATTCACATTCATAATATAAGTTAAATAAATTTGTGTCAGAAACATATTAGCCCAATATGATATTATACAACTAAGTAAAAATTCATATAATTATTATGATTTTAAATTGTAAATAACTCATTTATTGTAATTTTTTTTATAAAAATAATATTTTTAATTATATTATATAAATTGTTAAATTTTAAATATTATTTAATTTTTAAAAATTTATTATTTTTATATATTATAAATTTTATACAAATAAAATTCATTACGATCACATAACCTAATTAAATAAATAGGTTGTATACATCATGTTCAACCCATTCTTACATAATATTAAAGCTGAAATTTTTGACATAACTAATAAATTGATATAAACATAATCTACCAACTCATTTTGACGAGTCTACCCACATATTCAGAAACTAAAAGTGATCGGTGATTTTACTTTTAGTGATTGAAAGGAATGATGATGATGATGATACGTGTGGATTTTACTGTTAGTAAATTTTATTTTATTTAATTTGAAAAAAAAATCAATAACTATTTTTTAACAAAGTACATATATTTAAATCAATTGATTTTTTCTAAAAAAAAAAAAAGTAGATGGTCTTTCATTGATAAAAAATAATCAAAAATAAAAGAAAACACAAATAAATATAGAATTAATTTACGTATAAATGGAAACTTTTATTTATTAAAAATTTTAACTTTTGCGTACACATATAAAAATGAACAATTAATTACCCAGCATTACAATTTATTTTTTTGATCTATCCTGTCATGTCAAATCTCAATTATAATAAAAAGAACTGCCCAATTCACCCCACGCATAATTAACAAGAAAGTGATCGCCAGACATCCACCAAATCAACTAGAAGACCATCACATTGACGGGACCCCCAATTTCACATGACAGTGCATGCTTGTGGATTTTCATCACTCATGCAATCACACCTACCTACATAACATCCCCTCCTGCAACCGCCATAGCCGCCGCCCCAACTATCATACACTGGCCGTCCATATGGCTCATAACATGGAGCTGGTGGAACACAAACTTCCCAACATGGTCCTCTACCATATCCTTCCCAACATGGTCCTCTACCATATCCCTCATAACATTCCCTACAACATGTCCTAACCGGAGGTGGGCAAGCTGGAACTGGTTCAGGTGGCTTAGGTGCCGGTGCAGGTGGCTTAGGAGGAGCTGGTTCTGGAGGCTTAGGAGCCGGCTCAGGAGGCTTAGGAGCCGGTTCAGGAGGCTTAGGAGCCGGTTCAGGAGGTTTTGGTGTCTCGACAACAACTACCACAGGCTTCTCAGGTTTAGGCGGTTCTTTAGGCTTTTCTGGTGGAGGTTTAGGTTTTTCAGGCTCTTTTGGCTTCTCTGGTTCCTTTGGTTTTGGGGGTTCTTTCGGTTTCTCTGGCGGTGGCTTAGGCTTCTCTGGGACTATGATCTCAATACCTTTTATTGATTCTCCACCTTTACAGCATATCTTTTTCTTGATCTTTTCGGGGCTGCAGCATACTACAGTGATTGTCACTGTGTTGGCTTTTGTATCATATACTTGATTTTGAATTTCTCTTGTACGCAAACACCAATTCAAGAAAGAAGAAAAAAACTCAAGTCACTTTCCTATGCTATATGTACAAGAACAAGTTTAGATTATAGGGAAAAGAGGTACTCACGAGGGATTTTACAGAGTATTTTTTTTATTTTCTTCCTACATTTCTCGCAGCCAAGATCGACTTTAATCACCATTACTGTAACTTTCTGCAACACAGCAGAGACACAACTTATAATATACATAGCTTCCAGTCCATGAATAAATTCGAAAGAAATTGGAATAATTGAAACATGTTCTCGTATGCAAGAATGAGAAGCAATGGTAACCATTTTATCCATAGAGATTGGCAAACACTAATCAAGAATTACCTTCTCTGCCATGGCTGTGATATTCCTATCTGGAAACCAGATGAAATGATAAGTACGCAAGTCTTAGCTGACTGTACAGCAGAAAAGGAATGAAATAAGAATAAGCAAGAGAGACATCTAAAACAAAAATTGTAGTTTTCATCTTAACAAGATATAATCAAGAACAAAGAAAATTTTAAAAAAAAATTCAAGATAACATTTTTATTGAAATTATGTGAGAGAATATTTTAAAGGGGAAGTTCCGCGTCTTAATTTCATCGAATGAAATTAATTTTCTTGAGCATGCACCAATTATAAAATGTGAACGAAAACAACTCTCCTACATAAAGTATTTACCTCCAATTTGACAAAATTTGAAAAAAGAAATAAAAGATTTTTTTTTTCATACACTAAGTATATATGCATTTATAATCTAAAATTTGATGATTAACAATTAATTTAATTAATTAATATTAAGAAATATATCTTTATCAATTAATCTTCGATTTGGTCATAATTCGAATATTGACAAAAAAAATTTATAAATAAATACAATATCGGTACAGCTGAAGCCAATAAAAGATATAAACAAGTGGCAAATAGTAGTTGAATCTAATGTAATCAATAATGGTCACAGTGATAGAGGTATTTTTTATTATTAAGTAGAGTTATAAACGAGTCAAGTCGAGCCAACTTGAAAGCTCAAGCTTAATTCATCCTAAATAAAAAGAGCTCGAGCTGTGAAGTTTTTCCAACATGAAGCTCAAGCTTAGCTCCTTAAAGTTTTAATAAAATCAAACTCGGCTCCCAAGTAGCTCATTAAATAGATTAACAAGATAAGCTCGACAAAGAAAGAAAAGCTCATGCTCCGTAAGTGAGCTCCAACAAAAAAAAGAATTCTAATGCATAATCATATATCAAATTGTTTCAAATAATTCATCAAATACAACATCGAACACGACATTTCAGTGGTAGCCCATCAATTGTATAAAATTTATAAACAAGCGTTCAACTAGAACCATGTCAGAAAGAAGTAATCCCAGAACAGAGAACAATAAGCAATTTAGCAAGTCCTCTTGGTCCTACAAAAGTACCAAGAAAAACAAAATGAATAAGTTATAAGAAAATAAATACAGTAAGTCCTTATTTGGCATAATTCTATTAAAAAATTTATTTCATTTTTAAATAAATTATTATTAATAAAGTATATTTAGTTTAAATGGTTATTTTATAAAAATACTTTATTATATTGTATTTGATATAAATCCATAATTTTAAAATAATCTTTTATTTGGTAAAAAATTCCTTTTAAAATATATTATAATTTTTTTAGTTGCATATTATATTATTAAAAGTGTGATTATTTAAAATATAAATTAATATTTTCTTTTGTCTTCAAAAATAAAATTTCTTTTTTAAATATTACTTTTCAATTATATTTTCAAATTTTAATTTCACAGGTTATAAAAATTAAATTTTCAATTGAAAGTCCATGAAAATAAAATCACAATAATAGGAAATATCCAAGTCAAGGTTAGATTAATCGGAAGGACTTGAATTATTGTACATAAAAATCACAAGTCAACTACAGGTAATCATTAACTAAAAATGTATATATATATCTACTTAATCAAACGATATTCACTCTTAACTTGTAAAAAACAATTTTTGATATTGATAATACAAAAATAAAACAGAAACCAATCCAAGCAACAAAATAGATGCTGCTAGTGCTGACAGGCAGCAAGCAACATGCAAGTATCACATAATCTGAGATCATTCTAGATCTACAAAGAACTCATAATTTTGAAAAAGGTCGTAAAGGTTTGACTCCTTGTAGAATAGCAATATATGATATACACCGCTTGGACAAAAGAAAATGTTCACAGTACGATTCTTCATGTTCTGAAATTTTTTATTTAGAAACTTTGCAAGTAGTTCCTCCGTAGAACTAAACCAAGTATCTTTAAAGCAGATTTTTTTCTTTTTTTTTAATAGGATGTTAACTAACAGTCTAGATTCATTCGGTCCCATTCGTAAGATGTGTTTAGCCTTCGGATTATTTTCCATTTGCCACATTAACTTTTGTTTGACAATTTGTCTCCTACTATTGAATTTGTCAATTGACTCTCAGTAAACTGATAAACACGAAGTAGGAAAGCACAATAGCCGACATTTGAACAAAAGACACCGCTTTTCTACGAACGTTTCTCATATTTCCTAAAAGTAATTTCAGGAATATATTAACCACATAAAGATATCAGATAACTTGGTAACAGGACAAATCCAAAGCAATAACAGCACCAACACCACCAAAACCCACAACATATGCAAGGAGCCAACATAATATCAGATATATACTGCACTTTGTCTCTCTACAAGTTGACATAATAAGTGAAAACTAATTTATGTTGCTCCATGAAAGAGAGAAAAGAGACAACATATCAAACAAGAAAGCGCAGCCACACAATGTACACATTAGGGCAAAAGAAGAAGAAAGAAAAAAAAAAAAATCTAGACCAGCTCATCCAAAAGTAACAGTTCTTGAAATTTAAAATTTGAAAAGAAACGGGTAAACAGCTCATCCAAAAGAAACAGGGAACACCCATTACCATTAGCAAGAAAGAGACATTCAAAAACAACTAGAATTCTTTAAAATCTGAAAATGGGTACTTCACAGCACATTTCTCCATGAAAAGCAAAAATATATTATATGTACAAACTGACCTGACAAGGAGGAATTCAGAAAGAAAGAAATGAAACCAAAATGCCAAAATCTAAGATGCAATGGAGAACAGAAAAGTGGTGAATATATGTAAAGATGGAATTATTGCCAGTGAAGGTGGTAATCCAGGATTAGGCTTAGTGAATGCTAATCCAAAGAACAAACCGATTCAACAAATGGTGGTGACTGCATAAAAGAACCAAATGGTTCATTAGCTTCCGCAGAATTTGACATCCACGTGAAGACACTTCCAAAGTGAAACTTCCTGCTAATATGCTTATAACAATTTCATTCCACGAATCCAAAGATTCAAAGGAAAAAAAATAACTTGTAATGCAAGCATAGAAGACAAAAAATTTTAATCACAATAATGCAACGAAAATTTCATGAATGCTATAATTTGTTTCTATTAGGCAATTCATCCAACAGGTACAAGGCACATATAGAATTACCCAAAATATTTCATTTTTTTACAAAAGAAAACTATATATATAGATCATTCAATAAATTAGAGAAAATCCATTCAAATCCACACCACACACAAGAAAACCCACAATATTGGATTTTTTTTTTTTTTTTTTGTTTCAGTAGCATCAATCATTGAATATGATTAAAAGCTGGAATAAATCAGTAACATCAGTTAATTTCTGTCTTTTTAATTGGAGAAGACAAAGAAAACAGTTCAAAACATGGGAAAATTATTACTTACTTGGCTTATAAAAGAAGAAATATATGAGAGAGATAATAGTAGAAACAAGCAGAACGCTATAGCATAGTGTATGATCCGTTCATTTGGCTACAGAGAATATTTAATAGCAAAACAGGAAAAATAAAAAAAGACAGTCTCTACGAAGGAAGAGTCTAAAGTGAACTGAAATCTATATATCATTAGGCCCAATTTATTTTCTCTTTCGTTTTCTCAGCAACCAAAAGGAAACAAAGCAAAAAAAAATAAATAAAGGGAGATAGAGAGACAGCTGACCTGATGAGAGATTGACAGCTGACCTGACAAAGAACAGAAATTAGCAAATCAATCGATCAAGAAGATAGAATGGAAAATAAATTTCACAAAATTAGCATTTAAACTAAATATAATCATTTAAATTTATCAATAAATCCCACAAATTCATACAATTTTTATAAAATTTCTATGTACCACAGGCACTCTAAGATGAACTATAATTTTTTAAGAGGTAATTATTTAACATATCCTTGGTTAGTGACCTGAAAGCAAAAATGAAGATGAAATATTATTATATATACGAACAGAAATCCAACCGTCTTTGGAAATTAAGATTATGAACATGAGATTATCAGCTCCAAAGAAGTTATTAACTCTGTTTAAGATTTGATAATGTTAAATAAGCTATAGTATGAACGAATTCATTACTATGGGCGAAATTCTTTCATCCATTTTCCTTTTGGTACATTTGGTGTCAGTCGGAAAACCAGAACATCATTAAAGAGCAGGAAATATTACTATTTTTCTATGAGTAAAGATACAGCTTTCCCAATACATGGAATTGGAAATTGACTGCCACAAGACAAGCCAATTTACAAAGGTGCATCTAAACAATCAGAACTAAAGCGCATAATTCATAAGCAACTCAAATCACTCATCCATGACATAGCAGAGCAATGAAAGTTTGATGAGAGGGAGAATAGATTGAGAAATTCGTTTCTGCTATGGAACTTAATTAAGATACTCGTCCAGGTTTGTATCAGAAATCTTGATACCTCAAGAAAACAATTTCCATTAGATAACTGAATGAAAATGATCAGAAATCTCCAGAATGCAACAAAGAAAGAAACTCCTAGATCTCAAACTAGATCAGAATGAAGGAAACTTTGCAGTAGCATTAATTACGGGCTTATGGGAAGAGCAAAACTTAACCTCTTTGAATGCAAGCTAAAGACATGCAAAAGACTGTCTTAACTTCGTGGAATAGCGCTGGAGTAACTCTGAGAGGAAAACAAAGAAGCGGGCGAGGTAGATGGAGGTTTTTTTTTTTTTGGCATCGAATGGAATTGGAATGATCTAATTTTTTTTTCTTTTTTATAAAAACAAGAGTTACCTGTATATCCGCTATACTTTTACGATGTCTCTTTTGCATTTGTTAAAAGGTAGACTTTTCAGTCTTTACATATACCTTTTTCAAAGTTTGTCTTCTTTATTTATCCACACAACATGCATGATCTCAATTTTGTTAGAAATTATTAAAGATTCCAAATCACCTTTCATACCAAAAGATGAATCATTGCCTCATACACGCATCATACAAATAAAGAAATTAGAAAATGAGAGATAACTTTACTTTTTAGACAATAATCAATCTAATGATATATATATATATATATATATATGAGATTGGCAAAATTAATCAAGAAAGTGGATGAAAAGATAGCCACCACATAGGAAAAAAAAAACGAAGAAAGGAAAAAATTAAGATAAAAGCAAACATTAACAAATAAGAAATAAAAGGACATGCATTACCTTCTACATGGCTATGATATTCAGATCTGGAAAACAAATGAAATGATAGGTAGGTAAGGCTTTAGCTGATTATACTGCAGAAAAGGAATGAAATGGGGATGATCAAAACAGACATAAAAAATTAAGAGTCTTATTAATTAAGGTAGTTTGCATCTTAAGTAAATGTAATAAAGAACAAACAAAAAATATTAATAAAATTTAAAAACTTGACTTACCAATGTAAAGCCTTATTAAATTTGTGCATGTACCAATGAACCTTAGCCCAAATGGTTAAGATAAGGCATCAATTACCAAAACGTAATGGGTTCACTTCTCAGGATATATAAATTATGGCTCTTGACCATTATATATTACTGGGAAAGATATTTATTGCACATTCTATATCTAACAAACATATAGTGTATATATATAATAGATATTGATATATATGTAGATATATGATATGATATATAATATATATAGAGTATGTTTCAGTTGTAATCGATATATATCATTGTTAGAAATAAAATAATTTATACAATTAGTAGCTATATGAGTAGTAATATTTATTGAAATGACAATTCTTTTGACATTATTTTCTCTCATCTACATATCGTATGTATAAAGAGTCAAGCATGCAATTTCAACAATTAATTTTCTAGTAGAGAAAACAATTTCTTTCCCTAATACCATCCATTATCCTAAAATTCTTCTCAACTCCTTATTACCCTCTCACCAATGGAAAGCAACAACCAACTGAGTCTTGTGAAGAACAAGGGAACTATCGCTTCACAAATGACATTCCTCCAACTAACAAATTCGTCGGGAAAAACTAATCACTTGCAAAAGGAAACTCTAGCTAGGAAAATTCCCATGATAAAGAGATACACATCCTCTATGGTATCTCAAATCATTTCTCAAGTTTGGTCCCTTCTGAATTCAATTACAGTCAGGTGTCATGGATCCTCCATTTAGCCTTGACATTCAACCCGTGTGGCACCTAAACTTCCCTATATTTAGGTCAGCCAAGCCTCATGAACATGCTTTTAGCATTAATACCGAGAGTCCTTCGACTATAGTTGAGTGTTGGCGAATCTAACCAACCCTACATGTTCACTACTATTGTTGTTCATATATTTCTCGCATACGTTCGAGGCTCATGCGCGCATTGTATCCCGCATATGTATCCGAGCCTTATTCGTATCTTAAGCCTCACATTCTCCTCACCGTTCCCACATATCACCGAATCCTGCATTAGCCTCAAGTCTCTCGCATACTCAAGGGTCATGTACTTACTTTATAAATTTCGTATATATTCAAATCCCATAATGCCTCAAAATTTCCCTATACGCTAGTGCATAACGCAAGTCATATTGTAACCTCGGGTCCAGGAGAACCACGCACTACGGGCACCTCAGCCTCGTAGTGTCCATAGAGCTCCTTCTCTATGGAGACACCAAATTCCTCTTTCCTGAACTCTATGCCCGTCACCTAGCTTCACATTAGGGAGCTCACTTAAGGTTATGTCATCGAGCATGCACACAAGCCTCGGAGATGGTGGAGAGCTTACATTGAAGGTACCCCCTAAAGAACATAAAGAGCACCTTGAAAGTTGGTAGGAGGAGATATCAGAATATTCACCCATCACACCCTTATAAAATATAAATAATAATATTTATTCATATTTACCAAAATACCCTTCGTTATACTTTTTTTTTCATGGACGTTGTTGCTCAGCCATATTATACTTTTCTTATCCCTCTATATCCTTCGGATAAGCTAAGGAGTCTAAGGGTGCATGGCCCCTAGGGCCCCTTTTGTCGCCCCGTTACATTCTCCCCCACTTGAGTAATTGACGCCCTCGTCAATTGGCCATAAGAGTTCACGGTTCTCGTCTCTTGTGGTATTCCATGTCTTCTTCTATTTTATCTCCATCAACTTTCAGTGCTTGTTTGTGCTCTTAAAATTATGTCAACTCTTATCCACCGTGAATTTTGGCTCTCCACTTCTGTATTTGCATGTTTTCTTTTAGGTTCTTGTTTTTACTTCTTAATAAGGCTTCTCATGCTTTCCTTGCTTTATTCCTGTCTCGAGTGTATATTGTACCTCGCAAGACAAAATAGAAAAGCAACAGTAGTACATATTAAAAAATAATTCTCATGTCTCATTTGCTTTTTTAATACAAATTCAATGTTAGATAAATTCACCATTTGCACATATTTGTACATTAATTAAATAAACATCACAACTTACTATTTCTGTCAAGGAATTATAAAGAAGCATAATATGACTTACACATTATCCTTATGTTCATTCAATACTGTTATTGTTCATCGCTCTTGGCACTCATAGTTTCCTATTTTGCACCTTTCTGAATTCTTGCATCTTTTATTTTCAATATAGGGTCTCTACTAGCTGACATTTTCCTTTGGTTTAACACTCTTCCTCCATCACTTGTTACTTCATAGGAGCCTTCCTGTATTTTATTATTCACATGCCAAAAGGTATATTTATTGTCCCATTTGTCTAAGGTCTTCCTTATGTACATTCCACTTGTAGAAGTAACTTGCAGGAGAATATATCACTACCAGATCTTCTAAAGTGTGTCTTGGTACATTCAGGTCTGTTGGGTCATTTGAAAGTGGTATTTTTGCTTGTCTTAATAGTAGCAAGAGTTTATGATTTTGGGATCAACCTGCTTGTTCCTTTGCCTTGAGTAAAGATGTCATCTTCATTTATAAAAGCCATAACCCTCCATTTGTAAGTAAGTTGATTCGATGAATCTCCTTTTTTGCTTCTTGAAAGTTACTGCATGTCATCCAAGTCATTTGCCACCATATTCTCGTAAGTGTTTCAAGCCTCGGTAGTATTATGCTTTATTTACCACACTCGTATTCCATCCCCTTAGTGATTCTTTTGTTTAGCTATATCGGCACTTATTGTCACCTACACAGAACACACATATGTATATTTTCTCGAAGGTTTCCTCAAGCTTTATTGGCAAACCCTTTTGTAACACATAAACTACCACAGCCTTTAGCAAACACACATCAAGGCTACCGCAGCCTTTAGCAAATGTACATCTTCTTTTTCACTTTCCCTTGTTCTTTTCCTTTCACTCTTATTTTTTTCTTCTTCTCTTCATTTTTTCTTTTGTTATTATTCTTTTTTTTATACATTCTCACACAATCACAAAAGTGGTAACCGTAACCACACTCAAATCATAATATTTCACTATCATATCATTCATTATTGAGTGGGTTTCACTCCCTCGCTTTGAATCATAATACTCATAAAAATTCCATCATATTGGCTTCTCAAGCCTAACTTAAGCTCAACGCCTCACTGGCCCTTGAGCCACATCACACATCGCTATAAATTTATGCCACTATATGATAACTCTTATAATTCATCAATCAAAAAATATATCTCAACTCTTGCACCTCATTATTTGTGCATTGTCACATTTTCAATTGTAGGGTATCATCCCTTTAATAGTCTCATAAGACTAACAATATTTTTTGATTTCGCCACATTTAATAGGTCCTGCCACAACCCTTGTTCACATTATGAATTTTAGCGCACTTTATCATCTCACATCGAATCATATTCATTGCATCTTAATTTAGGGACTCTCTATACTTTATGTTTTTGCTTATAAATTATTCAATCACAATATCGATATTTTTGTCTTATGATTGGCACTAACGGCCTCTTGTTTAACACGTTTCTCATCCTACCATGGTTGGCTTCATTGTGCCAATAAGCAATCCTGCTATAATTTTATCAATTGGTCCCTCATTTAGCTCGAAGTTTCTTCTGATTCTTTGCTAATCTTATAGATTATCCCTTAAGGATGTGCATTAATACAATGATGCTATTATAGTGTTATATCTGACCAAAGTCTCAAACACTTTTTGCTTCACATAATTGCATTTTATTTCTTTCTCATATATGACTTCACTAACAAACTTCAGTGTCTCTCCACTTACTTACTCTCTATAAGTAAATTATGCCTCAATAATTTCTTATAAGAGTCACAAGTATGAAGGGTCCATAAATTTTATTAGTTTTTCATATACATTTCTGCCTAGCCTCGATGTTTCGCAATATTCTTTTAATGAATATTCTCTAATTCCCATAAGTTTTCATTTATCGATTTTGGCACATTAATGCGCTATGGACGATTGCATCGCACGCACTTATTTTGCTTTAAGAACATATATTTGATTAGATAGCTCCCTACATTAATAATTGTGTGTCCATAATTATTCATCTTTGCATCCATAGCATCGTACTTATATATTAATATTTCCCACATTGCACATTTTCTTTGCTCTGATGCCAAATGTCACGGGTCCTCTATTTAGCCCTGACATTTGACCCGTGTGGCGCCTAAACTTCCCTATGTTTAGGCCAACCAAGCCTTATGAATATGCTTTTAGCATTGATACCGAGAGTCCTTCGACTATAGTCTAGTGTTGGCGAACTTAACCAACCCTGCATGTTCACTACTATCATTGTTCTTATGTTTCTCGCATATGTTCGAGGCTCATGCTCATATTGTATCCTGTATATATATCCAAGCCTTATTCTTATCTTAAGCCTCGCATTTACCTCACCGTTCCCATATATCACCGAATCACGCAACCTCACAACTTTTGCATACTCAAGAGCCATATACTTGCTTCATAAATCCTGCATATATTTAAATCATACAGTGTCTCAGAATTTCCTTATATGCTAGTGCATAGTGCAAGTCATATTGTAACCTTGGGTCCAAGAGAATCACGCACTATGAGCACCTCGGCCTCGTAGTGTCTATAGAGCTCCTTCTCTATGGAGACACCAAATTTCTCTTTCCTAAACTTGATGCCCATTGTCTAGCTTCACATTAGAGAGCTCACTTAAGGCTATGTCGTTGAGCATGCACACAAGCCTCGGGGATGGTGGAGAGCTTACATCGAAGGTACCCCCTAAAGAGCATAAGGAGCACCTTGAAGGTTGGTAGGAGGAGATATCAAAATATTCCACCCATAATACCCTTATAAAATATAAATAATAATATTTATTTATATTTACCAAAATGCCCTTCATTATACTTTTTCCTTCATGGATGTCGTTGCTCGACCATATTATACTTTTCTTATCCCTTCATGTCTTTAGGATAAGCTAAGGACTCTAAGGGTGCATGGCCCCTAAAGCCCCTTTTGTCGCCCCATTACATCATGCTGATGAAGACTCCTAACATTTTTCTTTCCAAGTTTGGAACTGAGATAGAAAAAAAAGAGTTCAAAATGGATCTCCTTAGGCCATCCAAAGAAATATGTTGGTACTGAAAGAATGGAGCTTGAACCTTACAAAAGAAGAACTAAAATTCAACCAAAAGAACTTTTGGGTACATATACATGGGTTACTATTGCAACAACTAACTAAGGATATTGCATAAAAGGTAGCTTTCAGCTTTTTTGCAAGGTTAGTTTATGATGACCAAGCAATGTGCATAAACAAAGATTAAGAACCAGTGATGAAGTTGAAAGTGAAAGTCGACTTGGAGAAGCCTTTGCCTAAAGGTTTCATGAATAGAAGGGAAGACAAGGATCAATTGGTAAGCTTTCAGTATGAAAGACTTCCCTCAATCTATAGCCTTTGTGGTCTTTTTAACCATAACACCTCAGTTTGCCAAATTGCCACAATAATAGAGAAGCGAGGCAAAATTGTCAACAATAGTGATGATTATGGCCTATGGCTCAAAGCTATGTCGATGAGGAGTACCGTCTGGGAGCTAACCCTTATTGGGATGAGGAAGTGGGTTTTGGACTCAGTCCAATCCATCAGGATTACCCAACAGATAATTCAAAAATCACGCCCATAGCCAAAAGTAGTAGCATAGGACACGAGAATATCAAAGTTATTAAGGCACCAATAGAGGCAAGTATCTCTTTACCACGCTTTTAAGCCCTGACAATCAAGGATAGCTTGGAAAATACTTTAATTTAGCTTGGGAACAGAAGCTAATGAGAAAGCCAAAGGAAAAAGTATAGAGAAAAAGGAAAGTGCAGATAAGAAAACTGAGAAGGGTAAGGAAAAGATTCCCTTGCCAGCTACTGTAGTAAAAGAGTTGACAACATTGGAGGCTGACATGCCAAGAGAGCATGGGACTGAGATGGATAACTCCAAAAAGAAGAGAGCCAAACATTACTTAATAATGGGAGTTGGTCCCCTCATAAGAGCTAACATACTTGGACCCGATCAACCCAAGGAAGTGAAGACAAAGATTAGTCTCAACCCAAGCCATAAATTCAAAGCCTGAAAAAGCCAAACTGGAGGAGTTAGCTAGGGCTTCAGGCCCAGGCGTAGTCTTGCCAAAGTTGGATAATGTTAATTCATCAACAAATGTTGGACAAGCCTCAAACCTAGTTCTAGTCTTGCAAACAAAGGCCCCAATATTTGAACTTACTCAAGGTGAAGAGATCTAAAAGAGCTAAGTCCTCTTCATCTAAGCAAGTTTACCTTTTTGTTAATCGATAACTTCATTGTAACAAGCTTGCTTAGTCTTTTAGTTTGTAGGATTTGCTCAGTATGCTATTTATTCTATTTCTATTCTGCTAGAGATTAGCTCTAGCTCAGTTCCAGGTCTTAGAGATAACACAACTTACCCTCAACTATTAAATTTTTCAATGTCTATATAAGAGACTACTCATGAGGTAGTCCCGGTAAGGCCTTGGGACGGATGTTGTTCATTCCTTGTTCAAGAGTGGTTGATCAAACCTATTTTGTTTTTTATTTTGGTTCTCTTGTAGGCTTTTTGGCCAATGTCCTCTTTGAGGCAAGTTTTGACAAAAAAAAAAAAAAAAAGAATTCAACAAAAAAATTTGTACGTCAGTACTCATGAATCTCATTACTTTTTTTTGAAAGGTAAATGTCATTACTAATAGCATTTATTATTATCTGTATTTTATAGTGAGAGATTTTATTTCAAATTTGCTTCAAATAAAAAATTTCTGAACAAGCACCATGTATAAAATGCAAGTGAAAACTATTTTTATACATAATTTATTTATGTTATATTTGACTAAAAATTTTAAAAAAGATCAGGAAATTATTTCCTGCATGAGTGTATATATATATAATGTTGACAAAAAAAATTTCATAAAACAAATACATGTGTGCACAGTCAGAAGCCAATATGATATTATAAAAAAAAAGTGTGAAATGGATGTTGAATTTTATATAATCATCAATATTGTCGTTATGAAGAGTGTGGAGTTAGAGGCATTCTTGATTCCAACTCTTCATTTGAATGCGTTAGCCTTTGATTGCTACATTTCACCTTCTAATATTATTATCTTTATTTTCACCGTAACAAAACAAAAGAAGTGAACTTGCAGTGTAAGCTACATAGGTGGAGGTGGTTCCCAAAAAAAAGAAAAGAAAAGCTAAATAGGGGTTTTTTTTTTTTTTAACAAACTAAAGAGTTTGGTCAGGTTCAATAATATATTCTGCATGAGCTGTCGGCAGTCGTACATGTGCTTTTAATACCAAGCCAACACTACCCTCGACATTTATTGGCGTAATGAGTTATGGTACTTCATCTACTTTCACAGATGGCACCATTTTTTGTTTTAAAAAAAAAAAAAGAAACCTTTTTTTATTCAAAAAAAAAAAAAATGGTATCTTTTTGGAAAATAAAGGTGCTTTTCGTTAGGTGGCCATCGTTTTTTATTTAAAGGAGAAGAGAGATCCATTCCTTCAAACCTATTCTGATCTTTTTCGTGAATATAAAAGAGTAAAATTAATTTTAATAACATTTTTTTTCCAATTCTAATGCCACTTATTGCAAAATTAATTTTTTTTTTTAAATAACTGTGTGTTTGGTATATGATGGGCGATCCATGTTCATAAAACAGTCATCACATGGAAAGACCATAAAGTGAGGCTTATCTAAAGCTAAATGTGACGATACTAAATTAAAGAGAAGTATATGGTGTGACAGGTTAAAATTCAAATTTTAGTATATATAATTATGTTAAATCATGTTAATTAGTAATTCAGAAATTTTTATTGTCATTATAATTTTGTCTAAATTTAAATATCAATTGTTGATATCAAAAAAAGAAATTTATCATTATATATATATATATATATATATATATATATATATATATATATATAAAATAATTTGTAAAAGAAAAAAGATCTCGCGTCCTTTACATTTAGTTCTTATATTTTTTTTAAAAATATCAAACAAAACAATTTTAATTTAATATTTTAAAATTCATCATTTATATATACATAAATTGGCTACTAATAGCTATAATTTTTTTTAATGAAGTGAATATATATATATATATATATATATATATATATATAGAACTTTAAATTTAATAATTTGTATATACATTATAGAATGTTGAAATATAGTTTTTAATTAATTTTTCTAATTAATATTAGATAAAATCTAATGTCATATTAAAATTAGATAATTTAGATAAAAATTGTTGACAAAGTAGTAATTTTTTTAATGACTTATAGTTTAATTTAATGTGGATAATGAAAATGAATTTGTAGTTTTTCAAGAGAGAATAATTTGTAATTCATATAAATTAGCTCAAGTTTGAAAGTATTTTCTGTAAACAATTTATGGGTACAATTAGAATGTTTAAGTTTCAATTTGGCTTGAAAGTCTAATTAAAAAGGGGTAATTATTTGTATCTATGTATTTTGATATATTATATTATTTTATCTTTAATATTTAAAAAAATATTTATTTATTTATTTTTAACATTTATAATAATTAATGTCATTTTTTAAAGATGAAATAATATACAATTTTAAAAATATTATATATAAATAAATTTATTTAAATATAAAAAATGAAATATTATAATACATTAAAATATAAAAAATATACAATAATTATTCCAATTAAAAATTCTAAGGGAAAAAAACAATGTTGTTTATAATTATAGATTTTAAAAAGTTATTATGATTATATATTTGTACTATACTTTATAATGACTTTTTTTTTTATATCCTAAGTTTGTGTAAAAAAAAAAAAAGGGTCCATTAAAAATGATCGTAGGAGATGGGATATAGTGGGAAATGGATGTTGAATTGCATAGTTGTCAATATTGTCGTTACGTAGAGAATGAGAGGGATTAGTGGCATTTTGATATTGCTGACTCTAGTATCACTCATTCATTTGAATGCGTTTGCCTTGTGGCTGCCACGTCTCACCTGCTAATTTTATTGTCTTTATTTTTATCATTACAAAATAAAAAAGAATAAAGATTGAACTTACAATTTAAGGTACACAGTTTGGCTTGGTCAGGTCAGGTTCAATCATGATTTTTGTACGAGCAATCTGCATCCCTACACGTGGATCAATACCAAACTAGTATTCAATTATTGTTGCTTTAGCTTTGGATAAATCGCAATTTATTTTTTCCGTTAAACAAAAAAATCTCAATTTGTTTTATTTATTTATTACATTTGTTTTTTTTTTTTTTTTTGATAAGGATTTCTGAATGGAGAACAGGGGAGTAAAGAATTCAACTAATATCCCCTCCAATATTCAAGCTCATATGTACTATCCGTCCTTGTCAATTTATGTCTTTTCAATGCGATGACTATCTTTATTAACATAAATTACACCCATAATTCACATCATTTTGATTTTAGCTTTATATTATTTCCATAAAAATATAGAATGATACAAATTTAGTTTAATATTTTAGAGATCGTCATTTGTATTTGCATAAATTGAATATTAATATTTATAATTTCTTTCCAATCAAGTTTTTGTTTATATATACTTTTGTGTACCCAAAACTACAAATTTAACAATTTGTATACATATTATAGAAAATACAATTAATATTGTTAGAATATATATAGTTTTTAATATATTTTTCTAATTAATATAAACAATTCATGTTGTCTTATTAAATTAGATAATTTTTAAAAAATAAACTGGTAAATTATTTTTTTAAAATGACCTATAATTTAGTTCAATGTGAAAAAAAAAAAGTGTAATATTTGCAAAGATTAAAGTTGATAAGAAAATGAATGTGTAGTTTTTGACGAGAGAGAGTAATTTATAATTCATACCTATTGGCTTAAGTTTAGAAGTATTCCTGTAAACAATTTATGTGTAGGATTATAATGTTTTAAGTTTCAATTTCGCTTGAAAATCTAATTAAAAATTTAGAGGAAAAAAGAGAAGAAGAAAACAATTGTTGAATTACGTCAACTGAGGCTAAAGGTCCATTAGAAAGGAGTGGCATGCCACCGACACTCATAAAGGGTATATGCAGTGTCAAACATGTGCAGAGTGGAAACAACGAAATAAATAAATAAAAGAGGTATATTATATAACGTGGCGGAATTTCTTTTGTTACACTCATTGTATTGATAATTGAAAAATTAAAAT
This sequence comes from Mallotus nudiflorus, assembly GCA_947683625.1. Classification (NCBI taxonomy): domain Eukaryota; kingdom Viridiplantae; phylum Streptophyta; class Magnoliopsida; order Malpighiales; family Euphorbiaceae; genus Mallotus; species Mallotus nudiflorus. The sequence continues at coordinate 1,874,516 of CANTUR010000107.1, forward strand.
AATTATATAACATATATATATCTTTATGATTACGTTTGATAGGAATGGTAGCTTTGTCACGTTGTGTATCTAAATTTACAGGTTGTTGAGAGAATTTAAATTGTTCTTCTGAAGTACTTATTTTTACTTTGTTCTAAATTGGCGAAATTAACTTTGAATTTTTAATTGTCAAAATCAACATGATAATTTTAATTGTTTGCAAGTTGATTTTGACAATTTACTTTGCTTAACTCTTAAGAATTGTGAGCCTATAATTAGGCTTACAATAATTAGCATTTATAAGTGGTGATGATGACCATTTATGTGGTGTTCATGGTGATGGGTTTTGCGAGAGAATAAGTTCATGAATTGAGTGTTTTGAGAATAATTTTCTTATGAAAAAAAATATGTAGAGTGTGTTTTTTCCTAGTTTAAATGTGAATATTATTGTTCTCTTCTTGAATGATTGAGAGAAAAGTAAGTGTTTTCTCCTATTTTAAGAGAGAGTGTTTAATATGAACCCTAAAAGGGATCAAAAAGTGCATAAATATGAAGAATTCAAACTAATTAACTTAATCTCCTATTTTGAAATTAATTAGCTTGATATGAATGAATTTTAGAGTTATTTCTATTTTGAAGTTAATAAGGAAGATACAAGAAAATTCAAGAAGATGTGAGAAGATTTAAGGATTTTTCAAGCCAAAGTTAACAAGTCAAAGTCAATGGTTAATGGTCAACATCCTATATGGCATATGATATGACATGCTTCAATGCTTAATTGTCATGAGTTATCATTTTGTTTAGTTATAATGAGTTGTCATTAGTTGCCAATTTTGACTTTTTAAAAATGAGTTGTCATAAGTTATCTTATTTTGAAAGGAACCTCATTAATTAACAATTTTCCTATATAGGTATCTTTGGAAATAAAGAAGAAAACTTTTTTCTTCAAGGATTAGGTTAGTTACATGCCTATATAAGGGCTAACCATATGAAAAATGAATTGAAGCATTGAAATATTAAAAGTGAAGTTTTTCCTTATACTTTGTTCTTTTGAAACTTTACAAGTTTACTTGAATTGTTTCACATCTACCTTTCATTACAATTTCTAGGTTAAATTAGACTTAGAATTGTATGATTGTTCATCTTTTAATAGCTAAGTATCTTGCTTCAATTTAATAAGCAAGGGGTGCTCCATTAACATAACTTATCCTTGATGCTCCTTGGGCTAGATTTAAAAGTTGGATGCACGTTCTATCTCTATTATAGGTAGGGTTCATATTAGTTTGGTTTTAAAGCCAAACTTCAAGGTTTGGTTAAGTATCCTTTTAATTTTCATGTGTTATCTCTTCTTTTTCTCTTCTCAATTCTTTATAGATTTAAAAAAAAAAATAATTTTTTTTTCTTTGAGTGAAACACGAGAGAATTCACATTCTTGAATGTAAACACATAAGAGTGTGCTTTGTGAGGATTTCTTTTCTATATCTTTTCGAATGTGATTTTTTTTTTTGGTATGGATATGCCTTATTTTCTTGGTATGAATGATCCTTATGTTTATTTGGAATGGGTGCAATAAATGGAGGAGATATTTGATTCTCTTAAAATAATTGATTTCCAAAAGTGCAAACTTGCTTCTAAAAAATTTCTAGGTAGGGCTGCTATATAGTGGAAAGATTTGATGGTTTTGTGGAGAGAGAATGGGAATAGTGAGGTTAGAAATTAGGAATTAATGAAAAGGTTAATGACTAGACATTTTATTCCTTATGATGTTAAGGATAAATACTATCTTAAATTACAAAGGCTTAAACAAGGTGATGAATTAAGTGTTGATGATTATGCTAAAAAGTTTAAGTTTTTTGTAATTACAAGTGATTTAGGAGAATCTGAAAGGCAGAAAATTGCAAGATTCGTAAGCGGGCTTAAAAGTGAAATTAGACAAGATCTTATGTTTGTGGTACAATTGCAACTTTCTTTGTCCTTGAATGATGTAATTACACTTGCTTTAGATAAAGAGAGTTGGAGTAATAAGGTTGATAATCAAAGTGGTGCCAATGTTGAAGTGGTGTTAAGTGATCATGCGAAGAAGCATGAGGATCAATTTTATGATCAAGCTAATAAAGTGGAGGAAAGCATTAGTCATAAAGAGAAGTGTGAAAAAGAAGGTATTATGTGTAAGGAGACAAAAATAAAGTGTGAATCCAAGGAAAGTGAAATTGTTAAAGTCATTAAAGCTAATAAGGACTGTTTGCAAAGTTTCAAGAAATCTAATGAAGTTATACAAGGATTAACTAGTCAAGAAGTTGCTAAAAGTGCATCTTGTGATCATGAATAGTGCATGCATCATGAAGAGGAATATCAAGAAGTTTGTACATAAAAGAAGGGGAAGGATAAAGAGCTAGTTATTCATTATGATTATACTAACAATTTTAATCTTTCTTTTTTTAGTGTTTTGAAAGTTGTTTTACAGATTCTATGCCATATGAAGATCTATTTAATGATGTAGTTAAAGTATGTTATGCCTACAAGAGAATCTATGGAGTCTTTGCTCATAGCAAGAAGAACTTGAGATACTCATGTTTCAAGTTTAAAAGGAAGCAACAAGAATGCAATCCTTATAAGTTCATGACAAAAAGTTCTATGCTTCAAATGTCCAATCAAGTTCAAGTTATCTTGAAGCTACTTTTATGGAGCATTACTTTAAAAGAGACATTTTCAACAAAGGAGTTTGTGTTTGACCCTAGAGGATTCATGAATTTATCAACTTTAGAAGATGGCTATGATTCAAGGGTGAATCATTTTCAAGAAGGAGGGAATAATGTGAACCCTAAAAGGGATAAAAAAAGTGCCTAAATATGAAGAATTCAAGCTAATTAGCTTAATTTCCTATTTTGAAATTAATTAGCTTGATATGGATAAATTTTGGAGTTATTTCTATTTTGGAGTCAATAAGGAAGATTCAAGGATTTTCTAAGCCAAAGCCAATTAGTCAATAAGTCAAAGTCAAGGGTTAATGGTCAACATCCTACATGGCATACTTCAATGTTTAGTTTTCATGAGTTGTCATTTTGCTTAGTTGTAATGAGTTGTCATTAGTTGTCAATTTTGACTTTTCAAAAATGAGTTGCCATACGTTTTTTTATTTTAAAAGAAACCTCATTAATTGAGGATTTTCCTATATAGGTATCTTTGGAAATAAGGAAGAAAACTTTTTCCTTCAAGGATTAGGTTGTTTACATGCCTATTTAAGGGCTAACCATATGAAAAATGAATTAATGCATTGAAATATTAAAAAGTGAGGTTTTTCCTTATACTTTATTCTTTTGAAGGTTTGCAAGCTTGTTTGAATTATTTCACATCTACCTTTCATTACAATTGCTAGGTTAAATTAGACTTACAATTGTGTGATTGTTCATCTTTTAATAGCTAAGTATCTTGCTTCAATTTAATAAGCAAGGGGTTTAGCTCCATCAACACAACCTATCCTTGATGATCCTTGGGCTAGATTGTAAAGTTTGATGCACGTTCTATCTCTGTTATAGGTAGGATTAGTATCAGTGTTATTATTCTCTCCTTAGGTGATAGAAAGAAAGATGAGTGAGTTTTCTCCTATTAAGAGTGTGTGTGTGTGTGTTATTGTTCTCTCCTTGGGTGATATAGAGAGAAAGATTATAACTTCTATAATTTTTAATAGTGAAATTCTTTTAGTCTTGCCTGTGGTTTTTTCTCGATTTGTTTGAAATTTTTCACATTAAAATTTATGTGTTCCTTTTTTTCAATTTTATTATTTAAATTTTTTGAGTTGCAATTTGCTTTACTCCATTCACAATTTGAACCTGCACATAATCTGCCTTAATTTTCACAACAAATGGTATCAAAGCATTTGGTTCATGATAAAAGTAATCATAGTAAAGTTCGAGATTGAGAATTTTAATGGGAAAAATTTCTTAGTATGGAAATTGAAAGTAAAGGTAATATTGAGAAAATATAATTGCTTGGCAGCTATCAATGAAAGACTGAAGGAATTCATATATAATAATAAGTGGAATGATTTGGACGAGAATATTATTGTAAATCATCATTTGACATTAAGAGATGAGATATTGTCCAACATATAAGAAAAGAAAATTGTAAAGGAAATATCAGATCAACTGACTAGATTGCATGAGCCTGAATCATGGTGTATGTTATTTTTACATATATTTTGAGTTGATTTTTAATGAAATTTGAATAAGTAATTAGAATAATTTTGGTAGAATATAAGTTTAAATAGGAAATCTATTAATGTTAGTGTTTAATTAGGATTTTATCATTTAAAGCATATTTTAAAAGCATATTTTAAGGAGTTTTTGTATAATATTAATTTATTTTCCTTTTTTGTAGTTAAGTCTAACAAGGATATCCAAGAAGAATATGGATTTGTACTAACAAGACAATTCAACATGGCTTGTGCCAAGCCATATGCCAAACGGTGTGGTTATTTGCAAGCTAAAAGAGAAGAAAACATTTTAATAGAACATGCAACATGACTTGTCAATGCCGCGTCACACAAGGAATTGGGCAAAGTGAAGAGACATGCTTCTTTAAACCATGTGCCAAGCTGTGTTATTGTCTGCCAAAGTAAAGAAAAAGGAAAACAATATGACATGACATGTATCATGGCGTGCTTCAAACCATGTGCATGTCTCATGCAACGTGACATAACATGTAACATGGCTTGTACAAGCCATGTCAAAAATCAAAATGGGCAAAGAAAGATGACATGCCTTCATGAAGTAGTGAGTTAAACTGTATGACAATTTTCAAGTTCAAAACAAAAGAAGACAATTCAACATGCCTCCATCATGCCATGTCTCAAGCCGTGTGCTTTTTCAGATCTCAATTTGCAATATGACACAAGATGTAACATGGTTTGTCCAAGCCATGTGGTAAGCCATATTGAATAAAAAATGGTTTCCTTGCCCAAAAAGGAAGAGAATTTTAAGGGCTGTCAAGTTCTTTTCCTGGTGAACTCTATCAAAGGAGGATTATAGGAATATATAAATAATCTTTGGTCACTAATTGGTGACCACAAATTAGAGTTAAAGGATATTGAAGAAGATTTCTGTAAGAAATTCAAGAGTTCATTTTTATTATTTCTTCTTCTTTTATCCTTAACCATGTTTGTGTTTTTTGCCATAACCATGTATGGCTAATTTTCTTTTAGGTTTTAGGTTAGGAACAACTATTCCATGATGTAATTGAACATAAATTTTTTTTATATTTAATTTGATTTTTAGTTAATTGTATGAGTTGCACTTAATGTATGCTTTCATTCTTGGCCAGCTTGTTTACATGTTTATAGGTGTTTTTGCCAATGAGAGTTATGGGAATTTATTAGCTTAAGGTTCATAGGACTTAGACTACTTGACCATGAGAGTAAGTGATCTCTACGAGGAACCATGAAGGTAAGTAGTGGTTTATTGTGGTAAACTGATGCATAATCCATAAGTACACGAAGTCATTAAAGTAGTAAAAATATCGATCCTACATAGATTGCAATTTAAATATTGTATTACTCAATGTGTTTGTTTATTTAGACATCAAAAAATGGTTTTTGAAATAAAATAAACTAAACAATTTAAAGCTAATGTAAAGAATCACAATCTAAGAAAATGCTAGGGTTCTTAAGCTTAATTCAACCTTTTAAAGATGTAATTAATCTCTAAGTTAATTCAGACCATAGTTCATTATGCAAGATATCTTAAGAATCATAGATCCTCCTCTTAGATAAGCCTATGATTAATTGAATATAAATAACTTAGTTTTATAGCTCTCACTTACTAAGTGTTTCATCATATGCAATCTAAAGCTCAGCTCTTTAACATTATTAACCATTTAAGTGTCTTTTAACTAAATAAATGATTAATAGGTTATTGCTTGTTTTCTCAATGAACCATATCTCTCAATCAAGTCTCATTGTCTAGATTTAAACAAAGGGTGGCCAATCCATTGAAGACATTAATGAAATGTAACTTTATAATGCTCAAAATCCATCATTTTTAGCACTTATCATAAACCAATAATTATTAAGGAACTTACAAGTTTTGATTAATTTCTTAACCATGAGAGTATGTTAAAGTTTTTGTGCATGCTTAATTGAACTCAAGAGAGACTTTAGGTATTTTGGAAAAATTACCCTTAATTGAAGTCAATGTCTTTTGTGTGTTAATTTGTTCATGATCGGATTAGAACATTGAAACTAAACCTAGGCACTAAGCTTTTTATCATTTAATTATAGTTTAATTCTTTTGCTTTGTTTATATTAAATTTACAATATCATTTTGTTTAATTTACTAGCTGAGAAAATAAGTAAAAATATTAATACTCAATATACAGTTTTCGTAGGAATGATAACTCTTTATACTGTAATCAAAATCCATGCGTTTACGGGGTTTGAAGGCAATAAATTAACCCATAACAAAATTTTCCTTAAGAGGAAGCCTTATACTCTTCAGATGATAGAATCTACTTCAATGACAGAGCACATAAATACTCTAAATACTTTATTTTCATGACTCACATCATTGGGTTATAAAGTAGAGGCAAATGGATGTGCTGAACTTCTACTTCAAAGTTTGCTAGATTTATATGATCAACTCATCATCAACTTGACAAATAATATCTTCATGAATTATCTAGTCTTCGACAAGGTTACAACTACTTTTAGAGGAAGAAAGTAGGTGTAAAAATAAAGAAGACAAGATGGTGAATTCGTAACAAGCGAATGCTTTAGTGGTGGCGAGAGGGAGATCAATAGAATCTGACTCCAGTTGGAGATAGAGATAAGATGAATGGAAATCAAGAAGTAAGAATAATATCAAATGCTATAATTGTGATAAAAAGGATCACTTGAAGAAGGATTATTGGAATTTACAAAGTTCTAGTTTTTAAGGAAATTTTTCAAGTGCATCAAATGATGATAATGTTCTTTGAACATGAAAAGACAAGATAGAAAGAATGGTGTGAAGATGTGATTGATTCTCAATCAAATCTTCAAGTAGGAGATTGTTAACCAACTTACTTTATTAAAATGAAAAAAGTAGCCAACTTAGCTTTGAATTCTTTGTTGCTAAAACCAACTTGGCTTTGGTTGTTTGCAAGTTGGTTTTAATAACTTTCTTTGCTTAAGACTTAAGAATTGTAAGCCTATAAATAGGCTTGCAATGGTTAGCATTTGTAAGTGGTGGTGATGACCATTTATATGGCATTAGTGGTGATAGGCATTGTAAGAGAATGAGTTTGTGAGTTGAGTGTTTTGAGAGTAATCTCCTTATAAGGAAAAATATAAAGAATGTTTTTTCTCCAATTTAAAGATAGAGCATTATTATTCTCTCCTTGGGTGATAAAGAGAAAGGTGAGTGTTTTCTCTTATTTTAGGAGAGAATGTTATAGGAGAAAAATTATTCATCTTTCTCTCTATTACCCAATGAGAGAACAATAATACTCTCTCTTTAAATAGAAGAAAACTCACTCACCTTTCTCTTTATTATCCAAGGAAAGAACAATAATACTTTCTCTTAAAATAGGAGAAAACACGCTCTCTAAATTTTTTCCTCATAAGAAAATTCCTCTTAAAACACTTAACTCACCAACTCATTCTCTCACAATGCCTATCACCACCAAATTTCACAAAATATTATAAATTTCATAAATATAAAAATATTAATCTTCTTTAACATGCATAATTTAAAGCTTTAATATACTTTTTTTAGAGCAAAAAACATTAATCTACTTCAAAATACATAGTTGTTTGTTTCTACTACTTTTAAATTTTAGGCATTGGCTAATAATAAATAATATATACAAACATATACAACAGAATTAGATAAAATATAATTAAAAACTTGTTTTCTCTCTAATTTCATATAATTTTATTTTTTAATATTTTTTATGCCCACTTTTATGGGGCAAAAATGTAATAATTGAGATTTAATTTGATTTGTTTTATTACTATTTATAGATTTGACAAGATTTTCAAAATATATGGTTCAAGCTAATATAAAAATGATTATGAATTTAATTATAATTTACAGTTAAACTAGTTGTTGGTGATAAATATATAATTTGTCCAATTGTTGGTGATAAAAAAATTAAATAGAATTTACAATGTACTTCTAAAATATTTATTTTTGCTTTATTTGAAATTTATTTTTTAAAGTTATATTATAAATTTCATAAATATAAAAATATTATTTTTTTGACAATAGCCAATCAATTACTTAATTTCATTAAATATGGAGAAAAACAAAATCTATCGACTAAAACAATTGTAGACTAATAATCAACTAGTCTAACAAATTTATGAAGAAATTAAGCAAAATAAATAATTCTCATTCCTATTTTTGCATAAGCGGTACAACTATAATATATAGTGTAGATGATAAAACAAAAGGAAGAAATTATTAATAAAAAAGAGACGTTGTGCCACTACTTTGAATGGTAATGAGCCTAATAATATTTGTCAAGATTTGGTTCACTGGAAGGGCCCATTGTAGTGCTAAGGATGGAAGTATTTGTTGGCTCTTATACAAGGAAAGAATTAAGACTTTGATTGAGTGGGCTATCGACTTTTTTCACCCTTTCTCAAGCTGGAGGAAGTGACATAATGGACTCTAAGCTTGCTTCGAAGGGAGCAGAGGCCAATGGTTTTATAAAGATCAACACTTTGTTGAGAGGAAGGAATGTAGCATGTTATTAAGGCACCCATAATAACTTTCTCATGAACAAAATGATAGTCTATTTTAATGTTCTTGAAGCGAGCATGAAATAGGGGTTACTTGTTATATATAAAGCACTCTTGTTGTCATAAAAGAGTTAAGGAGCTTGATTAAAGATGACACCATTATCTTAGAGAAGGAATTGAATATAAACTAGTTTTGCTATTGTGGAAGCTAGGGCATGGTACTCAGCTTTAGTATTGGATCGAGAGCTAGTATATTACATATGCAATTTATGCTAAGGAATATACTGTGCCTAGTTTCTAGACACCTTGCCCAATCTACATCACAAAAACCATAAAAAGAGAGAACGCTATGTTTATAAAAAGAGATGCCAAAATGAAGTGTGCCTTTAAGATATCTAAGAATGCATTTAACTGCTTTCATATCACCAACAGTTGGATTGTGAAGAATTTAACACTCTTTGTTGATTGTGTGAACAATGTCAAGTCTGGTGTAACTTAGGTATTATAAGGCACCACTAAACTGCAAAATTCAATGGCATTGACAGGATCAGAGTCTCAATGTGTTGCTAAAGACTTAATGGCAATAGAGGTTTTGTAATGAGAACTATCAAGTAACTTGGCTCATTGGAGAAATTCTTTGGCATATTAACTTTGATTGAGTGTAATTCCTTAATGATTTTGGTAGACTTAGATTCTAAGAAAAAAAAATGCAATTCCCCAAGGTCTTTGAGAGCAAATTCTGAAGTGAGCTTGTTGATGAGGTACTGCATGAATGTATAATTATGTCTTACGAGTACAATTTCATCAACATAAATAAGCATTAATGTAATTATATGATCAGTGTGTAAATTAAATAAAGAAAGGTCAACAGTACTATAAATAAATCTAATGTGAAGTAAATATTTAGACAATTTATCAAACAATGCTTTAGGTGTTTGTTTAAGCCCATAAAGTGATTTATTGACTTGCAAATGAACTTAGGATGTCAAAGATCTTTGAAGCCATGAGATTGCTTTATGTACACTGTTTCTTTAATGTAACAAAAAAGGAAAGCATTTTTTATGTTAAGTTGTCTCAGCTTCCAATTGGAAGTGGTAGCAATGGCTAGAATAACTCGAATTATGGTAGCTTTGATGACGAAAATATATGTTTCCTCATAGTCAAGCCCTTCAATTTGAGAGTATCTTTAAGCAACAAGACGAGCCTTGAAGCACTCGATAGTGCCAACTTCATTAAATTTAATCTTGAATATCCATTTGGATCCTATAATGTTGGTATGTTGTGGTATTGGAACTAAGGTCCAAGTATGGTTTTCATGAAGAGCTTGGATTTCCTGGTTCATGGCTTCTTTCCACTAGGGTGATTGTAAAGCTATTTTGTAGGATTTTGGAGTGTTAGTAGTACTGTAAATAAGAAGGATAGCATTGTTATGTCTAGAGTAAATTTGTTAAGTTATTTTAGTAAGGTCTAAATCCAATTGTGAGTTTTGTCAATGTTGTGTCCTAGTGATCATGGGCTGACTAATTAATTTTAGAGTGGTACTTACAAAAGAAAGATTAACAATTAGATTGCAACTTAAAATTCAAAAAATTATTAATTAATAATAAAGCAAGTTCTTGAGTGTTGATGTTAGAGGAGGTGGAGAGGTGAGGTTCATCAGGTGAGGAGGAGCTAGGATTAGTGTAAGATGAAGCCTGAGCTAGCGTAGGATTGATGTTAATAGGAACCAGTGTGGCCAGGGGCTAATTTTGAAGGACATCAGAATATGGGCATGAGAGAGGCACTAAAGTGCATTAATTTTGTAATGTGGTCATGATGTATTGGGCCAACGTTGACGTGGGAGGTGTTGGGATTGGGTTTGCTAATTGGTGTGCAGTATAGGTGTATAAATTTTTAATAATATGTACTGGGGTAGGATGAATGGAATGTTCAGTGACATGGGTTGGTATGGGATTAATACGGGGTACATGTTAAACAATGGCTAAGTTGATTTTGGTGGTATTAAGTGGGTGTTCAATAATTTGGACCAATATGGGCTTAGAATTGAGTGAAAGTTTCAGTGGGTTATTTATTAGATATATATTGGTGCGTGGGTTATGTTTTGGTGGGTTATGATTCAGTAGAATGGGTTATTGTTCAAGAGGGATAAGCATTAGTGTAGGGGAGTTGTTTGGTATAGTGTTTGAGGCTATTGTTTTATGAATGGTAGTGGTTTTTGAAGTGTTGTTAATTTGGACTATGGTGGGTATTGTTTCTTACAAAGATGCATGCAGTCCAATATTGTTATTAACTGAGTAAGAAGGATTCAACCACCCTTTCTCAATTTAATGAATCTATACTCAATTTATATTGTAAAAAAAAAAAAGACTTCTAGCTCCCTTGAAGTGGCATTATCTTTAGAAGGAGAGTAAAGAAAACACTATTCATCAAACACTACATGATGGGAAATATACACTTTATTAGGTAAGGGTCATAAACAATGATATCCTTTTTGAGTTGGACTATAACTAATAAACATGCAAGGATACAATTTTTTTCTAATTTTGTTTCCTTGATTACAAAGGTAAGGAAAACACCTGCATCTACAAATTCTTAATATATGATAAGCAGGTTCATGATTAAATAATTTTAAATATAAAGATTTTATATTAAGTGTTGATAATGGTATACAATTAATTAAAAAGGTAGTAATGAGGAAAGCATCGACCCAATATTTAATTAGCAATTAGCCTTAAAAAGAAGAGTAAGCCCTATCTCCATAATATAACGATGCTTTCTTTTGGCAACACCATTTTATTATGTAGTGTGAGGGTTAGAAAATTGGTGATGTATACCTATTATAATGCAAATTACCATAGTTCTTTAGTATAATTATGGTTTATTTTTCTTTAGTTTTTATTTATGTTTGTTTAATTATTGCACTATTATCTTTATTTTTCTTGTTCTTACATTAATTTTATGTTTTGTGGGTACTTTTAAGCATAATCCATACATAGAAGTGCATTTGAATGCTTGGGAATGAAGAATGGTAGAACAAAAGTCAAAGCATATAAGTTATGGAGTGTGTCAACTTGTCAATAATGGATTGACTTATGATAGCAAGCTTTGGTGCCAACTCGTCACACCCATGCCAAGTTGGCACAAACCATACGATGAAGGTAGAACACCCATGGTGAGTTATGATAGAGCCATTTAGTGCTGAGTTCCACCCGAGTTGGAGTAGTGGGCTGACTCATCCCTCACACCTTTTCAATATACCTTTTCACATTTACATTCATTTAAAGGGGCATGAGTTATAGTTCTAAGAAACCTATAAATACATGAATTTAGTTTTGTTTTAAGGCATGAAAAACACTTAGTTTTTAATTACATTTATTAATATCAATTTCTAGTTGTATTATTAAGAAGAAATTAAAGTGTGAAGAAAATACATAGCCAAAAGTTCAAGGAAGACACCAAAGGACCATTCAATATCAAGTAATTTTTAGAAGACTAGTAAGGAGTTCATCAACTCAATTTTTTCCCTTTTCTTTTCTATTTAGTACTTAATGTTTACATATTCTTCCTTGTTATTCTTGATTTTATTCATTATGTATTTTGGCTAAGTCTTTGTTTGTAGAATTACAATGATGAATTAATCTATGAACTACATTTTTATTTTTTATGATTCATGATTGATTTAATTTCAGTTGAGTGTTAGAATGTGTTGTGTATGCTTGCTCACCATATATAACTTGTTAATCAATTATTCACAATGAGAATTAGGACATTTTAGTAGAAATGCAATTGAAATTACTTAAAGGTTATAAGAAATACTTGGAGACAAGAAATTCACATTAAGGATTTAAGACTTAGCATAGAACTTAATAGTTATTGCTTATCTTTGCAATTTCATGAGAGCGTTTGTAGGCTCTAAATGAGAACACCCCTAACTGACAACGAGAGTTGCTTTTAAGGATCATTGGCTATATTCTCCAATCAATACATGCAATTTTGTATGTTTGTTAGCTTTTATAGTTCTTGATTAATTTTGAATTATAGTTCCAACATTCATTGCTTAAAATTTTTCTTACTATATTCAATTTAATTAGAGTAGTTAGTAATTTAGTAACTTTAAGTTAGTTAGAAAAAATTAATACTATTTTAATATCATTTGCCTATCCATCCGACTTCTTGCTTAATGAATACAAAATTTACTCCAAATTCCCTAGTGTTCAACACCCTGCTCACTCTATAGTTAGTCTTGGAGACTAAGGTATTAATTTGACCCACATCAAATTTTAGTGTCATTGCCAAGGAGTTTTTTTAGTAAGAATTTAGGGTAGAGAAAAGTTATTTTAGGCTTTAATCTTGTATTTTCTTTTATAATTTATTAGTAACTTAATTATGATCATTTGATTTTTATTTTTACTCTACAAGACACTTACTAAAAGCACTAGTGATAATACTCTTTACTTTAATTTTGAAATTGAATTGACTTTATGTGATTTCATAGGGAACAAAGACATATAAGAGTGAATTAAAGGGAATTTAATAATATTGCTAAACTGAAAAGAAGAACGTTAGGCGATTTTACTATGCCCGACATCTCAGGTAGTTTTAGTGGGATTGTGGCTCCAACCATTGCTAATAATAACTTTAAAATTAAGTCAAGTATCATCCAAATGGTGCAGACTAATCAATTTGGATGTCTATAATGAGAGGGCCCTTATGCTCATATATTGACTTTCCTTAATGTTTGTGTAACCTTCAAAATAAATGATATGACAAAAGAAGCAATACGGCTCATACTTTTCCTATTTTTGGTAAACGGTAACGCACAACTTTGGCTTACTAGTTTACCTAATGAATCAATCACAACATAGGACCAATTGAAACAAGCATTTCTTCATAAATATTTTCCACCATATAACATAGCCAGGTTTCACAAAGAGATAACAACTTTCAAGCAAAATGGAAGTGAGACAATCTATACAGCTTGGGAGAGGTTCAAGGAACTTCAAAGGCAATGTCCATATCATGGCCTACCAAATTGGATGATCCCTCAAATTTTCTATAATGGGTTGATAGATAAGAATAAGAACATTATTAATGCAGCTTTCGGTGGAAAATTGATGGTTAAAATGACTAAGGAGGCTATTACTTTGCTTGAAGGACTTGAACATTAAGGGTACATAAGTGATGAACCAACAATGCCAAAAGCAAAAGGAGTTTTAGAATTTGACACTATTAATCTATTGAATGCAAAGGTTGATGCTCTAACCAAGTTGGTAATTAAAACTCAAATTAATTATATAGAAAGTGCTAATGTTGTTTATGAGTTTTGTGGAGGATCTCATTGATATTCTCAATGTAATGTGAGTACTAATGAGGACGTGAGTTATGTGCAAGGAGCTTTCAATTAGAGAATTAGGCTTAATTCCAGCACTTATAACCCCCAATGGAGAAACCACCTTGAATTCTCATGGTCTAATCCATCCTCCCAATTAAACCCTCCATTTAACTTAAATACCAAACCATAAAAGCCACTTGGATTTCCCATGAAACAACAAGTCTTCAATCCTACCCATCTTAAACCCAACCTTGAAACTCTTATAGAGCAATTTGTCAACCAACAAATGACCATCAACAAACAAAATGAGGAACAACTTAAGCAATTAAAATCTAAACTTGAATAACTTACTACTCATAACTGCATCCTTGAAATGCAAATTGCCCAACAAGCCTCATCCTCCAGTACTAAAGCTTTGGGGAAGCTTCTTAGCCAACCGGAGTTTGCTCCAAAGGAGACTTGCTAAGCAATTATTTTAAGGAGTGGTAAGGAGGTTGAAAAGGTTGTTAGTAAAAATAAATGAGTGGTAGATGATAATCATGTGGTAGATATCGAAACTAGTAAGGGAAATGAAGATGTGGATATTAGTAAAAAAAGATGATGTTAAAAGTATAAAGAAAGGTAAAAAGGGAGATGTCATGCCACCCAAGGATAATGAACCTAAGGTGGATTTTAAAACACTTTCTTTTCCTTAAAGATTCAAAAAGCGTAGCTTAGATAAACAATTTGGCAAATTCCTTAGTTACCTCAAGGAAATCATCATTACCATACCATTTGTGAATGCCATTAGAGATATGCCAGTATGGGGTAAATTTCTAAAGGACATCATTAAGCATAAAAGCAAGCTTGAAGATTATGGCTAGTTTCTTTTGTTGAAGAATCTAAGGCTATGAATTCCAAATCCCCACCAAAGTTTAAGGATCTTGGTTGCTTTATGGTTCATTGTGTAATTGGAGGTACTCATTTTCATAAAGCTTTATGTGATATTGGTGCTAGTGTTAACCTTATGCCTTACTCTATTTATAAAAGGCTTGATTTGGAGGAACTTAAGCTACAAATATGTGACTTTTCATGGTAGACAAATCTATCACTTATCCACCTTGCATTTTTAAAAATGTCCTAATAAAAGTGGGGAAATTTGTAATATTAGTTGATTTTGTTATAATTGACATAAAAGAAGATTTTGAAATCCCCATATTGTTTGGGAGACTATTTAATTATTGACATAAAAAGGGGGAAAATTACATTAGAAATGGATAATGAGCATATGGAATTTGATGTGTTTAAGATGATGAAACCTTCACCAATGGAAGTGGTAAGTAGAATTGATTATGTTAATATTATAGATGAATGCATCAATGAGATGCTATATGAATGTCTAAGGTAAGACCCTATTAAGCCATACACAATGCAACATACTAATGTGGGACTCTTGGAAGCAACTCCACACCTTACTCCTTATAGGATCTTAAGGTTTGAACCTTTATGGAAGGATGATGATTTGAAGTCTACTTCATCAAATGAAGAAGTAAAGCTAGAGCTCAAGCCTTTACCATCAAATCTAAGATATGCATTTCTTGACTCTAACTTTAAATTTCCTTTTATTGTGAATTCATCTTTTCCTAGTAATAATGTTGATGCTTTATATTATGCGTTGCTAAGTCATAACAATGCTATTGGTTATTCTATAAATGATTTAAAGTGTATCAACCCTAATGTGTATATGCATAGAATCCTCTTAAAGGATAATTTCAAGCCTTATATTGAAGGTTAAAGATGGCTAAATCCAACTCTCAAAGAGGTGGTGAGAAAGGAGGTAACTAAGTTTCTTAATAATGGAATCATATATTCCATTAGTAATAGTAAATGGGTGAGCCTCGTTTAAGTTATTCTAAAGAAAGGAGGCTTAACCGTTGTTAAGAATGAAGCTAATGATTTAATACCCACTATAATTATCATAGGATGGCATATGTGTATTAACTATAGGAAGTTAAACAAAGAAACTAGAAAGGATTGTTTTCCATTGCCTTTTATTGACCAAGTTCTTGAGAGACTAGTAAATTTTTCTTATTTTTGTTACTTAGATGGACTTAATGGATTTTATCAAATTTCCATTCATCCTGAGGACCAAGCTAAAACAACCTTTACATGCCCATATGGTACTTTTGCTTTTAGGTGTATGCCTTTTAGTTTATGCAATGCACTTACAACTTTTCAAAGATGCATATTTTTAATATTTATCGATTTACTTGATGATTGTGTAAAGATTTCTATGGATGAATTTAGTATGTATGGTAATAATTTTTCCTATTATCTAGATAATCTTTCTAAAGTTCTTAATAGGTGTATTGAGCATGGGTTGATCTTGAATTGGTAAAAGTGCCACTTTAAGGTATAAAAAGGAATTGTTCTTAGACACTCGGTATCAAAAAGAGGCATTAAAGTTAATAAGGCAAAGGTAGAAGTAATTGCTAATTTGCCACTACCCTCGAAGTCTGTTAAAGATATAAGAAGCTTTCTTATACATGCAAGTTTTTATTGAAGATTCATTAAAGACATTTCTAAGATAGCAATGCCATTATACAAATTACTTGCTAAAGATATTATTTTTTAGTTTGATGAGGCATGTCTTGATGCATTTGAAGCCATGAAGAGAGATCTTACTTCACCACCTATTTTGCAACCACCTAATTGGGAGCAACCATTTAAAATTATGTGTGATGCAAGTAATTTTACGATAAGGGCAGCTTTGGGTCAAAGGAAAAAAGGCAAACCATACGTGATCTACTATGCTAGTAAACTACTTGATGAGGCTTAAATAAACTATACTACTATAGAGAAGGAGTTGCCTACTATTATTTATGTATTTGACAAGTTTAGAGCATATTTTGTAGCATATAAGGTGATTGTGTATTCTGACCAAGTTGCTTTTAAATATCTTTTACATAAGAAGGATGTAAAACTTAGGCTCCTAATGTGGATTTTAATGCTTCAAAAATTTGATTGGGAAGTGAGAGATAAGATAAGAGGTGAAAATCTTATTGCGGATCATTTACCAAGGCTAGATCAAAAGGGGTTAATAAAATATGATGATGGTATGCTAATTATTAAGACATTTTATGGTGAACATCTACGTAGTTTTGCATTAAAGGAACTTTGATGGTTTACGGATATTGCTAATTATCTTGTGAGTGGTATTCTTCCTTATGGATTGGATTATCGATAAAGGAAAATTTCTTACATGATAGTAAATTTTACTATTGGGAGGAGCCATTGCTTTACAAGAGATATGTAGATGGTTTGATTAGGAGATGCATTCCTCAAGATGAAGTTCAAGATTTTTTGAGACATTATCATTCCTTAGATGTTGGTGGACATTTTAGTGCATCAAAAATGACATCTAAGGTACTATAATATGGTTTTTTGTGGCCTACTTTATTTAAGGATGCTAGAGAATTATGCTTACATGCAATAGGTTTTAATGAATGGGTAATATTTCTAGGAAATATGAGATGCCTTTGAAATGAATCCTTGAAGTTGACCTTTTTTATGTTTGGGTATAGATTTTATGGGTCCATTTCCTAATTCTTTAGCCTACAAGTATATTTTGGTTATAGTTGACTATGTCTTAAAGTGGGTGGAAGCAATACCGACCATTACTAATGATGCCAAGGTTGTTAAGAAGATGCTTAAGAAAATGATTTTTCCAAGGTTTGGTACTCCTAGAGCATTTATTAGTGATGGAGGTTGACACTTTTGCAATCAAATAATAGAGGCCATTTTAAAGAAGTATAGGGGTAACACACAAGGTTGTCACCCAATATCACCCATAAACAAGTGGGCAGGTTGAGGTGAATAATAGAGAGATAAAATGGATTCTTGAGAAAATGATATTTTCTTTAAGAAAAGATTAGGCGTTAAAGTTAGATGACACTTTGTTGGCCTATAGGACAACCTTTAAAACCCTAATTGGCCTTACTCCTTTCTAATTGATATATGGGAGGTCTTACCACTTACCTATTAAATTAGAGCATAAGGCATATTGGGCAACAAGGGATTTGAATTTTGATTTGAAGAAGGCAGGGCAGAAGAGGTTATTTCCACTTAATGAATTGGATGAATTAAGAATGAATGCTTATGAAAACGCATGATTGTATAAAGATCGCACTAAGTTGTGGCATGATAAGCATTTTCCTAGGAAGGAATTTCATGAGGGAGAGCTCATTCTCCTTTATATTTCAAGACTAAATTATTTTCGGTAAAGTTAAAGTCTAAATGGTGTCTAGATGGTTGGGTCCTTTCAAGATTGTCAAAGTTCATCCTTATGGTGCAATAGAATTGCTAATGAAAATGGGGAAATTTTTAAGGTTAACGACCATCATCTCAAACCATATTTGATTGGTGAAGCAATTGATCAAGGGCGGTCAATCTCTCTCTCTACACCTTACTTTAGCCAAGGTCAAGCTATAAACCGTTAAATTTAGCAAGGTAATATTTACACATTTTTATTATATTATTATATTTTTTGTGTTTTATTATATTTGGAAGCATTTTAGCCATATTTTAATATTGCATTTATTTAAATTTAAGTTAATATTTTCTTATATTTATTTTTTATATTTGTACTTTATTTACAAAACACACACATACCACTTTTCTTTAAGATTATTTCATTTATACTCAATTTCTTTTATAAAGTGTGTATATATATATATATATATACTGTGTGCAAAGTATTGTGTCGAGTCATCCTTTGGTGACAACTTGGTACAGAAAGCCTTGGTGCCGAGTCAGCACAATGCCTTCCATAATCCACATTATACATTTTTATCTTAAAAGAACTATATATATATATATATATATTATTCCATGTGTTGTCTTTTGTCCTTTTTGTTGTAACCAACCCCTAAAAACTATAATAAAAATTGAAAAGTCATATTCTTTTCCAAGAAATGTCATGACCTTTCAACATCTCGTTACACCTTAGTCTAATGGCTATTTCTCTACTTACACATATTCCCATTCCTCCACCCCATCTCCCAAATTCCCATATTTTTTTTCTCCTTTTATTTCATTCCTCTTTACATATTCTCTTCTTGTTGCCATATTATTTTCTTCTCTTCACCATCTTCTTCTTTATATTTTTTTCTTTTTCTCATATTTCCCTTAACCTAATCGAATTCCACTATCCATCTCTTTTTTAACTCTTTTTCTTTTTCTTTTCTCTTTATATTTGTTTTTCTTTTCTATACCATACCCATCCTTATCACCATCTCCTTCATTCTTTATACCCTACTCATTTTTCATTTCCTTCTCTTATTACTACTACATTATTTCTTTTAATAAATGGATAAGACAAGGGGCTCTACATCTAAAAGATCTCAAGTTGAAGAAGAGCACTAAGAAGAAGAGGACCTTGCACACACCTATAAAGTCAGGTTTCCCATTCTTTCACATAAGGAGGGTGCTAGATTCACTTAAATTTTAGGAAATCATCAGTTGTAAGTATATTCCTATCTCTTTTCTCAATTATGTTGGCATGCATGATTCCTTTAATCAATTATTGAATACTTGTCGGCTTAAGAAATTTGTGTCTATACATAAATACACATATGTAGAATTAATCACTAAGTTTTATACATCCTTGCATGTTAACTTGAATGATTCCCATATTTTAGAATTCAGATTGCTAGGGAAACTACACCAATTTACATATTCATTCATGTAGAGAGTTTTTGGTTTTAAGAAGGATGATATGTGTGATCCCCCTAAGTCTTTTCAAGTAAATGAATTCTAGATATTTTTTTACTAATTTGCAAATGCCTTTTTCAACCTAAGAAGGGTAACAATACGAACCCTACCTATAAAAGAGATAGAACGCACGCCCAAGGATCATTAAAGATAGGTTGTGTTAATGGACCTAAACCCCTTGCTTATTAAATTAAAGCAAGATACTTAGCTATTAAAAGATGAACAATCACACAATTCTAAGTCTAACCTAGCAATTGTAATGAAAGTTAGATGTGAAACAATTCAAGTAAACTTGTAAAGTTTCAAAAGAACAAAGTTAAGGTAAAACCTTACTTAATTGATCAAAATTGACAAATAATACATCCTAATTCGTCTTAAATATGTCTAGTCCTTATATAGGCATGTAAACAACCTAAGCCTTGAAGGAAAATGTTTTCTTCCTTATTCCTAAAGATACTTATATAGAAAAATCCTTAATTAAGGAGATTTCCTTCAAAATAGGATAACTAATGACAATTCATCTTTGAAAATTCAAAATTGATAACTCATTACAACTCATGACAACTAAGAATTGAAGCATGTCATGTCACATGTCATGTCACATATTGACCATTGACTTTGACTTATTGACTATTTGACTTTGACTTTGACTTGTTGACTTTGATTTGGAATATTCTTGAATCTTCTTACATCTTCTAGAATCTTCCTTATTGATTCTAAAATACAAAAATATACCAAAATTCGTCCATTTTCAGCTAATTAATTTTAGAATTAGAAATTAAGCTAATTAGCTTGAATTATTCATTATTAAGCTCCATGCTTGCATTTAAACCCTTTTAGGGTTCATATTATTCCCTCCCTCTTGAAGATGATTCGCCCTCAAATCATAATCATCTTCTAAAGTTGAGAAACTTGCAAATCCTCCAGGGTCAAACACAAATACATTTATTGAAAACCTGTCCTTTAAAGTAAGAATCCACAGAAGTAGCTTCAATATAGCTTGAACTTGATTGAACATAGAACTCTTTTCCATGAACTTGAAAGGATTGTATTTATGTTGCTTCCTTCTAAACTTGAAATATGAATATCTTAAGCTCTTCTTAGCATAAGCAAAGACTCCATAGATTGCATTGTTGACATAAGGAACTTCAATAACATTAGTAAATGGATCTTTGTATGGCATAAAAGTCTATAAAACAACTTTCAAAACACTAGAAAAAGAAAGATTAAAGTTGTTAGCATAATCATGATGAATAACTAGCTTGTTATCCTCCTCTTTCTTTTGTGAACAAACTTCTTGGTTTGCCTCTTCATGAGTTAATCCTTGCACATCTTCACTAGATTGCTCAAAACTTTGTAAACAATCCTTATTATCTTCAATGACTTCAACAAAATCACTATTCTTAGTTTCACACTCTATTTTGATCTCCTCACACACAACCACTTCTTTTTCACACTTCTCTTTATGAATAATGCTCTCCTCCACTTTATTAGTTTGATCATATAATTAATCCTCATGCTTCTTCTCATGATCACTTAATACCACTTCAACATTAGTACCACTTTGATTATAAACCTTATTAATACAACTCTCTCTATCTAAAGCAAGTGAAATTACATCATTTAAAGACAAAATAAGTTGCAATTGTACTATAAAAATAAGATCTTGTCTAATTTCACTCTTAAGCCCGTTTATGAATCTTGCAATTTTCTACTCTTTAGGTTCTCCTAAATCACTTGCAATTATACAAAACTTAAACTTTTTAGCATAATCGTCAACACTTATTTCATCCCCTTGTTTAAGTCTTTGCAATTTAAGATAGTATTTATCCCTAATATCATGAGGAATAAAATGTCTAGTCATTAACCTTTTCATTAATTCCCAATTCTAATCTCACTATTCCCATTCTCTCTCCATAAAACCATCAATCTTTCCACCATATAGCAACACAACCTAGAAATTTTTGAGAAGCATGTTTGCACTTTTGGAAATCAATTATCATAAGAGAATCATATATCTCTTCTATTTGTTGCACCCATTCCAAGTAAACATAAGGATCATTCCTACTAAGAAAATAAGGCATATCCATAATGACCACACTCAAAGATAATTTAGAAAAGAAATAGAAAAGAAATTCTCACAGAGCACTCCCTTACGTGTTTACACTTGAGGATGTGTATGCTCTCGTGTGTAACTTAATTTTTTTTAATATATGAAGAATTGAGAAGAAGAAAAGAATAGATAATACATGAAATTAAAGAATACGTAACCCAACCTTGAAGTTTGGCTCTGATACCAAATTGATATGAACCCTACTTATAAAAGAGATAAAATGCGCATCCAACTTTGAATATTAGCTTAAAGATCATCAAGGATAGGTTGTGTAGATGGAGCTAAACCCCTTGCTTATTAAATTGAAGCAAGATACTTAGCTATTAAAAAAAGAATAATCACACAATTCTAAGTCTAACTTAGCAATTGTAATGAAAGGTAGATGTGAAACAATTCAAGTAAACTTGTAAAGTTTCAAAAGAACAAAGTTAAGGTTAAACCTAACTTAATTGATCAAAATTGATAAATAATACATCCAAATTCGTCCTACATATGTCTAGTCCTTATATAGGCATGTAAACAACCTAAGCCTTGAAGGAAAAGGTTTTCTTTCTTATTCCTAAATATACTTATATAGAAAAATCCTTAATTAAGGAGATTTCCTTCAAAATAGTACAACTAATGACAACTCATCTTTGAAAAGTGAAAATTGACAACTCATTACAACTCATGACAACTAAGAATTGAAGCATGTCATGTCACATGTCATGTCATATGTTGACCATTGACTTTGACTTATTGACTATTTGACTTTGACTTTGACTTGTTGACTTGATTTGGAATATTCTTGAATCTTCTTACATCTTCTAGAATCTTCCTTATTGATTCTAAAATAGAAAAATATACCAAAATTCATCCATTTTCAGCTAATTAATTTTAGAATTGGAAATTAAGCTAATTAGCTTGAATTCTTCATTATTAAGCTTTATGCTTGCATTTAACCCCTTTAGGGTTCATATTAGGTAAGGCAATGTTTATTAAGGACTTAAAATTCTAGTTGTTACACAAAGTTCGTGCTTGTGTTGTTTTTCACAAGTTTGAATTTAATATAGTCTTTATATAAGAATTATTTTTAATATGGTGCATTCATACTAAGAAGCATGTTAGACATATGGGATTTTTAATCAATTATTAACTTGTGTTGCAAGTAAGGATGCCCCACTCATTCATGGTCATATTTTAACTATTATTGCTAAGTCTTTGAATGTCAATATTGACAGTTTTACTAGTGTTGTTAGTGCTCTTATTTTACTAAGCAAGCACTTTTAAGAGGTGAAGTTGTAAATTCTTCCTTCCATTTGATTTCAGTAATATCTTGATCATGTTAGAGAGGCTTGGAATGTCCACCTCAAGTAGAGGAAATAAAAAAAAGGAGGATGATGTTGACCTTGAGCACTCTCCTGATGATGCACCATATTGTGATGTCCCATTACAAACTTTCCATATATAGGGCGATCCTGGTGGTTCTTTAAGTGGACCTTTACATATTTGGGAGCAAATTTTGGAAACTTAAAAGGAGATGCAAAGCCAATTGAATGTAATGGAGACTTGGAACTAATAACTTGATCATTGACAAAGAAAGATGAAGTATAAGCTCAATCAATTCTTTGCCTATTTTGGATACAACATTGAGTCTCCTCCACCAACTCCATCAAATGATTAGGGGAGTATTTCTTTCCTTTCCTTAATATTATGGTGTCACACTAGGGACAATGTGCATTTTTAAGTGTGGGAGAGGGATTGGTAGTAGTTGTTATTTTATTATATGTCAATTTATGTTTATGGTTTATGCTTTATGTCATCTATGCTTTATTTTGCATTATTTTATCTTCTCCATATTTTGAAATAATTTCCTTTGCACATTTATGTTGATTTTGATTGATATTTCCTTTGGGTTGTTTGTTATTGTAATAATCAGAATATTTTAAATTATTTATATAAATATTGAGGTTTTCAACGATATTAATTATCTTATTCTATGTTGTTATTATTGATATATTAAATTGTATATTTAAATACTAAATTTAAAATTCTATTAAGAACTATTAATATTAGTATTATTTTTTTTACATCATTTTATTTTTATGCACATACATTATTATTTTAATTGTCATAATTTATATTTTTTTTATATATATACATAGCAATATTATTATTGACTATTATTATTTATAGCATTATTTGAATTAGAGTTATTATTTTATTGTAGTTATATGTATATATACATGGGTGATGTATATATAATTATTTGGGACTTGTACTTGGTATACACACACACACACACACACATATTATGGGTAAGTTGTGCCAAATATGTATATGTATGGTGGAGGAAATTCTTGTATTATTATTATCATATTTGTATATAAGTTGTTAATGCCCCATTTCTGTCCAAAAAAACCCTTTCCTTGCTGTCCCATTTTCTTGTCCTTTGTTTGCCATTTTTTTTCCTTTTTTTTCCAACAACATCGTCTTCTCTTCCTCTTCCATTTCTGCCCAATTCCTTCCTCCTGTTCTCTCTCTCTCTTAATGCTTTCCATCTCAGTAGCACCATTAGCCTTCACGTCATCAGCACCATATGTTCTTCTCCTCTTTATTGTGTGTTTCTCATTAGCAACAAGAAACAACAGCATCAGCAGCAGCAAGAACAACATTAACAACAATAGGGACAGCAACATCAACGACAACAACAACTCTTCTGTCATAGATTTATGTTTTAGGTGAGTTTTAGGCTGATTTAGTTGAGTTGTGAGGTTGATTTATGGGTTGTTTGCTTGTTGTTTACTAGTTGACTGTTAGTTGTTTGTTAGTAGATTGTTAGTTATTTATTAGTTATTGTGGTTATTTTAATTTTTAGTTAATATAATTTTTGCTTAATTTATTTCTTAATATTTGGTTGATTTTTGAGTTGATCTATATGTAGTTAGTTGACTTTGAATTATTTTAGTTAATTTTAATTATGGGTATTTTTTAATATTTTAATAATATAAATTGTGTATTTTGTTAATTAATTATTTGGGTTGAATATTTGAGTATTTAGTATTAGTATATTAAGTTAGTAATTTTTTTGTTAATAAAATTATTTTTAATAAATTGATATTATTTTTGAGAAATTATTATGTTTATGTGAACATTGGAATTTTAGGGTAATTATGTAATTTGGTTGAACATATAGTTAAATTATATTTTAAGTGGTTTAAGAATTTTATTGAGTATAAGAATAATCTTTATAAATTAATTACTATTTTTAACTAATTAATTCTAATTTTTGAAAATTATATTCAATATTAAATTATTCATTGTTTTGTGATTTAAAAGAGTTTTTAATTAATATTATAGTATATTTAAACTATGGGGGCAATTAAAGTTTGAATTTGCCTATACTATGTTGAATATTTGGAAAGTTGAGTTTTTATTAATATTATATTATTAATTGAAATTTTATTAAATTATGGTGAAAATAAATGTCTTTAGTGTTTTGATAATTGAATAAATTATATTATGATTTATTATTATTAATTTTTTTAGTTTTTGGTGATTTTATTATATTAATATTTAATATTTGTGTAATTGTATTTTTGTGAACTTTGGTTGGGAAATGTGTAGTTTGGGGTTTCAACCCGAAGTGTTGAGTTACTGTGAAATTTTGAAGTGTGTTTACTTGCAAAATTGACTCTATTTCGATAGAGGGATGTCCGTTTTACAGAAAAAACTGTGTTGAATTTTCAGTAGATTTCTCATAAAACGTGACACCGGACCAATCCTAAATTTGTTATTATGAGTTCGAGTCGAGTCTTCCTTAGAAATTCTAGAAGTTAGGGTTCTTTTTTTTTTATAGTTGTTTTCCTTTTTCGTTCTTTTAGCCGCCCCTCCGGTTGCGTCTACCAGTCGAGGTCGGACACGACGTATTAGAGGAGCGCCTTTATCTTGTAAGTTAATATTTAATTTGAGTGTCGGGTCTTTTAATTTAAATCATATTAAATTCTTATGAATTTAATGTTATGAGATTCTAGTCAGCATTTTTTATATGATATTGCATGATTTAATTTATAGTTGATTTATTTTATTGTTATTTATTGTAATTTTTCCTATTTTATTTATTTGTAATTATTTTAAATAAACCACGGTAGAACGGGCTACCTGATGGGTTTCATCGGGATCATGTGCACACCGATAAAATATGTAATTATTAATTATATTACTAAGACCGATGGTCTAGTGATGCTTTACTCTCGGACACCGCCAATAGTATAATATTTGTTTATTTAATAAATACTGGGGCTAAAGGTCTGGTGATGCTTTGCTCTCGGACACCGCCAGTATAGTTGGATTATATTTAATAAATACTGGGGTCGATGGTTTGGTGATGCTTTGTTCTCGGACACCACCAGTATAGTTGGATTAATAATTATTAAATCACTGGGGCCATGGGTTTGGTGACGCTTTACTCTTGGACACCGCCAGTGATATTGGATTAAGTGATGTGACTGCAGCTGTGTATCCTAGTGATGCTTTGCTCTCGGGATCCGGTAGTCTTAGATATAAGTGAGTTGTATGACTGTTATAAAATTGATAAATTGGGTTGTACCTAATTTTTATGCTAAAATGTTTTAAAAAACATTTAAATATTTCTTTCTTTCTTATGAAAAATGGATTTCTTATATGTATATTAAATTATTTGAAAAAAATTATAAATATATTATATTTCCATAAAAAAATTATTTTAAAGGAGATTTTCAAATCACATTCGTTTCTTTATTAACTTACTCAGTAAGGTCTGACTCCCCTCAACTTTTTTTAGGAGTTTGGGAGTTTCATGTTAGGCTTACTTCTCTTTGCCGTGTAGCTTCGTCACCGATTATTTTATGTAGGTCTACTTAGTCGTTGTATTTATATTTGTGTACCGCAGTAGAGAACTGTGTAACTATATATTTTAAGTTGAATATTATGTACTGAGACATTATTTGTATAACTGATATTTATTTATTTTATGCACTATGATATCATGGTTTAAATTATATTGAGAAAAATTAGTTTGATAATGTGCATTATGATTTAATTATTTATTATAAAGTTTCAAAGTTTAAATATTCTGCGTTTTTCTTTTAAGGCTTACTATAGGTTTCGGTAGCTTTATGCTTTCCCATTCCCTAGTGCCGGTCACGTGCACCTGGGTTCGGGTCATGACAGTTATGTTAGTAATTATCTTCCTATGCTTAATTGGTAGAATTTTAAAGTTTCATCTAGCATAATTTTTAATTTTTCCTTTTTATCTTTTATTATTATTTTCAAAATTTAAGAGAATGTCTAGTCAACTTTCTAATTATGTTTAAAGTTATGATGTAAAGGATTTGAGTTTTTTTTTTTTGAAGGATTGTTGTAGCCTTAGGAAAACTATAGCCATAATGCGATTAACTAGCTTTTCAATAATGGATGAGGACATAAATAAATTTTATAAATAAATAAATACACACACACACACACATATGCTTGTTAATTTGATGCATTTCAAGTAAGTTATACGTAAGTGAGTATGCTCCTCAATTACATTCATTCAGAAAGAATGCAATTTATAAAAACAAACATGTGTATGTGTCTAAAAATTCTATGAGAATTGTTAGTTAATGTGTGTGCTTAATTCTCATCCCTTGGCTACTTTAGTTCTTAAAAATCCTAAGTTTGATGAATGAGCATTATGGTTAGAAAGCTTAGTTAGTACTTTAACTATATATTCTTTTATTTTGTTCTTAGTAGTTTGAGATAAATTGTTAAATTTATTGATTATGCTATGAAATTTGTCATCTCTATCATTGTTAAGCATTGGAATTTTAGTTATTAACTACCTTTTTCTTAAAATTTCTTTCTTAATTGAGATGACTTATTAAGATGACTACATCTATGTAGGAGAAGATAAAATATTTTTATCATTCTCCTAGTTAGGTCTTTATTTCTTGCATGAGGGGAATTAAGGTCTAAGAATGTGGGAGTTTGTTATAATGCAAATTAGCATAGTTCTTTAGTATAATTATGATTTATTTCTCTTTAGTTTTTATTTATGTTTATTTAATTATTGCACTATTGTCTTGATTTTTCTTGTTCTTATTTTAATTTTTTATTTTGTAGGTACTCTTAAGCTTAATCCATACATAGAAGTGCATTTGAATGCTTTTGAATGAAGAATGGTAGGACAAAAGTCAAAGCATAAGAGTCATAGAGTGTGCCAGCTCGTCACTAATGGACTGACTTGTGACAGCAAGCTTTGGGCTGACTTGTCATACCCATATTAAGTCAGCACAAACCATACAATGAAGGCAAAACACTCGTGCTGAGTTATGATAGAGCCATTTGGTGTCGAGTTCCACCTGAGTCAGTACAGTGGTGCCAACTCATCCCTCACACCTCTTCAACACACCTTTTCACATTTACATTCATTTGAAGGGGCACAAATTATAATTCTAAAAAGCCTATAAATACATGAATTTGGTTTTATTTTGATGTATGAAAAACATTTAATTTTTAATTAGATATAGTAATATCAATTTCTAGTTTTATTATCAAGAAGAAATTAAAGTGTGATGAAAAGACATAGCCAAAAGTTCAAAGAAGGCACCAAAAGAGCATTCAATATCAAGTAATTTTTGGAAGAGCAGTGAGGACTTCGCCAATTCAATTCTTTCCCTTTTCTTTTGTATTTAGTACTTAATGTTTACAAATTCTTCCTTGCTATTCTTGATTTTATTCACTATGTATTTTGGCTAAGTTTGTGTTTGGAGAATTATAATGATAAATTAGACTATGATCTATATTTTTATCTTTTATAATTCATGATTGATTTAATTTTAATTGAGTGTTGAAATGTGTTGTGTATGGTTGCTCACCTTTATCAATAAAACAAAAATAATAACCAATTAAAAAATAAAAAAAATAAATAAATTGCAGGACATGACGTCTTTTTTTAATTCAAAAACTATAATTCCAATTGGAAATATAGTTTTTTGACCGGTGAAAGGAGAAGTATAATTTTGATTAGCCAATTGTGGATAAAAGTGGCTACTTTTACCATTTAAATTGAAATTGCATTCATTTGTTGAAGTTTGGCCATGTTGGGCTAACTTCGGCCCAACTTTCCTTTTTTTTTTTAATCTTTTACTTCTTTTTTTAAATAAAATGAAAATTTTATTTTTGTATTATGTTTTTTATAAAATTATTTAAATAAAATAAAATAAAATAAAATTTAAAATAGGTCTTAAAAATAATTTACAATTTAAAACAAAATCAATAAATCAGATCTAATAAATTCAATTTGATAGTCAATTTTCATCATTGGGTCTTCTATTGTAACCAAACTCAAATCATTTAGAAAATTGGGTACCTACAATTGCTCTACTTTGTGGCTATTTGCTTGACAAATTGTGGCAAAGCAAGTATAAAATTTCAAAAGTAAGGAGTTAAAATACTTACTTGTGTGATGCGAAGCTCTTCATTATGAGTAACTGTAGACTCGTGATTAGTACTTTAGTTAATGTGCAACATCAAGCATATTTCATTATATTTCTTATGGAATGTCTAGTGAAGTATATTTTGGTGAATTTAACTATATTCCCCATAGGAAATTTAGTTATATGATTGCCTAATTCAACTATATTCCTTGTAGGACATTTAGTGATTGTGAGTTTTGCTATATTCTCTATGAGACATTTAGTGAAAGTAATGTTATAACTATTATATAGTGTCTAGCTAATCAGGATCATACTATAGGACCTATGAAATGTCTAGCAAAAAGAGTGTACAAATATGTTATAGGTCTTATGAAGTGTCTAGCAAGTTTTGAAAATGGTGTATAGGTCATATGAAGTGTCTAGCAAATTGTGTTTGAAAATGTGCTATAACTACTGTGTAGTGTCAAGCAATAACTAATTTGAAAATGTGGCACCAAGCAAGTTGTGTTATTATATCAAGCAAAATGTGCTATGTGGCATTAGGCAAAATGTACCATGAGGCTATATTAAGCAAAATATATTATATGACTAATATCTGGTGTTTAGCAAAATGTGCTATTAAGAAAAATATATTATAGGACCAAAATATAGTGTTAGATAACATTTGTTATGTGACCAATATATGGTGATAGGTAAAATGTGCAGTGTGACCAATATGTGGTGTTAGGCAAAGTGTGCCACCAAACAAAATGTGCTATATAACCATTATGTTATGCTAGGCAAAATGTGATGTTAAGCAAAATGTGCTATATGACCAATATGTGGTGTTAAGCAAAATGTGCCATCAAGCAAGATATGTTATATAACTAATATATGGTGCTAGGCAAAATGTAATGTTAAGCAAAATGTGCTTTATGACTAACATATGGTGCTAAAAAAAATATTCTATTCAAAGCCAAATGTGCTATATGTTATAACTGCCATGCAATGTTAAGCAAAAAGTGTTATGTAGAGCTATTGTGTTATGTCTCATAAAATGTGTTATAGCTGCTATGTATCTCCTATGAGCATCAAGTGATTGATAATGCTATTGTGAGGAAAATATTGTATAGCCATTTATGGGCTTAAAATGAATGCATGATGCAATCTTAGGAACATACAATATGAGTGCAATTTTGGGATTTGCACAAAAGTGATCTTGATATGCACCAAAGGTTCATGCATTGATAACTGTAAAGATGCCTAAAAGTAAAGCATGCATATGATAGTGATATATAAGAAAACATATGCAATACATTTTGTGTGCAGTCAAACATATGATGATACAATGACGCAGTTTTGACTTTGTTTCACCTTGGTAGTGCTAGTGCTAATTCTATAAGTTAGATGTGTCTTCTTCTAAATTTGTAATTCCTTAATATTCTATAGTTCTACTATCACTGGTCGAAAGTTGAGCGAAGCTCTCCATAGATTTGATGTTTCATCCTCACTTATAGCTATTAAAGGTGAATTCAAGAGCACTTATTGGAGCAAATTCCCATTGATCCATTTGAGGTATGCTTGTTATCAATCTTTCTTTCATTACTCCTTACATTACTAACTACCTTTCACTTTTATATTTGTGGGAGTAGGTTCTCCTCTTACTAAGGTTCTAGGTGATGTTCTTGATGAAGGTATGGAGAAGGATGTTGAGTCTGAGGAGTTTGAGCTTCCTATCTAGCCTTCCGAGGTTGCTCAAGATTAGGCTTCTACGAGTACTATTGTCAGTGACATTTCTCTATTGGATCAATATATAATTTATTGGGCACCTCCCTTTTAGAGTCCTATTGAGCATCTAGTTCATCTTGATAGCACCCTTCCTATCTTCACTCCTTTACACTCTGACTACTTTCCTACACTTCTACAATACTAATTTTTAATGTTAGTAGTAGACTATTTGTACAACCTTGACTTGTCTCAAAGATCTTTGACCATGGAAAACAAGTATTTTACAATAGATGTATGCAACTGTATGCATGCTATATATGATATGCATGATCCTAATAGAACTTTTGTTTAGAGTAAAGTTATGTTAATAGCTCAGAGTGTGAGAATGAGGTGCTTCATCAATAACTTATAGATTTCAGCTTTAGATACTTTAATATTAATACTTCAAGTACTAGAGCTTCCCACACAACCCCTCAGATAGATGATCAGGTTAGCAAGTGGAGTCCATGACCTAACATTAGGGCCACATTTTTCCTCCCAATTTTTGATAAAGATGATGACACTAATATCATTAATTTTCTTAGAGAATAAAGCTTAATTCATGTCTCTTATTATGACTGGATTCATTAATGCTTTGCTTGCATTTTTCTTTTTTCTTTATGTGTGCAACCAAAACCTTTTGTTTATTATTTTTCTTTTTTCTTTTATACTTTTTTATATGCCTTTATTTTTTCCTATGCTGCCCTTTCAGGTTTCAACTTAGTAGGATTGCCTTAACTTTTGCCTAAGCTGCCCTTATAGGTTTTCAATTTAGCAGGCTTACCCTAATTTTTGCCTAAGCTGACCTTATAGGTTTTCAACTTAGCGGGCTAAAATTTTTTGCTTTTTTTATTTTTCTTTTTTTTCATCTTTTTTTATTTTTCTTTTTTTTTAATCTTTTTTTAGATTTGGCTGCAAAAGAAGCTCAATTGGCTCAATGTTATTGTTGATTCTTTGACTTACCAACCCGATCAATTATAATCTTGATAAATTTAAAGATGTAGAGGCAAATCTATTGGTGTTGAAATGAATTTAACCTACCAAGCCATTTGGATTCTCAAGATATAATAGGACACTAGACTTAAAAATAGAACCATAGAGGGATAATATGAAGAGAAATTGTAACTAGAATAATGATCTCATAACTCTGACTTTTTAACTTTCATTATATTCTATCTTTCTAATCAAATACCTTATATAGTATGATAAAAACGAATATGCAATATTTGAACACAAATTTCAAATTCAACTTTATTTATTCATTAGGGCAAAAATGAGGACATTCATTGCATCACATGATAAAACACCTATTATCAGTTTGTCTTTTTGAATTTTCTAACTGAATATTTTTCTCACCTTTATTTTTCTAATTTTTGCTTGAATAACCCTTTATGGGTTTTCTAATAAGCAAATCCCCTTTTTTTTCCTAATTTTTGATTGTCAGCCCTTTGTGGTTTTTTTTGGATAGCAGAAATGTCTTAATTTTGCCACATTAGCTTTTTCAGGTTTTCAAGCTAGCGGAATTTTATTTCTTTATTTTTATTTTTTTATTTTTATCATCATTTTTTCAAAGGTAGTATTTCTTGAGATGATCCAAATTGATGGGCTCTGTGAATTCATCCCTTTTATAG
This sequence comes from Mallotus nudiflorus, assembly GCA_947683625.1. Lineage (NCBI taxonomy): Eukaryota > Viridiplantae > Streptophyta > Magnoliopsida > Malpighiales > Euphorbiaceae > Mallotus > Mallotus nudiflorus. The sequence goes on from CANTUR010000107.1 coordinate 1,907,226, forward strand.
CACCTTCAGTAGAATTTGTCTAACCAAGTAGGGTTTTTTTCCAATTTAGCTTGAACTTTACTTTTGGATCTAACACCATAGCTCTTTGCTTATTTTAAAACTATATATCTAACCTTCATTTTTCCAAGCTTGACTTTCCTGCTGAATGTCCTAATTATCTTTCGTCGATTCTCTTGAGTATGGAATGAAACATCCCTTCTTTTTTAAAGACTTAATTTTCTATAGGTAGCACTATTGCTTCACTTCGATATATAAGTGAAAATGGTATTTCATTTATTAAAGCACACACTATGGTCCAATAGCTTTATAAAGTAAATGGAAGATGCTTAGTTTGATCTTCAGAAGGATTTTCATGACATTCTCATTAGTTTTTTTAATTGCTTTTCTTGTTTACCTGAGGTTAATATAATGGAGACTTGTGATGTCGATGCTATATTTCTGTAATAAAGTTGTTATCTTTGCTTGGAACTGTATATAAGAATTTTCTTTATAACCTTGGGCAACTATTTTTGCCTCCAATTTCCATGCAATATAATTAACTTTATCATTCTTTCTTATTCATTCCAGTTTAAGTCATGGAAACTTTTGCTCAATTGGTCTTACTTTTAGAACAAATTAGAATAAAGTGTTGAGTTTTTATTTTTTTTGGCCCTTTTATGTTTTTATAAGATCAAACAAATACTACCCTTGTTTTTTTCTTTTTCTTTCTCTCAACTTTTCCTCTCTTTAAGAGTTACATCATGTGATACATGAATGTTCTCTGAATTTTCATTTTTGCCTGTACTAAATAAATCTAATTGAATTGAATTTATATCAAACATGCACATGCGATCTATATTAATAATGCACAGTACCATCAGGATGCATATTATACAATTAAAAAAATCAAAATTCATATCATCGATCATTGAAAAAAGAAAAGAGTTCTCAAGAAATTGAAATGTTTTTTAAAAGAAAAATAACAAGAAGATTATTTTCAACTAGATGCTAAGGATGTTAAGTCTAATGATAATTCTCCTTTAGGTGGTAGACATGACAACTAGTTTTACATTCCTCAATGACTTCCTCAATCACCTCTTTCTTAATCTCTCTTAGCAAATAACTAAGATTCTTTCTTTTCTCTTTATTTTTAGGGTTGACATGAGATTCCTCTTTGCTAATTCCTGAGTTAATCACTATTGTCGCTAGGGGTGGTACATTTCTATAGTTAGGGAAAGGATTATTTTTTATTTAAGGGTTTGGATTTGATTTTTCAGGGTATTAGATATTTCTAAAGTCTATAAGTTTTTGGATTTCATGTTTAAGGAAATAATAGTTATTTATGAGATGTCTAATGGTTTGATGGAATTTGTTTTAGCTATTTAGGTCATAGCCTGGGATGTTTGGACTTAATGGTTTTTTATTAGTTAAAGGTTGAAGTTAGCTCTTTTGCATTAGGTGCTCCAAGACCTTTGATGAATGTTGGTCAAAGTTTAAGAATCTCCTTTCTTATTGTATAACATGGATACTTGTAACTCAGTTAATGTTTCCTTATCGAGTGCCCCCGATTTGGTAATTCTTCTTTCTTGCACTTCTTATGTGTTTCTTCTTTAATTCCATTGTACATACAACTTTAATAACATTTGAGGGTTAGCCCTTGCTGTTATCAGTAGGAATGGTAGTAGGTAGAACAATAACAACATGTGGAATAACAATAGTAGTAGGAATAACATCAATAGGTAGAACATCAGTAGTGGGTAGAATATAAGGAGTAATAGGTATCATTTTCACTGCAGGAGGTGGCATTAATCCAGCCAAAGCCTGTTTTAGTTCAACTTGAATCATAGACCTCAGGTCATCCATAGATCAATTTCCTTTTTATTATTCCATGTCTTTAGCTTAAGGTCGACATCATCTCTAGGTAGAATGAATTGATAAGGCTCTTTTCTAAGTTGTGAATGATCTCTTTTGCCATGGAACTTGGAGTTAAAGTGGTTCTCTTTAGCCTGCCACCTTCCTATTTACAAACACAAAAAGACTGGAATGAATTTATAATGGTTGCAAAACAAGGTGTTAGTATGATGCGTGAAATGCATGTGTGTATGATGTACATGCATATCAAGTAGTAAGTAAAAAGTAATAAGTAATAAGTCAAATGTACAACATACATCCTTCCAACTTTATTCCTCCCATACACGAATTCAATGGTGAGTCTCTTTTCCTAAGATTTTTTATTTTAGATTTAATATCAATAGTGGATATTAAGAATCAACACGCATGCCAAATCTCTTGAAGTAGTAAAAATATAGAAATAGCATTTCTAAATGTACAAGTTTAGTCCAATCTTTATTAGTCTAGGGACTCTTAAAGTATAAGCTTAGGCTTTACAAATAGAAATATCTCATGGCAACATTCACAAGCAATTTAGGTAATCATAAGTGAAGTTACTAGGTCACTATATAAGCTTAGTCCGATGGAAAAGTTAAGCTCCTCTTAGCAAGATGCTCTTCGTTAGGACTTAAGTTATAGGAAAAGGTTAGAGGGGTTCGACAAACTTTGCAAACTCAAGAGAAGACTACCCCTTTTAGGACTTAGGTTACAAACTCTAGTCAAATGAGCTTGGTAATCTCTCTTGAATCGAGTTAAGGCTAATAGTGATGGTTAGTCAATCTATAATCCCATAAAGCTAATGGAATCATGGAACTATAAGCAAATGGCATCGACTAATTGAGACATGCAAAATGAATGCAAGAATAAAATAAAAAATTAATAAAATAATTCTAAAGAACACAAGTAGAATCATTATCTCTTATCCCTAGTGGACTTGCCACTATGGATGGCAGAGTTTAGTGTGCATCCAAGATTTTAGCAACCATGACAATATTTGAGCTCAGGGCTTTAGAGAACACATTACTATATCACAAAGACATAGCATGGAGATGAGAAATCGCTACCCAAGGTAATAATTGGGACAACTAATGAGTTATGGTAACTCAATTCTCTAAAAGAAAGTTAGCATTATAACTAGGAGATTCTAGATATGGAATACCAACTTCTCTTAGTTTTATGTTCATTTGGAATTACTTTATTAATTACTAAATTATTCCCTATTTATATGCAATTTCTTATAAACCTTAATTTTGCATACATCTAACTTCAAGGCAACTAGTCATGAAAAAACACATAAACAATGCATCTATAGAGCGCAATGTCCCTAAATTAGTCTAGTCTATATTAATTTTAATTAAAGTTAGCTAAGTCTACACTTTTATTTACAAGTGAAATGGAAAGCTAAAGGTGGACCTATATTTTATATTAAATTAGTGAGTCTAAGTCTATATATTTTAATTCTAAAGAATGGGCTTAAGCCTATTAATTTTAAGAAAGAAAATAAATTAGTGAGCTTAATTCTATTTAATTTTAAATTAAATGAAGTGACCCCAAATCTACAAATTATGGAAAAATTCTTTAATGGACTTTACTAATGTCTAAGTTAATTTTATTAATTAAAGTGGGCCTAAATCTAAATTAATCTAAATAGTCCTAAATTGATTTTAAGATAATTAAAATCTAAATCAAATTTAAAGGGCTATTTCAATAAGTTAAATCTAAACGTCAGCTTGGAGCCCAAAGCAAATAAATAAAAATAAAAGCTCAAATAACAAATAAACACACAAAAAACATACATACAATGATTTCTAACCCTAATTTAATTTACATGCAACCCTCATTAACTAAAAGCCACCATTAATTTTAATTAAGGTTTTTACCAAATTAATCCTAATTTACTAATTAATTTTAAAATGCATAAAATTAAAGATTTCACTATGTTCTCACTATCAGGGCTATTATAATAACTACATAGAAAATAATAATAATAATAATAAAATAACCAAAACTAATTAATACATGCCCACATAAACTAAATAAATAAAAACACATAGAAAACACAACAACAACAACAACAACAACAACAATAATAATAATAATAATAATAATAATAATAATAATAATAATAAACTAAAATCTACATAAAACTAATATATAATTTTAATCAATGACATTTCATGGATCTTTATGGGTTTCCCTTGGTTCAAACACATGTTCATGTAATCCCATCCATCATGAAAAATAAAATAAACAAATAAAATTAGTTAGTGAGTGATTTAAAATAATAAACAAAGAAACTTAATGAAAATTAAAATTAAAATAAAAGAAAGAGGAGATGAAAATGAGTATTGGATGCAGTATGAATTTTCCTTAAAAAGTGTTTACAATTGATGGAAGTCTGTGATTTTTTTGTATTGTCTGTGAGCTTTTAACTTTATTTGACCTAATTAATGGCCAGGAAAGAAAATCAAAAGAATGTCAAAAAAAAATAAGAATAAAGGGACGTAAAGAGGTCACGATTAAAAAAAATCAAAGAAAGTCTAGAGTCCCCTCTTATGTGAAAGAAAAAGAAGTATTTACAAAAATCATTCCTGTAACCCTAAATAGGATAAAAATAATTTATTTTATTATTTATCTAAGAAAACAAACTAAAAAACAATTTATTTTATTATTTATCTAAAAGAACAAACTATTTATCAATAAAATAAAAATAACAACCAATCAAAAAAAATAAAAATAAAAATTAAATAAATTTTGGGACAGGACGTCTTTTTCCGATTAAAAGACTATATTTCTCATCGGTAAAAGGAGACGCACAATTTTAATTGGCCAGTTGTAGCCAAAAGTGGCCGCTTTTACCACTTAAATTGAAATTGCGTTCATTCGCCGAAGTTTTGCCATGTTGGGCCAACTTCAACTGATCTTTTTTTTTTTTTTTTTATCTTTTACTTCTCTTCCCTAAATAACATGAAATTTTTATTTTTGTATTATTTTTTTTTGAAAAAATTATTTTAATAAAATAAAATGAAATTTAAAATAGGTTCTAAAAATAATTTATAATTTAGACCAAAACTAATAAATCAAATATATTAAATCCAATTTTACAATCAATTTTCATCATTAGGTCTTCTGTTATATCTAAACTCATATCATCTAAAAATTGAATGCTTACAAGATTATTAGAAAAATAATTGTTGAACAAATTATAGTCAACAACTTCACGATCTAGATCAATCACTATATGGGACACCATCATGGATAACCTAGTTATTTTAATGATTGAGATAATAATTAATCATCATCTCATTATTATAAATTATTTGCTAAATAATAGCTTTTCTGCTTCCCACTTATCCATTATTAAGTTACTCTCTTCATCATTATATGATAAAACTTGAATATTGGATGGACTTGGAGTACTTTTTTTTTTATGACTAATTCAAAGAGAAATACAAATATTTTGTTTTGGTAAATAGTATGACTTTTTTCGATAACAAAGGATGCTATTTATAAATAATTTTTTTAAAGATTTAGTGTTTAAAATTTAATCTTATGATTCAAATTTGGATAAAAGCTATCCAACGGTTAAGATAAGGATAAGATTAAAAAAAAAGTTAATCCAACGGTTGAAATAAAGATGAAATTCATCATACGGTTTAGATGATGATGAAATCCATCCAACGAATAATATGATGATAAAATTCATCCTACGGTTGAGATAAGGATAAGATAAAAAATTTAATCCAACAGTTGATATGAAGATAAAACCCATCCCATAGTTCATATGAGGATGAAATCCATCCAACGGATAATATGAGGATAAAATCCATTCTATTGTTGAGATAACAATAAGATAAAAAAGTTAATCCAATAGTTGAGATAAAACGGTACTATTACTACAACAACTACTACTACTAAAATGTAAATTTGATCATGTGTGAACTACTATTACTACTCCTACTACTACTACTATTACTACTACTACTAAAATGTAAATTTGATAATGTGTGAATTACTACTACTACTATGATATATAAATTTTAACATAATAGTTATGTTATTTTGCCAATAAATGGTGCAAGAATATTACTTATGCAAGATGCTAATTATAAAAAAAAAGGGCAAATTTGATCATGTGTGAAGTATTATGAAGAATTTTGAAAAGTTTAAAAATCATATTAACACCGCAAGAGAAAAAATCTCGTATGAAAAAAAAAAAGAATTATATCTCCTCAGAATCAAATAATATTGCTCATGAATCTCTTGATTTGTCATCATTTTCTCTTAATTTACATGATTCAAATGTTTGTGGTTCATCATCCGAATGCCCCATAGGTATTTAAAAAGTAAAATTAAAGAGAAAAATGATGAGCAAACTTCAACTGTCATCAATACTCTAAAAGAAGAAAATGAAAAGTCAGGAAGCTTTTGAAGAAAAGTGGTGCAGATAGATTGGATGCACATACATACATACATATATATATATATATATATATAAAACAACAGTGAAAGAATTCAAAGAAGCAAATAAAATTTTGAAGTTGAATAAGCACGTATTATACAAAAGAGATATGTATATCATCAACTACCAATACCATCACCCTTTGCTTCTCATGATTATTTTAATAATATTGATGGATCTAGAATTGGTCTATCAGATTATTTAAATATTTGATATTTATGTAGTTTTTTTAGTAATTATATGATATTTTAAGATTTATGTAATGTATTTGATATTTATGTAATGTTTGATAATGTATTTAATATTTATGTAATGTTATTATATATTATTGTGAGTATATTGTATACATATAATTTTATATTCTTTAATTAAAAAAAATATAGTTATCCCATTAAACAAGGAAACTAAAACATTGTACACTTGAATTTGGTTTCAAATGTTACAAAAGTACGGGTATATGACTTATTTTGTAACTAAAAAAAAAAGTGAATAGCGTTTGATGTTGGTGAACATGGACACAGCAAATTCACCAACATCAAATTGACGTTGGAAATGGTACTACATTGGAGCCATCAAACACCAAAAGTATACGAAAATTTGGACATTTGATGTTCTGCACATATATTGGAGATTGTCTTATAACCACCACATTGCGTCTTAAAAAAATACATATATGTAATTAATGGATTTCGGAAAAACATTTATATTTGAAGCACAAAAAATTTTTCCTGCCCTAGAAATTTTCTCTTATCACTCTTTTAAAGTGTCAACTACTTGTACACTCGCATGCATTTACATTGTAGCAAAATATGCTGATCTTGAGTAATGAGTTCTTTGAGTTATGTATGCATTAAGTAATAATACACCCTAAAACTAACCCATTTAACTTCATTGTTCAAATCGGATAGCAGAACCTTTAAAGAAGGAAGAAAAAAAAAAAAAGTTAGGGTGAAAAATTAAGAGGGAACGATAATATTATTTTAATATATTTTGCTCATAATTTTTTTTCTCCTTGTTCTGATTATTATTGATATTATTATTCGATAATATTTTATTTAATATAATTATTCATTTGTTTTTTTTTCTTTTCTCCATTTTTTATTTTTATTTATTATTTATTATTTAGTTTTTTGTGGTTTTTTTCCTTTCTATTTACTTTTTTCTTAATTTTTTTATTTGTACAATATTTTTTGGTTGTTGTGAGGTTGTTTTGGAATTTTTTTGACTTATATTTGGTTGTTTTAGTGGTTTTTTCTGGCTTTTTTGGTTGTTGTAGGGGTTATTTTTCTTGTTGTTTTGGCAGCATTTTTTTTATTGTTTTTCTGGTTGTTTTAGTGGTTTTTTCTGACTTTTTTGGTTGTTGTAGGGGTTATTTTTCTTGTTGTTTTGGCAGCATTTTTTTTTATTGTTTTTCTGATTGTTTTAGTGGTTATTTTTTTGATTATTTTAATAATTATTTAGCTGGTTTTTTTTGGCTGTTGTTTTTATGGATTTTTTTAACAGTTGTTTTCCTAGTTGCTTTGGTTCTTGGTTGTTTTTCCGGCTGGTTTTTTTTGGCTATTCAACCATTGTTGTTTTTAGTCAAAAAAATTGAAAATGAACCAAGAAAAAAAAAACCAAAAACAACCATAACAAATCACTACAAAAACAAGCTCAAAATATTGAAAATAAACCAGAAATTGAAAAACTAACCGAAAACAACAACAACAAAAGGCAACAAAAATCATAACAAAAAGAAGCTCATAAAAACTAAATATGAATCAATGAAAAAATAACAAAAAAATAACAAAAAACAACCACAAAAATAACCTTAAAAATAACCATAAAAACAAGCACTGCAAAAATAATTAAAATTATTCTTTTACAGAAAAAACAAAAAGTTCATATAAATAATTATTGATAATTTCTATAGGACATAAACTTAGAAAATAAAAAACTCACTCAAGTCCCTAATCACGAAAAAAAAAAAAAAGCTTTTAGCTTTTAATTTAGTACTCCTTTAGCTGCTTTTATTCCCCTTGTATGGGATGGAGAATTGCAGATTTTCTTTTTTACAAACTCATTTGCAAAATATTACCTTTTTTCCTGTTGCTCACAACTTTCAAGTTTTTTTTCTTTTTTTTGTTTTTGGAACCCATTGTTGAATCGTGATTTTTTTCTTGTTTTTCCTACACAATTAAGTTATGGTGGGTGGTTTGGGCTATACCTGTGATCTTATTATCAGGATCAGTCGATTGATTTGCATGACTTGTTGGACTAAGAACTCTGTTTATTAGATTTGGACAACTAACCATTCTATTGATTTAGTATCTCTTCTTTTTTTTTAACATCGATTTAATATCTCTGTTGTAGCAAATTTAGTCGTAGATTATATTATTTTTGTGTTTGGACATTAGCTTGGAGACTGCATTCCACAAGGAGAATTATGCATACTTAGAAAGTTGACTAGTTGAGCTATAAACTTGCTGCAAAGTTTAGAAGCTTAGTGGGCCTTTTCAAGAGGCGCCTGACAAACTATAAACTGATGGTAAATCTTTTCAAAAAAATAATAAATTTTAAGGTACTTTTTCAGCCCAATAGTACATCCAACTCGAACCACAAGGACCCAATAAGCAGGCATATATGGAATTTGGGAGGTAGCATTGGCCTTGACATGGCAACATGCAGAAGCGTAGTCCAAGAGGCCCAAAGCATACTTGAACTATCTTGTCCATTGTCATTACAAAAAGTGAGCACCTACTACATTTGCTGTTTTTTCCCATCCAAAAAGGTGTTGTCGTATAGGCTAATAACTTGTCTCTGGGAATATGAAATGCCAAACAGAAGGAAACTTATTAGTTTACTCTTAAGTCTCGAATATTGGCTAATAATACTTAATACACGCGCATGTACAACAAAATCAGATAAAAATATAATAATAACTTATTTTCTTTTGAATCTCACATAATTTTATTTTTTAATTTATTTAATTTCACGCAATTTTATAAAATTTTCAATAATTATTGAAGATGTTTTGGTGTTATAAATTGACATAAAAATTTAAAAGTATAATAATTATATTTCTCTTTTTTATAGTGCTAAATTTATGATGTTATTCTATATTATACTATGTATAATGATTTGAATAAAATTCGGCAAAACCTATATTGAGACTTTTAAACTTATTAATTTTTTAGTTTTAAACTTCTAAACTTTCATTTTATATATTTAAACTCTCAAATTTCACAGGTTTGAAGTTTTAAAGTTTTCTGTCAATTTTTTAATAAAAATTATTTCCTTTTGATAATTGAAGTTTGTATTTCTAATATTTATACAATTTTTTACCTTATAATATTTATATCATTTTTAAAAAATTTTCACTAGTAAAAAATAAAGTTATTTATTTTAATTTCTAATATTTTAAATTAAAAAAAATAAATTTATATTTATTTTTAAATAATTTTAAATTTTAAAAATAAATAAACTAAGTTAATATTATAATTTTAAAAAATTATAATAAAATTACTATTTTTCAAAATAAAATATTATGATGAAAAAGAACACCATAATAAAAAGAGATTATGATAAAAAAAATTTATAATTCTTAACAATTTAAATTTTATATTTTCAAAATATTTTTTGGTTTTTTTTTCCAAATTTTTTAATTAAATTATTGTGAATAATTTTTTATAATATAACTTTTATAAATAGTTGATACCAATGCATGTATGTGCATCATAAAAAAAACGATAGTAGATTTTTTAACAAACTCAAACTTTTATAACCGTTATCTTAAACTTTATTTTTTATCATGCTTTTTGGGTACATCAAAAAAGTTTATATTATAAAAATTTATTCACAATTATTTAAAAAATTGTGAAAAACAGTAGTATTATTGTAGGTGGTGGGATTTAATGCACGCCCAAGTGTTTGGTGACCACAGCATTATGTGTACTTGAGGTCTACTAGGAAATACAAAATAAGTTCAAGGTCTAGATTGGAGATGAAGTTGTCACTCGGATGAAAGCAGGGACACACTATATAGCAATTGAAATTCGTGAAGGTTCCTGAAGCCATCATCCGAGAATGGGTTCGAAAATTGGGTATGGACTTTTGAAATACCCACCCAACCTTGCTCTTGGCCTTCGTTTGTGTTTTGTATTTTATTACCTTTCATCATCCAATTATCGCCTTATTAACATGCAATAAAGATTTCCTTCAAACCATTTTCACATTTTATAATTAAATCCATGTTTATACATTAGTCCGATTCTATGCTTATAAACCCAACATCTACTACAAATGATAATTCACAAACATCCACAAAAGCAATAATAAGTAAATAAATACACATGCAAAGAAAAGGGGGGGGAGGAGGAGAAATGAGTTACAATCCTTTTTATATGCAAGAGAGAGTATAAAATACTAAAAATAAACCAACAATAAACTAAAGATAAAGTAAAGGAAAGGAAATAAACTAAAAATAAACCACTTAAAAGGAAGAAATTAGATGAATCCTTAAGGAAAAGTAACTAATTGGTAACCATGAGTCACCTTGTCACTTTCCTGCATATAATTAAAACATTAATTTCCCATAATGATAAAAGTTCTACAAAAAAAAAAAAAAACCACAAAGTTAGTTTAAAGAAACACTTAATAAATCCAAATATATAAAAGGAACCACAAATTAATAGATCATCCGATTTAACAAGATAATAACATTAACTATATGGGAGGGACCTAAAAGGACAATAATGGGAACGTAGACAAGAGGAATGAAATCGTGCAAAACGGACCTAAAACCGAAATGAAATACACAGACTTTGTTAAAGTGGCGATCGTCTCATCACTGAGGCATTGCCTTTAGGCATAAAGGCGATACTAGGTCACCTTACTCCAAAGAGGTGTCGCCTCTTTGAAGAGGTGATCGCCTAGCTGATAGTTAGAATAACAACCTTGATGAGCTTTTTGAATCTTCAGTAAAGAGGATCACATGCAAATAACTAAAGCTTGTAACTATATTTAATGTATTAATTGATCATGTTAAGAACATGACGTAAAGTAAGCAATGAACATAAGAAATAAATAAACAATGAGGTAAACAAAAGATTTTGTAAATCTATAACTCTAATATTAAAGAGAAGTAAAGATCATTACTGATATATAAGCTTATGATCCAAAATAGCTAGCCCTTAGAGATTGTTTTGATATAAAGCTTTCACTTGAATGCAAGAAATCACCTTCCTCTATCTTAAAAATGGATGTTCAAGCTTGCTTTCCCTCTCTCTCACCCTAAGAACATTTTCCTTTTTATTCTCAAAGCTTTTTTTTTTTGTTGGCCTTAGTAATGGTTGTTAACCCCTTTTTTTTCTCTCTTTTTCTCTTTTTAATCGCCATGCCTAGGCCATACCCCTACTTTTCCATGCCTATCATTACCTTTTCTAGCTCTTCCCCTTTCTCAAAGACTCTCTTTTCACGCAATAGGCTCAGTTTCAATGGTAGGTGGGCCCACTAATTTGACCACCATTGTCACCTCTGTATTTAATATAGGGGTAAGTTGCTGTTATAGAGGCAGTGGCTCTTTGATGAGGCGTCACCTCTTTGCCTAGTCTTGATTTAGGCCTCTAGGGGCTTGGGTTGGTTTAAAGGTTCAAGGCTTATGTTTACATGGGTTTGGGCTTGGAAAGGGTTTTAGGTTTTTAAGTCCATTTTCAAGAAAGTTTTGGGCTTTTCTTGTATTTAATCTTCAGACATTCTTATCATTAGACTTTATTGTGGGTCAATCAAATCGAGCATCCACAGTTTGCTCCCTATTATGGGCTAATTGAACATGGTGTTTATAGTTTGCCCCATGGTTTTTCAAAAAAACAAATGATAATTTTTTTAAAAATCACATGCACAACAAAAGTAAAGGATGTACCTGACCTTTGAGGTTCACTCGAGAGGTGAATTCTTCAACTTGAAACGTGATAGTGTTCTTTGGGTTTTCCTGGCCCGATCAGCCACTCATTAATATTTGAATTATAAATCCCACTTTCTTTAAACTGAGAAGTCACTCAGTAGTATTTGAAGCATGATTCTCAGGTTTTCTTGGCTCGAGTAGTAATAAAGTAAAAGTATGAAAACATGACCATGATCCTTAGGTTTTCTTGGCCCAATTAGTCACTCATTAATACTTGAAACGTGATCCTTAGGAACTTTATCAAGTCTGATACACCACTAATTCGACACATGATTCTTAAAAGCTTTATCAAGCCCTATACACCACTTATATGAAGTATGATTTTTGAGAACTCGATCAAGCCGGATACATCGCTCATCACAAATGGAAAACTCACGCTGTTATCCTTGGGTATACAAACCTGAGAGGCATTCTCTTTAAAAATTTACACCAACAACATCGGTGTTCTACAAAAATCAAGCAGTTGAATCCCTTAAAAATTCATGTCGTCAGCCTTAATGTTTAACAAAAATTGAGAGGTCAAATCACTTAAAATTTTATGCCATCAACCTCGATGTTCTACAAAAATCAAGAGGTCAAAATTTTCTTTTAACACATTTTGGCTTTTCCATTCTTCATCATTAAGTTGTTTCTTTTAACTTCCTATAACAAACCCCTTTATCTTTTCTTTCAAAAATCTTTTTTTTTATATATACCATTTCTTTTTTTTCGTTTTTCACAAAACCCTTCTTTTTCTCTTTCTTTTCTTTTTCTTTCTTTTTTTTTCTTTTCCTTTTCCCCCCCATGTCTTCTTTTTTCCTCAATAATGGATGTCAATCGAACCCCCAATGCTCCATAATAGGATCTCCATGACTCCCTCGATAAAGCCTTTGTGGACCCCTCAAATTCCATACTAAGGACAACATTCTGCTCATGGCCAACTTAGGCACCCATTTATGTACTTTGGCTTTTGGAGAGGTTAGTATTTGATGTGTTTGTTATTTATGTGTTTTAGAGTTGAATTTTAATAAATTCTAAATAAGGAATAAATTAATTTAAGTAATGTTCAGGTTTAATTAGGAGATTTTTATGAATTAGTATTTAATTAGTATTATTATTATTTATTATATGAATTGGTAAAGTTTTATTTAAGTTTTAATTAGTTTTTGTGATTTATGTCTAGTGGGCCCAAAAATGCAAAGGAATTGACATATTTTTACATGACATGGCATGCACATGCCTTGTAATAGAGCAACAGAAGGGGAAAGCCATGACCAATTCATGTCTAAGCCATGTGTGATCTATGAAGAAGCCATCTGCACTTAATGTCAACAAGAGCAATGTCACTACATGCACATGTTTTATGAGTGAAGGATTCTGACCCATAATGAAGCAAGACTAATGAACTTGCTCGTGTTGGATGCCGTGCTGTATGCTAAGTAAATTTGCAATTTTATCTGAATTAAGCATGGCCATGTCCCAAAGCCATGTCACGAAGGCAGAAGTTTTCTTATTTTGAAAATAAAAAGGAATTGAAAGTCAAAAAGGATTCTTTTCATACCCTAGCACTATATAAGGAATGAACACCTTTTTAGATGGGGGAGGACTCAGAGATTAGAAGGTAGCTAGACAGAAATTACAAAAGATGAAAAGCTTTTTTTTATTCTCTTTCCTTCCTTCATCTTTTTGTTTTCTTGATTTTTGATTATAGGTTTCATCATAGCCATGAGTGGCTAAATTTTCTTTTAGAGTCTTGCTTAGGAGTAGCTATTCCATGACATGATTTGAACATAAGTTTTTATATTTAATTTGAATTTTAGTTAATTCTTTATGTTGCAATATTTATCTTGTTATCATTCTAGGACTATTTGATTGCATATTTATAGATGAATTTGCCAACGAGAGTTAGGGGAATTCATTAGCTTAAGACATATAGAACTTAGATCACTCGACCATGAAAGTAAGTGAGCTCTTCGGGGAACCATGACTATAGGCAAAGGTCTACAGTGATAAACCAATAATTGTTAAGGAATTTAATGAGTTTTGATTAACTTCTTAATCACGAGAGTAGGTTAAACTTTAATCTTAACATGCTTAATTAAACTAGAGAAAGTCTTTAGGTATTTTAGAACAATTACCCTTAACTGAAATCAATGTCTTTTGTTTGTTAATGTGTTCATAATTGGATTGGAATAGTGAAACTAAACCTAGGCTCTGTGTTTACAAATATTTGATTTTACTTTTAATTATATTACTTTTAATTATATTTCTGTTATTTAAATTTTTAAAACTTGTTGAATTATTCAATTTACGAGCTGAGATCATAGGTAAAAATTATTAGTAATCAATATACAATCTCTGAGGGAATGCTTTCTTTCTACTATAACCATAACCGTGCATTTGCAGGTTTAAAACACAATAAGTTTTTGGTGCTGTTACTGAGGACTAGCAATATTGATATTAATTAAATTTTTAATTTTCTTAGAGTAGTATTTGTTTAGTTTTAATTTAACATGCTAATTGATTTTTCAGGTAACTTTGGTTAGTTTATGAACACTTGATCTAAGGGGACGAACGTAGAGAAGATCAAACCTAAAATCGAGAAAAAGTGCAAATAAAACCAAAAGGAAAAGTGTGAAAAAGACAAGCAAAAGGTGCCTGAAGATCAACCACCGCCACCTCCGGGTAGGAATCATGCTCTTCAACTGCATATAATGCCCAATCTAACAGATACCTATAATAGTATTGTCAGGCCAACTATTGATGCCAACACATTTGAGATAAAACCTGTACTAATCTAGATAATCTCATAATTCCAATTTAGAGGTCTCACAAGCAAGGATCCTAATGCTCATCTAGTCCAATTTTTGGAGATATGTGACATACGCTTGATGTGATAAAGCTTAGATTATTCCTTTTCTCTCTATGGGATAAGGCTAAGCTTTGGCTACACTCTTTAGCATCACAGTCAATCACTTTATGGGATATGCTATTATGGACATTCTTAGGCAAATATTTCCCACTAGGCAAGATAACAAAATTCAAGCAAGAGATTACAAGTTTCACCCAACATCATGGTGAATCCTTATATAAAGCATGGGAGCGATTTAAAGATCTTTAACATCAATATCCTCATCATGGAGTTCCATAGTGGCTGCTCATTCAAACCTTCTATCAAGGCTTGACAGAGCCAATGAGGATCACTATTGATGCAACTGCCCAAGGCTCATTCATGAGTAAGATGCCTAAGGATGCCTATAATTTTCTTGAGACCATGGCATCCAACAACTACCAATGGCATAGTGAAAAAAGTGTACCAAAGAAAGTTATAGGAATGCATGAAGTGGATAGTTGGAATCTCCTTAATGTGAAGATTGATTTGCTTACCAAAAAGTTAGAGGCATCCACTAAAGTCTCCAATCCCATGGCTGTCTATTCCTGTGAGAATTGTGGAGGAGGACTTTCAACCGTTGAGTGTTAAGGAGGTTTTTCTTAGGATCTCTCTATTGAGTAGTTAAATGCAATTTATAATTACCAAGGAATAAAGGGAATCCCTACTTGAACACTTATAACCCAGGTTGGCGCAATCATCCTAATTTTTCATGGTCAAATCAAGGGGAGCATCTAACACCAACCAAAGATTTAAGTAGCCACCCCTAAGTTTCCAATATAAGAATACATTTCATCAACAATAAGAAAGCAAACCTAATTTAGAAAGTATGATAGAGAAATTCTTAAAGGACTAGGAAGAGCAAAAGGAAGCTATTAAGAATTTAACTTCTCAAATGAACCAACTTTTTTGCTCAGAATAAGATGTTAGAAAATCAAATTGCATCCCAAGCCTCAAGCTCAAGACAAAGTGGCATGTTGCCTAGTCAATCCGAGCACCCTAGAGAACAAGCAAAGGTAATAATGCTTAGGAGTGGAAAGTAATTGTTTGAGGTTGAGACCAAAAGGCAAGACAAAGGGATTAATCAAGACACTTATATGGAAAACCTAGAAATTAAGATGATTGAAGAAAAGGAGGAAGAGAAAAAGGAGACTCCTCTCATGACTCCACCATTACCTTTTCCTCAAAGGCAATAAAAATCCAAATTGGGGAAGCAGTTTGAAAAGTTCATGAGATCATTCCAATAACTCAAGCTCAACGTACCTCTTTTGGATATCATCACCACCATGCATGCCTACTCTAAGTTTCTTAAAGATATCATGTCATAAAAATGGAAATGGGAAGATCATGAGACCATTCCCATCAATGAGGAGTGTAGTGCTATAATTCAGAATAAGCTTCCATAAAAGCTTAAGGACCTAGGGAGTATCACCATTCCTTGCACCATTAGGAATGAATTTATTGGTAAATCTTTATGTGATTTAGGTCCAAGTGTGAGCATAATGCCTCTGTCTTTCGCAGGCACCTGAATATTGGTGAATCCTAATCGACGACAGTATCATTGCAACTTGTGGATAGGTCCATTATCTATCCCTATGGAATTCTTAAAGATGTACCCATCAAGGATGGAGATTACTATGTGCAATGTAATTTCTTCATTCTTGAGATGGAAGAAGACAATTAAATCCCCATAATTTTGGGATGTCCTTTCCTTACCACTGTTGGTGCAATCATATATGTCAAGAGAGGTAAAATCTTGCTTGAAATTAGAGATGACAAAGTGGAGTTTGACATTTTCAAAATGGTAAAGCGAAACCCAATAATGGGGTCATGTTTTTATGTGGATGCAATAAGGAGTTGTGTGCAGGGAATCTTTGAAAAATAACTCACTTAAGACCCTCTTGAAGCTTGTTTGGTCCATGATGCAATAGAGGATGATGTAGATCAAGAAGTGGTAATGTATAATTATTCTCTCAAAGCTAATCCTAAGCTAAACAAAGTGGAATCAACAAGGTATGACCCTTTACCCTCCAATATTAATTGTGTTAGCACCATGAAGGAAGAGTGTACTTATGGTATAACTTAAAACTCTCCCTTTATCGTTGAAATATGCTTTTCTTAGCCCTAATTCTACTTACCCAGTTATTGTAAATGCTGAATTGAATAATGAACAAGTTTACAAGTTGCTTAGGAGAGTTAAGCCTCATAGAAAAATCATAGGCTAAACTATATATGACCTTAAGGGGATTAGTCCTTCTATTTTGCATGCATAGGATTCATATAGAGGAGGGTTTCAAACCTTCCATTGAGAACCAAAGAACATTAAACCCCAATATGAAGGAGGTTATAAAGAAGGAAATAATGAAGTTGTTAGATACATGGAGTATTTATCCTATTTTAGATAGTAATTGGGTTAGCCCTATTCATGTTGTCCCTAAGAAAAGGGGTATGACTATGGTGAAGAATGAAAATAATGAATTAATTCCTACTCACAAGTTGGCGCATGTGCATCGACTATAGGATATTGAATAAAGCCACTCAAAAAGATCACATTCCCTTACCCTTCCTTGACTAACTTTTAGAAAGAGTTTCATTCTTCTGCTATTTAGATAGTTATTCAAGTTTCTTCCAGATTCCCATCCATCCTGATGATTAGGAGAAAACCACATTCACATGTCCTTATGGAACATATGCATATAGGAGAATGCCTTTTGGGTTGTGTAATGCACCTGCTGTTTTTTAAAGATGCATGATGTATATATTCTCTAATTTTGTTGAGGACATAATGGAGGTTTTTATGGATGATTTTTTTGTGTATGGTTCATCATTTGATGCATGTTTGGATAACCTTTCTGAAGTATTGTAGTGCTATAAGGAGACTAATTTAGTGCTAAATTGGGAGAAATGTCATTTTATGATGACCAAAGGAGTGGTGCTTGGACATATCATGTCTGAGAATGGAATTAAAGTTGATAAAGCCAAGATTGAAGTGATCGAAAGACTTCCTCCTCCAACCTCTATCAAAGGAATAAGAATTTTCCTTGGCCATGCTGGGTTTTATTGTCGATTTATTAAGGATTTTTTCAAAATTGCAAAACCTTTGACTAATTTGCTTGCTAAAGATGTCCCTTTCTTACTTTATGATGTTTGCCTTGATGCTTTTTATAGGTTGAAGGGGGCTTTGACCATACCACTTGTGTTGCAACCTCTAGATTGGCATCTTCCATTCAAAATTATGTGTGATGCGAGTGACTATGTTGTTGGGGCTGTGTTGGGACAAAGAAAAGAAAAACAAGCCCATGCCATCTACTACATCAGTCATACTCTTGATGAAGCTCAAATCAACTATGCAATAATTGAAAAGGAACTCTTAACGATGTTGCATGCAATGTAAAAATTTTGTTCTTATTTGGTTGGAAGCAAGGTGATTGTTTACATTGATCATGCAGCCCTCAAATGCCTTATAACAAAGAAGGATGCCAAGCCAAGACTCATTCATTAGATCCTTTTATTACAAGAATTTGATTTAGAGATACGAGATCATAAAGGGATAGAAAATTCAATAGCAGATCACCTATCTTGCCTTGAACACACTCTAAATTCAGATCCCCTCCCTATTTTTAATGAACTTCTAGGCTAACAAATCATGAAAATTCAAAATAGTAATCTTTGGTATGCTGATTTTATTAATTACTTAGCATCAAACTATTAGCAAAGGAAGAAATTCTTTTGGGATTTTAAGCACTATTTTTGGGATGAGCCTTACCTTTATAAAAGGTATGGAGATGGGATAATAAGGTGGTGCATTCCAGTTAAAGAAGTATTAGATGTTCTTACTCATTATCATATTAGATGTTCTTACTCATTATCATTCTCTTGAATATGGGGGACATGCAAGTTCAACTGAGACAGCTGCTAAGGTGCTCCAAAGTGGTTTCTTCTGGTCTTCTCTTTTTAGAGATGCAAGAGAGTTCATGCTTAAGTGTGATCTTTGTCAAAGAATAGGGAATATAGGCTATTGTAATGAAATGCCACTCACAAACATCATGGAGATTGAGCTTTTTCCCAAGTTTCTTTGAAAACAAATACATTTTGGTTGGAGTTGATTATGTGTCTAAGTGGGTTAAAGTAATTGCCTCACCAACCAATGATGCCAAAGTGGTCACCAAGTTCCTTCATAGAAATATCTTTACTCATTTTGGGACTACACGGGCTATCGTTAGTGATGGTGATTATCATTTTTGCAATCACCAATTTGAGAATCTTTGGTAAAATATAGAGTACAATACAAAGTGGCCACACCCTACCATCCCTAAACTAGTGGACAAGTGGAAATCTTAAACAGAGAACTGAAGACTATACTGGAGAAGATAGTGAATGCATCGAGAAAGGATTGGTCCATTTGGTTAGATTATATGCTATGGGCATACCAAATTGCTTTCAAAACTCTAATTAGGACTTCACCATTTCTGCTGGTTTTTAGGAAATCATGTCATCTCCTAGTTGAGCTAGAACATAAAGCATTCTGGGCTACAAGGTTTCTAAATTTTGATTTAGCAAAATTTGGTGCAAAAAGGCTCCTTCAGTTGAACGTACTTAAAGAGTTTTGTATTGATGCCTATGAGAATGCTAAATATATAAGGAAAGAACCAAGAGGTGGCATGTATAGTTACACAAGGAATTGCCCTATTTCAATTAGGGGGCAAATGATTCTCTTTCTCTTTAAATGAATTCACTATGCACTGTGGTTTCTATGATGATGTGTATGTCACTAGTGGTGCACTTGACAATGCACACTATCTCCTTGAACCCATAAACTATCATCAATTTTGGAGAGAGATTATACACAAAGGTGCCGTCCAACAAACCTATAACCCTAGGGTTAGCAAGAGCACTAATATAGCCCGACCTAAATTGTGATACTTGCAGTGCCTTATAGCTGGCACTATTTATAGACATAGGGAGAGTACTAGGTGTGTCATACTTAAAGATTTGTTTTATCTCCATTATTTTATTCAGGGTATAGTGCCTTATTTAGGATATGGTTTTTCCTTCTATATAGATGGTATGTCGAGAAAAACTAAGGGAGCTTTATGTGGGGGATCATATATCACTAGGCTTGTTAGGAATTTACAGGTTTTCGACTCCCTCACCAACCTTACCTTGCTTTGCACTATATTGCCTTTTAATAGCATTCTTATGAAAAAGATTAAAGTGGTCATAATTAAGGATGGTTATAGACGGCAAGGTTTAGCGCTCACCTAAGATCTTAGTAACCATGACACTGTTTGAGCTCAGGGCTCTAGAGAACACACTAACTACTATTACAAAGATATGGCATGGAGATGAGGAGTCGCCACCTAGGGTAATAACTAGGAAAAATTGAAAAATGGTGGTACTCGATTCCTTAAAAGAAAGCCAGCACCACAACCAGGAGATTTTGGATACAGAATACTAACTTTTTTTAGTCTCGTGTTCTTTTAGAGTTACTTTATGAATTACTATTTTATCCTCTATTTACATGCAATTTCATATAAACCCTTAAAAAAATAATCAACTCCAGGCAAACTAGTCATGAAATATACAAGTAAACAATGCATTCATTATAATCCTTGGGTTAGTCTAATCTACATTGATTTTAATTAAATGAGCTAAATCTACATATTTTAATTAACAAGTGAGACTAAAGATTAATGGACCTAATTCTTATTCAATTTTAATTAAATGAACCTAAGTCTATTTATTTTAACTCTAAAAATGGGCCTAAATCTACAAATTATGAGATATTTAAATTAGTGAGCCTAGTTATACATGTTTTAATTCTAAAATGATCTTAGGTCTACAAATTATGAGAAAGCTTAAATTAAATGGGCTAAGTCTAACTTAATTAAATTAAGTGAGCCTATGTGTAAATTAACTAAATGGGCCTAATTAACTATACCCTAAATCTAATTAATTATGGGCCTAAAGATGCATTTTAATTAATTAAACCTAAAAAACCTAAATTTAAATGGGTTAAAGCCTAATGTGGGCCTAGGGCCCAAAACACACAAACATAAGCAAACAAGCCCAAAAACAAAAGAATATCGAAATAAACAAATAAAAGATCAAACTATTAATTTAACTCTATTCTAAAACCCTAATTTAATTAAGGTGATCATAAACAAATAAAATAAAACAATTAACATGCAACCCTAATTCTATCCACTTAAATCTAATTCAATTTTAATTAAACAACCTAATGATTTCTATAGCCATTAATTTTAATTAATTAATAAATGAAAACCCTAATTTTACTAATCAATTACTTAAAATAAAACACACAAGCACATACCAAATTTCATTATTCCTACAATTAAGGTTATTACAACGAACTATTAAAAATAATAAAAATGAAAATTAATACAACCCAAAAATAAATAAAAATAAAATAATGGTAACAAAATAAATAAAAACCCTAGAGAGATTGTTTAACTATAAGGTTCCATCTAAGGCATTCCATGGACTTTTATGGATTTTATTCTTTGAGCAAACTCATTAAGTGATCCCCTCCATAATCACCAACACAAAAATAAAAAATCAATGGTTAGTGAATAAACAAAATAAAAATAAAAATTTAAGTAAAACTAGAATTCAATAGGAACAAAAATAATAAAGTAAAAAATAGAGAAGGAGAAGATGATTATGGATGCACTGTGGTTGGCTTCTTAGACTAGTAAAATCACTATTTTTTATTAAAATAGATCTTCAAAAACTTGTTATTCTTTTCCTAAAAAAGGCCTCTTACTCTTTGCTTCTAAGACGAAATAACCAAGAAGATTTTTTAAGTGCAGAAAAAAAGTTTCAAATAAAAAGAGAGAGGTTTTGAGAATTGAGTCCCCTTCTCCAAGAGCCTAAGCTCTCCTTTTATAGGGAGAAAAAACAAAATCCCTAAGTTCTACGTACTAAGAGTTCCAATTTTAAAAGGACTTTATTTTATGAAGAGTTCCAATTTTAGAAGGAATTTATTTCCTAAAGAGGTACATAAATCCCAAAATAAATTTAAGAAAATTTTTAAACTAATCAAAACTCAAGAATATGTTTTTATTTTTTGTCAAAAAAAATACAAAAATAGACGAAAAGCACGTAATTTTGATTAGAATTGCGTAATTTCAATCGGAATTCTATAATTTTGATTTTTTAACTTTTAATTATAAAAAGATCCCTAAAAGAAATTAAAATTTCCAATTAGGTCTGAAAAGGTATTATAATGAAGTCCTTAAAAAACCAATGAAACTCTTTTTGAAAACATATTTGAAAATTTGAGATTTCAAACTTCTAGTGTTAAAGACCTACTTATAACATTTTCATCATTGGAGTCCTTTGTCACATCTATATTTTATTATCCCAAAATTGTGTGTTTACAGTTGCCCTCTTTTATCGCTGTTTACCTGACAAATTGCAGCAAAGTAAATACACACACAATTTCTTTTGAACAAAGTTTGGGTACTTACCTATGCTCATTGAGGTTTATGGTTGGAAGCGATCTTTGATTCATAATAAATGCTTGTGTTGCTGTACAACACCAGGCATAAACTTAAAATATTTGAGGAAACACTATACTCGAACGTATAATGTTGGTTTGGATGGATACATCACACCTGATCATATGATGTTGACTATACTCGGTCATATAGTTTGGATTGGAAGGATTCATTATACTTGGTTGTATAATGGTGACTACACTCGATTGTGTAGCCTAAATGGAAGGATACATTGTACTCGGTCAAACAATGTTAACTACACTCGGTTGTATAGTCTAAATGGAAATAGGTACATTGTAATCAGTTATACAATGTCGACTATACTTGGTTGTATAGTCTGATTGAAAGGATACATTATACTCGGTCGTATGATGTCAATTACACTTGAACATATAGTTTGAATCAAAATAGGTACATTGTACTCAGTCGTACAATGTTGACTATACTCAGTTGTATAGTCTGATTGAAAGGATATATTGCATTTGGTCGTACAATGTCAACTATACTCAGTCGTATAGTCTGAATTGAATTGATACATTGTATTCAGTCATATAATGTCAACTATATTCAGTCATATAGTCTGATATATTGCACTTGGTCGTACAATGTCGACTACACTCGGTCATATAGTCTAGGTAGGAATACACTACACTTAGTCATGTAGCATTGATCTCTTTTATGCTTTGCCTTTTGTTCATTCTTCATTTCCCTTATCCCTTTCATTGCTTACCAATTATGCTGTAATCCATAATTGCTTGTGATTAGCTGTAACCCTTTCATTGCTCATTGATGATGCTGCAATCCATAACTGCTCACAATTAGCTGCAACCCTTTCGTTGCTCACTAATGATGCTGTAGTCCATAATTGCTTAGGATTAGCTACAACCCTTTCATTGCTCATTGATGATGTTACAATCCATAATTTCTTACAATTAGCTACAACCCTTTCATTGTTCATTGATGATGCTACAATCCATAATTGTTCATGATTAGTTGCATCCCTTTCGTTGCTCATTAATGATGCTACATTCTATAACTATTCGCTAATTTTAATTAACTGCAACCACCCTCTCATTGCTCGTCTTTGATGTTAAAATCCATAATTGCTTGCAAATTGACTGCAATCCTTTTATTGCTCACCTTTGATGCTATAATCCATAACTGCTAGCAAACTGACTGTAATCCTTTCATTGCTCGCCTTTAATAATGCTACAGTCCATAACTACTTGTGATTAGCTGCAACCCTTTCGTTGCTCACTGATGATGTTTTGCTGACTAACTTTGAATTTTGCTGTATTGACTGATTAGAATTTCTATGTTGACTGATTTTAATTTTATTGTGTTAATCATCTCTACAATTTAGGTGCACTTTCTTATGGATTTGCAATTCCTATAGACTTGTGGAAGTTAGTTTCAATCATGATAAATGTAGAAAAGTACCTTATAATATTAAAAATTTATGAGAAAATTCATCACTTTTTAACAAGATAGCGTGCACTCAGTGAATCTCATTGTAAGCACCCAATTTCAGAATGCAATTATGCATGCTTAAGATGAAAGCCCTTATGATGAACATTAATCGATAATTGATCTCTAGTGTCAAGTTTCATGATTTAAAGGACTAAATGTAGCCTTTTTAGGATTTAATTACAAGAGTTAAAATGTTTTAAGTCTAAATTGTAGAAAAGTGAATTTTGGGGATTTTAATGAAATTTTGATAAATACAAGCATAATGCCAATTGGCATTGCACAATTCCAATTGGAATTATGCAATTCCAATTGGCATTATATAATTCCAATTGACATTACACAATGCCAATCGACATTACACAATGCCAATCGACATTACACAATGTTGACCCGTATTTTCCTTCGCTATTTCAATATTTTTTTCATAAAAATCTAATTTTGGGTGTGTTGTGAAATTTCTATTGGTTCTACACAAACACCTATAAATCTTTAATTTTTTCCCACCTTTATCACTTTCTTTATCTCGGGGTTTTGATTTTTGAAAATAGAGAGCAATTGTTCTTTAGCTCCTAGGATCGCACAACCTCTTTGTGTGATCATGGGGGCTGGAAGTTATTTTTTTGCTTTGAAAAGCCTAGAGAAGAAAAATTTTGAAGGTTTTGACTGTGTAAAAAACAAACCCTAGAAAAATCAAAGACTTTGCAAAAAAAAAAAAACCACAGAACATAAAACCTGGTTTTTCTTCCTTACATTTTCAAAAAGAATGAAGAGTATGTATTATGTTTTTACATGATTCAGTCCCAAGATCCAAAACACACATTGAGTCAATTCCATATACGGTGAAAATCCATTTTAAAGGGCCATCTAATATCATTTGCATAACATTCTTTTTTATTCTTCTCTTTCTTTTGTGATTTTTTTCATTATTTTTTTGGCAATTTAATTTCACTAATGTAATTTGTTTATTTCTATGTTTTCTTTTTGAGATTTGATGGGGGTTGAGGAGGATACTACCTGATATCCAAAAATTGAACGGAAGATCCATGGAATGCCATGGTTTTAAACTGTGATTAGATCTTGTGATCATTATTTTCTATGTTTTTCTGTGTTAATTCATTTGGGTTTGTATTTAATTTTAATTTCTAGTACATAGAACATTGTAATAGCCCTAATAGTGGGAATAGTAAAATTTTACTTTTATGCATTTAAAATGGATTAGTAATCAGGATCACTAGGTAAAACTTTAAAATCAATGATGGCAGTAGTAAATTAGGGTTTGCATGGAATTGAATTAGGGTTTTAGGAAATCATCTGTGGATGTATGTTTGATTTGCTTTGGCATGTTATTATTTGATTAGTTGTGTTTTTGGGTTTTTATCCTTTAGGGCCCTAAGCCCACAGTAAGTCTAATCCACTCAAATTAATAGCCTTAAAATTGGTCTAAAGTTTAATTTAATTCAAAATCAATTTAGGCCCATTTAGGTTAAATAGACTTAGGACCACCTTTTTAATTAATAAAATCAACCTAGATTTAGATAAGCCCATTTAATTTCATTTCCTTTTAAAATAAATAGACTTAGGCCCACTTGCCATTTTAAATAAAACAAATAGACTTAGGTCCACTTATAAAATCCAATTTCTTTAAAAACTTATAGATTTAGGCCCATTTGTAGTTAATTGAAACAAGTAGACTTAAGCTCACTAATTAAAATGTAGGCCCACCTTTAGTCCATTTCATTTGTAAATAAAAGCATAAATCTAGCTAAATTTCATTAAAATTAACCTAGTTTAGACTTAGGGATGATGCGCTTAAATGCATTTTTTGTGTGATTTTATTGACTAGATGCCTTAGGGTTAGATGGATGTTCAAATGGGATTTAATAAAATTGCATGTAATTAGAGAGTGAAGTAATGATTTATAAAGTAATTCTAAATGAACATGAGAGTAAGTGAAGTTAGTATTCCGTTCCTAGAATCTCCTGGTTGTGGTGTTCACTTTCATTTAGAGAATCGAATACCACCAATTGAATTGTCCCAGTTATTACCCTGGGTGGTGACTCTTCATCTCCACACTATGACTTTATGGCAGTAGTGTGTTCCTTAAGGCCCTAAGCCTAAACAGTGTCGCGGTTGCTAAAATTTTGGGCGCGCACTAATCCCTGCCATCTACAATGGTGACTCTACTGTGGGTAAAAGATACAAATTCTACTTGTGTTCTTTAGAATTATTTTATTGATTATTATTTCATTCTTGCATTCATTCTGCATGTCCCTATAAATCGATGGCATTGGTTTATGATTCCATGATTCCACTAGCTTCATGGAGTTGTAAATTGGTGAGCCATCATTATTAGCCTTAACTTAGTTTAAGAGAGGTTACCGGGCTCATCTGACCAGATTCTATAACCCAAGTCCTTAAAGGGGGTAATCTTCTCTTAAGTTGGTAAAGGATGCCGGGCCCCTCTGACCTTGGCCTATAACTCAACATCCATAATGGAGGGCATTTTGCTAAGGGAACCCTAACTTTTCACCGAACCTTAACCACATATAACGACTTAGTTACTTTCCTTAGGATTTTTTTACCCAAAATTGTTTTCTTTTTGAATTTCCATGAGTTATTTCTATTTATTAAAGCCCAAGCCCATAACTTTGAAGCCCATTTGGGATAATAAGGGTTAGGCTAGACCTTTTTACCTAGAAATGTTGTTTTTATGCTTTACTATTTTAAGAGAGATTTGACATGCGCATTGGTCCTTGATATCCCCCATTGATGTTAAGACCAGGATAAAAAAATCTTGGGAAAAGAGACTCGCCATTGAACATGTGTGCAGGAGCAATAAGGTTGGAAGGAAGTATGTTGTACACTTGATTGATACTTGCTACTTGTTGCTTATTGCATAGCACGTGCATCATGCATACATGCACTTCATCCTTCATACTAGCACCTTATTTTGTAGCCATTATAGATTCACCGATGTCTTCTTGTATTTGGGGATGAAAAGGTGGTAGACTATGAATAACAAGTCAGAGTTCTAAAACCTTAGCAAAGGAAATCCTGAACAGACTGGATAGACTAAAAGGAAGCCTTATCAACCCACTTTACTTGGAAGCTAAACCAACTTCACTTGAATTTGAACAAATGGAACAACAGTAAGGGAACTGGACCTTAGAAGACATCAAGAGAGCTCTACTGGATGACATGAGGGCTATGATGAAGGATGAGCTAAGATAAGCACTATCTGGACTGATGCAACCCGTTGTTGTCATACTACCACCTACAATTGAACAACCACCTGCTATTGTTGTTGTCCCACCGACTATGGATGCTCCACCTATTACCAATAATGCTAGGGGGCAACCTATTGCTAGAAACCTACTTGCTATCGAGGTGCAGCCTGAGGATGTTGAGAACTACATAATAGAAAAGGCAAAGAAAGAATCACTTAAATTGGTACAAGACCATGAGTCCAAGCATATACGAGCATTGACCCAGAAGATGTCCAAGATGGAAGAGTTAATTAGGGGACAAGGCATAGGGTATTCATTTGACTTCAATGACATGCTGCAGATGGGAGATGATAGGTTGCTTGACAAGTTCAAGATGCTATAGCTATAAAAATTTGATGGGAGAGGAGATCCAAGGATTAATCTTAGCCAGTATATAACAACCATGAGCACTACTAAAGCACCATTAGAAGTGATCACTAGGTTATTTGTACTATCTTTAAAGGGAATGGTTGTAAACTGGTATCACGGGCTGGAAAAATATATGAGAACTAACTAGAAAGAATTATGTACTGCCTTTTTGAAATAGTATGACTATAACACTAGATTGGAAGTGTCCATCAGAGATCTAGAACTAAAAAAGCAAAAACCCAATGAATCTTTCTCTAATTTCCTTACCAGATTCATGAAAAAAGTAAGGCTGATGAAGAATAAACTGGTCGAGAAGGATCAGGTTAGGATGATAGTTTGGAATGTGTCACCTAATCTGGTCGAGAGGTTACAAATGATGAACCCCAAAAATTTTATAGACCTGTATGGTGATAGTCTATAAGCATAAAAGATTGATAATGATAAGAAAAGAAGCTCTAAAGGCACTAGAACTCGAAACTTCCCAACCCGAGGAATGCAATAGGGGAGTACTAGCTGAGCTGTAGAGGTGCATATAGTTCAGCAACCTTGGAGATTCTCCAACTTTAACCAACCACTCTCCAAAGTCTTAGAATGATTGATCCAGAAAGGCTTACTCCACCCCTTAACCTTCTCTAAACCACCTAACCCGAATGTCCAAGGCTACGACCCCAATAGCTACTGCAAGTTTCATAAAGTAGTTGGCCACTCCATAGACACCTGTATTCACCTCAAACATGAGAGCCAAAACTTAATAGACTCTAGAAAAATAACAGAAATTGAAAAATCCAACTCCAACCCAAATACTAGAAACAATCCTTTCCCAGACTATCAAAAAGTCCTACCATTGGCCACCATGATGATCAACTCGAGAGTTAATGAAGAAGAAGTGCTAAACTCCTTTGAAAGCCTAAACCCTACAACCAATGGAGAATCTCTTAATACCTCTAAAGGAGTAAAGGATTTATTGGGACAACCATAAGGTAAATTTGATTACAAAGTGTTTTATTCTAAACCACCCTCTATTGATATTCCTATTGAATTAATTAAGCCCTCAGGTTGGGGTGATGAATTTGATGATGAGCCAATGAAGGAAGAGAAAGAACCTTAAAGTCCTAAACAACCATATAGAGGAGATTTATTAGGAAACCTTCAGGAAAGTTTGATTATAGAGTATTTTACTCTAAGTCTGCTTCAACTGATATATTAATCGAAGGGATTGTGTCTATAGGATGGGATGACAAGTTTGGAGATGATAAAACACCTTGAGCTCCTGAATAGTCTTGAGAGGGAGTTGAAGATCTATTGAATCAGCACTTGGACAAGCTCAATATGGAAAAATTGAAGGAGAAAGAAACATGCATAATGGAAGTATGGAAAGATGGGAAAAGAGATCGAATCATTGGAGTTGTTGACATCTGGTATGACTCTGATGAAGAAAACCCGAGTGGTTTTGATGTGTGGAGTGATGATCCTAAGGTTAATCATGTCACTAGGAGTGGAAAGAATTACAAAGCTGCTGAAAAGAAAACTAAGAAAGTCACAGAAAGAGAAGAAATGGAAGATACAAAAGTAGAGGAAAAATAGAAAGAATACCTGATTCTGAAACAACTAAAAAAGGCTAAGGAAAATGTCAGCATTTGAGAATTACTAATGCATTCAAGCAGCCATAGAAGAGCTCTTGTCAAAGCTCTATCAAACATGAACATTGAAATAGTAGCCACACTTGAGGCTATGGTGGCAAAGGTGATAGAAAAGAAACACTGGCTGATAACATTCTTAAATGATTACCTGCCTTTGGAAGGAATAAACCATAATAAGGCACTGTTTATTCTAGTTGAGGTGAGGGGAAATAGAACTAATTTTGCTATGGTTGATAATGGATCTACTATTAACGTGTGTCCCTTGAAAATCTTGCCTAATTTAAGTTTAAAGGCTAATGACCTAACAGATTCACACCTCATAATTAGAACCTATGATGATAGCACCAAGAATATGGAGGGGACATTCCAAGCTCTGGTGAAAATAGGACCCGTAGAGTCTATAGTTGAATTCACTATACTAGATATACCCATCACTTATGCCTTGTTATTGGAAAGGCCATGGTTCTATGCTTTGGGAGGGGTGCCCTTAACTGTGCATCAAAAGATAAAATTCCTTTGTGAAGGAGAGGTTGTGACTATAGAAGTTAGGACTAATGTTGTTGTGGTAGCCATATTGGACAAACAAAAGCAAATGTGTGCACCCCATAGTTTCTAGATTGTTGGGATATTTGACAGAATTGAAATGGATATGAGAATAGCAAAAATGATGAAGAGTATAAATTAATGACCTGGACAAGGGCTAGGGAAGAATGAGCAAGGAAGCCTTAGTCTCCCAGAGTTCAAAAGCTAAGGCAACACAATTATTTTGGGTTATATTGAAGAAAAAAAACTAATAAATAGAAGAGCAAGGAAGAGGTTTAATGCTAAATAAAGGAAGCTCTCAAACAAAATTGGGCCATTAAGTGAGAATTTCATTAGGCTAGGGGAAGGAAAATACTATTTGGGAGCTAAGGAATTGGTCAATGTTGTTGAAAGATATGTTTTTGGGTTTGAGATCTTCAAGGTGTAGATTGTGGGGAACTTGGTAAAAGACAATAAAGTGGAAGTGATGAAGCTGACAACTAAGAGCATGGGCGATGCTACTGTCGAGGAGTTACTGTGTCTGCCACCTAAAGAGGAGCCACCCTAGTATTTAGTTACTATCATTAATGATAGCTTTATTAATGTTTTTTATGAGGAAACTAATGTAATAATTTCTGGTCTATTTGAGGACGAAAACTCTATTTTTTCCATGGTTAATGATATGAATGCTGGTTTAAAGGAGTTGCGAAGATATCAAACCTGTAAAGGATTGAATTTATGAAGATTGTTAACTTAGATTGCCTCAAGAGATACTACTTGTAAGAATAAGATAAAAGTAGTAAAAAGGAAATAAAGTCTATTGATTAGAAAACTTGAAAAGGCTAGTCAGGCAAAAGTCAAGACATTCCCATTGTTAAGAAAACTTGTAATGGGTTAGCAGGCAAAAATTAGGGAATAAAATTAAA
Source organism: Mallotus nudiflorus (assembly GCA_947683625.1). NCBI lineage: Eukaryota > Viridiplantae > Streptophyta > Magnoliopsida > Malpighiales > Euphorbiaceae > Mallotus > Mallotus nudiflorus. The sequence goes on from CANTUR010000107.1 coordinate 1,938,083, forward strand.
ATAAACGGTCCCTCTGGCTAGAAAACCCATAAAGGGCTAGTAAAACAAAAATTAGGGTAAATAATTAAGAGAAAAATATTCAGCTAGAAAATCCAAAAGGACTAGTTGATTATAGGAATTATATCATGTGATGTAATAAATGTACTCATTTTGGCCCTAATTAATGAATCCTCTTGAAATTGAATTTTTGTTTTAGCATTGCATGTTTTATCTTATTTATAATGCACAGGTACTAGAAAGTATTATAGAACATGAAAGCTTAAAAATTAGCTCTGTGAGACCATTTCCTAGTGATGTATGTGTTTCTTCTCTTGTGACTCATCATGCAAAGCTTGAAATCCTGGTGGCTATATAGATTGATTATTAGAAATAATAAGTAAGCTTAGCCTCTCCTATAATCATATCTGGAAAATAAAAAAATAAACAAAATGAAACAAAAGCCCACTAAGTTGAAAACCTGAAAAGGCGGCTTAGGCCAAAGTTAGGGCAAGCTTGCTAAGTTGAAAACTCAAAAGGGCAGCTTAAGCAAAAGTTAAGGCAAGCATGCTAAGTCGAAAACCCGAGAGGATGGCTTAGGTAAAAGTTAAGGTAAAAAAAAAGGAAAAAAACCTTTATTCTACTTAAGTCCACATATCCAAGTCTGAGATCAGTTCAACATAGTGCATACAAATAGTACAGGATTTAGAACACAATAGTACAATAAAAATAATCTGATATAAATAGAAGTTAGAAACAAAGACAGCCTAGATCAGTCATGCTGAGCTCTAGAATCTGTCTATGGGATCCATCCTCTAGTAGGATCATCCCAATGAAAGGTGTCCAGAGGTCTGATGGATGAAGTCCCAGCACTTTGAGGATCAATGCCTAAACCTGCAAGCTATCTGCGAAGCATCTCGATCTCATATTCCATATCACTAGAGTAGCTCTGTACATATAGGAAATAACATCTCATATGCATTTCATGTATAACATGCATACATTTGCACTTCCAGTGTATTTACTTACCCTCTAACTGTTTGTGACCTGCATAGTGAATAACCTCTGAGATGAGGTGAGTCAATGCAAGTACTTTGCTTGTGTCTGAGGAACCTATTTTGTAAATTTACTAAAATTAGTGTCAAGTGTATAGATCATGTAAGGAATAAGTCATAAAAATTGACATGAGAAGCATCTATTAGAGAAAGGATAGGAAGCTAAACATCTTTAAAGTGCATATGCCGCTCAATTAGAGTCTAAAAAGTAGGAGCCCAATAGAACATGGACCTATATGGGGGAGAGATATCACCAAAGGTAGCACTCGAAAAAGCACCATCGTGACTAGTCCTGACATGTTGAGTATGATGTACAGGGCGAGGTCTAAGCTCAGACCTCTTAATATCGAGAACAACCTTAGTCTCAAAAGCAATATTGATCTCCTCTTCCATCACCTCTATAGTAGAAGAGTGAACCTCCTCAAACTAAAAAAAGAAAGAGTGATTCATAGGTTCTAAAGGAAGTAGCTGAGACAACAAGAAATTACCTCAACATCCTTGATAGGAATTTGCTCCAAGAGGCTCTCACAAATGAATTACTAATAATGTCGAGAACGCTCAAGAAAATCCAAGGCAATGTATCCATGTAGTGCATCTCTTAGCTCTGAACCTGTCAGATGTGAGTTGCAGAGCATAGAGGAAGGGACATCAGATGGAATGCGACGTCAAAAAGGCCCAGAAGACTAGTGACACACTTGCTCCCCTAAATACCATATTAAACAGCCATATCCAGGGAGTAGAACACTCATGGGCTCAAGGTGTACTGTAGTGGCCATGAAATCATATCGCTAGATATCATTGGCACCCTCCAGCTAATTAGAGTTTATCTCTAATTTAGGTTAATTAAGTTTAATTCACATTAAATTACAAGATACTAATAATTTTATTTTTCTTACTAGGTTCCATTCAAAGGTGTTCAGCTAATCACAATATGTCTACAAAGTGTTCCTATTGCTAGCAAGGTGAGAAGAACCCCATCTCATCATCAGAGGAAAACTCTTATCAGAGCTAATAGCACTAAAGCCTCGAATCAGCTCAATCTCTATACTTAAAATTTGAAAGGAAGAGAGAACATCAATAAAAGTCAAAGGAAAGCAAGACAATAAAGATTAAAGAAAAGGAGAACATATATGCAAGATGTGCCAAAAGCCACACATTGTAACAATACCTCTACAAATAGTGTCCAGTCTATAGTAAAGATAAGTGAGTGCAGCAGATCCCTAGTTAAGTGTGGCAACCTGATCCAAGTCACAAAGTGGTCCAAGTAAAGCAATATTGACCTTATGACCGGTCTCGCAAAAGAGGGTCATCATATTCATTTCGTTGAACATCCCATAGGGAATACAACAAAATTCATTATCACTAGACGTCCCAAAGGGAATATGGTGCAGTTTACTAGACACTGCACAGTAGTTATAGTATTATTACTATACATTCCATAGGAACTATAACACATTTTTCAAATCATGATTCGTTAAACGTCCTACAAGGAATATAGTAAGATTTATTACATATATTTTGTTAGATGTCCCATAAGGAATATAACGAAACCCATTCTCACTAGATGTCCCATAGGGAATATAGTGTTCATTATAAAACGTCCCACAGGGAATACAATGAAACTTATTCTCACTAGACATCCCATAAGGAATATAGTGTGCATCATTAGACATCCCATAGGGAATATAACAAAATTTATTGTCACTAGTGTTAGTGATATGCACTAGGTCAATCATGTATGACCATGTTTTGACTTTATCATTTTATTTCATAAAGAGGCATTTTTCATTATCATTTTGTGTTATGATAATTACTTGAATAGTCAATTCTTACTAAGATCATCAAGTATGTAACTTGATAGTACAACCCTTAGATTAAATATGAGTTCTATTCAAATTATCCCTAGTCATAATAATATGTTATGGCTAGTATGATGTTGGTTGATGATATATTTTACTAATCATGAATATGAGATATTAAGTCAACTCATAGGTACTTATTTGGAAAATAATGTACTGGATTGACCCATTATGAGAATACTACATAGATAATTATCATAAGTAATTCTCATCATAATAATATTGATTTAGTCCTTTGACCTTAAAATCATCATGGATTTCTACAAAACTATTATATATTTTGATACAATCTAACATTGTCTTTAACAGGATGATTAAATAGATTATTATTGGATATGAAATGAGTTATGTGACGAATGTGGCGATTGAGAAGGAATTTGTCCCTCATTTAATTTGAGTAAAATATCTATAGGCCCCTTGATAAGATAGAGTAAGGAAAATGCATGGTCATACTAAAGTGAATTGATAAAAAGTTATCATTCTCAGTCTACTTAGAGTCAAGAAATAGTATGATTGAATTATATAAGGATGATAGAAACTATGCCTTATATTCAATCAAGATATAATGTGACAAAAGGGTTACAATATTTATTATAAATTAGGTTATATCGGATTATTGACTTCGCATGACTTGGGTAGTCATAATGTCTTGCTAGAGGCCACTTATAGCTTGTAGGCCTAAATAGAGATGTAAGACCCACTTCCAACGTCATGTGAACCTACAGGGTCACACACTTAGAAAGGCCCAAAAATGGATATGGGTTTGAGAAGCCCAAATATGCTCTGTGGAAATAAATAAATAGTTTATTTATTTAAGGTAAAGGTTATCTTAAATAAATAGAATATTATTTCTAATTTAATTTTAGATAAAATTAGAATAATAATAATTGAGAAATTACTAAAAAGTTGTTTTAGTTAGTGAAACCTTAATTAGAGGTCTATAAATATGTAGCCACCAAAATTTGTTTTTCTCCCCTTAGAAAGACTAAAACACATAGTGTTTTTGTTCTTAATTTATGAGAAATCAAGAGAAGTGCTAGCACATAAAGTCTTCATTTTAATCAAGGGCTATTCGTGTGGACACTTATGGAGGATCGATTCTTTTGGAGATGTCTTGATCTGAAGTACCAAAATCAAAAGCTCGAGATAAGGTGTCACCGGAGTGAACCTTCTCTCTGCCTTCGAGAAATCTTGCCTCTTCTATATTTGTGGTAAGATTCAAAAATCCTAGTTTTAAATCAATTAATCAAATTACTAGGATCTGGGTTAGGGTTTATGGTCAAAAGTTTTAATTTCCATTGCATTTTTGAATCGTGAATCCTAATAACTAGATGTCCCACAGGGAATATAGTGTAGTTCACCAGACACTACACAACATGTATGGCATTATTGTTGTACGTTCCACAAGAACCATAGTAGATTTTCAATTCATCAACACTAAATATTCTGCAAGAAATATAGAGAAACTCATTTGCATAAAGTTCACTAAATGTTTTATAGGAAATATAGTGAGACCTATCATACATTACATCTTGCTTAAAATTTCACAATAATTTAAGTATCAATATTTCAATTAGGATGCAATTAAGTGTCCTAATTCTTTTTATTGAAATTGTGTGCTACTATTGCTTTGCTGCAATTTATCAAGTAAACAACGACAAAGGGAGCAACTATAAGCTCCCAATTTTGGAATGCAATTGTGCATACCTAAGACGAAAGCCCTTATGATGAAAATTAATTGAGAAACTATCAAGTTTCCTGATTTAAAGGACTAAATTATAGCCTTTTTAGGATTTAATTGCAAGAGTTAAAATGTTTTAAGGTCTAAATTGCATAAAAGTGAATTTTGGGGTTTTAATGAAATTTTGACACATATAGGCACAATGCCAATATAGGCATAATGCTAATCGAAATTATATAATGCCAATCAACATTACATAATGTCGATCAACATTATGTAATGCCAATGGGCATTACACAATGTCGATCGATATTATGCAATGCTGACCATTATTTTCCTTTGTTGTTTCAATATTTTTTCTGTAAAAAATCTAATTTTTGGCATGTTGTCAACTTTCTATTGGTTTTGCATAGACACGTGCATGAATCTATGATTTTGTTTTAACCCCTATCACTTTCTTTATCTCGAGGTTTTGATTTTTGAAAATGGAGAGCAGCTGTTCTCTAGCTCCTAGGATCATGCAATCTTTTTACGCGATCACAGGGGCTAAAAGTTGTTTTTTTACTTTAAAAAGTTGAGAGAAGAAAAATTTTGGAGGTCCTGACTGTGTAACCTAGAAAAATTAAAGACTCTACAAAAAAAAACACATAACACAAAAACTAGTTTTTCTACTTTACATTTTTAAAAAGTATGAAGAGTCTGTATTATATTTTTATGTGATTCAGTCCCAAGATCCAAAACACACAATGAGTTAAATCCATATTTGGTGAAAATCCATTCTGAAGGACATCTAATATCATCTGCATAACATTCCTAATTTATTCTTCTCTTTCTTTTGTGATTTTGTTATTGTTTTGGCTATTTAATTTCACTAACGTAATTTGTTTGTTTTTTGTGTTTTCTTTTTGAGATCTGATGGGGGTTGAGGAGGATATTACTTGATATCCAAAAATTGAATAAAAATCCATGGAATGCCATGGGTTTTAAATAGTGATTAGATCTTGTGATAATTATTTTCTATGTTTTACTGTGTTAATTCATTTGGGTTTGTACTTAATTTTAATTTCTAGTATGTAGAACATTGCAATAACCCCAGTAGTGGGAATAGTAAAATTTTACTTTTATGCATTTAAAATGGATTAGTAATCAGGATCACTAGGTAAATCTTGAAAATCAATGATGGCAGTAGTAAATTAAGGTTTGCATAGAATTCAATTAGAGTTTTAGGAAATAATGTGTGGATGTATGTTTGATATACTTTGGCATGTTATTATTTGATTAGTTGCATTTTTGGGTTTTTATCCTTTTGGGCCCCAAGCCCACATTAGGTCTAACCCACTCAATTAATAGCCTTAAAATTGGTCTAAAGTTTAATTTAACTCAAAATCAATTTAGGTCCATTTTAGGTTAAATAGACTTAGGACTACCATTTTAATTAATTAAAACAACCTAGACTTAGCTCAGCCCATTTAATTTCATTTCCTTTTAAAATAAATAGACTTAGGCCCACATCCCATTTTAAATAAACAAATAGACTTAGGCCCACTTATAAAATCCAATTTCTTTAAAAACTTGTAGATTTAGGCCTATTTGTAGATAATTGAAATAAATAGGCTTAAGCTCAGTAATTAAAATGTAGGCCCACCTTTAGTCCATTTCTTTTGTAAATAAAAGCATAAATCTTGCTAACTTTCATTAAAATTAACCTAGTTTAGACTTAGGGATGATGTGCTTAAATGCATTTTTTATGTGTGATTTTATTGACTAGATGCCTTAGGGTTAGATTGATGTTCGAATGGGGTTTAATAAAATTGCATGTAATTAGAGAATAAAGTAATGATTTATAAAGTAATTCTAAATGAACATGAGACTAAAAGAAGTTAGTATTCCATTCCTAGAATCTCCTGGTTGTGGTGCTAACTTTCATTTAGAGAATCGAGTACCATCAATCGAATTGTCCCAATTATTACCCTAGGTGGCAACTCCTCATCTCTATGCTATGACTTTGTGGCATAGTAATGTGTTCCTTAAGGCCTTGAGCCTAAACAGTGCCATGGTTGCTAAAATCTTGGGTGTACGCTAAACCCCACTGTCTATACTCACTATTTTTTATTTTCATGACTATCATTTATTTGCAATTTGCAAAGGTCAAAGGCATTGTTAAACCATCTTATGTTGAGAGCATATCTTTTACCAAGTGAAGAGCTTACTTCCACACATAATTTTAGGGATAATTTGCTAAATAAAACTCATGGAAATTGAGCATAAAAAGAACAAATTCTGAGTATCAAAATAGTCTTTAAGTTATTTTTATGCTTTCCTTCCTTATTCGAGTATTCCCTCACCTTTCTCATATTACTCAGTGTGGATACCATTAGAAAGGTCCTTTGGATACTCATACTCATGTAGAGCATTGGAGTAAATAGAGCAATTTTTGACATGATCCTTTTTCAGTTTTCCCCCACTTTTCTTGTATTACTTAGCGTGGATATTGCCAAAAGTTTCATGTTGATACTCTTGCTTATTTTTGAGCATTGGAGTAAATTATTCTTGCTCTTATTTCAATTCTCTTTTTAGTATTCCCCTGCCTTTCTTATATTACTTAGCATGGATATCGTTAAGGGATTTTGTACTCATACTCATTTTTGAGCATTGGAGTAGATTATATGCACAATTATTATTCAAAAGATTGAAAAGATACTTTGAAATTCAAGCCATTTATACTACAAGTCCACATATTTTGTTTTTGCATTTTCTTCCCCTCATTTGGGTACAAAGCAAGCATTAGATTGATTAGAGTTTACAAACTCTCAGCATAAAACTGCTAACTAAACATATGAATTTTACGAGGTTAATAAAAAAATCCATTATGATTAAAGGTCACAAGATAGGCTTTTCGCACATGATCTCATGAAGTGATGAATTTACTTTCAATTTATGGATTTTATTATTGAGATGGTACTTTATTACATAATCTAAGGAAATAGAGTTTCGTTACTTCCCTTTATTATCTTGATGAGTGTTTTGCATTTGCTATCTTGCCCATTCTTGTATTGGTTCCTTTGCCCTTCTTCATTCTCTTTTGTTTTTCCTTACACAAAATACCATAAGTTAGTATGGTATATTCATAAGTGAATAAATTTTTTCAAAATGTAGTGTTATTCTTTTTTTTTTTTTTGCATTCTTCCCTTTTAATTACGATGATGATGTCTCTGATCGCAGGGTCATGATACTCCACCATTAAAGTTGTGGCTTTAGGCCGTGTTTGTATTTCTACCATTCCATTAATGCTATAATAGAGGGCTTCATTTCTCTTCTTGACATCTCCTATAAGAAAGTTTCAGGAGTTAGAGATCTTATTTCATGATCAAATAACTTTTCAGAGTGCATTCATTTTAAGTTTAAAGTGCATTCTTCCCTTTTTAGGGTCATTGAATGTATTTCTGACATGTTGGACCTACTTATTACCATATTCTATACCCTACACTGGTCTAACTATTATGGAGAGATATTCCAGATAATGCTCTTGATGAGACTATAGAGATGGATGTTGAATCTGAGGAGCCTGAACGTCATATTCGGCCTTTTAAGGTCACTAGGATTATGCTTTCAAAAATATCATTATCGATGATATTTCCTTACTAATTACCATAATTAATTAGGCTCCTGTGATCTAGAGTCTCATTCAGCATTGGGTTCACCTGAATAGTGTCACCCTTTTTCCTTTAGATGCTTCACGTGTGAACATTCTGACTACCTTTCTGAGCTTTTACAACACTAATCCTAAATGTTAGTAGCAAAGTGTTTGCATAATCTTGCCTAGGCTCAAAGACTTTATTATGCAAAGCAAGTATTCCAAAATAAATGTATGCAAGTGTATGCATGTTATGTATGACATGCATGATCCTAATAGGTCTCTTATTTAAAATAGAGTTATGTTCGCAGCTTGGAGTGTAAGAACAAGGTGCTTTTTCAATAGCCTATAGGTTTAAGTGTTGAATGCATTGCTGTTGGTACTTCTAATATTAGAGCTTCCAATACAATTCATTGGACTAATAAACAAGCTAGCAAGTGGGGTCCATGGCTTTACAATAGAGCTTGTGATTTACTGGTGCACTATTGAACTTTTCTTTTTGTTTTTGCTTTTGTTGTATGATAACTTATGTGTCAACATGCTTGTAGTTTACTTATTTATGCCCTCAGAACTGTTATACTGACTCTTATACTTTAGTGTTCCATCTTCGCTCTTTGAATGTAGACTTATAATTTTGCAATTTGCCCCCATAGCTACATTTTGCCCCCAGTTTCATTCTGGATCTATTCTTGTTATTCTAGTAATCTTTTTTTCTTTGTCGTGTGCAATAGACCTAGTTTGTTCACTTTTGTTGTTGATCCTTTGACTACTAACCCTATTAGTCTCAATCTCATATATGGAAGATTTAGAGGAGTGGGTAAAGTGACTAAAGCGAATTCTCAATGATGAAATCAGTTGGACTTGCTCTTCAAAGAATTCTTGAGCTAAACATGAGGCTTGATGTTAATGCAATGATTGATGATAGTTATAAAGCAAGAGTTGTAATGTAAGTTACTGAGCCACTTAAATTTCCTAAGCATAAGGGGACATTAGACTTACAAAAAAATCATAAAAGGGTGGCAAAAAAGAAAACATAACTAAAATAGTGATCACATAGCTCTGATTATGTATTATCTTTCCATTCAGATACTCATGCAGTATGATATATTTGAATATATGATATTTGAACAAAAATATCAAATTCAATTTTAATCATTCATTAGGGCAAAAATGAGAATATTCATTACATCACATGATACAACTCATGTTATCAGCCAGTCCTAAATTTTTTTCTCTCTAATTTTTACCTCACTTTTCTTTGTTTTTCTCTCTTTGGTTTTTTCTCTTTTTCATTCTTTTTATTTTTTCTTATATTTCATATCTTTAGAAGTTACATAATGTGATATATATATGTTCTTTGAATTTGCATTTGCATTTGTGCCCATGATAAATGAATCTAATTGAATTGAATTTATGTCAAACATGCATATGCGATCAATATCATAATGCATAGTACCATGAGGATGTACATTGCATAAGTAAGCATGATCAAAATTCATATCATTGATCACAAAAACAAAACAAGTTCTAAAGAAGACAGTAAGAAAATTTATTTCCTATTATAGATGTTAAGGATGTTGGGTCTCATAGTGGTTATCCTTCAGGTGACTGACATAACAATTATTTTTGCATCTTCTTACTGATTGTCTCCATGACTTCATCTTTCTATTCCTTAAATTTGCATTTTCTTTTCTTGTTTAGCAAATTCTCTTAATCAAACTCATCACCCCATCCTGTAGGCACAATCGACTCGAAGGGTATGTCAAAAGAAGGTGGTTTAGTATAAAACACTTTATAGTCAAACTTGCTTGAAGGTTGACTCAATAAGTCTTTTGCTCTTTCCACATCTTTGGGGGCATTAGAAGATTTCTTATTAGTTTTAAGGTCTAAGTCCTGAAAGGAGTTTAACACTTCTTCCTTACTAATTCTTGCGTTGATCATTATGGTAGCTGAGGGTGGTACATTTTAGGAAATGATTATTTCTAATGCTTGGGTTTTCAGGGTCTATGATCTTTTTGGAGTCTATAAGGTTTTGGATTTCATGTTTGAGGCGGATGCAGTTATCTATGGAGTGTTGGAGGTTTTGATGAAATTGGTAGTGCTTGTTTGGGTTATAGACTAGGATGTTTAGGTTTGGTTTAGGTAAAGGTTAAAGTAAGCCCCTTTGCATTAAGTGCTCTAGGACGTTTGATAAAGGTTGGTGAAAATTAGAGAATCTCCTTGGTTTTTTAATAGCATGCACTTCCACAATCCAACTAGTGCTTCCTTGCTGTATGCCCTTAGTTGGGTAGTTTCTTACTCTGGTGCTTTTAGCTATCCTCTTTTTCTCATTCTTAATCTCCTCAGTTTACAACCCATCATCATAAAGGTCTACAAATATCTTAGGGTTCATCATTTGTAACCTCTCAACTAGATTAGGTGACATGTTTCAGACTATCTTCCTAACCTGATCCTTCTCAACTAGTTTGTTCTTCATTAATCCTACCTTATTCATGAATCTAATAAAAAAATCCATAAATGATTCATTAGAATTTTTCTTGGTCAATTATAAATCCCTGATAGACACTTCAAGCCTGGTATTGTGGTCATATTATTTTAGAAAAGCAGTGCATAACTCTCTCTAGTCTGCTGGGATAGATTTCTCTAACCCATAATACCAATTAACAGCTATAGTCTCCAAGGATAGTACAAAAAACTTAGTAACTATGGGTAAAGGAGCCTTAGTGGTGCTCATAGCATTTTTATATTGACTAAGGTGAATCCTTGGGTCTCCAGTACCATCAACCTTTTACAGCTATAACATCTTGAACTTATCAAGTAGCCTATCTCCCTTAAATTATATCATACCATCAAAATTAAATGAATAACTGATGCCCTGTCCTCTCATCAATTCTTCCAATTTGGACATCTTCTAAGTCAGTGCTTTCATCTTCTTGGATTCCAGCTTTTGAACTTGCTCAAGTGATTCCCTCTTTGACTTTTCAACTATGTAACTCTCGACATCCTCTAACTTCATTTCCACAGCAGGCATGTTCCTAGCAGCGTTGTCATTGTTAATGGGTGGTGTACCCACAATGGGTGGATTGGCTGCAATGAGGGGTATAACAACAGTAGGTAGTGGCATCAATCTAGCCACAGCTTATCTCAACTCAACTTGCATCATCGCTCTCATATCATCCATTAATGCTCCTTTGACATCCTCTAGGGTCCAGTTTCCTCCCTCTTGCTATTCCATTTCTTTAACTTATTTAGGTTATGTAGCTTTTAGGTAAAGTGGATTGATGGGACTCCTTTCTAGTCTGCTAAGGATCTTTATCGCAATTGATTGCGGGCTCAAATTAGTTAGTTTGCCACCTTTTTGACTCTAAACCCAGGAAGACCTAGATGAATCTATGATGGTTGCCAGACAAATGGTTAGTATGATGTATGTAATGCATGTATGCATGACGCACGTGCTATGCAACAAGTAATAATCAAGTCAAGTATATACATCCTTCCAACCTTATTCCTCGCACACACGTATTCAATGGCGAGTCTCTTTTCCTAGGATTTTTTGTCTTGGCCTTAATATTAGTAGGGGATATCAAGAACTAATGTGCATGTTATATCTCCTAAAGTAGTAAAGTATAGAAACATTATTTCTAGGTATAAAAGCATAGCCCAATCTTTATTAGTCCTGATGGGCTTCTACAATATTGGTTTGGGCCTTTATAGATAGAAATACCTCATGGTAACAACCACAAGCAATTTGGGTAATCCTAGGGGAAGTTACTAAGCCACTATATAAGCTAAGTCCGGTAAAAAGGTCAAGATTCCCTTAGCAAGATGCCATCCTTTAAGACTTGAGTTACAGGCCAAGGTCAGAGGGGCCGACATCCTTTACAAACTTGAGAGAAGACTACTCCCCTTTGGGGCTTGTGTTATAGACTCTGGTCAGATGAGCTCGATAATCTCTCTTGTACCAAGTTAAGGCTAAGAGTGATGGTTAGCCAATTTACAATCCCATGAAGCTAGTGGAATCATGGGGCCATAAACCAATGCCATCGGTTAATAGGGACATGCAGAATGAATGCAATAATAAAATAATTCCAAAGAACACAAGTAGAATCAGTATCTCTTATCCCTAGTAGAGTTGCCATTGTAGACTGTGGGGTTTAGCACACGCCTAAGATCTTAGCAACCACTGTACTATTTAAGCTCAGGGCTCTGAAGAACACACTAACCACTGTCACAAAGACATGGTGTGGAGATGAGGAGTCACCACCCAAGGTAATAATTGTGACAAATCAAAAAATGGTGGTACTCAATTCCCTAAAAGAAAGCCAGCACGACAACCAGGAGATTTGAGATGCGGAATACTAACTTCTTTCAGTCCTGTGTTCTTTTAGAGTTACTTTATGAATTACTATTTTATCCTCTATTTACATGAAATGTCATATAAACCCTTAAAAAATAAAAAACTCTAGATAAACTAGTCATGAGATGTACAAGTAAACAATGCATTCATCACAATCCCTAGGTTAGTCTAATCTACACTGATTTTAATTAAATGAGCTAAGTCTACATATTTTAATTTATAAGTGAGCCTAAAGACTAATAGGCCTCATTCTTATTCAATTTTAATTAAATGAACCTTACTCTATTTATTTTAACTCTAAAAATGGGACTAAATCTACAAATTATGAGCTATTTAAATTAGTGAGTCTAGTTCTACATGTTTTAATTCTAAAATGATCTTAAGTTTATAAATTATGAGAAAGTTTAAATTAAATAGGCTAAGTCTAAATTAATTAAATAAAGTGAGCCTATGCCTAAATTAACTAAATGGGCCTAAGTTATCGCTACCCTAAATCTAATTAATTATGGGCCTAAAGATGCATTTTAATTAATTAAACCTAAAAAACCTAAATTTAAATGGGTTAAAGCCTAATGTGGGCCTAGGGCCCAAAATACATAAACATAAGCAAACAAGCCCAAAAAAAAAAAATATATATCAAAATAAATAAATAAAAGATCAAATTATTAATTAACTCTATTCTAAAACCTTAATTTAATTAAGGTGACTATAAACAAATAAAATAAAACAATTAACAAGCAACCCTAATTCTATCCACTTAAATCTAATTCAATTTTAATTAAACAACCTAATGATTTATATAGCCATTAATTTTAATTATTTACCAAATGAAAACCCTAATTTTACTAACCAATTACTTAAAATAAAACATACAAGCACACACCAAATTTCATTATTCCCACTATTGGGGTTATTACAACGAATTATTGAAAATAATAAAAAAGAAAATTAATACAACCCAAAAATAAATAAAAATAAAATAATGATAAACAAAATAAATAAAAACCCTAGAGAGATTATTTAACTATAAGGTTCCATCCATGACATTTCATGGACCTTCATGGATTTTATTTTTTGAGCAAACTCATTAAGTGATCCCTCTATAATCACCAACACAAAAATAAACAACCAATGGTTAGTAAATAAACAAAATAAAAATTTAACTAAAACTAGAATTCAATAGGAACAAAAATAATAAAATAATAAATAATAGAAAATAAAGAAGGAGAAGATGATTATGGATGCACTGTGGTTGGCTTCTCAGACTAGTAAAATTACCATTTTTTGTTAAAATAGATCTTCAAAAACTTGTTATTCTATTCCCAAAAAAGGCCTCTTGCTCCTTTCTTCCAAGATGAAATAACGAAGAAGATTTTTATGTGCAGAAAAAAGTTTCAAATAAAAAGAGAGCGGTCCTGAGAATTGAGTCCCCTGCTCCAAGAGCCTAAGCACTCCTTTTATAGGGAGAAAAAATAAAAATCCTAAGTTCTACATATTGAGAGTTCTAATTTTAAAAGGACTTTATTTCTTGAAGAGTTCCAATTTTAAAATGAATTTATTTCTTGAAGAGGTAGATAATTGCCAAAATAAAGTTAAGAAAATTTTTAAACCATAAAGATGGAAAACACGTAATTACGACTATAATTGCATAATTCTGACCAGAATTACATAATTTTTATCATAATTATGTAATTTCGATCTGAATTACAAAATTATGATTTTTTTAACTTTTAATTACAAAAAGTGTAGACACCTAATTTCGGGATGATGAGTTATGGATGCGACATAAGTCTCTAATAATGAAAATGTCATGAATAGGTCTTCAATACTTGAACTTTGAAACTTCAGGAGTCTAATTGCATTTTTTCAAAGAAAGAATTTAATGTTTTCATGGACTAAATTGCAATGCTTTTTTAGGGACCTAATTGCAAAACTTAAATTCTTTCAAGGACCTTTTTATAATTAAAAAAATGATCGGAATTACACAATTCCAATTGGAATTAGACCTCTTCCGCCCGGGTTCTCAAATTTTTCAGATAAATTGAGTCCTAATTGGTCTGAAATTCTCCTAAAAAATATTTTGATAATGTTTTAAGGAAATAGAAGTCTTTTAGAAATCAATTTATAACTAGGGTTTCAAGATGTATCTTATATAAGGAGTGTTTTGGCTTTGAAAAGGGAGGGCAAAAAAATTAAAAAAAATGAAGAAAAGGGCGAAAAAAATAGAAAAAGGCAGAAGAAAAAGAAAAGAGAAGAGGAAGGCACGAGAAAAGAGAAAGGAAAAGAAAAAAAAGGGAGAAAAATCTTATTCTCTACAAAAATTCTTTTGCTTAAATAAGGATCTTTGAAGGATTTTTTAAGAACAATATTTGAAGACCTATTAAGAATGGTAATTCTACAAAATTTAAGGAGCACTCCATTAAAGTCATCCATAAGCATCTTCTTCTTCTTCTTCTTCTTATTTTATTTGATTTATTTGATTTTTAATTTTATTTTATTATTGTTATAATTTATTCACTGATCATTATTTTTTATTCTTTTTATGGTGATCATGGAGGAAAATATATGATGATCATACTTGCAGAATCAAATCCATAAGAGGTCCATCAGATGCCATGGATGAGGCCTTGTAGAGATATAATTTCTAGGGTTTTTTATTGTTGTTTTATTTTATTACTTTATTATATATATATATTTTTGGGTTGTATTAATTATTATTATTATTTTCTATAGTTTATTATAATAGCCCTATAGTCGGAATAATGGAATTATATGTGTGATTGCATGTTTATGTTAATTAATTAGTTAGTAAAATTAGGATTTCAATTGGATGGAAGTAGATTAATTTAGGATTGCA
Source organism: Mallotus nudiflorus (assembly GCA_947683625.1). NCBI lineage: Eukaryota > Viridiplantae > Streptophyta > Magnoliopsida > Malpighiales > Euphorbiaceae > Mallotus > Mallotus nudiflorus. Next base: position 1,953,502 of record CANTUR010000107.1, read on the forward strand.
TGTTAATTAAAATTCAGGTTTTAGAAGGATTAATTTAATTAGTTGTTTAATCTTTTATTTAATTGTTTTAATATTTTTTATCTGTTTTTGGACTTGTTTATTTATTTTTATGTGTTTTGGGTCCTAGGCCCACATTAGGCTCTAACCCATTTAAATTTAGGTTTTTTTCAGGTTTAATTAATTAAAATGCATTTTAGGCCTATAATTAATTAGATTTTAGGTTAGAAATAACTTAGGCCCATCTAGTAAATTATACATAGGTCCACCTAATTTAATTTAATTAATTAGACTTAGCCCACCTAATTTAAGCTTTTTTCATAACTTGTAGATTTAAGATCACCTTAGAATTAAAACCTGTAGAACTAGGCCCATTAATTTAAATACTTCATAATTTATACATCTACGCCCATTTTTTTATAATTAAAATAAATAGACTTAGGTTCATTTAATTAAAATTAAAAGGAATTAGGTCTTTTAGGCTCATTAATTAAAACATGTAGATTTAGCTCATTTAAATAAAATTAATGTAGATTAGACTAACCTAAGGATTATGTGTTTGAATGAAGACATTATTTACTTGTATTTTCATAACTGGTTTGCCTTAGAGTTAATTGCTAGAATAAGGGTTTATATGAAATTGCATGTAAATAGAGGATAATAAAGTAATTCATAATGTAATTTTAAATGAACACGAGACTGAAGGAAGTTGGTATTTCGTACCCATAATCTCTTGGTTACGGTGCTAACTTTCTTTTAGGGAATCGAGTACCACCTTTTTGATTTGTCCCAGTTATTACCCTGAGTGGCGACTCCTCATCTCCATACCATGTCTTTGTGACAATGGCTAGTATGTTCTCTAGAGCCTTGAGCTCAAACAGTGTCGCGGTTGCTAAAATCTTGGACGCGTGCTAAACCCCACCATTTACAAAAAAACACCCTTAAAGAAACTAAAATTTTCAATTAGGTCTGAAAAGGTGTTACAATTAAAAAACCAATGAAACTCTTTTTAAAAACATATTTAAACTTTTAAGATTTTGAACTTCAAGTGTTGAAGACCTCCTTATAACATTTTCATTATTGGAGTCTGATGTGAATCCAAGTTCAAAGCCTAAAGAGATCCAAGATCCATTAATAGTACAAGAAGGCCCAATCACAAGGTCCAAATCCAAGAAGCTTCAAGAAGCCATATTGGGTTTAATTAGGGACATTTGGAAAGCCCAATAATTTCAACCCAATAAGGCATCCATAGAGGCCCAAGGAATAATATTTAACTTGTTTTTGTGTTAATAACAATTAGGGTTACATGTAGCCACCATATACAAGTTAATGGGGTAATTAATACCAAGTAATGGCTATTAATGTGGTTATTAAGAGCCACCATATACAAGTTAATGGGGTAATTAATACCAAGTAATGGCTATTAATGTGGTTATTAAGAGCCACCATATACAAGTTAATGGGGTAATTAATACCAAGTAATGGCTATTAATGTGGGTGGTGGTTATTAAGGCCATTTAATAGTAAAAGTAATCCTATGTGTGTGAGTCTATTTTAGTAGTGTGTGCCTGGACTTGTACTCTATATAAACAAGTCCTTTTCTTTCTTTTGGAGCATGAATGAATTTGAGATATGAATTATAACTTTGTTTGAGTTTTATTGTGAGGAATTTTGTCTTGAATTTCTTGCATAAACTTTGTGACTTATCAACCTTTATTCTAGCTTATGGTGTCAAAATCTAAATCTTTGTTTTCTTATTATTTATCAAACTTTCTTGTTTATGGCATAAGAGGAAATTCAAAGTCTATCTTAGTATCTTTATCCTTGTTAGTAAAGGGGTTAAGTAGCATCTATCTTCTTACTTCAATCTTTGAATGATCCGAATTTGTGGATTAAATTGGTAATTTCTAGTTTTCTTCTAATTCAACTTATCATAGTATTCTTACTATTGGGGGAGTTAATTGATGAAACCTACAATTCCCATCATAAATGGTATCAGAGCATTATCTCAAGATTGAGGTTTGCATATCCAAAACTATCTTTTAGTTCTCAATATCTTGTGTTCATTTTATATTTTGCACCTTTCTTGCTATCTATTATTCTTATTATTTTTTTATCTTTATTCTTCTTATCTCAAGATTTTTTTTACAGATATTAAAAAAAAAGTTGTTATCTTTGAGATTTTTATGATACCTTTCAATTTGTGCATATATAAAAAAAAAAAGAAATTCATCCATAAAAAAAATGTTATCTTTGATATTCTTGTGTTAGATCTCAGTTTACATTAAAAAAAATTGACTCTTCATATTCTATTGAGATCTATCTTTATAATTCTATCTCTTTATGTTCTTTGATGATCTATCTTTGTTTTTTCATTTCTATTAGCCTATTTGTTACAAATTGTTCATTTCTTTAAGCCTACCTTATTATTTTCTTGTTAGCCTACCTTATTTATTTTTTTTAATCATTGATTACTACATTCTTGAATTTTGTTTGATTGAGAAACTTAGTTCATCTAAGAAATCAAAAGGCAAATTTGAGAGGTAAAAGGCAACAATGTGAGATAATTAGAGAAAAAGCCAAAATTGAGTGTAAACACGAGTGGTATACATCAATTTTGAGTGAAACACGCGAGGGAGTATTGTGAGATTGCTTCTTTCTATTTTCTTTTATTAAAATTTTAGGTTTTACAATCATGTCAAAAGACACAAGTTCTTTGTCTACAAATGATTATGTGATTCAAGCTATGCAACAACAATTAAAAAGAATGTTTAATATGATGGTGGGAGTCAATGAGAAATTGGAAAGGCATGATGGCATCCTTAACCAATTACAAGGAGAGCCTAGACAAAGGAGACGTCCACCAATTGACCAAGAGGACTATGAAGGAGAGAATGATTTGGATGATGATCAAGTCACCTTGGTGGGACAACAAATCAATCCTAGGAGACAAGCTAGGAGAGGACGTCCTAATGATGATGTTGATCGCAACCTTGGAAGCATCAAAATGAAGATTCCTTCATTCCAAGGAAGAAATGATCCAGATGTGTACCATGAATGGGAGAGGAAAGTGGAACTCATATTCGAATGTCACAATTATTCGAAGGAGAAAAAGGTAAAACTTGTCGCTGTTGAGTTTAGTGATTATGCAATTGTTTGGTGGGATCAATTTTGCAAGGAAAGACGTAGATATAGAGAAAGACCGATGGAGTCTTGGAGGGAAATGAAGAAAATCATGAGAAAGAGGTTTGTTCCAAGCCACTACTATAGAGAGCTTCATCAAAGGTTACAAACTCTAATTCAAGGATCCATGAGTGTGGAGGAATATCACAAAGAAATGGAGAAGGCTATCATTAGAGCAAATGTGGTAGAAGATCATGAAGCTACAATGGCAAGGTTCTTGAGAGGGCTAAAAAAACATTGCTGATGTTGTTGATTTACAACATTATGTGGAGATTGAAGATATGGTGAATTTGGCCATGAAAGTGGAAAGGCAATTGAAAGGAAAGAGGTATGATTCTAAACCAAATGTGGGTTCTTCTTCTTCTTGGAAAACTTCTTAGGGGAAAAAGGATGATAAACCTTTTAATAAGTCAAAAGTGGAAGAAACTAAACCTAAAATTGACTTGGGTAATAAGGGAAAGGGTGAGAATCAACCAGCCCAAACTAGGGGAATCAAATGTTTTAAGTGTTTGGTCATGGGCACATTGCTAGGGAATGTCCAAATAAGAAAGCTATGATTCTAAGGGATGGTGATATTGAGTCGGAGAGTGAGGGGGATAGTGATGATGATATGCCTTCTTTAGAAGATTGTAGTGATGTTGAATGTGCTAAGGGAGATAATCTTGTTGTTTAAAGAACATTGAGTTTGCAAAATAAACATGATGTCCATAGGGAGCAAAGGGAAAATTTGTTTCATACTCATTGTTTAATTTCTAACAAGTTGTGCAACATGATTATGGATAGTGGAAGTTGTACTAATATAGCAAGCACTTTGCTAGTGGAGAAATTGAAGTTGTCTACTACCAAGCACCCAAGACCATACAAATTGCAATGGCTTAATGAAAGTGGAGTTGTAAAGGTAAATAAGCAAGTTCTAGTTTCTTTTCAAATTGGTAGATATAAGGATGAAGTGTTGTGTGATGTGTTACCAATATTGGCCGGACATATGTTGTTGGGGAGACCTTGGCAATATGATAGAAGGGCTAATCATGATGGATTAAAAAATATGTATACTTTGACTATGGATGGAAAAAGGTTTAACCTTGGACCATTAACTCCAAAACAGATTTTTGAAGACCAAATGCACATCAAGCAATAATATGAAGAAATGGGTTCTTCATTGGGAAATTCCTTGGGAAGGGAAACCTTTGAGAGTAAAGAAAAAGGTGAGATAAGTGACCTAAAAATTCCAATTCTCTTGACCAAAATGGGAAACACATGGTGAGAGAAAACAAGGAAGGTTCAAATGAAAGAAAAATGAGTGTTTATGCAAAAATGAGTGATGTGAAGGAAGCTATGCTTTTGAGGCAACACATGCTTGTACTTATGTACAAGGAGATTTTGCATATTTCTAACGAAATAACCAATAGTTTGCCTAGTGTTGTTGTTGATCTTTTGTAGGTTTATGAAGATTTATTCCTAGAAGAAATTCCAAATGGTTTGCCACCTAAAAGAGGCATTGAGTACCAAATTGATTTCATACCCGGAGTAAGCATTCCAAATAGACCAGCATATAGATGTAATCTAGAGGAAACCAAGGAAATCCAAAAGCAAGTGAGTGAGCTTATGGAGAAGGTTTATGTTCGTGAAAGCATGAGTCCATGTGTCATACCTGTCTTGTTAGTGCCTAAGAAAGATGGAACTTGGAGGATGTGTGTTGATTTTTGTGCCATCAACAAAATCATGGTGAAGTATAGACATCCCATGCCTAGGCTAGTTGACATGTTGGATGAATTGCATGGTTCATATTTATTTTCAAAAATTGATTTGAAAACTGGTTATCATCAAATTAGAATGAGAGAAGGTGATGAATGGAAAACAACTTTTAAAACTAAACATGGTTTATATGAGTGGTTAGTAATGCCTTTTGGTTTAACTAATGCACCAAGCACTTTCATGAGATTGATGAATCATGTTTTAAGAGCATTCATAGGCAAATTTGTTATTGTTTATTTTGATGATATCTTGGTTTATAGCAAAAATTGAGATGAGCATGTACAACATTTGACTTGTGTTTTTTATATGCTTAGAGAAGAGAAGTTGTATGCTAATCTAAAGAAATGCTATTTTTGCACTAATGAAAATACTTTTCTTGGATATACTGTCAATGAGAAGGGCATTCATGTTGATCAAGAAAAGGTAAAAGTAATTAGAGAATGGCCAACACCCACAAGTGTAAGTGATGCAAGAAGCTTTCATGGTTTAGCTAGCTTTTATAGAAGGTTCATTAAAAAATTTTCTACTATAGCTGCACCTTTAACTGAATGCATAAAAAAGAATGTTGGTTTTAAGTGGGGAATTGAACAAGATGAGGCTTTTAACTTGCTAAAAGACAAATTAAGTTCGGCACCCTTGTTATCTTTGCCAAATTTTACTAAACCTTTTGAGATTGAGTGTGATGCAAGTGGCATAGGTATTGGAGGAGTTTTAATGCAAGAAGGCAAGCCCATAGCATTCTTTAGTGAAAAGCTAAGTGGAGCAAGTCTAAACTACCCTACATATGACAAGGAGTTCTATGCATTGGTGAGGGTTCTAAAGACATGGCAGCATTACCTTGGTTACAAAGAATTCATAATTCACACTAACCATGAATCCTTGAAGTATATCAAAGGACAAGGAAAGCTCAACAAGAGACATGCAAAATGGGTGGAATTCATTGAATCCTTTCCATACATCATTAAGTACAAGCAAGGGAAAGAAAATGTGGTGGCTGATGCATTGTCAAGAAGGTATGCCTTGATCTCTAAACTTAATGAAAAATTATTAGGATTTGAATACATCAAAGATCTTTATTCTAATGATCCTGATTTTGCTAATGTTTATAGGGCATGTGAGAAAGGGGGTTTTGATAAGTTCTATAAGTTTAATGGTTTTCTTTTTTGGGAAAACAAATTGTGTGTGCTATAAAATTCTTTAAGAGAGTTACTTGTGAGAGAGGCACATAACAGAGGTTTAATGGGGCATTTTTGGATTAAGAAAACTTTGGATGTGTTGGGTGACCATTTCTTTTGGCCACACATGAAAAGGGATGTTAAGAGAATTTGTAAGAAATGCATTACTTGCAAACAAGCCAAATCCAAAGCAATGCCTCATGGTTTGTATACACCTCTTACCATACCAAATGAACCTTGGGTAGACATTTCTATGGATTTTGTTTTAGGATTACCTAGGTCCAAGGGAGGGAGAGATTCATGCATGGACTTGTACTCTATATAAACAAGTCCTTTTCTTTCTTTTGGAGCATGAATGAATTTGAGATATGAATTATAACTTTGTTTGAGTTTTATTGTGAGGAATTTTATCTTGAATTTCTTGCATAAAATTTGTGACTTATCAACCTTTATTCTAGCTTATGGTGTCAAAATCTAAATCTTTGTTTTCTTGTTATTTATCAAACTTTCTTGTTTATGGCATAAGAGGAAATTCAAAGTCTATTTTAGTATCTTTATCCTTATTGGTAAAAGGGTTAAGTAACATCTATCTTCTTACTTCAATCTTTGAACGATCTGAATTTATGGATTAAATTGGTAATTTCTAGTTTTCTTCTAATTTAACTTATCATAGTATTCTTGCTATTGGAGAGTTAATTGATGAAACCTACAATTCCCATCATAGTCCTTTATTGCATTTATATTTTATTATCCCGAAATTCGGTGTTTACAATGGTCAATATATTTTGATTCATAATCTTGTTGAGATGGGTGCTGACGAGCCATGGCAGACATGTCCCCAAGCACCTTCACTGCCACAAGCACCTCACACTGTCAGACCTTCCTCATATTCTTACCCTCCACATTTTGAGGCTAATCTTTAGTCTCACATGAAGCTTATGCACTGGGTGATTGATGGTCTCTCAAGCTTATTTCAGGCTCAAGGCATACCTTTTCCCCCATGACCTGTCTTCCTTGGTTCTGCCTCTGCTGTTGCTACTAAGGAATTACCTAATAACATAGATCCATTGGATGACTCAGGCATTGCCCCAGATGATTTTGCTCTAATGGATGATTGACTTTCCTTTTCGTTTATAATTATGTTTTATGTTTAATGCTTTTATTCTTTTTCTGTCATTTTCTTTTCCAATATTTTGTATTTTATTATCTTTAGTTTCTATTTCTTTTTTATAGTTTTCTAAGCTTTGCTATTTTTCAAACGAATGCACAATTTCTCTTACTTTTCCTTTTTGTTGTTCCTTTTATTGTTTATATTTTCAATTGTCATTGAGGATAATTCCATGGACAGTGTGGGGGGGGGGGGTGCTTCGGTTGTTTTATTTATTTTTGCATGCTTCAGTTGACTTATTTATTTTTGTGTTGCAAAAAATATATATTATTTAGAGTTTATTAATTCTTAACCGGTTTCCCTTTATTAATGATTTGTTTGTCTTAAATTTTTTTAAATTTTCTTTTGATACTCTGTCATACTTGGGAATATGTTAGTGTATAAGTTTATCTCTTGATTGAATTACTAAACTATCAAATAGTTTATTACGTAAGATAGTTATACATATTTATTATGTATGTAGAATTTAGTTCTTGTAAACTGAGCATAATCCTAGCAATTAAAATTGTGCATGATTTTAAGAAGGATTGCATTTTGAATTTCAGTTAAAAAATTATCTCTTATTCTTTAAGTGAGAGCAATATCTATATTTAAATATTTATACGCTCTAAATCTACTCCAATGCCCTAATTAGGGCATGAGTATCCATATGACACACTAAATTGTATCCACGCTTAGTAATACAAGAACAATGGGGGATCACTTAGAGTGTAAAGCTTTGAATGGGGAGAAAAATAAAAATTGTGAAATGGAGCGTAAAATTCATTCATAACATTAAAAAAAACTGCAGTCCTTAATGTTTTCTTTTATGAATTTATGCTCACTTGATTTCAAAATGGTTTTATACTTAGGTTATAATTGGTAAATTATTCATATATATTGTGATATTGTTTAACAATCTTCTTTAGTAAATATGTTTCAATCTCAGTGTTATCAAGATTTAATGTCTTAGAAGCTGTATGCCCCTAGCTGTGATTCGAGTTCAATATTTTCAAAATTTGGTTTTTACTTGAGGACAAGCAAAGTTTTAGTGTGGGGGAATTTGATGTGTTTATTATTTATGTGTTTTAAAGTTGAATTTTAATAAATTCTAAATAAGGAAATAAGGAATAAATTAATTTAAGTAATTTTTTGGTTTAATCAAGAGCTTTTTATGAATTAGTATTTAATTAGGATTATTATTATTTATTGTATGAATTGACAAAGTTTTATTTAAGTTTTAATTAGTTTTTATGATTTATGTCCAGTGGGCCTTGGAATTCAAGTGAATTGACATATTTTTACATGACATGGCATGCACATGCCTTGTGATAGAGCAACAAAAGGGGAAAGCCATTTCCAAGCCATGTGTGAACCATGAAAAAGCCATTTGCACTTAATGTCAATAAAAGAAATGCATAGCATGCACATGATGTGTGAGTAAAGGATTCTGACCCATAATGAAGCACAGCTAATGAACTTGTTCGTGTTGGATGTCATGTTGTACGTTAAGTAAATTCACAATTTTACCTAAATTAAGCATGGTTGTGTCCCAAAGCCATGTCACGAAGGCAGAAGTTTTCCTATTTTGAAAATAAAAAAGAATTAAAAGTCAAAAAGGATTCTTTTCATTCCCTAGCACTATATAAGGAATGAACACCTTTTTAGATGGGGGAGGATATAGAGAGTAGAAGGTGGCTAGACAGAAATTGTAAAAGATGAAGAGCTTATTTTTATTCTTTTTTTCATCATTCATCTTTTTGTTTTCTTGATTATTGATTATGGGTTTCATCATAGCCATAAGTGGCTACGTTTTCTTTTAGAGTCTTGGGTAGGAGTAGCTATTCCATGACATGATTTGAACACAATTTCTTATATTTAATTTGAATTTCAGTTAATTCTTTGTGTTGTAATATTTATCTTATTATCATTCCAGGACTATTTAATTTCATGTTTATAGATGAATTTACCAATGAGGCTTAAGACATATAGAACTTAGATCACTCGACCATGAGAGTAGGTGAGCTCTTCGGGGAACCGTGACTATAGGTAAAGGTCTACAGTGGTAAACCAACAGTTGTTAAGGAACTTAATGAGTTTTTGTTAACTTCTTAATCATAAGAGTAGGTTAAAATTTAATCTTAACATGCTTAATTGAACTCAAGAAAGTCTTTAGGTATTTTATAATAATTACCCTTAACTGAAATCAATGTCTTTTGTTTATTAATGTGTTCATGATTGGATTGGAATAGTGAAACTAAACCTAGGATCTGTGTTTAAAAATATTTGATTTTACTTTTAATTATATTTATGTTATTCAAAATTTTAAACCTTGTTGACTTATTCAATTTACTAGCTGAGATCATAGGTAAAAATTGTTAGTGATCAATATTCAGTCTTTAAGGCAATGATATCTTTCTATTGCAACCATAAATATGCACTTGCAGGTTTAAAATGCAACAATATCTAAATAATTCCCTTTTCCTACAAATTATCATCAGGTGATGATTAATAAGCATGTATGCATCATTATAGATAATAATGTACTTAATTAGATTAATAAAATTGAAAAAAATTGAAAACTGATCTCATGTTCTTTGACATAAAGAGGTGTCGCCTGATAAAATAGAGGCATTGTCTCTTTAACGAAAAGGTGATGCCTTTTGTAGTATTTTTAAGGTGTTTCCTTTTAGTGAGGCATCACCTTTTAGACAAAGTTCTACATTTTTATCCTAGTTTTCAAATCAATTTTTTTCAAATCAATTTTATAAGTTTTGACTTCCATGTTTATTTTCAGCATGATGCACAAACTTTTAAAGGTGCTAGGAACTTCAATAGGGCTCAAGTTTGGTACAATGAGCTAATTGACGATATCAAGGACTACATTCAGGACACATGCTTTGAGGACTTCATCCTCTCACTTTTGGATGCCTAGGGTCATATCGATTACCAATCGTTGCATGCTTTGATGGAGAGGTGGTTCAAGACCACACATGCCTTTCATCTTCCTTTTGGTGAGCTCATAGTGGACCTAGTTTCCTTTGCTGTCATCACTAGGGTAGCATGTGCAAGTGATGCTATCCCATTCAACATGACCCTCCATTGAATAACTTTGGATCATATGGCCTACATTGAGTGGCTTTGTGGCATAGTCTTGGACGTGAAAGGGACCCACATGATTAAGATTGAATCCATATGGAGTCACTATACCCATGCTAAGGTTGATGTTGCTACCATCGACCGAGAGATTGAACAGGTTGTGAGGGCATTCTTGGTCTACTTGCTAGGGACCACCCTTTTTGTTGACACTGCTAGCTCGATTAATTTTATATTCTTGATGCCAGTTCAAGATTTGGACTTAGTATCCTCCTATGACTAGGGTAGTTATGCTTTGTTTTACCTGTATTGAAGAATGGACGAGGTAGTCTAAGGGGCCCGATGATTCTATGGTTTCTAGCATGTTATTCTAGTGCTCTGTTTTTCCTCCTTATCTCTATTTACTGATTATTTCAATTTCTACTGATAACTTTATACTATAGGTCTAGGCTTTGGAGCTTGAGCTAATATGAAGTATAGTACATATTAGCGATGTCTGCTTCTCGACTTTGGCTTGGTGGGGTGCTAGTCACGCATGGAAGAGGCATTTGGCCCTTCAAGCACATTCATCAGGAGCGGCTGAACTCCCTTACTTATGGTGAGGTATCTGCTAAACATAAAGTTGTTCTTAGTATAATACAAACATTAGGGTTAATTTACTTATCTATTTCACATTACTATAGTTGCCTCAAAATTGTGGGGTTATAAGCACCCAATGTCAGGATAGTTGAGTGTGACTGAGACAGAGGACTCTAATGATAAAAATTTGTTATAAATAGGTGCATGGATATTGATTTTTTAAATTTTAAGGCTTATTTGCTCTTTTTTTAAGGTTAATTGAAATGTTTTCTTTAGGGACCTAATTGAAAATTTTTTAATTCATTCAGGCATCTTTTTGTAATTAAATGTTAAAAATTAAAATTACTAATCAGAATTACAGATTTCTAATTGGAATTATGGTATTCTAACAGGAATTCTACAATTCCGATTGGAAATTCCATAATTATGATAAAAAATCTACATTTCTGATAGAAATTGTAGAATTCCAATCAAAATTCTACAATTCTGATCGAAATTGTACTATTCCGATCGGCATCTTTTTCATTTTTTAATTAATTTTGATTTTTGAAAATAATTTTTTTATTTTTTCATTGGTAAATAATAATAATAATAATAATAATAATAATAATAATAATAATAAGATTTTTATCGTAACAATTTAGTTATCAGGAGATTCAAAAAATTTTTTTAAAAAATTCTCTCATTTATCTATATCCTATGATTTGATGATAACAGGAGATTAATTTGTTAAGGTTGGATAATCTACGGGTTTGAATTCAAAAAGGAGGCTTTTCTTCTACTTTTGAGATATCAATCATAGGGAGCAGCTTCTTCCTCTTCTTCTTCTTCTTCTTCTGGGGGTTTCTTTATTCCTACAAAACATAGAGAGAAAAGCAAAAAAAGAGGAGAGACTATTAAAAAAAGAGATACAAGACAGGAGAGAGATTTCTTGTACATAGAGACAAAAAGAAGATAAAAAAATTTCTTTCTTTACATTGATAAGTCCGTAAAATAATGTAATAAAGCTCGAGCAATCAAAATCAAATCTACAGACTTTATTTCCACACAGTGAATCAAAGACTCTGAGGAGCAAATCAATACAGCATCCATTCTATCCAACCATTTTTCTTCTTTTCTTTTTTCTCTATTTTCTTTATTAGTTTTTTTTATTTTAATTCTTTATTATTAGTATTCTAATTCTTTTATTATTTTCTGTGTTTTCTCTATGATGGCAAATGGTGGTGGGAGTAATGTGGAGAATGGAGCCTGTGACTGAATTAAAATCAATTCATGAAGATCCATGAAATGACATAGATATAAAGCCATGTAGATTTTAGGTCTTTATTTGTTTCTCCTTTTTTTTATTTTTTTATTTTGTATGTTTTATTTATTTATTTGATTTATTGGGTTGTGTATTTAATTAGTTCTTTTATTCTCTATACGTAGGAATTGTAATAGCTCAAATAATGGGAATAATGAATATTTACTTTTTTATATTAAAATTAATTAGTAATTAGGTTCATTTGATAAAACCTAAATTAAAATTGATGATGGCTTTAGTTAATCTAGGTTGCATGAAATCAAACTAGGTTTTAGAAGAAATAATTTTAATTGCTTGTTTGATCGTTTTGTTTAATTATTTTGGTTTTTTTTTTAATGTTTTTGGGCATTCCTTTATTTTTGTGCATTTTGGGCCTCAAGCCCACGTTTAGGATTAACCCATTTAAAATAGGCTTTTAATTGGATTTTAGGTTTTAATTTACTTTAAAAAAAAATTTAGGCCCATTAGGATTAACTTAGACTTAAGTCCACTTTAGTTTAATTAAAATTAACTTAGACTTAAGCCCATTTTAGTTTAATTAAAATTAACTTAGACTTAACTCAGCCCATAAAGCATTTCTTTTAAAAATAAATAGACTTAGGCCCATTTTTCATTTAAATTAAAATTAATTGGAACTAGGCCCATTAATTTAAACACAATCCAATTCATTTCCATAAAAAATAATAGACTTAAGCCTATTTCTTTATAATTAAAAAATAGACTTAGTTCACTACTTTAATTAGGCCTACCTTTAGTTCCATTTCACTTATACATAAAATATAGACATAGCTAACCTAATTAAAATTAACATAGTTTAGACTAATTTAGGGTCGTCTCGTTATATGAATGCAATTTTTATGTGCCATTTCATAACTAGTTGCCTTGGATTAGATGAATAATAACTAGGGTTCTAAAATGAAATTGCATGTAATTAGAGAATAAGATAATAATTAATAAACTAATTCTAAATGAACATAAGACTAAGAGAAGTTGGTATTCCGTATCCAAAATCTTTTAGTTGTGGTGCTAACTTTTTTTTAGAGAATTGAGTTACCACCACCTTCAATTTGTCCCAGTTATTACCTTGGGTGGTAACTCCTCATCTCCACACCATGTATTTGTGATATGGTAGTGTGTTCTCTACAGCCCTGCGCTTAAAAAGTGTTACGGTTGCTAAAATCTTGGATGCATGCTAAACCTCACCATCTATAAGGGTTCTCTAAACAAGTGGCTCTTAGAGATCACTCACTTGAGACCTCTATCATTATGCTTAGTGCTACTTTATGGACCTAGCTATTGAGTCTAGTATCTCAATAAGAGGATCCTCAACTGAGACCATAATGCTTGTGCTAGGCTCATCTTGACCTCTCCTCCTATAGGTATGTTTTAGACACACCTCCTGGAGGGCATTGAGCTTGTTACAATGGTTACAGGTGATGCTGCTGAGAACCATACTATGAAGAGCAAGAGCCAGTATTTGGATTTTGTCTGGTCCAATTTATTGTAGCATATGCCCCTTACAGCCACTTCCTCAGCTCAGGTACTTATTTGACTTCTTCTTTCCTTTTCCATTCATTTAGATTGTGTATTAACTCAGTTTTCTATTTATAAATGGTAGCCATGGTTCCTACATATAGAGCCATACCTCCTACACATGAGAGGCCCTTTCAGCTTCCTCATACTAATAGTGGAGAAGGAATTTTGGCTAGTACATCACCCTGTAGAGCTCCTTCCACTTCCACCTCGCAAATGGTTACTGACCACTTAACCTGTATGCCCAACTTGCTGACTCACTACAGGGTGCCTTCAGGGGATTTATCTCATGAGTTCTTGATATTGGATGATAGTCTAACATCGGTGCACACTCCCTTCCCATTTCCTACTTTTAAAATTAAACTTAATAGGACATTAGTAATAACTAATCATTGATCATGCAGATCCCCTAGATCAGGGAGTGTACATATATCACTTGATTGAGGCTCACTAGGACCATGTGATGACTGTCACCCAACAGTGGAGCATAATGTCTCCATATATTTCTGTGTGTAAGCATACTTGTATGAGTACTCAACTTGGGTTATGTATGGACATGATAATGATGCGATCAGCTAAGCGAGAATCATAGCCCTACAGTATCAAGTTGCTGCCCTCCAAATCAAGGAGGAGGAAGATGAAGAAGATGAATAGGGCATTGATGATAAGGGTGGCAATGGTACATATGGAGATGATGGTGAAGACGATGCTAAGGCTACTAAGTCTGAGGCTATTTAGACTAGGATTCATATTTCTTTTCGTTCTATCATTCTTTAATTTTGATATTGGACAATTTCTTTAATTTCATTTTGGATATTCATATTCACATTTGAATGGATGTTTGAACATTTTAATTCATTTCAATAAAAAATTAATTCTAATTATCCTTGGCATAATGTTTCATGAAATTCATTCAATCATGAATATCTTCCATTAATGAATCTAAATAGGGAGAATTGAATTGAAAAAATACAACCAAATCATACCCCTTAGACTATCATAGAGGCGATTGCCTCTTTGTGAAGAGGCGATAAGGAGATGCCTCTTCATAATGAGGCAACACCTCATCATAGAGGCAAATTCCTCTCTACTTTACTACAGATCACTTTTTAAAAATCTCATATCCTTCTTAAAATAACTTCATTCTTTCACACCTTCGCTAAAACTCCCTATTTCCTCTCTCTCAATAGCTCCAAAACCCTAAAATATGACTGAAAGAAGCCTTAAGCAACTACAACCAGTTCTAAAAACATTAGATGGTGAATCATAGGTAAGACTAGAGCTCTTCCATTTGTTAACTTTTATATCTCTTTATGCAAGGAAGATCAACTTCCTTTTCCTTCATGTTGTAGCTTAATTCTAAGACCTATGTAAGCATGTTTTCCATTTTAACACATTAGAGATTTGCTCCCTACCTAAAGAATTTAAAGCTATCTTAGGTTTTCAATTAGACTCTGCTTGTCAACTTGTGATCCCTTAAATTGGAACTCAAAATTTACACTCTATTCAGTATCAGATGGCATAAATGTTCAATCTTTTGCCTTAGTCTTCATTTTGTTTCATTTTTTGCCCTAAAATCCTATTAGAGTCCTTTCTCAAAATTGTTACAATGTAGACAAGAGATAAGTCTATTGGCCCTAGGTGATGGCCTTTTGCCTATATGCACAGTTCCTGCTAGTTTCCTCTTCTAGCAACTACGACTCAAAAATCATCCACATACTAGATCAAGTGGAAATAGGACTCAATTCTTTCCCTCTTATTTTGGTAGAAACTATCATCAGTCTAGATAATTTCTCAGAGACTAGGAGATTTTCTAGGAGTCCACTATCGTTGGAGGTTAGCTCTTTTCCTTTATATAATTATTTTCTACTATTTTGTCACTTTCATTCATTCACTTGTCATTTTAGCATATGTGGCTTCACAAAAAGTTAAGGTTGCTAGAACCCCCATAAGATAGCACACATTACAAGGCAAAACACTGTCAGATTAGACAACTTCATCCTATTCTAGCAGACATCCATGGTTGGTTGTTGACATTCCCTGATACAATGGCTTGTTGGATATGTTTATGGTGGAGGCTTCAACATGTGACCATACGGACTTACACGTACTATGTTCCAATAACAGGTCTCCACTTTGCTACGTTTTATAATCCAACTCACCTTTACATGCAATAGGGGCTGAAACAACTGATTATAGAACCTATACATAAATTTGAGTCTAGACCATTTACTTCCTTTATAACTTAGTTGCGACTTGGCCACATAGAACCATTCTGAGGAACATTAACTATGATAGAGACCTATCTACTGATGACCAATATAAGGCGCGGATCTAGTTGCAAGTTTTTGGCTTGCTATTATAAGTTTTCCAACTAACTATTTTCCTTCTCCCTCTCATTTTCCATGTTCTTAATTTTTTCCTAGACTGCCTCTTTCAAGGTTTTCAATTTAACAGGACTTTATTTTTATTTTTTTTTCTAATTTTTTTTTCTAAAAAGCCTCTTTTTGAGGTTTTCTCCTTAGCAAGACTTATTTCACAATATAAGGACTTATTGAGTTTATCTAGGTTTATGGGCTCTTTGAACTCATTCCCTTCCAAGTTAAAAAAAAAAGTAGCACCCTTGGAGAATAACTTTTTCACTATATAAGGCCCTTCCCAATTTGGCTTATACTTTCCTCACGGGTTAGTCATAATCAACTTTGTAAGCTTCAATACTAAATCACCCTCTTTGATCTTTCTTGGCTTGATTTTCTTATTGTAAGGCTGGGTTATTCTCTTCTCATCCAATAGTTTCAACTGTGCCAATTGACTTTTTTCCCACTAGTAGTTAATGATTTTAGATTCTAAGAGAACCCTTAATGATCAAATCTCAACCTCTACTGAGAATATAGCCTCACACCTATACACCAAGGAATACGGAGTGATCCCTATCGACATCCTTATAGTAGTCTTATATCCCTATAATGCAAATTGTAGATAATCCACCCAGTCTTAATAATTCTCCATTATCTTAGCTGGGATCCTCTTTACATTTTTATTTATAACTTCTACTGCCCCATTCACTTGTGCCTATATAGAGATTATCTATGATGCTCAATCTTATATTCTTTTAGCAATGTAGCTCTCTTTGCCTAAAATTGAACCCTATTATCAATGACAATATGATAAGGTAGTCCATATCTATAGATTATGTTCTTCTCAATGAATTTTGTCATTTTCTTTTAGCTAATTGTAGTATAAGAGTTGGTTTCGACCCATTTGGAGAAATAGTTAATCACCACCATAATGTATCTATGACCATTTGATGCCTTTGACCTTATCTCCCCTATGATATTAATTCCTTATACTACAAATGGCCAAGGAGAAGTCATTCCTTGTAGTTTTTGGATGGCAGATGACTAACATCCCCATATGTTTAGCAATTGTGGCACTTCTTTACAAACTTAACATAATCTATCTCTATAGTTAGCTAGAAGTAACCCTAATGAGCTATCATCTTTGCCAAGACTGTCCTATTCATGTGTGGCCCATATACCCCTTCATGCACTACTTTCATAAGTTTCTGAGCTTCATTTCTATCAACACATCTCAGGTGAACATTGGTTGGCATCCTTTTGTATAGCATCCCATTATAGCTAATGAATTATCATAACAACATCCTCATGGACATTCATTCTTTCTTATCAACATCCTTAAGGAATTTTCCTACTTCTAAATACCACTACAAATTATAAAACTAGGGCTTTTCAGGAATATCAACTGACATCACCCTTATCTCCTCGTAACAAGGGTTTTGAGATCTTACTAAAATAAGGGGCTTGATACTTATTGGCTTTCCACTTTCCTATACAAAAGCCAACATAGTTAGAGCATCAACTAGTTGATTTTTATCTCAGGGTAGATGAACAAACTTTCATTAAGTAAAAGATAATAAAATAGTAGCCAAATAATCCTAATATAGACGCATGTTATCTTCTTTTACTTCCTATTCTTTAGAAGCTTACTTTACAACCAGAATAGAGTCTCCATGCATGATGAAATCTTCTACCCCCACACTACGCAATGCTTCCAAACCAAAGATATAAGCCTCATATTCAGCTTAATTTATTGTCTCCTCAAATTCAAGTCTTTTCACCATCGGGACCATTTTTGCTTTTGGTGTGATCAAAATTATGCCAATGCCTACCCCTCTATTATTAATAGCTCCATAAAAATACATCTTCCATCCCTAAAACTCTATTGCCCCTAAATGTTCATCTAGGAACTCCAGCTCCTATTCTTGCCCTTTATCAATCGAATTCTAAGCCAAAAAGTATGCTGATGCTCTATATTTTACTACTTTTTTTGCTACATAGTCTATGTTAAACTCAGTGAGTAGAACCAACCATTTGACTAATTTTCCTATTAGTAAGGGAGTCTATTAAAGGTATTTAAGAGGGTGGTGTTTATAGACTACCTACATTCTGTAAGATTGGAAGTAGTGTTGGAGCTTCTTAGTTGCCCAAATCAAAGCCAGACATGTTTTCTCTACCAGTCTATAGTTGGCATCATATAGTACAAGTTTCTTACTTAAGTAATACACTACGTGCTCAACCTTCCCTTCACTTTCTTGAGCTAACATTATGCCTATTGAATCCTTCTTAATTACTAGATAAAGAAGTAAAGATTTACCAAGTTTTGATAGTTGTAAGACTAAAGGATTCATTAAATAATTCTTAATAGTTTCAAAATGTTGTTGACATTTATCATCCTAGATTACTAGTTAATACTTACTCAGAAGCTTGAAGATTGGCTCATAAATAGTAATTAACTTAGCTATGAACCTACTGATATACTATAACCGCCCAATGAATCCTCTGACTTCTTTCTTAAATTTTAGTGTAGCCATTTCCCTAATAGCTTTAACCTTGTCCGAGTCCACCTCTATTCCCTTCTGGCTAATAACGTGTCCTAGTAGTTTTCCAAATGTTACCCCAAAAACAAATTTCTTCAGGTTTAATATGAGATTTTATTTCTCTACCCTTACCAGGAACTTTTCTAGGGCTTCAAAGTGCCCCTCTCTGGTTGAGACTTCACCATCATATCATTTATATACACTTTTATCTCCTTTTGGATCATGTCGTGCAGTAAAGTGGTAGCTATCATTAATAGGTAGCTCCTGCATTTTTCAGCCCAAACAGCATGACTGTGTAACAAAGATACTCCATTCAATGGTGAAAGATGTTTTTAGCTTATCGATTACTTCCATCATAACCTTGTTGTTTCCTGAAAAACCATCTATAAAGGAGTACATTGTGTTGGAAGTCGCATTATTGACTAGTATGTCAACATATGGCAATGGAAAGTCATCTTTTGGGCAAGCTTTATTCAAATCTTTATAGTCCACACACATTCTAACCCTTCCATCTTTCTTAAGAATCGGTACTATATTCATTAGCCATTGGGTATCGTTTACCATTTCTAAGAACTTTTCTATTAGCTGCTTTTTAACTTCTTCTTTAACCAAAAGAGCCCATTCTAGCCTTAACCTCCTATTCTTCTACTTTGTTGGTGATATATGAGGATATATGGAGATCCTATGTTCTAAGATCTCCTTGTCAATTCCAGGCATATCCTCATAGCCCCAAGCAAATACTTTCTATCTTCTTTTTTATGTTTCTTTCATTATTTCTCTCTTATCATGAGTTAAATCAAAAGCAAGTAGTATATTTTTAAGATTATCATTTGTACCTAGATGAAATGATTTAGTTCACGTAGAATTAATGTCAAACACATGCATGAAATGATCATCAAAAGCAGAATAGCCATTAGGAAACACATTACACAAATTAGCAAAGTCAGACTTCATTGCATCAAGTTTTGAGAAAAACATATCATTAGTTTCAAATAAGTTTGCAATAGAAACATCAAAATAATCATAAAAGATCTTGGTGATGGAATTCAGGATGTAGGTTTCAAGATCCAACTCCTTTTCTTGATCATCAGCAGCTTTGGCCTCCTTAGTAGCAACGTCCTCTTTTGACTCTGAGCAAACTAGTTCTTCAACCATGTCCTCTTCAGCAGTCATTCCCTTGATCCCATTCACATAATTAGTAAATATTTCAAACTCAAGGACCATCTTTCTAACTAGCATTAATGGCTCCAGTGCTCCCTTATATAGATAACTGGTTCCTTCTTTAGTAAAAACATCCCATAACCTTTGCTTCTCAGTTTTGACCAAGTCTTCTTCTTCATCTTTATAACTCTCGAGTCCATACCCAATTTTGTACTTAAAAATAGGGACTTTTGGCTCCATAAACTCAGATGGTCCATTTTGATCTCTTCCTAAACCCAAGCCAGACATAAATTTCATGCTCTTCATCATATTCATGACCAACTCATCTTCGTACAACACACAAACCTTAAAACTTAGGCTAATAGGAATCTCTTTGGGAGTGAGCTTTAAAGTAACAACATCAGCTTCAGTTTCTACTGAAATTGTAGCCACCTTCCCTTCTTATGGAAACTTAATCTTTTGGTGCATAGTGGACAGCACACCTCCCAAGGGATGGAACCAAGGCTTTCCCAACAAGATAGCAAAGGTGACTGAATGTTGATCACATGTAGATTTACCCAACTCTTGATAGGACCAGTCTTTACCAAAGCTCAAAATGTCCCCTCCACAGGTTGCTCCATATCATCAAGTGCTTTGATAATCATATAGAAGGTTTGAGGTCATTAACAGTCAATCCTAGCTTAGGTAAAATCTTGAGAGGGCATACATTTATAGTTTAACCATTGTCCACCATCAACAACAAGTTAATTTCCTTTTCACTTCTACCTTAATGAATAAGGCCTTATAATGATCCCTTCCTTCTAGCTGCAAATCATTATCAGTAAACATAATAACACCCTTAGTAGTTTCCATGAGGGAGCTTACCATCTACTTAGAAGTATAGGCCTAGGGGACCTTTTTCTAATCTAGAGCTTAAACCAGAACTTCCTTATGCATTCTAGAGTTCATTAACAACCCCTATATGCTTGCCATAGCTTTTTCATCTTTCCTTAATTCATCCTTCGATCCCTCTTCTTCCACTTTCCCATTCTCAGCTTCTTTCTCTATCTCAGTCACTAAATGGGCCTCATCTTTTGCTTTTTCTTTTTTAGCAATCTTTTTAACTGCTTAAACCTCTCTCTCCTTATAGTTATCCCACATGTCTACTTGTATAGGTCCCTTTTCATCATCAAGCTGCAAATATCCAAAACCTTAATTGAGAGTTCAGTAGGTTCTACAGGTTATGGGTTAGGTTGAAGTTTGTTTTCTATATTATGGCTAGGTTGTGATGAGTTTGGTTTAAGGTCAGACTTTGGTGGGTTAGGTTTAGCATCCATAAAAGAGTTCATAACTTGCTCTTTTGTAAAGCTTGTGTTGACCATGAGGATAAGTGCATTTAGTGTTGCAACATTTCTATAATTAGGTGTATTTGTTTTTATGGTCTAAGGGTCGGTAATTTTACCTATATCGATCAAGTCTTGAATTTCATTTCTTAATCAAGCACAATCGTCAGTCTTATGGCTAATTGCTTAGTGAAATTTGCAATAGAGTTTCAGATTGGTGTTCGGTAAGGGCTGTTTAGGAGGTATGGGTTGCAAAAGGTTCATCTTTATTAACTTCTCTAGGACTTTGGAAAATGGT
Source organism: Mallotus nudiflorus (assembly GCA_947683625.1). Classification (NCBI taxonomy): domain Eukaryota; kingdom Viridiplantae; phylum Streptophyta; class Magnoliopsida; order Malpighiales; family Euphorbiaceae; genus Mallotus; species Mallotus nudiflorus. Next base: position 1,974,948 of record CANTUR010000107.1, read on the forward strand.
CTACATAAATTGAAAAACCTTTATGGTTGTTTGATGGCATTGATTTATATGTTAGTACTTAATCCACTGGCTTCTTTGCCCTTAGATTATTCACTAAAGGTCCTCCTCTCTTGAGCCAAGTCAGACTCTTTTTGAACCCCAAATCTATATAGTTCTTCAAAATTCTAAATTCTGAGGTCTTTTAGCTTTTTGTACAATAAGGGAACACAACTTCAATTACTATTATTAGTTAATCAAATTCAGTAGAGTGATGTCTCATCTGTGACAACTTCCCTCTCCACCTAGTTAGGTAGTCAGTGAAGGATTCATTGAATCGATGTTTGGTATTCTGTAAGTCTCTCAAAGATACTTCCATTTAGGCATTAAAACCATATTGCTTCATAAATAATGCATATAATTCTTTCCAATCACTTTGCACATGTGGTTCCAGAGTATAATACTAGCGGATGGGAACTCCTTCCAAAAACATAGGGAACTACTTGACTATTTGGGCCTTAGTCAGTCCAGTCGATCTCATGTAAGTCACATATTGCTTTAAGTGCAAGTGGGGATCGTCAGTCCCAATATACTTTTTCATATCAAGGAATTTAAACTTTCGGGGCAAAAGATCAGCATCCTCACCTAGATCAAGGCTGGTATAATCTAATAGAGCTTTAATTCCCTTCTTTTTCATTAGCATTTGAACCTGTGACATGGCCTTGGAAATGTTCTTACCCTAATCAGTTTGTTCCACAATTCCAAATAGATCCACATTCTTTTGGCTTACCAGATCGGCCAACACCATCACATCATCATCTTCCTTCTCTTTCATAGGAATCTCATCATCAAGATCAATTAGGTTAGTTGGCTGGATTGGATGTTTTTCCTTGAGTAGTTTGGTTACTTCCCCCACCATCTCCTTTACCATTGATTAAGTTTTAATAAATAGTTCTTCTTTTAACTATGCTTTAAAAGCCTCGGGATCAAAACCATATGTCATTTCTATCTATGACTAAGTAGCCAAAATTAAATCAAACCCATATAGAAGAACTTGAAGGATCTATAACTGCAGGACCACATGTTAGAATTATGCATGACGTGTATGCATGATATGAAAATTCATTTTATTTCATTATTCAAAAAGAAGAAAGGGAAACATACAATCTATGTACATATAGCGAAAGAACACAATACAATTGTAAAATGATGACCTCCACCTTTAATTATCAATAGGGGATAGTAAAACTGACATATGCAAGATAACTATTAAACAAACAAGTAGTAATCCCTTTTAATAAATCCAAAGTCCATTTTAACATGCCACAATAGGCATTTAAAAGCCCATATTGACATGGTCCATTTACAACAGGCTTAGGTTTTATTCTAAAGATTACTATATGGCATAAAAACACATGCATTTGAAAATAAAGCCTAAAGGAAATTGATAAGTCATTACATGAGCTTCAGTCTCGGGTGTTAGGCCTCGACTCTCATAAAAATATACCTCCCTACTTAAGGGTCCATACGATGTGGATAAGTACATGCTATAAGTGATAATAATCAAATATTTGACCACCAGGTTTGAGTGAGACATAGGTAGCAAAATAATGATTATTATCGAGTTATTTAGGGACTGAGTGCTCATTGTGTGAAAAGTGTCGTGAATGCAACAAAATGAAAAAGAAATAAGAGAATAATTAAAAATGATAAAATAAAAAAAATTGTAATTAGTTTCTCTATCCTAGTGGAGTCACCACTGTAGGCAGCGAGGTTTAGTGTGCACCCAAGTGTTTGGCAACCATGACACTATTTAGGCTCGAGGCCTATTAGGAAATACAAAATAAGCTCAAGGCTTACATTAGAGATGGAGTGGCCATCCGGATGAAAGCCAAGACACACTATAAGGCAACTGGATTCTGTGAAGGCCCCTAGAAACCATTATTAGAGAATAGGTTCAAAAACTGGGTATAGGTTTTTGCAATGCCCACACAACCTTACGGTTGGCCTCCATTTGTGTTTTGCATTTTATTACATTTAATCATTCAATTATCACTTTATTAACATGCAATAAAGATTTCATTTAAACCATTTTCACATTTTATAATTAAATCCATGTTTGCACATTAGTCTGATTCCATACTTACAAACTCGACATCTACTACAAACGATAATTAACAAACATCAATAAAAGAAATATTAAGTAAATAAATACACATGCAAAGAAAAAAGGGAATGAAAAATGAGTTACAACCCAAATACTAAAAATAAACCAACAAAAAACTAAAGATAAAGTAAAGGAAAGGAAAAAAGCTAAACATAAACCACTTAAAATGAAAGAAACTATACTAATCCTCAAGGAAAAGTAATTAATTGGTAACCATGAGTCACCCTATCACTTTCCTGTATATTATTTAAACATTAATTCCCCACAATGATAAAATTTCTTCAAAAAAAAAAAACCACAAAGTTAGTTTAAATAAACACTTAAGAAATCCAAATATACAAAAAGAACCACAATTCAATAGATCATATAGTTTAACAAGTTAATAACATTAACTATATAGGAGGGACCTAAAAGGACAACGATGGGAAGGCAGACAAGAGGAATGAAATCATGCAAAATGGACTTAAAATCAAAATAAAATGCACCAGGTTCTGTTAAAATGGGGATCGCCTCATCAATAAGGCATTGCCTTTAGTCATAGAGGCAATACCAAGTAAATTTACTCCAAAAGGGTGCCACCTCTTTGAAGAGGCAATCGCCTAACTGACAGTCAGAATAACAACTTTAATGAGCTTCTTAAATCTTAAGTAAACAGGATCACATGTAAATAACCAAAGCTTACAACTATATTTAATGTATTAATTGATCATGTTACATAAAGTAAGCAATGAACACAAGAAATAAATAAACAGGAAGGTAAACAAAAGATTATGTAAATCTATAACTCTAATATTGAAGAGAAGTGAAGATCATTATTGATATATAAGCTTATAATCCAAAATAGCTAGCCCTTAGAGATTTTTTTAATATAGAGCTTTTACTTGAATGTATGAAATCACCTTCCTCTTTCTTGAAAATGGATGTTAAAGCTTGCTTTCCCTCTCTCATACCGCCAAGAATGTTTTTCCTTGTTATTCTTATAGCTTTTTTTTATTGGCCCTGGTAATGGCTGCTAACCCTTTCTTTTTTTTCTATCTTCTCTTTTTAATCCCCATTCCTAGGCCATACCTCTACTTTTCCACCCCCATCATTACCTTTTATAGTCCTTCCCCTTTCCCAAAGACTCTCTCTTCATGTAATAGGCTCAGTTTTAGTGGGAGGTGGGCACACCAACTTGACCACTATTGTTACCTCTGCATTTAATGTAGAAGTAAGTTATTGTTATAGAGGCGTCACCTCTTTGATAAGGCATCGCCTCATTGATGTTGCTTCTTCAAAGGCGGTGCCTCTTTGATGAGGCATTGCCTCTTTTGCATGGCCTAGTCCTCAATTTGGCCTCTGGGCCACAATGGGCATAGGTTGGCTTATAGGTTCAAGGCCTATGTTTACATGGTTTAGGCTTAGAATGAGTTTTAGGTTCTTAAGTCCATTTTCAAGAAATTTTTGGGTTTTTCTCATATTCAAGCTTCACGCATTCTCTTCATCAGGATTTATTACGGGCTTATCAAACCGAGCATCCACAATTTGCCCCCCTATCAAGGGCTGATGGAATTGGGTGTGTATAATTATTATAATTTTGTAAAAAATTTAGTATAATAACATTAACTTGTTTATTTATTTTTAAAATTTAAAATTATTTAAATATGTATATAGTAATTTAAATTATAAGAAATTAAAATAAGTTAATTTGTTCTTTACTGGTGAAAAAATTTTAAAAGTGATATAAGCGCTAAAAAGTAAAAAAAATGGTATGAATGTTAGAAATTTAAAACTTCAAGGACCAAAAGGAAGTAATTTGTATTAAAAAATTTGACAAAAGTGTTTAAAACTTCAAATACATGAAGTTTAAGGGCCTAAATATACAAAATGAAACTTTAGGTGTCTAAAGCTAAAAAGCCGATAAGTTTAGGGACCTCAATATGGGTTTTTCCATAAAATTTTTATCACTTGAGTATTTGATTTTTTATGAAAATATTTTTATCAAGTTAAGTTAAATGGTAAATTTTTCTTTAAAAATGTACAAGATAATAAAGAATAATATAAATGATGAAATTCAATTATAATATTAAAAAATGGAAAATATTTTTAAATGAAATTGTTAAAAGTAGGTCAGCATTTTGAGTCCAAAAGTGTTGAAAAATACCCAAATAAATATATGAATTGCTTTGCAAACATGAGGCTGCAGAGGGTATATTTGGAAGTTTATTAGTTCAACATGATCTGTCCATATGCAACAAAATTTCCCTCTAGGGATGTGCATTGGACGGATTTGAGTCACTTCATGTTTCATTTAAAAAAATAAAAATAAAAATCGAACTGAAAACCAAAACTTAAGTATGGGTTCGATTAGTTATTTGAAATCAAATAAATAATAGTACATATAAAAGAATCATAAAAATAGAAATTTATTACTAGTTAAATGGCATTGGCACTCATCCTTGTTGCTTTGTCACCTTAGTCCAAATCTTGAATTTGCTCAAAGTGAAGTTTTAAATATTTTTTTCTTCCTAGATACAAGAAAAAACAATATAGATTGTGGAGTTCTAACCGACAACCTTATGTAGTTAGTATAGATGTATTACCATTTAAGATAGAAGTGCCTTTCTGTGACATTTTATTCATAAATATATATACAATATTAGTGAAGTTTAGATTTTTGGTCAAGTCAATTCCGATTGAAAACTAGCGAACTTACAGAATTGAAAATCAAACAAACTTCGATTCAGCTCAGCTCGGTTTTGGCACACCCCTATTTCCCTCCTAACTATTACATAATTAATTTTTTATATTTTAAATTTATTATTTTTATAACACATTTTAATTTTTATATATTTTAAAATTTATTTAATTGATGTAATAATATAATAAAAATTATTATTTTAAGCATTTAAGTGTTAAAAAGACTTTTTTTTAATTAATACAAAAATTTAAAATTAAAAGAAATTTTTAATCATATATTTTTTTAAAAAAAATGAAATTTATTTCAAGTCATTTAAGTTTTTGTTTATTTTTAATATATATCATCGTGTATTTCAACTCAAGAAACGATGGACTGAATGAATGTGTTTTCATTTTGTTATTATAAGTATAAATACAAGGTACAATAAGTCTCTATTAATAGAGATAAGAGAGCCATAAAAAATTACAACAGTATAATAAATGACAATAACATATCATGTGAAAGTTTATATTGCCAACACCCCCCCCTCAAACTGAAGGTGGTGTAGGTACCAACCAAAGCTTGTCTTAGAAAAAGATGAATAGGCTGATAGGTAGTAGTTTTGTCATTAAGTCTGTGAGCTAGTTTGAAGAGGATATTGGAGAAATAGTGAGCTATTTGTGCCACACATAATCATATACAAAATGGCAGTTAACTTCATCATGATGGGTGTGAGCTTGGAAGATGGGATTAGAGGATAAAAATATAGCACCAATGTCATCACACTATATGTGAGAAGGAGAGTGAAATTGTACACCAAGTTTTTTAAGTAAATATCGTAGCCATTTAAGCTCAATACTAACATCTGTAATAGCTTTAAATTTGGATTTTGTAGATGATCTAGCAATTTCTTTTACTTTTTAAAATTCCAGGCAATAGGATTTGGCCCCAAGAAAATAAAATAACCCCCTATTGATCTTCTATCATCAAGACAACCAGCCCAGTCAGAGTCATTGAATACAAAAAGAGTTAGGGAATTAAGCTTTTTAAGAAAAAAACTTTGATTGTAAATACCCTGAAGATACCGAAGGGCATGTTTAAGAGCTTTGAAGTGAATATTTGTGGGTTAATGCATACATTGGCACAATTTGTTCACAGAGAAGGAAAAATTTAAATGTGTAAGAGTGGCATATTGTAAGCCACTATAAATGGTTTGGCATTTAGTAGCATCCTCATATGATAAAAGGCTACTTTGTGTTTTTAAGAGAGGAGAGCCCAAAATCATTAGAGTATTGTAAGGCTTACAATTTGACATACTAGAATTGGCCAATAATTCCTTAATATATAAAATTTGAGAGAGCATAAGACTATTGGAGTAGTGCCAAACATTGATACTAAGAAAATAATGGAGGATGCTAAGGTCCCGTAGGGAAAATGCTTCGATAAGAGTGGTGATATATTGTTGAAAATGAGATGGATTATTCCTTACAATGATAACATCATCTACATACACTAAGAGAAAACATTGACTAGTATCCTTAGCATAGTGAAATAAAAAGGAATTAACCCGAGAATCTACAAATTCAATGGAGAGTAGAAAAGTGCTGAGTTTTTAATACCAAGCACGTGGAGCCTGCTTAAGGCCATAAAGAGACTTATTCAATTTATAGACATATTGGGGATATTTTTTATCAACAAACCTCTGAGGTTGAACAATGTAAATATCTTTATGTAAATCTCCATTAAGGAAAGCATTACTTACATCTAAATGATGAAGTGTCCATCCTCTAAAGATGGCAACAAAGAGCATTGTGCAAATGGTTTAAGTTTGACCACATGATTAAAGGTCTTTGTATAGTCCATACCATACTTTTGAGTGTAACATTTAATAATCAAGCGAGTCTTCAATCTATCAATTGTTCCATTAGCTTTTTTTAAAATTTTATATACCCATTTGTTACCAATAATATTACCAGAGGAAGGAGGAAGTACTAGTATCCATTTGTTTTTCTTAAGCAAAGCTTCTATTTCATTGGTCATGGCTTTTTTCCATTTAGGTAAGTGTTGAGTTGGGAAAATGATGTGGGTTTGGTAATATATTGAGCTTAGCAAGAATGAATCTTAATTTTGATCTTAAAAAATGTAATTTTGAGCATTTAATATATTTATTTTAAGTGTGTATAAGTTAGAACTTAAATGAAAGCCAAGTCAAAATTCAAGTGAATAATAAGCTGCGACTAAAGAAAAGCTTCTATAGTGATAGAAAGTAAAGTGAATAGTAAGTTATGACTAAAGCAAAGCTTTTATGCTAACAGAAAGCTAAATGAATAGTAAGCTATAACTAAAGTAAAGTTTTTATGGTGACAGAAAGCCAAAGTGAACAATAGGCTGCAACTGAAGCTCTAATGCTATCGTGACATCCTAACGATCATAGTTTTAAATAAAAAAAAAGATGTTGGAGACATGTTTGACATCTTCAATAACTATATTTTTATGTGTTTATCTATATAAACACCTACTTAAGCTTAATTGAAGTCAAGACCCTTGATTATTACAATTTTTTATCTTAACATTTATCAAAGCTCTTAAACTCTTAAATATTCATTCTTTGTTTATGTAATTCTTATGAGAGTTGGTTATGTGTTAGAAATATAATTTCTCTTCATCTTAAATCTTAGGATAGATTAGAAGGAAAGTGAGATTTATTTCTAAAGGAATTGGTTTAAATGTTTAGCCACTAAAACACTTAGGATTTGATTTTTTGAGTGAGCCTTGAAAACTCAAGTTGTAAGGTTATAAGAATGAGCCATAAAACTCTTGTGTAATCTCAATCTTGTGAATATGATTATGGGAATTGAAAATCATAATTAAGGGATAAATTAGGTGGAGACGTAGGATTATTGAGAATCTAAACTCCTTAAATTTTTATGTTCATTGCTCTTCCTACTATATTCTCTTTCAATTGTTTATTCCTTAAATTTGTTTTTAATTTTCTAAAATCCTTAATTGGCCTTATTCATCCCCCTTCTAAGGCATTTTCAATTGGTATTAGAGCTTGAATTCTAAGTACTTTATTACTAGAATACAAGATCTTGGGGAGTGAACCTTAAAATTTTTTTTCTTTTAAACCATTATTTAATGTTAGTGACTACCCTCATTGGAATTTTAAAATGGAATTTTATCTAGATTGTGATTCCATCAAACTTTGGGATATTGTCCTAAAAGGTTAGGAACCAGCTACAACTATCATTGATGGTGTGGTAACTACTCTAGAAAGAAGCTAATGGAATAATGAGCAAAAGGAAGAAAATCATAAAAATAAAAAGGCTATGATTACTCTAGTCTCTTTTAAGATAAGAGAAGAAGGAGGCAAGCTTCAACATTGCATTTCAGCCAAGGAAATATTGGAAACCTTAGAAAATTAGTATGAAGGCAATATGTATGCTAAAAGTAAGAAGGTTCAACTTCATGTGCACATGACAAACCATCTTAATGCTCTTATCACAACCCTCAAGAAGCTTGGAAAACATTTCTTCAAGGAAGAGGTCAACAATAAGATTCTAAGAATCCTACCTAAAAATGATTGGGAATCTTAAGTCACTTTAATTGAGGAAGCTCAAGACCTTTCTACAGTCTTTACCAATATGCTTATTGGAAAGCTCTTTACTCATAAGTTTACAATAAAGAAAAAAGGTGAGCAAAAAGGGAAGGAAGAAAAGAAAAAGAGCATTACATTAAAAGCTTCATAAGATGATAGTGAAGAGGAAAATGTTGAAGGTTCTGGTGACGAAGATTATGAAATTACCATGCTCACTAGAAGGTTTAAGAAGTTCTTGAGAAAGAAAAATTCTTTAAGAATAAAGACTTCAACAAGAAGCACAAAGGAGAAGGTAAGAAGAAAACTAAAGATGTTACTTGCTATGAATGCAAGAAACTGGGTCACATCTGAAGTGAGTTGTCACGACCCGAACCCAGGGCACGTGACTGGCACTAAGGAATGGGAAAGCATAAAGCTACTGAATCCCATAGTAAGCCTTAAAAGAAAAAATCACGGAATATTTAAACTTTGAAACCTTAAAATAAATAATTAAATCACAATGCATATTATCAAACTGATTTTTTTCTCAATATAATTTAAACCATAATATCATAGTGCATAAAATAAATAAACTTCAGTTATACAAATAATGTCTCAGTACACAATATTATAAATACATGATATTCCCAAATAAAATATGCAACTATACAGTTTTCTCTACTGCAGTACATGAAAATAAATTTAACACAACTAAGTATACCTACATAGAATAGCCGGTGAAGAAACTACACGGCGAAGAGAAGTAGGCCTAACAGAAAAGTCCCAAACTCCTAAAAAAATAAATTGAGGGGAGTCAGGCCTCACTGAGTAAATTAATAAAAGAGTTGTACGGTTTGAAAACCTCTTTGAAAATTGTATAGATATAGTGAAAATAATTTATAACATATATATATATATATATATATATATATATATATATAGCTTTTGAAAAATCTCGGTATAACCCTAAACCCAATTCTAAATAGCCAATTGAGCCTACTTAATCCAAATGGACTGTTGATCCCCGAGAGCAGAGCCATCAATCGAGGCACCAAGCCGCAGTCATACACTTAATCCAAGCACATGGCACTGGTAGCCCCTAAGAGCTAAGGCATCCACCGAGGCACCCATCCCAGTCCATTTTTAACTTTCCACATCACTAACGGTCCTCGAGAGCTGAGGCTTCTACTGAGACACCCGTCCCAATTTATAACCACAAGTCATACATATTTTTTGATCCTTCTCTCAATCTCCACCATGTGCACATGGTCCTGGTGAAACCCACTAAGTAGCTCGTTCTACCAAAATTTCTCAAAACTAGTTTTTAAATAAATAAATACATTGCAATGAAATTCTCGATAACAACATTTATTTCAAATTGATAATGCAAATAATACTAAAATATGAGCACACACAATTTTTAAAGAACACAAACGCACAAATCAGTTTATTAACTTACAAGATGAGCGAGGCGGCTGACGACCACACATCTGCCTCGATCCAGAAACTCCTGCTCTAATACTCTCTAAAAATAACATATTCATTTTCAAAATCATACTTATGGAATAAGAAGGGAAATTAATAAAATTATGAGACTCTAGAATGACTCGGGAAAAATCAGATAAGACTCGATAGATAGGAATACCCTAATTTACGCTAGGAAATTACGGAAGATTTCACATTTTATGAGAAAATCTACCAAAATTTTGGTAGAATCTCCCCTATAAAATGGACATCTCTCTACCATATGTAGAATCATTCCTTTATAGAAAAACGCTCTTCTAGCATTTACACTCAACCATATTCGGGTCGACTCTACAATACTGCATTTAGCCCGCCGAGTTCACAACCCAACCAAACAATACAACTTAATTCTAATTAACAAAAGTCACATTTAATTGCTTAAATAGTTTAATTATATAATAAAATTAGTTTAAAACTCATTTTATTACCAAAATAATACATAATATATTATTTGAAAACAATTTTTGAAAATTAGTATTAATTAGTTAAAAATAGTAAATAATTTGTAAAAATCTTTTTAATTCCTTAAATATTATTAAAACCAACTAAAATATATTATTTAGCTATAATTAGCACAAAATTACGTATTTACCCTTATAATACAAAAATATACATAATATACTATTATTACTAAAAAAATTCTATAAAAGTTATACAAATGCATAAAAAATATTTTATCAACTTATATATTATTAATTAACTAAAACACATATTTAAACCATTATTTAAACAAAAATCCAACTCTAACCTAATTATTCAATTTTGACATAAACTATAAAAATTCATAAAAATTATATAATATTCTCAAAAATTAATTTCTTAACACTAAAATTAATAATAATTAATAATAACTCCAAATATACCAAATTTATTATTTAATAAATTAATTTATGAAAATTAATAACATAATATTAAAATATTCAAAAATTCACAAAAATCAAAATAAATTCCAAAAATCATACAAAAAATTATAGAGGTAGATTGAGCTACTAGGAATCACATTTGTAAAGGGAGTTTGCAAGAGTCAAGCTAAATCAAGCTAAAAAAATTCAAAATCCTAGAACTCAAAAACTAAAAATCAATAAAAACTCAATCAAATGGAGATTAAAGCTTAAACTAAGGTTGGATTAGTGCTCATCGGTGTAAGAGGAAGAGAAAGACACTAAAAATGTATGAAACGGTGGCCTGAAATAGAGGTTGCTGGAATTAATGGAGTTCTCGGCTTCTCTTAAAAAATGGATGTTGTTGGCGCTGGAGAAGATGATGAAGAGTGGCGAAGCTAGCAGAGGAAGGTGGGTGGTCGATCGGACATCGGGGAGGCGCAATGAGGGTTGAAGATCGGGATTGCACGAAGGGGAAGGGAAAATGCTATGTTCTGTGTTTTTGTTCTTCATATTTTTTTATATGTATATTATATTATATTATATTATATTATACTTTATATTATAATAAAACTTAAGCAAAATTTCTCCTCTACCACAAATAAAGACATATATATATACACACACACACACACACACATATATATATATAAATACACACACATGTACATATATAACGCATAAAATAATAATAAACCCTAATATATGTGTGTGTGTATATAATAATAACATATAAAATAACCATGCAAATAATGTAGTTTAACGAAAATAATAATAATAATAATCATTTAAATAATGAAATAATACTCCAATTTAAGTCAATCAATAAAATAACATTAGTACTTAAATAATATTATTAAAATAATTCTTTTCAAAATAGTAAGTATAACGTAAATTAATTTTCAAAATAATAAGTTTCGAAATAAATATTTATGTAGAAAATTATAATTAAACATAAAATAATAAATATTAACCATAAAATAAATAAATAATCAAATATAACTTTTGAATTTATTAATATTACATATCTCATTTTAAAATGAATTAATTTAAAACTAAGGTTATTATATGAGTGTCTCAAACTCAAAAATAAGAGCAAATGAGCAAATGAGAAAAAGAAGGCCTTCAAAGCTACTTGGGATGACTCCTCCGAATCCAAGGAAGATGAACAACAAGAAGTGGTCAATCTTGACTTCATGGCTCTTGAAAATGAAAATGATGTACTATTTATATCTAACTCTTCTTATGATGATGATTATCATGATGATCATAATGAATATGATGATGATGATGATATTGAGAATTCTATGGTGAGAAATATCTTGCTTAAATGCAAAAGCTTATTATCTAAAAAGAAACATTATAAGCATGAGTTATCTAGCCTAACCAAGGAATTTAAAATTTTGAAAAATGGATTTTCTAATCTTGTTAAATCAAATGATAAACTGTCTAATGATTTAAAAACTTCAAATTCCTTGGAAGATTAACTTAAGAAAGCAAGTGATGAAAATCAAAAACTTTCTAAAGAGATATTAGAATTAAGAAATTCCATTTCCAAATTTAAAAAGGAAAAAGAGAGTTTGGATAATCTTCTTTACTCTCAAAATCTCTATGGAAATTCTCATGGACTTGGATATGTAAATGGAATGGCTTCCTCTTCATCATCATCACATATTAAATTTGTTAAAGCATCGTGCAATTCCATTCATTCTACCTCTAAACCGATTGAGACTTAAGCTTTCAAACCTAATAAGTCTCATGTGTCAAATATTAAAGGAAAGTCTCATAAGAGTCAATCATATATGACACAAATGGGTAAGTCTTATGCTAGAAAAATAGAACCTAAACATGCTTACATGTACACTAGACACAACACTTATAAGCATGTTGCATAACACATTGCACTTAAACATGTTGCATAAACATATCAAAATGCACATTGTTATTGTTAATGTATGTCTCACACCATGACTCAAAATAACTTCAGGAGCCATACACCATCACAACACAAAAGGCATGTTTCATACACTAGGAAACCATATCATCCTAGGAGAAATAAATTTGAAAATGTTGTATGTATTTAATGCATGATCAAAGGACACACCAATAATGTGTCCTTCTATAGAAGACTATACATGAGTTTTCTTCCTTTAAATTATTTTGAGACTAAAGAACCTAGACCAAGAATGGTTTAGGTTTAAAAGAACACTTAAATTATTTTATGTAGATATGCTTGAAATCCATAAGAAAAAAAAAGCAAGTGGTATCTCAATAGTGGATGTTCAAGACACATGACATGAGACAAGGAGCAATTCAATAAGCTTAATATAAAAGATGAAGGAAATGTCACATTCAGAGATAATGCCAAAGGAAATATAGTAGGCATTGGAGAAATCAATAATCCTCAACTCTTATCTATACACCATGTGTTGCTTATTAATGGTCTTAAACATAATTTGTTAAGTATAAGTCAATTATGTGATATAGGAAATAAAGTCACATTCTATTCTAGAAATTGCTTTGTTAGTAGTCGTAATGAGGATAAAGTAATTTTAATGGTGAAAGAGTAGACAATGTCTATGTAATTGACTTTAATAAAATTGATAACAAATACATTAAATGCTTAATGTCTATTTCTCATAACACATAAACATGGCATATAAGGCCAGGACATGTAAATTTTGAGCTTTTGAATGATCTTTGTAAACATGAACTTGTGATTGGCTTATATAAACTTGAATTCAGTAAGGATAAACCTTGTGATGCTTGTCAAAAGGAAAAACAATGTAAGTCCTCATTTAAACTCAAATATGTAGTATCCACATCTAGGCCACTTGAACTTATTCATATGGATTCATTTAGACCAACTAGAGTTACTAGTCTTAGTGGTATGCACTATGCTTATGTATTGGTTAATGACTACTCTAGATATACTTGAGTGTGTTTTCTTGCTCATACGAATGATGCTTTTAAAGCTTTTAAATTTTTTTAATAAGAGTTCAAAAAGAAAAATGTTTTTGTATTTCTTCCATTAAAAATGATCATGGAACCGAGTTTGAAAATGAATTTTTTAAAACCTTTTACAATGAAAATGGTATTTCACATACATTATCTTCTCCTAGAACTCCTCAACAAAATGGGGTAGTTAAAAGGAAAAATAAAAATCTTATGGAAATGGCTAAAATAATGCTTTATGATTATAATTTATCTCTATACTTTTGGGCGAAAGTCGTTAACACATCTTGCTACATTGCAAATAGAGTATTTAAAAGACCAAATTTAAATAAAACTTTTTATGAGCTTTGGAACAATAGAAAACTCAAAATTTCATATCTTAGAGTATTTGGATATAAGTGTTTTACATTGAACACCAAGGATAATCTTGGAAAATTTGATTATAAAGCTAATGAAGGAATTTTCCTAGGCTATACCACCACTAGTAAAGCATATAAAGTCTTTAACAAAAGAACTCTAGTAGTTGAAAAGTTAATGCACATTGTATTTGATAAATCAAACTCACTTAATCCTAAAAAGGATGTTTGTAGTGTTGATGATTTTGTAAATAAGCATGTGGATGTGAACACTCAAGAAGAAAATGCTAGTAAGCCTTTAAAACTTGAAAGTCTAAGCAAGGAGGACAATGAGAAGATATCTTAACCTACCTTGAAGGATGAACTTCCAAAATATTGGTAATTCAAAAAACCACATCCTCAAGACCTCATCATAGGTGACACTATAAAAGGGGAAATTACTAGATCTCAACTTAAGTCTATTATTAATTTAGCCTTCTTATCTCAAATTGAATCTAAAAATGTTGATGATGCTTTGAGTGATGAATTTTAGCTCCTTGCTTTGCAAGAAGAGTAAAATTAATTTAAGAGAATACCTTTTAGACCTAAACATCATCCTATTATATGCACTAAATGGGTGTTTGGAAATAAGATGAATAAATAAGGTATCATAACTAGGAGCAAAGCTAGACTAGTAGCTAAAGGTTATAATTGAGAGAAAGGCATTTATTATGATGAAACCTTTGCCCCTGTTGCAAGGTTAAAAGCTATTAGAATGCTACTTGCATTTACGTCATTCAAATTTATCTAATGGATGTTAAAAGTGCATTTTTAAATGGTTTTATTAAAGAGGAGGTCTATGTTGAACAACCTCCAGGTTTTGAAAATTTTGATTCTCTAAATCATATTTTTAAATTATCAAAAGCTTTGTATGGATTGAAACAAGCTCTAAGAGCTTGGTATGAAAGATTAAGCAACTTCTTATTAGAGAAAGGTTTCTCTAAAGGAAAAGTTGACATAACTATTTTCATAAAGAAATCCAAGCATGACTTACTTATTGTACAAATATATGTTGATGATATTATTTTTGGTGCTACTAACCATTACTTATATGAGGAATTCTCTAAGTTAATGCAAGGAGAATTTGAAATGAGCATAAAGGGTGAACTCAAATTCTTCTTTGGACTACAAATCAAGCAATGTAAGGATGGGATATTCATCAATCAAACTAAATATACAAGAGATATTCTTAAGAATTTCTGCATGGATGGAGCTAAATCAAGCCAAAAATCCTATGAGTACCACTACCAAACTTAATAAGGATGAGAATGGAAAGCCAATTGATGAAAAGTGATTTAGATGTATAATAGAATCCCTTCTTTATTTAATTGCAAGTAGACCGGACATTATGTTTACTACATGCTTGTATGCTAGATTTCAATCAAGTCCTAGAGAGTCTCATTTGAATCTAGTCAAAAGAATTTTCAAATATCTTTGTGGAACAATGCATTTAGGACACTAGAATCCTAGGGGTTCCTTATTTGACTTAATTAATTATTGGATGCGGACTTTGCCAATAGTTTACTAGATAGAAAGAGCACTTTTGAAACTTGTCAATTTTTAGGACGATGTTTAGTTTCTTGGCTTAGCAAGAAACAAGTTTCGATTGCCTTTTCCACTATTGAAGCTGAATATATTACAACAAGTCTTTATTGTTCATAAGTCTTATGGCAAAAATAACAATTGTTAGACTATAGTATAAAACTTGATCACATTCCAATCAAAAGTGACAATACAAGTGTTATTAAACTTAGCAAGAACCTTATTCAACATTCTAGAAGCATATAGACATTAGACATCATTTCTTGTATGATCATACTCAAAATGGTGATATCTCACTTGAATTTATTGATACATATAATCAACTTATGGATATCTTCACCAAACCTCTTAATGAGAGAGATTAAATTTCATTAAACATGAACTAGGCATGATTGATGGTTTTAGTTTGTCTTGATTTTATGCTTAATTAATGGTTGGACTATTTTCATGTGAAATCATATTGTGCTTATTAATTATTTTCATTATTAATTTTAATTTTGATCTTAACAATTTAAAATTTTTTTGCTATTTAATAATTAATTGTTGAAATCATTTCAATAAATTTTTAAAAACATAACATTTGTTTTGAATTGTCATGCATTTATATATGTTTAAACTTAATATGTTCATTCAATTTTTTTTTTAAAAAAAAAAACCTTCCTATTTTGCAAATTAATAATTAATTATTGAGTTAAATTCAATTAATTAATTATTTTGATTTAGCAAAATTATTCCCTCTTTCCTCCTACTCAACAAGACTATTTATTTTTCATATGTTTTTCGTTAGTTTTTGTTCAGTTTATTTTCTGGATATAAGTCATGAGCCATTAGTTTTATGCTTATTATGTCTTGTTTACAATTGATCTTTTAATATCATTGTAACTCTATCCTTTTCATTAATACAATTTTTATTTTATTAAAATTTGTTTTTGCATTTTGACAAAGGGGGAGAAATATTTGAGTTTGAATTAAACTTTGTATGCATAGTTGTTTGAATTTATTTTACATAATTTTGTTTATGCATGCATAGTAACATTGTAAGTGTGGCTAGTTTTGTCATAGTTTTATATGTGATAAAAGGCCTTATTTTGCTTACTTTGTTTATATGTGTATATATGTGATACTTTGCTAGATTGACATATTTTTTAAAAAAAAGATTTGGTCTATCTTTTTTTTCATTGTTTTAGTTCTTAGTCTTTTGTTTCCTTTAGAACTAAGCTTGACATGATCATGTGATATTTAAGTTTGTCAAGTTTCAACACAAATGCTATATGTACTATGTTTATGATGTGTCAAGTAGTACTACATGCATTGTAAGTGCTACTAGTTTTAGTTATTTTAATGTATTTGAAATTATTTCCTTCATATTGCCTAGAATTTATTTAAATGATCATGATATTATGTTTTTTTTTATGTTTTTAACACATTTGTCATATTAGGCCATATTTTTATGTCTCTCATAATATATTTTATATTGTTTCTATTTTTGTCAAGGGGGATGATTTATAAATTAACATTTCTTATCATATCCAAAAAGGACAGTAATAAAGAAATATATTAAATATTTTAATTGGTATCTTTTTCAATTAAAATGTTTTTTAAGAGTTGCTTAATTGAATTTGTATAGCACAAATGGGAAGATTCTTAAAATTTCATTATTTTTAAAATTGGTATCATTCTCATTCTATTGATATTCTTCATTATTTGAATTCCTTACTCCTTAAATTCATTATTTTTATAATATGCATAAATTAAGGGGGAGTATAATTTACATATTTTATTAGAATTCAAATCAACACGCACTTCACTTTATATTATCCTTCTCAAACTCAAAATAAGTTTATCAAAATCAAAAAGGGGGTGATTGTTGACCTTAGCAATAATAAATCTTAATTTTGGTCTTAACAAACTTAAATTTGAGCATTTAATATGTTTCTTTTAAGTTTATATAAGTTAGAACTCAAATGAAAGCCAAGTCAAAATTAAATTGAATAGTAAGATGTGACTGAAGCAAAACTTCAATAGTGATAGAAAGCTAAATGAATAGTATGCTATAACTAAAGCAAAGAAAATCTTTTATGGTGATAGAAAGTTAAGTGAATAGTAAGCTATAACTAAAGCAAAGCATCTATAGTGACAAAAAGCCAAAGTAAACATTAGACTGTAATTTAAGCTCTGCTGCTATGGTAACATCCTAATGGTCATATTTTTAAATTTAAAAAAAGAGACGTTGGAGACATGTTTGACATCTCCAACAACCATATTTTTAAGTGTTTATCTATATAAACACCTACTTGAGCTCAATTGAAGTTAAGACACTTGATTATTATAAACTTTTTATCTTAACATTCATCAAGGCTCTTAAACTCTCAAATATTCATTCTTTGTTTATGTAACTCTTGTAAGAGTTGATTGTGTGTTAGAAATAGAATTTCTCT
Organism: Mallotus nudiflorus; assembly: GCA_947683625.1. Taxonomy (NCBI): domain Eukaryota; kingdom Viridiplantae; phylum Streptophyta; class Magnoliopsida; order Malpighiales; family Euphorbiaceae; genus Mallotus; species Mallotus nudiflorus. The sequence continues at coordinate 1,993,062 of CANTUR010000107.1, forward strand.
TCATATAAAATCTTGGGATAGATTAGAAGGGAAGTGAGATTTATTTCTAAAGGAATTGGTTTAAGTGTTTAGCCATTAAAACATTTAGGATTTAGTTTTTCGAGTGAGCCTTGAAAACTCAAGATGTATGGTTATAAGAGTGAGCCATAAAAATTTTGTGTAATATCAATCTTGTGAATAAGATTGTGGGAATTGAAAATCCTAACTTATCCCTAAGTTAGGAAGAAATGTATGATTATTGAGAATTCGAACTCCTTAAATTTATGTGTTCATTGTTCTTCCTACTTTATTTTCTTTCAATAGTTATTCATTCCTTAAATTTGTTTTTAATTTTCTAAAATCATTCATTATACTTATTCACCCCCCCCCCTCTAAGGCTTTTTCATAATGTTATAGTATGCGACAAGGATGAGGAAGTAAGTAGTACAGTCGGTTTATGTTGAAGTGTAGTGACGGGTAACTACATGGGATGAGTGCATTAAGTGAAGGGTGGTTAGGGATCAGATGAAAATTAAGTGTTTTGTAAGTCCACAAATAATTTAATTCATTGGTGTTAAAAGATAGGAGACTACGGGAAAGTAGAAGGGATAGGTGGACACATATAAGATATAGGTAAGGATGACGATGAATTATAGGAAAAGTTAGAAGGAGATTGTTGTGTGGAATCAAGTTGGTTTGCGAAGTTGGATAGAGAAGAGAGAGAAGGTAGAGTAGGAGATAGAGAAGAAAAAGAATTAGAGTTGAAGTAGGAGACAATACTTTGGTTAGTAGGGAATTTGAAAGTTGCTATAAGACCTATAGTTAAGAAAGAGGATTATGCTTGCCCGATTTAATGGAACCGGTTATACAATAACCAAGTACAGTGAGTAAATGCCTTGGATAGGGTAAAATTTCAAAATTTTACTTGTGTAACCCTTCATCATATGAAGAATTCAGATAGGGTAAAATTTTAAAATTGTACTTGAATAACCCTTCATCACATAAAGAATTCCATTCTCATATATCCATTTTGCATTTTACATATAACTAAATAACCATCAACATGTAAAAGCAATAATCTAGGAAATTCTAAGTTTAAAAAACTTACTAACTCCTAAGTTTGATGTAGACCATAATAGTTATCTATAAGCTTTGATGTAGTTAGTTTAACACATAAATCAAATGCTCTAGCCTCCTAAGTGTGAGGCCTTTAGCTTGGAACAGCAAAGCTTCATAAACTACCTTCTTACTTTGAATTGATTAGTTATAAGTGCCCTCTCAAATGACCCCCACAAGTCTTACACTAATTTAATCTCTTATAAGAACACTTAGGGTTTATGTAGTGAATATGTTATTTCTACCTTTTTTGTATATATTTACAAATCTCTAACCTCTTTTTAACCTTCATAAGGCTATGTATATTTATATAGAGAAAGCAAGCACTTTGTCACCTTATCACTTACAATATAACTTGTCATAATAATTATACAAGTTATATAAGTGATTAACTAGTGTACAAAAAGGTATGTAGAAAATTAAATACATCTCATGCATTATGTCTACATACATTCTCTATACATAACCATGTAACCTAATCCTTATCTTGCCATGGTCAATAATATACACTTAAAAGATAATGTGCCTAATATGGTAAATTTTCCATGGTCAATATTTTACATATAAAAGATAATGTGTGCCTAGCATGAAAAATTTGACCATATGCTTTTACATGGAGTTGGGCTTGGTAATTAGGCCAACACTTGGTCCAAACCCAATCTATCAATAAAATGGGCCTAAATAAGGTTCATGGGCCTTTTTAACATCTTGGACAAATCTTTGGTCCAAAGCCCTTTTGGGCCTAGGCCCAAACAACTTAGGCCATTAACACAAGTCCAATTAGAAATAACACATATTATTAATTTTTTACTTTAATTAATATCTCATATGAATTAAGTATTAATTAATAATTAAACCCTTATTTGAATTAGATTTCATGATATGCAATAATCATTCCTTAAGGCAAAAATCCAATTCAATTAATGTTAACTAATTGATTAAACTCTTTAATTAATAATTAGATTAATGTTAATAGTGATTTAGTGAAACTCTTTTAGGTGTGACTTACTAGATTCATGTTTAATTGGCAATGAGAAGATAATATTAATACTCGACATTATTTGAAACAACTTTCAAGTCTAAATGTGAAAATCCCAATTATACACATTTAGTTCTCATAAGTTGTGAGTGATCCCTAACATCGATATCACAACTACCCAATTAAAAATGAATGTATGTATTGATTCACACAAACCCTTTGGTCATAATTGTTGTGCATTAAAATCCCTTCATTAGAAGATCCCGATATAGCCTAAAGTCATGGTTTAGTCAAACTCTAATAGTTATATCATATGAACTCATATCAAGTTTTTATTCTTGATAAAACATAATAAATATTGAAACTACTTCAAACCGTATCATGTTTGTCCTAGCTAAGAACTTAATCATTAAAAAAAAACTTAGATAGTATAAGATCTTATCCTGAATCTAGGCAATGAATCTCATCTTGGCTTAACACTCATCTCTACATTTAACCAATTAGAGCTATCACACGCTATATACCCATTTGTGATTAACATAAGTATGTAAATGGTAATAAACCCTAACCACTTAAATATGGATGACTATGTCACCTTAAGTCAAAGGACTATATGCACCATTATAACCTAGATTGTGATTATTGACTATAAGTGAAAATCCATGCAATCATAAATCTAACATCAATGTTCAATCCACCCATCACATGAGTATCCACATGTCTCTTCTGATATCTCATATCAAGTGGCATGAGACTCACTACCTCCTACTATTAGTATCATATACAAATAAAGGAAAATAGATAGAGGTGATAGTCTAATTAATATTATCCAAATATTAATTTATCGATTATGAACATTTTATAGCATATGTACTAAATAAATTTGTAACTCATATTATTAACTCTTTATAATAAATTTATTTAACATAATGCTAATTGATAAATATTTAATTAAATAAAAGCCTTAAATAATAGAATATTATTTTATTGCCATTTAGGATAATTTACAATGTCAAAATATGTGATTGGCTCTAAGGCATACTACTTATGCTAACACGGTTGACCATCCAAATGTCACTATGAGTTGGACACTTTATCAAATGGACATAAATGCTCATCAAATTCAACATGTCGTGCTATATAAATTTTTCCTATTGTTTTGTCAAAACAATGATATCCTAAGTGATGTGGGGAATAACCTAAAAATGTACATTATTTTGTTCTAAAATAAAATTTATGGGTATTATAAGGTCTTAAAAGTAGATAAATCACACACCTAAAAACACAAAGAATGAAGTAATTAGAATCTTGATTAAATAAAATTTTATATGGAATTTTATTTTCAAGTGAAGTGGTTGGCATGTGATTGATTAAATAAATAAATGTTTTAAAGGCAAATTCCAAAAATTTAAAAAGAGCACCATAATGCCTTAAAAGTGCTAAACCTGTGTCAACTATATAATGAATTTTGCCTTCAGTTATGCCATTTTGTTCATGTTAGGTTTCGTGATTCCATACACATCGAAAAAATAAAATTTGAATCACAAGCTCGAATCAAGATCCAAGTAATTCGATTAATTGATTAAATCTGGGGTATTTATTTTCTTACCACAAACACAGAAGAGGCAAGAAATCTGGAAGGAAGAGAGGAGGTTCATTCCAGTGACACCCTAGCTCAAGCTTTTAATTAAGTAGTTCAGATTTGAGACATCTCCAAAAGAATTCGACCTCCACAAATGTCTACACGAACAACCCTTGATTTTGAAAATGAATATTATGTGCTAGCACCTTCTCTTGATCTCTCACAAATCAAGAATTAAAAAGAACTCTATGTTTTACTTTCTAAAAGAGAGAAAACAAATTTGGTGGTAGAATAATGAGAGTGTATAAAACCTATAGAATATAACATATTTATAAACATTTAAATTAGGGTTTCATTTGCCAAAAAAAACTTTGGTAATTTCTCACTTATTCTTATTATTATTTAAAAGTAAATCAGAAATAATATTCTATTTATTTAAAATAACCTTTACCTTAAATAAATAAATATTTTATTTATTTATTTCCATAGAGCTTATTTAGGCTTGTTAAACCCATATTTATTTTGGGCTTGTTCAAAGTGTGTGACCCTGTAGGTTCACATGACGTTGGCAGTGTGCCTTAAATCTCTATTTAGACCTACCAGTCATAATTGGCCTCTAACAAGACATTATGACTACCTATGTCATGTGAAGTCAATAATCCGACATAACCTAATATACAGTGAATATTCTAGTCCCTTTGTCACATGATATCTTGATTGGATATAAGGAATAGATTATGTTATCCTTATAGAATTCAATCATATCATTTCTTAATTCCAAGTAGACTGAGAATGATAACTTTTTGTTAACTTACTTTAGCATGGCCATGCATTTTCCTCAATCTATTTTATCAAGGGACCCATAGATATCTTACTCAGATTAAAAGAGGGACAAATTCCTTCTTAATCACTCACATTCCTCACATAACTCATTTTATACCCAACAACAACCTATTTTATCATTCAGTTAATAATAATGCAAAATTGTGTCAAAATACAAAATAGTTATGTAGATTACAAAATAGTTTTATGGTGATTTCAAGGTCAAAGGACTAAGCCAATATTACTGTGATGAGAATTACTTATGACAATTATCTATATAGTATTCTCATGATGGGTTAATCCAACACTTTATTTCTCAAATAAGTACCTATGAGTAGACTTAATATCTCATATTCATGATTAGTAAAACATAATCATCAATTAACACCGCACCAGCAATAATACATTATTATGACTAGGGACAATTTGAATAAAACTAATATTTAATCTAAAGGTTTTACTATTAAGTCACATGATTACCTTAGTAAGAATTGACTATTCAAGTAACTATCATAACATAAAATGATAATGAAAAATGCCTCTTTATTAAATAAAATAATAAAGTCAAAACATGGTCATACATGATTAACCTAATACATATCATTAACAGTTCATGGGTATATGGACAAGAAATTCTATGAATGATACCATTATCTGGAAAATATTTATGAAGAGGACGATACTCATCACCTCAATCTGAGTTAAATGCTTTAATTTAGGAATCAAGTTATTTTTCTAATAAAACTTGAAATTGTTTAAAAACATTTAGAACTTCATTTTTGCATTTGATAAGATAAAGCCATATGAAGAGAGAATAATCAACAATGAAAATTATAAAATATTTAAATCCAAAAAAGGAACATATGAATGAATAAGTTGTAATGGTGTCATACTCCTATGATGAGTTAAATTTAAAGAAACACTATGTAATTTGCTTAAACAACGAGCCTAACATTTTTTTGATAGTTTTATTTGATGAATAAGGCAATTGAAACTGTTTAACCAAGTGACAAATTGTAGAAAAATTAGGATGGCCTAATCTTGCACGCTAATCTTCTAACTGAGTAAGGTGCACCATAGCATTCATGAACTTGGAGAAAGAAAAGAAGCCATTTAGTTTATAGAGACTAAGTTCAGTTATTCCCCGAAGAACTATCTACTTAAAAACTTAATCTTTAACATCATAATGATCATGATAAAATTCAAAGAAATAATGATTATCTTTGTATAATTTTTGAATAAATAATAACGATTTAATAATTAAGGGAACATGCAAAACATTTTTTAGAACAAGTGGTTTTGAAAAGGAAGGTAAAATACTATGACCAATATTTAAAATAGTAAGACCATGCCCATTACCAACAAGTAGATTTTCATAACTTTATATTCCTTTAATATGCTGAGAGAAGATAGGTTAGGTGTCACATAATGTGTGGCACTAGTATTTGGAAACCACTAAGTGTTTAAAGGAGCTGAAGAAGTGGGTAGAAGGTCTGATGATGGTAAAACTTCAATCAGATGGGCAAACATGTTATTGTATAAAGCTGGAGATTACCGATAGGAATTGGAACCGTAGAAGTTAGGACGAGCAGTGTTATTGAACATATAATGGTGACAGGAAGTGAGTGTTGTATGGTTAGAAAGGTTGCATATTTGACAGGCAATGAAGTGAAATCTATGTTTTCCACCTCGTTGCCCTATGCATTATGTGCTAAAGATAGCCCGAGAGTGAGGCATAGGTCTAGAAATTAAAGAGTGTTGCACCAGGTTAGCATAAGGGACTTGAGGCTGCTGTGATTGAATGAGCAATTTTAAGGACACAAGTTGCCCATGTAGTTCATTAAAGGAGATTGAATCAGTTCACTGCTGTAAGGCACTAAGAATGCCATTATTATTAGCCCTAAGTTTCCTAATAACAATGGCATTGAATTCGGATGGAGAAATAGATTGCCTAGCCAAAGTGAGGGAGTATGCAATTAATTTTTCCTCGTAAAGGTATTGAGAAATGGATTTGTCATCCTTTAGTAAGTTATATAGTTCAGTATAAAGTTGAGTTCATTGGGCATTATTCACCATACCATAGGCTATGGCTAAAGCTTTCCAAACCTCAGATGCAGAATTGAGACCAATGAGTTAAGGATAGGCTTCCTCAATGATATAAGAGAGTAGCCAAGAGAATAAAAGTTGATCTTATTGATACCAAGTTATGTATTAAGGGTTTTCAATGGTTTGATTAGTTGTTGTATCTAAGATTTCTTTTGGAGTTGGTAATTCAGTGCCATTAACAATTCTATAGAGGTTGTAGAAGTTGAAAAAAGGTGTCCATAGGATGTATTTTTTAGGGGTTAATTTGATAAAGAATGTGTGTTGCACATTCGTGGAGGATGGGGTTAAAGAAAGAGATAAAAGGGTTGAAAAATTTGAGATTGTTAGAGATGAAGAAGAAGAAGAAGAAGAAGAAGACAATAAGGAGTTTATGGATGTCATTATTCTTGCTCTTATACCAAGTAAAGAAATGATGGATAGAATGAATGTGTTTTCATTATGTTGTTGTAAGTATAAATACACAATACAATAAATCTATGTTAATAGAAATAAGAGAGCCATAACAAATTACAATAGTATGACAAATGACAATAACAAATCAAGTACAAGTTTATATTGTGAACAACGCTCATTTTTTTTTAAATTTGAGAACAACGCTCATTTTTTAAAAAAATTTTAGAATTATGCAGTGCCTAAAGAATTGGAAGAGATAAAAGATAGAGCATTTGAGAAAGAGAATTAACTTGATTTTTTTCCTTATTTTTACTCTATTGAAGAGAGAGATAGAGATAGAGATAGAGAGAGAGAGAGAGAGAGACATATATATATATATATATATTGAAAAGAGATATATATATAGTGCTAATACCACGAGGGGTTGGAGGATTCCTTACCAAAATTTTGTTTTAAAAGAAATACTAGTGCCAATTTCTTGGTTTCCTAAAAGTATACAAAAATATACCTAAAGGATTTTTATATGAAAAATGCCAAAGTTTGGGTTAAAGTTCTATAGGGAAAGTATTATTCTCCAGTCTTATATGTATTTTATACGTTGTCTAGTTTTGTCTATGTTCCACTTAGTAATTGTTATACTATGATTAAGGCTTGTGTTTTTAATTCTAGAAAAATATAATGTATTTCTTTTAGTAATAAGTCTTCTATATTTTTGTTCAAATTCTTGAAGTCTAAATTTTTTTTTTTAATAATTGTAAGTTAATGTTGTCTAAAGTTTGTCTGCTCATGAAGATCCAAAACTAGATTTAGATGGAGTAGGTGGATTGTCTATAAACTGTAAATATGGTATATTAGGAAAATGTTTGATCAAAATGCCTAAATAATTAGCCAATGATTGAAATAAAAATTGTCTTCTAATTACTTCATTATAGTCACAGTCTCTATCATGATTTTCAGTATGATTATTGTTTTCGATATCTATGTATCTAAGAGTCTCGTTTCTAAATTCTTTTAAGCTATTTATATTTTGGAGATCTAATAAACAAAAATTTTCTAGAACTTTCTCAATAGTTGTCATGAAACATATATTGTAAATATTATGCAGGATTAGAGAAAGAGGTCTAACCGCACGATACTTAGATAAATACCAAGAAATTTATTTATCAAGCTAGGTATTTCATAACATATTATCTAGATGCATCACCCTAAGTAGACAGATATTTAGATAGATTAAAAATTCAGATAATCAAACCTCTATAATAATTCTTTAGAGCTATATGATTAATAAAGAAAGAAACTGATAAAATGTCCTAGTATTAGTCAGAAGGGGAAAAAAGGCAGGAAGCCGTAAAAAGTACCCAAGACAAAGCTTATGAAAAGATAGAAATTCTGGGAAATTTCACAATTTTAATTCTTTAGTATATATATCTCTTTTCAATAGAGTAAAAATAAGGTGAAAAGAGCTAGTTAATTGTCTTTCTCATATATATTAATTAATTAAAATTATGCAACAGACAATTAACCCAATATTCCAGTTTTACTTTAAATTTTCTTTCCTTCAATTTTGATTTGATTCCCTTGAATATACTTGTCATATTCCACTATTTTCACACTTCCCTTCGAGCTGGAGTAAAATAACACCATAATTTTTTGATGCAATTCTTTTGATCTTTTGATTTTTTTTTTCCCGAATCTTTGATATCTAGAATTTATGGGATCTTGACTAATTCGATATATGACAATTATATGACAATTATATATATTATCCATGACAATTATATGTCTCATAATATATATTATCCATGACTTTGACTTTTGGCTTGAAATTCTTCATATTTATAGTTAGCTATAAATTCATTTATTTATGTATCTAGCATATATATTTTTACGACTTTAATTTATTTTATAACTAAAAATTTCTCTGATTAAATGCGAAAACATTTAGAATTATAGTTATCATTATTGTACTAAAAAATTTTAATTTCCACAGCAAACACTGTATGGCTAAATATACCAATTATCTATTAACTTTTGAGTTTTATAATTCTATAACTAAGAAATAATAAACTTGTACAATTAGACAAATATTTTTCTATTTAATTTCAGTGACTATGAATTGTTTTCTATATAACAGAAGCTGCCATTGCTAGTTGCACTTCTTATAGTCCTCACATTTGGAGAAAGAGGTTTGGAAATAAAATAAATATGTTGTCCAAGATTCTTTGAATTTCATCCCTAAACTTTTAATGAATAACTTTTAACATCTGTCAATTTTTATTATTTTCTATTTAACCTATAAACTTTTATTTTAAACTTTTTTACTTTTAAATTTTTATTTTTAAATTCAATTTAACTCATATAATATCAAAATAGATAAATATTTAATTTCAAGTGATATTAAATATATAAAATACTAAAAACTAGCTTCAAAATAATAAAATTAAAATTAAAAAGTAAAATAGAAAAGTTGAAAATTTTTATTTTTCAATTATATTATCTCATTTTATTAAATATCATTTTAGTCTATATAAATTTTGTGTCTATATCAATATTAATTTATAAAATATGATAATTTTATAAATTACAGAGGTTAAATATGTTAAAAATAAAAGTTTAAAATAAAATATAAAATAATAAAAATTGAATATGTAAATTTCAGTAGCCAAACTATCCATTTGGCCAAGATTCTTCAGAGAAGACAGATAATTGAATAACCTTTTCCTTCTGCAACTTTCTTTTCTATTGCCATTTTCATTCCTTTGCAAACTGGCAGATGATAATGCTTATCACCAACACATGTCATCGATCTAATGGCTAAATTTTTTCTTTCTGGGTCCCCTCCTTTATGCAACTTTCATTCTTTGCTTTTCCAAGATCCTTGATAGCCTTACCCAGGGCCGACCATAAATTTAGTTTCCCTGTATAAAGCCCGCTTGGGGTTTGGAATCCAAAATCGTGGGCTCCATTTTCCTTCAAAATTATTCACAAATATCACCCTTGACAGGCATTTTTCTAAGCACCATACGTACATATAAAAGGATTTAAAAAAAAAATTTAAGAATTTGATATGGCGGAATAAAATTTTATTGAAATTTTATTATAAAATTAATTTATACCAGTTTTTGAATTTGTATCAGTCATGTAATATAAATAAAAATTATTTTTAAATTTAGCATGACATAGAAATATTTTATAATTAAAAAATAAAAATAAATTATTTTCATATCTAATTATGATGTGAAAATATTTTTTTAAAATAAATATTGTGGTTTTATGTATATTAACCGAAAAGCCCAATTTAGATGCTAATGATGACAATAATAGTTTGACACTTACTAATGAATGATTTCAAACCACAATTACTTTGTCTTAGTCTTTTTAATAGTTTATATGGAAAGATTCTCTTGGGGAAGGAAAAAGAAACCTCATCAATATCTTCTTTTGGACTTTTATGAACTCAGAAAAGATGGAGTTTAAAGCTCATCATATGAAGTGATCAAATTCTTCGTAATAATTATTCGCATTTTATACCGAAAGGGAAATAGAGAGTGGCGATGGAATTGGATATGAAAATATTAATTTATGTTTACTTTGATAAGATTTTATAATCGCATTCTTACAAATCACTTCAAATTTTATGAATCAAAACCGATATTCATAAGAAAATTCAGAAATATATAGGGTAATAGAAATATATATAAGAGGTAGAAATTAAATATATAGGTTAAACTCATCTTGGGTCCTTAAATTTTTAAAATTTTTCTTCAGTAAACTTTTACAAATTTTATGTGTTTTAAAAATTCAACATTTATATTTTTTAATTTCTTTAGGTTCTTGTGTTAATGGAAATTTAATGGACATTAGGTAGCACAGAGATTGACAAATTCACATAATACAACTTTAGGGATTCTATGAACATAATAAATCTATAAGGTTTCAATAAAATATAATTAAAATTTTAGGGATCCAATGATCAGTTATACATTTTTTTTACTTCAGTTTATTTTTTAAAACATTTTTATTTTAAAGACTAATATAAATGCTTTAAAATTTCATACGTAAATAAGATTTTAAACCTTATTATATTTTACTAATGTATTTACTACTTTAATATGGAGTTTGATTGGATGTACAGCAACAAATGTACAAGTTTTTAAAAATTTTGTTATAATAATTTCAATAAATTCATAAAAATCATATAAAATTTTTTAAGTCACAAACATATCCAAAAAGAGTACATGGGCCAATTTAGATTCAGAATTGACCTTAGATCGGTCCATAATCGAAAAGAGTCAGTTTATCACTGATTCCTTTTGATATGGAACTGAAATCGGTTGTTATAGTTTCGAATAAAAACATTTAAAAAGAATTAATTGTTAAACTAACCGAACCACTAAATGGAATCCGTGAAGTAGCCAAACTGAAATCATAAACCATGAGGGGCTAGCACTAGTCGAGGTTCACCCTTTTTTATGGAACTTGAATCGATAATCCGAACCAAAATCGATTGGTTCACGAACCATGACAATTTTTAACAATAATATTACCATAAAATAAAACTTTATGTAAAATTCATTTTGGATTTAAATTGTTTTTTTGGTCAAATGCATAGTTTCACCTCTAAATTTTATTTAATTAATCTTTAGTACTTTTTGACATTTATTATATTCTATTCAACTTTTAAATTTTTATTTTAAATTTATCTAACTCATATAATACATAAAATTGAAATATTTTATAAATTAATATTTTTATGGATAAAAGAGAAACTTATATAAAATAATATAATGTTTAATGGAAGAGAAAATATCATTAAAAATAAAAATTTTTTAACTTTTTTTATATTAATTTTTTATTCTATTTATATTGTTTTAAAGTTAACTTTAACATTTTTATTTATTTAAAACCATTTGGAATTAAAATCTATTTTGATATTGTGTAAATTAAATAGAATAAAAAAGTACAAATTGAAAGATAAAAAATGTTCGAAATAAAAGTTTAAAAGTTAAATAAAAAATAATAAAAATTGAGAAATGTCAAAAGTTAATCCTGTAAAATTATGCATTCAGCCATTTTTTATTTCATACCTTAAAATTTTTAGATTTTTATTGATTTAGTCCTTATAAATATGTTTTAAGGAATTTTGCATGTCTATTTTGCAAATTTTTAGATTTTTATATTAATATCAACTATTTTTCCGTTAAAGTAAGGACTTTTCTTTTTGAACTTGAAAGTAAGGATTTAAAAATTATAAGAATAAAAATTCTTTAAAATCTAATTAATTTATAAGGATCAAGCCAAGAAAAGTGGAAATGTTGAAAGACCAAAAAAAGGGTTTGGCCAAATATTTCAGACTACAGTGTCCCATGTCTTAAACGCGAGCTGTACAATTTATACAAAAATGACTTAAAAAGGAGGGCAATTTATGTGATCAAAAAAATTTATGTGAAGCTGACTCAGCTAAAGGACACTATGTCTATACAAAACCACGTCAGAATTTCTCAGAATTCCCCACCTTACATAAATGTTCCACCACCACAACCCACCAGAAGAAATTAGAGAGGAAAAATATAAAATACAGAGCAAAAGAAGCAGTGAGTTTTGCTCATTTTTGTGCATAACTAATTAAGATCAATATTTCCCATTGCACTTCTTCAAGTAGAGAGGATTCATCATAGCTAGAAATGGGTGAAGTAAGTAAAATTTATTTATTTATTTTGCCATTCTTTAGTACTTACATCAAGGGTTTTCTATATTTTTCTTTGCTGGAGTTATACATGTAAATAGATGTACAAATTAGTACTAGTTGAAGTTACTCTTTTTGATGTTGTGTTGCAAAGATTTGGTCATTTTTCTTTAGATCTGAAATGGCTTTTTGTTCATGTTGCTTCTATGGAACTGTTTAGGAGAAGAAGGAGGAAGAAAAGAAAGGAGGAGCAGAAGAGAAGAAAGAAGAAGAGAAGAAGGAAGGAAAGAAAGAAGAAGAAGTACCGCCTGAGATTGTACTTAAAGTTGATATGCATTGTGAAGCTTGTGCTAGAAAAGTTGCAAGAGCCTTGAAAGGATTTGAAGGTCTTCTACTGCTACTACTATTTTTTTAAAAAAATTGTCCATGCATATTTTTCTTTAAACTTTACTTATAATCCGTTGAAGAGCGTAAAAACTAAAGTTTTCAGCTCGAAAATATAACACTTAATAATAGTCTAATTATATGGTTGCAGCATTAGTTAAACATCCCATTATACTTACTATAATTTTAATGATAAATTATTATGCTAAAAAATTTAAAAAGGATATAAATTTGTGGGCACAGGAGTAGAGGATGTAAGCACAGATAGCAAAGCGAGCAAGGTGGTGGTGAAAGGAAAAACAGCAGACCCACAAAAGGTATGCGAGAGACTGCAAAAGAAAAGTGGAAGGAAAGTTGAGTTAATTTCACCTTTGCCTAAACCACCCGAAGAAAACAAAGAAGAGAAAGCAGAACCGAAGGAAGAGAAAAAAGAAGAGGTATAAGTTAAAAATGTAAATTTTCTTTTTACATACATTTATTTATTGATATGATTACATTTTCATATGCATAATTGATTTTCTTAAAGTATAGTATAAGTTCAACAATAATTTCTTATACAATATCATAGACACAGTCCAATCACCTTCTTACTTATAATATATTTCTCACCAAGTAATTAAAGTTGGTGCACATACAATTATGGTGTCGCAAATGATTTCTTTTTTTTCTTTTTTTTTTTTAGATAAATTACTTTTAAGCATTCCTTTTAAGATTTAAATTGATTTGGAATGTCTGTTTCTGACTTCATCCACTCTTTCAAAACAACAAATTGTATCTAATAATTTATTAAATCTTTAATAATTTTGTTTTTGAGAAAATCAAATAATAATATCTAGTAGGGAAAGGTTAATTAATTAATAGAATAATTGCGTAAATAATATTTCAACTTTTTCACTTTGTTCGAATAATTTATTACAATTAGATGTTTTAACCTATAAAAAAAATTATAAAATAGTGTTTTCAGTAGATTTTACATATTAAAATGTTTATTTATCTCATTTTAAACAATAAATTAAATTAAATATATTTTTTTTATTTTTTAAAATTATCATAAACAAAAAAATATTTGTATTTTTATCAAATTAAATTAGAAAATTAAATATTTTTTTTATTAATTAGAGTGGTTGAATTTAATTTTTATTCTTGATAGTTAAATAAAATTTTTATTCATTAAAAAATATTTTATTTTTTATTTTTAATTATAATAAATATATTCTTACTTGTAAATAGTTTTTAGTTAAATTGTATTTTTCTTCACTCTTTTAGATAATTTTAAGATTTTTATTTTATTCTATTTTAATAAAATTCAATATATTTTATTCAAATTATATATATATATAAAGTGAAAAATAAATTTTTAAAATTAAATAATAAAAATAAATATAATATAAAAAATATTTAATTCAATTTACTATTGAATATGATATGTTAACATATAAAATATACTGGAAACACTATTTTATAAAAAATTATTCCAAACAGTAAAAAAATTTTTTATGACACGGTTCATGTATTTATCTCTTAATTAATTAAAGTTTGACTGCAACTCGAAGCCAGTGTTAAGTGAATGGTTTTGGGGACTGTAGTGTTGCTGACATGAAAGTAACGAAACATGTCAGAAATAAGAAAGAGGCACGTTTTACGAGCATAGATAATATTTTATTTAATTTTTATTTTACTAATTGATTTTAAAAAAATAATAATTATATATATTTTGGGTTGCCCCACTTCTCACTCAACTTGCTCTGCCTTATCGTCACGGGCTCTATCAATTTTGCATTGGCAGTCTTATCCCCACTACATTTCCTGCTTTACATACTATGTGATGTCCCGTGAAAATTCGGTATCTCTTTAAAGATAAGTAATTAATTCTCTGCCGCCTCTAGGAAAATATTTATTTTTCTTTTGTATTTTGGTTTTAATTTTAAATAACTATTTTTCTCATTTTTGAAATAAATATAAATTTTAATAAAAGTACATAATATCAAATTAAGTAACATAAAAAGAATAATATAAAAATATAAAATTAAATAATATTTTTAAGAATATATAAGTGTTTCAAATCCTAAATTCTCACTTGATACGATCGCATTTCGAGCTATATATATTAGAAAAATATTTTGATAAAATTTCTATGATTCTTGTTTCTGTCTACATATGATACCATCAATAAAGTGCTCATCAAATCAACTGTATTAACGAAGTGAAGTTTTTATTTTTTTTATAAAAAAGCAAAAATAAGATTTATGTAAATGCTGATCTATAGCAATAACCAAAAGTGAAAGCAAACACACTATTTTTTTTTTTCATTGTTAACACACATATAATATAAGCAGGTCTCAAGGGTCATTGTGCTGTTATTGCGAGTTCTTGCATCACTGCTCTTCTTTCTATAAGCTGCTCAAGGGTCATTCTGCTGTTGTTGCGAGTTTTTAACTAAAGTTGAACCACTTTATTGAAATAAAATTAGTATTTAAATAGTAACTTTTTTCGTTTGAATTGGAATTGGCCATTTCTACCTCTTGAACGCGTTTATAAAATTGAATCTCATATTCTGTTTTTTTTCCCTACAAAAATATATAAAATTGGTCATATATAATACGCGTTGTTAATAAAGATAAATTATTAATTAAGATGCATGTAAAATTATATGAATATTCTTTTATAAGCAAAATTATAGGGGCATTATGTAATGATTAGTGTTTTAAGTATTTTAGAAGTAAAATCAAATAGAGCATGACCAAGTCTCGGAAAAAAACAGTAACGAGAGAATATTTCATGTTTTGTGAATCAAAAGCTGTATAGTTTTTTTTTTTTCTTTTTGGTAATCAAAATTCTTTTGAGTACAATATAGCTATCAGGATAAAAAGGGTACCCTGGGGGCCAGAAGTTTAGTGGAATATTAGAAAGGGTGGAGAGTGACATATGGGATCTAGATTCAATCGTACGAGCTATATATATATATATATATATATATATAGCATTTTACATGCATCATTATAATTATTGGCATCTAACAAGCAGCGCAATCTGGTGCCATGCAGCCTCCTGCTGTTGTAACAGTTGTATTGAACGTGCGAATGCATTGCGAAGCATGTGCTCAAGTTTTACAAAAGCGAGTTCGAAAAATGAAAGGTATGTACCCATAAATGATGCAAGAATTGAAACTGTAGATTACCAAGTTTGTTTAATTTGAAATGCATGGATATATATGCATGCACGTAGGTGTGGAATCAGTGGAGACAGATCTGGCTAATAGTAAAGTAATAGTAAAAGGCGTGGTGGATCCGACGAAGCTTGTGGACGATGTATACAAGAAGACAGGAAAGCAAGCATCGATAGTGAAGGATGAAGAAAAGAAAGAAGAAGAGAAAAAAGAAGAGGAAAAGAAGGAAGGAGGAGAAAAGAAAGATGGAGGAGAAGAAGAAGGGAAGCTGGGGGAAGATGACAAGAAGATTGTTGATATGATCAAAAGAAGTGAATATTGGTCATCTAAGAACTACATGGAGTATGCTTATGCACCTGAAATGTTCAGCGATGAGAACCCTAACTCCTGCTCGCTTATGTGACTAAATTCATCGGCTCTTTTAGTATATATCTAGCTTAAACTGCCTATGCAATTTTCTGTCTGTAACTTATAAATTTATATATGCTAATAAAGACATTGGTATGATCAGCACAATCCTTAATTAGTGACATGATATATGTATTATTCTAAATATGTAAAGAGTTTGTCTAATGAATGTCTTGAGAAAATATTAGCTAGTGAGAAAATTTTTTACGTAGTCTAGGTGTATTATGCTAACAGGTTAGAATTGCAATTGATAATAAACGTGTCATATTTTCATCTAGTAGTTATAAAACATTTATAATATGTCCTAGACATATAATTATTGTGTGAAATATCATATGCTCCATGCACATTAATTCTTCAACAGCAAAAGAGAAGCACTAGATTTTATTTGGATTTGTGATGAGATATATATGCATTGCAGTATATACCAACAGCTAGATAGCATCTTTAAGCAGGTACATCCTCTGGGGCTGGAAGTGATTACAAAAATAAAGATCAACGAGAGCATTCGAAAAGATAACCAATATTTTAATTCTCTTTAAATATTTGAAGTTATAGAAATTATATATGACCATAATTGTTACAACTCTTTTTTTGGTGTGAACCATCGGTATAAGAATTCATTTGATTCTTACTAATTTGGTTCGATCCAGGTAGAACCATAAGGATAGTAAAAGTCTCCCAATAACTAATTCAACACAACTGCATACACTAGAACTTGAACCTAAGAATTCATTTAAGTAGAAACAACTCCTACTAGTTAATCCTAATGGTTGTTGGTTAATTGGTATTACTCTTTAGAAAAAACCAAACGGTATAATCTTAATTATAATTATAGGAGTTATCAATATTAGATTCTATTACTATAATTTCTCTTAGAGGAGTTTTGATATGTTCTTAAAATCAATTCTTATTGATTCACACCAAGGTAGCATACTTAAGTATTTTGGCCATAATTTTTTATGGATTTATTTCACCAATTGTATTTCAACTTTGCCACATATTTCATTTTGGTACCAAATTTTAAATTTTTTTTCTTTTAGTTACTAAAGTTCTATTTTTGTTTCAGGTTAAAGTATCTTGAATATATTTAATCAAATTTAATATACATGGTAGACAGAATAAACATATTCTTAATATATTCAACACGTAAGCATCTCAATAAGAAACCTAATTATCTTATGGGTCCTAGAAAATAAAATTACTGAAGAAAAAAAATTGAAAATGAGAAAACAAAATTAGTTGTTAGAGCCCAAAAGATGATTAGGCTGTTTAATAAAATACTTACACTGCGAATATAATAAGAATATGCTTATTCTAGTTGCTATGTATGCTAAATTTGATCGAATATATTTGAGGTACTTTAACTTGAAACAAAAATAAAACTTTAATAACTGAAAAGAAAAAAATTAAAAATTTAGTATCAAAATGAAATATGTGGCAAAGTTAAGGTACTATTAATGCAATAAATCCACTTTTCCTACAAGAGTCAGATTGAGGTGATTCAAAATGCTACAGAAAGCTAATATAAAGAGCTACAACTTTTATGACAAAAGTTTAGGCTAATTTGATCATTTTCAGGGGATAAAGTCTCAAACACGACTATGTGTAAATCTGACATGGTTGTGCTTAATTCATCAATTTAGAGTGAAAAAATTGAAAGTAGACATGATTGTGTGGTTCTTTACACACAACTATCCTGAAAACATGAATTTTTAGAGTTTGAAGAGCATTCATTGCACAAAACTGCATGTCCTTTCAAATACACTTATGTGTGATAAAACTATACAATTGCACGTCCTTTCAAATACACTTACGTGTGATGAAACTATCTTGTTTTTAGGATTTTTAGAGGTGTTTTATTTAGTCATTTTGAACATTTATTTTTTTTGTTATTTTACACTTGTTTTACCTACATTATAAAATAATTTGTTTAGGGCTATAAAACACAATGGAATTAAGTTGAGTTATATGAATATTGAGATTTTTTTTCCTAATAGTTTTACTTTCTTTGTGTTCTTGAATGAAGGCAATTCAAACTTACTAATAGATTGATCAAACTTATGACATCTTTACGAATAAGGGTTTTAAGGACTTAGTTTCTATAGGGTTCTAATTCTAATAATTTGACTTGTTATTTATTAAGTAATCAATGGGTGGGTTCTCAAGTTGATTTAGGAGTTCACAAGTTCACTACTCACGAGTCTATATAACCAAATGGTTCAAAAGCGTGATTCTTATAGGTTCTTCTATCATTTGGTATTAGAGTTTAGGCTATAAAAATTGCTTACGTATCCATTTGTGTTTTTTTTTTAAAATTTTTACCTTCTATTCAATCTTTTTTTTTTTTGTGTTTTGTTTGTTTAGTCTATTTCTTTGTTTCTTTCAATTAATTTCTTTATGTTCTTTATTTTTTAAACTTATTTCTATCATTTGTTTTCTTTTTATCTTATTCTTTGAGTTCATTGTGATCTTGTTAATCTTCCATTCTCTTTCATTAATTAAAATCTTAAAAAAAAATTATTATTAATCTAAAAATTAGATTGAGCAAATTGTTCTTAAGGTTTTCTTTTTTTTTTTTTAGCAAACTTTACAAACCCTAATTTTTCCTTCATTTAGGGGAATCTAAATTTTGTGTCTGGAAAAAGGGGCAAAAGTGAGGTATTCCCAAAAGAGTGAAACATAAGAGGATTTCATTAAATTGATTTTCAAAATGGACATGCCTTATTTGCTAGGTAGAAATTATTCTTTTGTTTACTTGAAATGGGTGCAACAAATGGAGGATATATTTGATTCTCTTAAAACAAGTGATTTTTCAAAAGTGCAAACTTGCTTCATATAAAATTTTAGGTTGCACTACTTTATGATAGAAAGATTTGATGTTATTGAGGAGAATGCATGAGAGAAGTGATGAAGCCGTTAATAACTAGACATTTTGTTCCTTATAATGTTAAGGATATATTCTATCTTAAATTATATAGGCTTAAACAATATGGTGAATTATGTATTGATGATTATGCTAAAAATTTTAAGTTGTTTATGATAGTAAGTGATGTAGGTGAATCGAAAAGGCAAAAAATTACATGATTCATTAGTGGGCTTAAGCATGAGGTTGCCAAATGGTTGTAGTTGGAAGTACGATTACAACCTTTTATATCTTTGAAGGCTATAATCAAACTTGCTTTAGATAAAGAGGAATATGAAAAGGAAGAGGGTGTTTGTGAGGAGACAATAATAGAGTGTGAATCTAAGAAAAATGAAAGTGTTGAAGTTATTGAATTGGATGAGCAACAAGTTGAGGAAAATAATAAATGAAAAGAGTGACAACTCAAAACTTTACCTTTGAAGATAACTTTTAAGGACCAATGCATTAATCAACAAAATGGATTTTTTATCTTCATTCATGAAAGCTTTAGGGAAGGAAACTTATGATACATGAGGAAGAAATAAAAGTGAGTTGATGTTAAAAATGAATTAAGTGAGCAAAGTGAGAAAAATAGGAAACACTTAATAAGAGAAAACAAGCAGGATATAAATGTTTGTGTAAAAATGAGTGATGTGAGACAACATACTTGTACCTATGTATAAGGATATTTTGTTTATCACTAACCAAATTCACAATCAATTGTCTAGTTTTGTCATTTTGAACAAGTTTATAATGTTGACATATTTCATTTTGCATACATAAGAGCAAAGATAAAAGTGAGCTAAGTGTTAAAAATGAATTAAGTGAGCAAAGTGAGAAAATGAGAAACACTCAATAATAGAAAACAATCAAGACATGAGTGAAAATAAAATAAATATTTGTGTAAAAATGAGTGATATGAGACAACATACTTGTACCTATATACAAGGATGTTTTGTTTATCACTAACCAATTTCACAATCAACTACCTAGTTTTATTATTTTAAACAAGCTTAGAATGTTCATATATTTCATTCAAAAAACAAGTGACACAATACATGTTGTGAAGGAAAAGTTTTCAACCAAGAAGTTTGTGTTTAATCCTAAAGGACATCTTAATATATCAAGTTCAGCAAATGGCGAAAATTCTAGGATGAATAATTATGGTATGTGAGTAGTGACCGTGGCTCATAAGAGATAGGTGACAGAGATGTTTTATTTTTCAATCAATATTTGATATGGAATGGACAACCTTATGGAGCCAACCCTGTGAGTTTAGAGTTGCCAATCAGAGATTCTAGATTTAGGGAGCAACATCTATTTGACTATTTCTTAATAGACATCTCCTAAATTACTTATCGTGTTACCCTAGTTTTAGTTTTAATGATGCATTTACCACATTTGAATATTAGTCAATTTAAAATGGCATTGGATTGATTGATGATTGAAATGTAGGATAGTTGGATTCAATGAACATATTGCAAATATATTAATAAAAAGCAAATAAAGAAGAAAATAATTGCAAATATGGCAAATCAAACAACCAACACGTATTTCAAGTAAGCAAGTAACACACAAACATGTACGAAATAATTGATCAAAACAAACAAACAAAACAAATAAAATGAAAAGGGGAAAGGGAATAAAAATTACAACCCTTAAAATAGTCTATTGTAATAAATACATCAAAGTAAAAAAAATAAATAAAGGGGAATTGAGATTAAGTATTACATCACTTTGAGAATTTCCTATTCTATTAAATACATTAACAATGGAAAACAAAATAAAAGAAAAATACTACTCCAATAATTTCTGCAAAACAAAGGTTAGTGTGCAATCACATGCAAACACACATCATATTTATAACAATTATATATATTTCATTCATTCACATGACAATATATTAAAAAAGAAAATTAAACTAAAATTAAAAAAAAAACATGATGTTGATGAAAATGCATGATTTGGGTAATTGGTTGGGGTGAATACCTCAAGTGATTTTCAAGACATCATCCAAATTGGACGATTAATCACAAGGCCATTAGTATTTTTACCCAATAATGATATGAGTGCAAGTGGTTAAGTAAATAAATATGCAAAAATAAAGTGAAGAAATATATTTCTATTGGATATTGACTATTAAATAAAATAAAAAATAAATATAAAAAATATTTTTAATATAGCCAAAATAAATTATTTATATAATAAATACTATACATTATATTATTATTGCAAAGGAATTATCTACATATATGAATCAATATTTTATATTAAAATATTTTAATATGAAAATTTATTAAGATATAAATTTTCTACTAAAATATAAAAATATAAATTTCATTCTAAAACATAAAAATATGAGTTTTTCTTTAGAAATATGAAGTTTATAATAAAAGGGAAACAAAATGTAAATTTTATATTAAAAATATATCAAAAGTATCAACTTACAGTAAAAATATGATTATTATGGTAAAAATGTGACAAAAATATAAAATTTATATTTAGAAATATAAACTTCACATTAAAAATGCAGACTTTAAATGAAAAATATAAACTTTATGTTAAAAATATTAACTTTAGCATGGAGATGTAATAAAAATGTGAATTTGATATTAAAAAATACAAACTTTAAGACAAAAGTAGAGACTTTACATAAAAATTTTGAAATTTAGTGTAAAAATCCAAACTTTGTTAAATGTGAAATTTATGATGCAAATGATAGTAAAAATGTCAAATATCACAAAGAATACAATATTTACACAAAAAAATATTAAATGAATAAATAAACACTCCCAGATATATTCTTCCAACTCCACACCACTATCAAATCACTACTTCACACAAAAATTCACCAAAATCACAAATTCAACACAAATAATATGATAATAATAAATATGCATGGCATGATACTAAAATGATAAATAAAAAATGGTGAAAATAAAATAAATGATGAGAAAAATATGTAGAAATGAAGAGAATGTGAAAAAAAATAAAAATAAGAATAAGAATAATAATAAAAATGATTAAGAAAAAAAGAAAATGAATAAAATTAAGAGAAGAAAATGATGAAATATATAAATAAATAAAACATAATTTTTAAAATAAAATAAAAAATGCAAAATATATTAATAATGTAATTTTTAATAAAAATGATTAAATTTGGCCTCAGAGGATTTGCCCTTGGTGCATGTTTTGACAAAGAAGTGGTTTGGTTTGGATTTTTGGTTCTAAAATCCTAAAAGAAAAATGATAAGATTTAATGATTTTAATGTTTTGAAAATTGGGTTTCACGAATCGTTCACCCTATTGTAAAGGGTTTGAGGCTAAAAATAATGATTTTTTTTAATGCTTTTGGCTTGATTAAATCTTGAAATCAGTCCCAAAAATCATCAAGAAAATATTAAAAAGTTAGAAAATTCACCAAAAATCCTCTAAAAATTTAAAATAAGTCAAACACAAGTAAAAACCCACGTGTGTAGCTAAGAATTTTTGCACGTAGTTTTCATCATCCACACACGTGGGTTTAAACCACATGCATGAATTATTGATCCATGTGTGTGGATTTACCAAACGTGTGAATTTTTTAAGACCTACTTGTATTCGTTAGCTCCACTGTATTTTCGAGTTTTGTTTTGGATCATTTTTGAAATCTTTAAAGTTTAGGGGTCATTTGAGCCCTCTAGGTCCAGTTTGGTAAGTTCTTTAGGGTTCTTTTGATGTTTTAGGCATTTAAGTTTGATTCAACCTTTAAATTGGTGAGTAGGACTTTGGAGGCTTTGGTTCAGCTTTTTAAGGTCGTAGTTCAAGGTTTTCTAGTCCTGCTTTTTCATTTAAGGTCTGATTTTCAAAGTAGAATCCTTATTGGGATTTTTTTGAAAAATACTTAGGCTTTGAGTTAAAGGGTTCAGGTGTTTGGTTCATTGATTCGGATGCTTGGTTAAGAGTTTTATGGATTAAGACTCTAGAAGTACATTACGGATAACCTTTTTTAAGGTTATCATCTGTCTAGTCAACAAAAGACTTTTATCATTGGATCACTTCTTGACCTTTAATTTATCCAATCTCTAACGTGTTGACTTTAACAAATAATTTAAATAAACTAATGTGTTTTTTTTAAGTGTGTTTAAATTTAATTATTTATAAAGAACTAAAGTGAAGGTGTTAAAGACCTAAATTCATCAAAAAGTCTCTACAAAGTTCAAGACTCAATTGAGACATTGCCAAGTTCAAAGCAAGCTCAAATCAAGCTTGAAGAGGTCCCTCATGAGCAAGGCTTACAATTAGGAGCCTTGCTCATGAGCTCCAGCTTCAAAGAGGCATCAATGTGGAAAGAGGACAGAGCCCCTCATGATCTGCCCTGACGATCATGAGGAGCCTGGTTTAGGTTGTGACCACATCATGACATCCTCTCTAAATTATGATTATGTGGCCTCTTAAGTGAGCAAAAGAGTTTGAGCCCCTCACAGTTTTCCCTCACAACTATGAGCAGCTCGTGACTCAGGGTCCCTTTAAGGCATAATGGTTATCTGCTGGCTATATTTTCATAAGTCATAATCGTGAGACTCCCCTCATGACTGTGAGGAACCACTTCTCTACAAAAAATATGTTTTGCATTTAATGGAACTTAGAGATGGTTAGGGATGAAGTTAATACCCCTAATAACCATATTTAAGTTATTAAATGTATTTAAACAACTTTTGTAGCTTCATTGAAGAGTTAGAAATTTAGTTGTTGAACTTTTTTTTATCTTAGCATTCATTAAGCTCTTAAATTTTCATCTAATTTCTTTATTGTTCATTAAACTTTTTGAGAGTTGGTTATGTGTTAGAAATAGGACTTCTACTTTATATAATTCTTGGGATAGATTAGAAGAGAAGTGAGGTTTATTTCTAAAGGAATTGGTTTAAGTATTTATCCATTAAAATACTTGGGTTATGGTTTAGAGTTAGCCTAAAAACTCTTATTCATAAGGTTTGAGTTGAACCTAAATCTCAAAGTTGTTAGAATCAATCTAAGTGAATATATTATGTTAATTAAAAAATCTTAACCTAGGAGAGTTAGGTGGAGATATAGGTTTATTGATAAACTGAACTCCTTAATTGGTTATGTTCTTTCTATTTCTTTCTCTAATCCTTGTTTAATTTTCTTTTAAATTTCATAAAAGTGTTATTCACCCCTCTAAGGCAATTATAATTGGTATCAAAACTTGGGTTCTAAGTACTTAATTGTTAGAATTCAATATCATAGGGAGTGAATTGCTTAACTTTTCATCTCTTAGACCCTTCTTTGATGGTAGTGTCTACCCATATTGGAAGTTTAAAATTGAGTTGTATTTAGATAGTGATCCCAATAGACTTTGGGATGTTGTTCTAAAGGGTTAAGAACCACCTAAAGCTACAATTGATGGTGTAGAGACTACTCTTGCAAGAATTTAATAGAACAATGAGCAAAAAGAAGAAAACCATAAGAATAAGAAAGCTATGACAATCTTACTAGCCTCTATGTTAAGAGAAGAAGGTGGTAAAGCTCAACATTGTCAATTTGAAAAAGAAGTATAGTAGACACTTGAGAACCATTATGAAGAAAATGTGTAAGTGAGAAGTAAAAAGGTTTAACTCTATATGTATGAGTATGAACTCTTTAAGATGAAGCCTTAAGAATTAATAACCGAAATGACCAATTGCCTCAATGCTCTTTTTACTCCTCTTAAGAAAATTGGAAATTTTTTTTCTAAAGAAGTGAACAATAACATTCTAAGAATCCTACTTAAAAAATATTGAGAATCTAGAGTCACCTTAATTGAGGAAGCTTAAGACCTTTCAACTCTCTCAACTAATGTGCTCATTAGAAAGCTCCTTACACATGAGCTCACCATAAAGCAAAAAGGAGATGAGAGAGATGAGAAAGAATAGAAGAAAAAAAGGATGACATTGAAGGCCATACATAAAGCTAGTGAAGATGAAAGCCTGGTGGACTATAGTGAAGATGATGATAAAATAACAATGATCACTAGAGGGTTCATAAAGTTCTTAAAAAGAAAAAGCTTATTAAATCAAAGAGCAAATAAGAAGTATAATGGAAAAAAGAATAAAGAAGTTACTTGCTATAAATGTAAGAAACTTAGACACATTAGAAGTGAGTGCCCTAAGCTCAAATTCAAGAACAAAGAAGCAAAGGATAAAAAGAAGGCCTTTAAAGCTTTATGGAATGGTTCCTTCAAATTGAAAAAAAGGAAAAGAAGTAATAAGAAGTGGCCAACCTTTGCTTCATGGCTCTTAAAGATAAAAATGAGGTATCATTTACTTCTCATTCTTCTTGTGATGATTTTGATAATGATGATGAGAGCTCTGTTGTGAGCAAACTCATGCTTAAATGAAAAAGTGTACTCTTTAAGAATAAACTTTATAAGCATGAGTTATTAAATTTGTCCAAGGAATTTGAAAGCTTGAAAATTGATTTTCTAAACTTGTTAAATGAAATAAAAAGCTAGCTAATGATTTAAATTCTTCTAATTCCTTAGAGGACTAATTCAAGAAAGCAAATGATGAAAATCTTAGGCTCTCTAGAGAGGTACTAGAGTTACAGAATTCCATTTCTAAATTCTAAAAGAGAAAAGAAACTTTAAATAGTCTTCTTAACTCTAAAAAACTCTATGGGAATACTCTTGGATTAGATATACAAATGGATTGTTTACATTATCATCTTCTTATATTAAATTTATTAAAGCTTCATGTGATTATACTCCTTGTACCTCTAAATCTTTTGAGACTTAAGTCTCTAAGGGCAAAAAGTCTCATATGTTAAATAACAAGGGAAAGTTTTACAACACCTAACCTTCCTTGATATAAAGGCCTAAAGCACAAGTCAAAAGGTCATAACCTAGACATGCTTTCATGTACACTAGATACAACACTCCTACGCATGCTACTCAATCACCTCATAATACATAATGCTATTTTCAATGCATGTCTCATTCTCATCATAT
The DNA here is from genome assembly GCA_947683625.1 of Mallotus nudiflorus. NCBI lineage: Eukaryota > Viridiplantae > Streptophyta > Magnoliopsida > Malpighiales > Euphorbiaceae > Mallotus > Mallotus nudiflorus. The sequence goes on from CANTUR010000107.1 coordinate 2,019,573, forward strand.
GGCACAAAAGACTTCTAGGAAGCTTACACTACCACAACACAAAAGGCATATCTCATACACTAGGCAATCATATATTCTTAGAAGAAATAGATTTACCAATATTAAATGTTTCTATTATATGACCAAAGGTCACAATAGTAATGTGTGCTTCTATAGAAGAATACACGTTAATTACTTATTTGGATTATTTTAAAACTAACCAACGTAGACCAACTAAGGTTTGGGTTCAGAAGAATGCTTGAATTATGTTATATAGGTGTGCTTAAAGTCCACAAAAGCTAGAAGCAAGTGGTATCTTAATAGTGGATGTTTAAGACACATGATGGGAGATAAGGAGCAATTCAATAAGCTTAATGCTAAGGATGAAGGTCATGTCACATTTGGGGATAATGCCAAAAGAAAGATAGTAGGCATTGGAGAAAATGGTAATCCTTAATCCTTATCTATTCTCCATGTTTTGCTTATTGATGATCTCAAATATAATTTACTTAGTATTAGTCAATTATGTGACATTGGAAATAAAGTCACTTTTTGTCTAAAAAATTGCTTTTTTTAGTAGCTTAGATTAAGACAAAGCAATCTTTAGTGGTGAGAGACTTGACAATGTCTATGTCATTAACTTAAATAAAGTTGATAACAAAGACATCAAATGCTTAATTTCTATTTCCCATGACACATGGACATGACATAAAAGGTTAGGACATGCAAACTTTGAGCTTTTGGATGACTTTAGTAAGTATGAACTTGTGGTTGGGTTAGCCAAACTCAAGTTCACTAAGGACAAGCCTTATGATTCTTATCAAAAGGGAAAACAATCTAAATATTCCTTTAAGCTTAAGAATGTACTATCCACTTCTAAGCCACTTGAACTCATTCATATGGATTTATTTTGTCCTAATAGAGTTGCTAGCTTAAATGAAATGTACTATGAATATGTCTTGGTTTATGATTACTTTATATACACTTAGGTGTGTTTCCTTACTTATAAAAATGATGCTTTTAAAGCTTTTGAAAGTTTTTCAAAAAGAGTTCAAAAGGATTTTTTTTTTTTGCATTTCAATTATTAGAAGTGATCATGAAACCGAATTTAAAAATGAATTTTTCAAAACCTTTTGTAATGAAAATGATATTTCTCATACTTTTTCTTCTCTTAGAACGTCTTAACAAAATGGGGTTGTTGAAAGGAAAAATAGGACTCTAGTGTAAATGGCTAGAACAATACTTTATGAGTATAATTTACCTTTATACTTTTGAGTGGAAGCCATTAGCACTTCTTGCTTTATAACAAATAGAGTTAAAGACCTATTTTAAATAAAAATTCTTATGAGATTTGGAATAATAGAAGAACCAAAATCTCATATCTTAGAGTATTTGGATGAAGGTGCTTTATATTAAATAACAAGGACAACCTTAGGAAATTTGATTCTAAAGTTGATAAAGGAATTTTCCTAAGAAATGTCACCTTTACCAAAGCATATAGAGTCTTTAACAAAAGAACTCTAGTAGTTGAAGAGTTAATGCATATAGTATTTGTTGAATCTAACCCACTTAATCCTAGAATGGATTTTGGTAGTGTTGATGATGTTATAATTGAGCTTATGGATATGAACATTCAAGAAGAAAATGTTAGCAAACCTTTAGAACTTGAAGGTTCTATAAAGGAAGATAGTGAGGAGATACCTCAACCTACTTTGAAAGATGAACTTCCAAAGGAATGCCATTTCAAGAAAGCACATCCTCAGTATAAGGGCCTCTTGATAAGATAGACTGAAGGAAAATGCATGGCCATGCTGAAATGAATTGATAAAGAGTTATCATTTTCAGTCTACTTGGAATCAAGTCATAATATTGAACTATATAAGGATGACATTCTGTGCCTTATGTTCAATTAAGATATCATGTGATAAAGGGACGATAAAATTCATTGTAATTAGGTTATATCGGATTATTGACTTCACATGACTTGGGTAGTCATAATGTCTTGCTAGAGGCCACTTATGACTTGTAGGCCTAAATAGAGATTTAGGCCCACTACCAATGTTATATGAACCTACAAGGTCACACACTTAGAATAAGCCCAAAACGAATATGGATTTAATAAGCCCAAAATAAACTCTGTGGAAATAAATAATTAAAGTGTTTTATTTATTTATTTATTTATTTAAGATAAATGTTATTTTAAATAAATAAATAAGATATTATTTCTGATTTGTTTTTAAACAAAATCAGAATATAATAAATGGAAATTACCAAAAGGTCATTGGTAGGTGAAATCCTAATTTGGAGTCTATAAATATGTTATATTCTATAGGGTTTAATACACTTGTTGTTTTTCCTGCCTCCAAATTTGTTTTCTTTCTTCTTAGAAAACAAAGACAGAGTTTTTCTTTTGTTCTTGATTTGTGAGACAATTAAGGAGGTTGCTAGCACAGACACTCCAATTCATTTTGTGAAGGGCTGTTCATGTGGATACCTATAGAGGACGCATCCTTTTGGAGATGTCTTAATCCGAACAACCAAATAAAAGGCTCGAGGTAAGGTGTCACCGGTGTGAACCTCCTCTCATCCTTCCAGAAAATCTTACCTCTTCTGTGTTTTGGTGAGATTCTTGAAACCCTAGATTTAATCAAGTAGTTGAATTACATGGATCTAGGTTTGGGAATATGATAAAAATTTAATTTTTTCACTGTGTTTGTATCATGAAACCCAACACTCAGGACCTTATCATTGGTGACACTACAAAGGGGGTAGCCACTAGTTCTCAACTTAAATCTATCATTAACTTAGCCTTCATTTCTCAAATTGAACCTAAAAATGTTAATGATATTGTATGAAGAGTTAAATCAATTTGAGAGAAACAAGGTTTGGACCTTAATTCCTAGGCCTAAGCATCATCCTATTATTGGCACTAAACATGTGTTTAGAAATAACATGAATAAGCAAGGTGTCATAACTAGGAACAAAGCTAGACTAGTAGTTAAAGATTATAATTAAGAGAAAGGCATTGATTATGATAAAACCTTTGCCCCCTTTGCAATTTTAGAAGCTATTAGGATGTTACTTGTGTTTGCATCTTATATGGATGATGCATACCTACAAGTATAAGGAATTGTACAAGTAGTAATTAATTATCGATCGCACAAAGATTACAAATTGAGTATTGTAATACTAATTGTGTTTTATTTGTTTAAATAATGAAAAATGGTGTTTTTGAATTCAACTAAAATTAAATAAAAGAAATCTAAATTAAATATCAATCAATTTAAATAGTTAGGGTTCTTATTATTAATTTAACTATTTCTTAAAATTAATTAGTACCTAAGTCATACCCAACCTTAATCTAATTTGAAAGCGTCTAAAGAATCCTAGGTTTTCCTTTTAGACAAACTTATAATTAACCAAGTAGATAAACATCTTAGATTTATAACTCTCACCTACTAAGTGTTGTTTAACCCGAATTAAAGCTCCAACCCTTAATCAATATTAGTTGCTTAAATATTTCTCAATTAAGAATGCATCTAAGAGGTTGTTATTTATATTTAATGGAACCTATCTCTCAATTAAGTTTCATTGTGTCGATTCAATCAAAGGGTGATCAATCCTATAAAGACATTAAGTTCAATAATAACTAATGGATTGAGATTAATGGCTTAGGTTTAATTGCAATTGTTACATGGTTGAATTGATATAAGAACCCTAATAAGAACTTAGCTACTCATGTTGATAATAAGAGACAAAGAAGAAGAGTAAAAGAAAATAAACATCATCATTAATCAAAATAGAAATCAATAATAACAAGTATTTATAAAACCCCCTTGACAGTAGAAGGTTTATTGTTCTTCAATCCTTACTTCTTAATCTCTAAAACCACATGAACAAAACTAGTCTTTGATGATAAAAAAATAGAAAAAAACTTCTCTAAAAGAAAAAAATATAGAAAAATTTAATAATCTTTTGTTTCTAGAGGATACACACACATAAAAAACTTCTCCAAAAAAATACATAGCTATACATGTTTAGGAATATGATTGTTTGCCTATCTTCTCAATGATTCAGCAATCAAGCATGGCCATGCACGTGGGTGCGCATGGTTGTGTGTCCATCCTTCAATGAGGCACGACCATGCTTAATTATGCACATGACCATGCGCCTCTTCTAATCCTCAAACTAGCTATGCCTTGAATGCTCCTTGCACACTTCTATAGCCTTCATAAAACCAATGCCTCATTCCATCAATGTTCTTTGAACACCTAAATGCATAAAAATAACCAAAGGTAAAACAAAATACTAGAAATGAACACAAATTCAAGTCATACATCATAAATACTTAAACTAAAGAAAAAATTAACAAAAGATTACAAATGCAACTAGAATGACACCTAATTATAACACATTGAGTGCTCAAGATAATGCATTTCTCACACTCATCAAATTCCCCCACACTTGAATGTTTGCTTGTCCTCACGTAAAGCTCGAATACACCATATTCACCTAAAGAATCATGCTCATTAATTAGCTTTAACTTGATTAACTACCTTAATCTTCCTTTACTAAAAATCTTAAAAACTCAAAATTAAAATAGTAATCCAAGGTCAAGAATGCATTGTTACCGTATGAAGAGCATAATTTTCCATTGAAATCATGAAAGCAAATAATTGACACTTAAGAAAAATGGAAGCAAGTGGGAATCATTCTAATAATTAAGGAGTTAAAAATTCAGCACATATAGGGTTTTCAAACTTTTATTCAATCAAAGTTTTCCCAATCTTAGTATTCCCTACCTTTCCTGTACTACTTAGTATGGATAGCTCCAAAAAGGGTCCTTTGGATACTCTTACTCTAAAAAGAGCATTGGAGTATGAGGAGCAATTAAAGATATTCTTTTTAAATTCAGTTCCTAACGAGTGTGTTTTATGCTCCATCTCATTTTTTAAAATAAAATAAACCAAAATACATGAGAATTTAATCACACTAAGGTTAGACTTAAATTCCAACTTACAAACATTGTTCTCAAGCATTAAGGACCTAAATTCATTTATTCAATAGAAAAGTAAGCATTAAGTTCTTTAAATTGTAAAAATTCCTAACCATAGATTACTCTCTTAATTTAAAAAGTCCAAACAAATCATTAAAGGAACATTAAAGAATTTCTTCAAAAAAACTAAACTTAAATGAATAAGACTCTATATATGAATAGGTTGCAGTAATCCAAGTGTGAGAGTAATGCATGAACAACATAAAAATTAAACCAAAATATGCATGATGCTTAAAGTAAAACAAACACACAAACATGAAAATAAAATAAAAACAAACAAAAACTAAAGAACAATGTACTTCCCTTGTTTTGATGCACTTAGTGGGGAAGTGAATGGAATGAAAATAGGATCTTTTATAGCCTCATTAATCATTTTAGACCTTTTGCCTTGAGGGAGTATGCGAAAGATTTCATCAATTTAGGCTTGTAACCCTTTAGCCCTCACTTCGCAATGCCTCTCAAATTTCTCCATCTCAAGAGACAAATCCATGATCATATTCCTAATCTTATTGTTAGAGATATTTATAAGCTCCTTGATTTTTCCATGATTCCTTCACTCTATCCTTTGGTGCTCCCTTTCTTCCTCACTTGGCTTTCACTTCCATTAGCTTGTTTTTCCATAGGGTTAGGAGGCAAAAGGATTTCACCATATTACATTAACGTTTGGTATAACAAGTAGTATCTCCTTGAAGTGACATAATGAAGCTCATTGAATTCTGTGATAATTTTAGCTTGAACAAGTTAGTCTTCATCAAGGAATTTAGATTCCAATGGCTCTAATTAATGTTTGCCAAATTCATATGGAGCAAAATATAATGCCAAACTAGTGATAATATGCCCTATTGACAATAATGCATTCCTAGCCTATAAAACATGCCCCATAGAACATAAAAAAAAGTATGTACTACACACATTTGTTTTAGTTTTCAAGCACCATAACATAAATAACTCATATGGATAAACCCTAGTGTTGTCCTTTCTATAAAAAATGGTGTGTGACATGAACTTATGCATAATTAAATAGGAGTGTTCTTTAATCAAACCACTAGTCATTACTTGGCCTTCATAAACTCTATCACCCCTAGTGATTTCATGCCAAAAACTACTCATATTATAATCCAATAGAGGTTGACAAACACCTCCTTTAGGAAAACCAAAGACATCAGAAATGATTTTGTATTTAAAATAGTATTGTTTCCCACGGAACCTACATGAAAAGACTCTTTGATTTTCATTTAAAATCTTAAATGTAGTGTAAAATTCTATTATAAGCTAAAAGAACACATCATGTTAGGCTATAGGCAATTTAAACCACCTCAATTTCTTACAAAATGAATTTATTGTTCCCTTAATCCCCATGTTTAAAAGTATCTCATCATCAAAATATTTCGGCTTGCTGAAATTTCTTTTGACTAAAGAGCAAAATCTCTTACCTTCCTCTTTAGAGTAAATGGCAAAAAAAGCTTTATAATTATTCCTTATGTCTTTGGACTTACCTTTTCCATTGCTAAGCCTCTTTCCTTGATATAAAGTCTTTGTTCTAGCCATCACAACAATATTAGTGTCTCTACAAAAATAAAATAGCAAAAGAAAATAAAAATAAGCAGAACAAAAACAAAATAAAAGATTAGTAAGGTTTAAATAAGAAAAAGGGATATAAAGAATTTTATTCCTAAAATAAAAAGGAAAGGAAATAATATGTAATTTTTACAAAAAAGGAAAAACAAAAATTATCAAGTCAAAGTTTTCTTTATCAAACAGGAATTAAGAATCAAATAGGAAATTAAGCTCTCATAGAATCCCTGATTAACAAGGAACTAAAATAAAATAAAAATTAACAAACTAAATTCAAAATTTTTAAATTCAAAATTTTTAATCTCTCCCCCACACTTAAACTATGTCATGTCCTTATTGCATGAGCATATGACAAAGATCATGATAAATAAAAATTGAATGACCATGTTCATTAAGGTGCACGACCATGCGTGTCGGGGCGCACGTCCTTGTGCCCTATTTTTACAATTTTTAGCTCATCAGGTTGCATGACTGTGCACTTAGAGGCATATGGCCATACCTAGATTGTGAATTTTGAGCTCTAAAGGTGCACGACTATGCACATAATGCATATGGTCATGCCTGAAACATGATATGAACATGAGAAACTAGCTTGCTTAACTCTTATTAATCTGATTACCATCAATTTTGATAGAACAAGTATCATAAACTCATGTTATCCATATGAGAGAAAAATTAAACATGAAACAAAGGACAATTAACATGAACAAAATAAAATCTTGAAATAATTTAAACTAAAACAAAACAAACTTTAACAATTCAAACAAATAAATAAAATCAAGCATAACAAACATAAAATTAAACACTTCCTCTAAATACAAAATAAAAAACAACTGAAAAGAAACATTGTTTAAGCTAGAACCAAATAACAATTGGAAACAAGGTCTTCACTCTTTTCCTTTATCCTTGGATAAGGAGTCATCTTCTTCCTCTTTGAGTTCATCATGAATTGGTGGAAATGGTGGAGGAACAAAATTCTAGGAATTGAAGAATACCATGAGATTATGGTTAATTAAACTCACATTATGATTCATTCCCATCATTGTAAGGTGCAATTAGTGTGCCAACGTATTCAACTCACCAACATTTGAATCAACTACTCCTACTTAAAGTTCTAAGTTATCCAACCTTTCCATGATGGCATTAAGGGTAGCTTTTTAATCTTCTTCTTCCTCCTCTTCTTATGGTTCCACTGATGGTGTGGATTAGGTAAGGAATGCTCTTCCCCTTTGGTTAACACGGACTAAACCTATAACTTTCATCATGTTAATGTCAATGAAGAAATGGCCCTTAACCTTTTCAAATGGCATATTTTTAGTATTAAAGCCTAAGTAAGCAACTATAGTGGTCATTAGTCCTCCTACCTTGATAACCCTAGTTACTTTTGTAGCTACATCCCTCAATTTTTTGGCTAAATCATGACAAATATCAAGTTTCCTATTATTAACCATGCAATTACAAAATGTTTAGCTCAGTGGTGGTAACCATGGAGTCCCCTTCTTTCCTTGAAAATAAGGAATGGCCATAAGCCTATGCAAATACTTTAAAGCAGGTGATCGAATGAGGGATTTTTTTGCCATCGTAGCTTTATAGAAAACTTCCCTTTCCTCAGTTATTTCTCTCCAAAATATATCTCTATCATACTCAACATTAGCATTTTGATCCTTAGGAAAATGAAACACATTATTAAGTTCAAACAATCCTCAATTATGTTTTCATTTCCTAATTGAAACTTGAGCATAAGAGTTTGGTCATCAAAGATAAATGAAGAAAGAAACTCACAAGTAGTTTAGCATAAGTATGACTTTGCATCATGACAAATTCACCCCAACCCATCCTTTTAACATGCATTATTACCTTATAAATAACCAAATTTCCTTTAAAGCTAAAGCACTACCATATCTATTAATGGAAGAGTGGTGGGTGTTTAAATAGAAGAGATTGGATGGTGGGGATTAGAAAAGGTAGTCAAAATTTAGGAGTTTTAGAGTTTGGGAAGTGGGAAATGTAGTGGGAATTGATGAATGCTAGGATTTGGGAAGTAGGGAAGGTGGTCAAGGTTAGAAAGCCTAGGTGTTTGGGAAGGGGGGAATGTTGGGAAAGTGGAGGGGCCCCACTTAAAATTGAGTGCATGTCATGCATTTACAATATATCAGGGGATGCACAATCATGTGTGTCAGGGCACACTACCATATGACTTATTGGCACATTTTTTTCTTGATGACAGGCACATGGCCATGCCTGGTTGCATGTTTTTAGCTTGTCAAGCACACAACCATGCAAAAAATACATATGGCCATGCTTGGATGCAAATTTTTGGCTTCAACATGGGCATGGGCATGGTTATGCATGAAATGCATATGGCCATGCCTGAATGTACTTTTTGATAGTAAAGAATAATAATCAGGTTACATGGCTATGCCACAGGGTGTGGAACTTAACCAATACACCAATCAAGGTATCAATCATAAATTTTTATGAAATGCATCACATAAATGACTTACACATCATATCAACTAACATTCCACACAAATTTAACTTTTAAAATCTTTTTTAAAGTTCCTTCTTTCCTTGCTTCCTAAAATCATAAAAGAAACAAACATTAAAAGTCTAATTAAAAAAAACTTGCAAGAACATAAAATAAATGATTTAAACAAAATAAAGTGAAAAAAATTTCTTAGTTAAGCCCCTAAGAAGTGCTTTTTAAAGGTCCATAAGCTAGACTGCTATGTTGACCACGTAGTTAACTCCCTTAAGTATGCAACTTGATGGAAATTCTCTAATATGCGTCCATGCTACAACTTCAATCTCTACCCATTCACTTTAAATATGTCTCCTTTAGTGTTACATAATTCAACAACCCTATGTGGGTATGATTGAATCACTGTAAATGGTCCTAACCATATACTCTTCAATTTTCCAGGAAATAATCTGAGCCTTGAATTAAAAAAGTAACACTTGATCACCTTCCTTGAACTTTTTGACCATAAATTTTGCACCATGCCATCTTTTTATGCGTTCTTTGTAAATCCTTGAATTCTCATAAGCAACGTCTTTAATTTCTTCAAGATCACTCATTTGTAGCATTCTTTTTTTAGCTGCCTTCTTGAAATTGAAATTCAAGGCTTTTACTGCCCAATAAGCCTTATGCTCAAGTTAAATAGGAAGATGACATGCTTTGCCATAAACTAACCTAAAAGGAGACATCCAAATAAGTGTTTTGTAAGCTATTCTATATGCCCACAAAGCATTATCAAGCTTCCTTGACCATTCTTTTCTTGACTTGTTCACTGTTCCTTCCAAAATTTTCTTCAACTGCCTATTGCTCAGTTCAACTTGTCCACTCATTTGAGAGTGATAAGATGTAGGTACTCTGTGCTTCACCCTATATCTGGCCAATAATGTTTCCATGTTTTTATTGAAAAAATGTGTTCCCTATCATATATTATTACTCTAGGCATACCAAACTGAGAGAACAAATTCTTTTGAAAACTTGTAAACAACTCTTACATCATTTTTTGAGCATGCTTAGGTCTCTACCCATTTGGAAACATAGTCCACAAAAATAAGAATGCACGTATTACCCTTTGATAAAGGAAATGGCCCCATGAAGTCAATGCCCCATACATTAAATATTTTAACCTCTAAAATTCCAGATTGAATCATTTCATCCTTATTTGAAATGTTGCCACTTCTTTGACATGCATCACAGTGAATCACAAAGTCTTTTGTATCCTGAAAAAGTGTAGGCCAATAGAACCCTGCTTTAAGAACCTTAGTAGCTATTGTTTGTGGTCCAAAATGTCCACCATTGACCATTCTATGACAATGTTGCAATACTGACCTAACTTCTTCATTTGCTACACATCTTCCAACCATACCATCATTACATAATTTCCATAAAAATGGTTCATCCTAAATGTAAAATTTGGAATCATGAATCAGCTTATTCTTTTGTTGAGGAGTGAACTCTTCTAGTATTTCTCCGCTTGATAAAAAATTTGCTATGTCAGCAAACCTAGGAACACCCATAATTCATATGGCCAAAAGCATCTGTTATGGAAATAGCTCATTGATAAGTTCTTGTCTATTTTGTTCCTTTTTCTCTGCATCCAGCCTTAAAAGATTATTAGCTACTAAATTTTTAGAGCCCTTATTGTCTCTAATCTTAGTGTTAAATTCTTACAACAATAGCACCCATCTAATGAGCCTTAGTTTGGAATCTTTCTTATTCATTAGGTACTTCAATGCTGCATGATCTATGTACACAACAACATTAGAGCCAAGGAGATAGGATATGAACTTGTCAAAAACAAAAATGGCTACCAATATCTTCTTCTATGTAGTAACATAATTCAATTATGTATCAATCATTATTCAGCTTGCATAGTATATCACATGTAGTTTGTTCTCCTTTCTTTGACCAAGCATAGCTCTTATTGCGTGATCAATTGCATCACACATCAACTTGAATGGTAGACTCAAATCTGGTGTTGGTACTGAGGTAAAAGCTTCCTTTAGCTCATCAAAAGCCAATTTACACTCATCGGTAAAATTGAAAGGTAAATATTTCTCAAGCAACTTATAGAGGGGTTGGGAGATTTTTGAAAAATCTATGATGAACCGGCTATAGAAGCTTGCATGGCAAAGAAAACTCCTGACTCCCTTCACATTTATAGGGTATTGTAGCTTCTTAATTATCTTCACATATGCTTTATCAACTTCAATCCCTTGAGTTGAAATTTTATGTCCTCAAATGATTCCTTCATCTACCATGAAATGATGCTTTTCTTAATTCAGCACTAAGTTTGTTTCTTCACAGTATATAAGAACTTGTTCCAAATTGTTTTGGCACCCCTTAAATGAGTTTCCATAGACTAAAAAATCATCCATGATCTCCTCTACCAAATTTGCAAATATAGCCATAATATATCTCTAGAAATGTCATATGAGCATTACATAATCCAAATGGCATCCTCTTATATGTGAATGTGCCATAAGGACATGTAAAAGTGATTTTTTCTTGATATTCTAGAGCTATTGCAATTAATTGTAACTGGAGTACCAATCTAGAAAATAATAAAAAGTGTGTCTTACTATTCACTCTTATATTTTATTAATGAAACATAATGGGAAATGGTATTTTGTTATGGATATATTCAACTGTCTGTAATCAATGCACACCCTACATCCACTTGTAACTCTTATAGGATTCAACTCCCCTTCTTCATTTTTCATAATTATAATTCCACCACTTTTTAGTACACACTAAATTGGGCTCACCCATGAACTATTTGAGATCGAGTAGATGATTCTTGCATCAAGAAGTTTGACTACTTCTTACATATTTGGATTGAGCCTCATCTACCTTTCAATGGTTGGCTTGTGTCATTTCTTTATTAAGATCTTATGCATGTAATAAGACGGACTTACGCCTTAATGTTAGAAATTTTCCACCTAATTGCTTTTTCTCTCCTCTTTAGCACATCCACTAGCAAATCCTGTTAATATTTATTGAGTTTAGAGGATATAATCACATGCAATGTTTAATATTCTCCTAGAAAAGTGTACCTTAAATATTTGGGTAAAGGTTTCAAGTCTAATTTTGGTTGTTTAATGGTTGAGGGTGGTGTAGGTTCAATGTTTGGTAATTTCATATGTGGTATGTGAGGTTGGTATTTGAGGTGTACTACTTCTTGAGAGTATTGTACTTAAAAACACTTCTTTATATTTTCAATCTCCACAGATTTTTCCAACCTCCATTATTGGACTTTATTCATACATTCATCAACAACATCTACTCTTATACAAAAATCCTCATCATAGGGGTATTGCATGCTTTGATAAATGTTAAACTTACAACTTTCATCCCCTACTCTCAATGTGAGAGTTCCATCATAAACATTAATGATTTATCTTACAGTGTAAAGAAAAGGCATACCAAGGATTAATGGAACCTCTTCATCCTCTTTAAACTCAAGGACTACGAATTTTCCAGCCCTTACTAGTACATTTTCCATTATGCCTTTTGGTTCCTTCATTTTCCTGTCTCTAAGCTACAATCGGATATTTATGAGTTTTGCTTCTCCTAGCCCCAATTTTATATAAAAAAATAAAGGCAAAAGATTAGTTGAAGCTCCTAAATCACATAAAGCTCTTTGAAAATTCAAGTTTCAAATAGAACATGGAACAATGAGACTTTTTGGATGCTTTCTTTTCAGAGGAATGTTATTCGAGATAGTTGCACTACACTCCTTTGTGAGTGTGATTGTCTCATGCTCCTCTAACTTCCTTTTATTGGAAATCAACTCCTTTAGAAAATTAGCATATTTTGGCATTTACGAAAGACATTCCACAAGAGGCATATTAATGTGGAGTGCCTTAAACCTCTCCAAGAATTTTGTAATCATGCTCCTATTTCTTCAACCTTTGATGATATGGAACTGGAGGTTTATATGGCTTCACTTGTGGTAGTGTTGATTTCTCCTTGTTTTTATCCTTAAATTCTTATTCTTTTTCCACTTGCACTTCAACCCACTTATAGAAGGCAGGGTTTAGCACGCGTCCAAGATTTTAGCAACTGCAACACTGTTTGAGCTCAGGGCTCTAGAGAACACACTAACCACTATCATAAAGACATGGCGTGGAGATGAGGAGTTGCCACCCAGGGTAATAACTGGGACAAATCGAAAAGGTGGTACTCGATTCCCTAAAAGAAAGCTAGCACCATAACCAAGAGATTCTGGATATGGAATACTAACTTCTTTTAGTCTTGTGTTCATTTATAATTATTTTATGAATTATTATCTTATTCTCTATTTACATGAAATTTCATATAAACCCAAAACAATCAACTCCAAGGCAAACTAGTCATGAAATATACAAGTAAATAATGCATTCAATAAATCACATAATCCCTAAGTTAGTCTAATCTACATGGATTTTAAATAAATGAGCTAAATTTACATGTTTTAATTTACACGTGAACCTAAAGGCCTAATTCCTTTTGATTTTAATTAAATGAACCTAAGTCTACTAATTTTAATTCTAAATATGAGCCTAAATCTACAAATTATGGAATATTTAAATTAATGGGCCTAATTCTACATGTTTTAATTCTAAGGTGATCTTAAATCTACAAATTATGAAAAAAACTTAAATTAAGTGGGTTAAGTCTAAATTAATTAAATGAAATTAGGTGAGCCTATGTCTAATTAACTAAATGGGCCTAAGGATATTTCTAACCTAAAATCTAATTAATTCTAAAAATTTATTTTAATTAATTAAACCTAATTAATTATTAAGTGAGATGGGCTTAAATAAATCAATCAAGACCTAAAGAGGGCTTAAGGCCCCAAAGCACATAAAAATAATAAATAAGCCCAAAAACAATTAAAAACATAAAAAACAATTAAATAAGATTAAACAAATAATTAAATTAATCGTTACTAAAACCCTAATTTTTATTAACATGCAACCTAAATTAATCTACTTCATCCATTGATTTTAAATAATTACCTAATTGAAACCTAATTGTACTAACCAATTAAATAAAAATAAACAAACAACCATACATGTAATTTTATTACTCCCACTATTGGGGCTATTGCATTAATTCATAAAATAACAAATAAAATAAAAATAAAGAATAAAATAAAGATAAAGACAATAAAAACAAAAATAAAACCCTAGAAACTAAGTCTCTACGAGGCTTTATCCATAGTTTTTCACGGACTTCTTATGAATTCATCCCTCCCACATGATCACCATGCGTCTTCCTCCACAATCACCACAAAATAAGATAAAATAATGATTAACGAATAAATTATGATAATAACTTGAAAGAATAATAATATAAAATAAAAAAATAAATAACTAAATAAATAATAGAAGAAGATGATATAATTATAAATAATTTAGGGTACTCCTCAGGTTGGTAGTTCACCATTCTTGATAAATCTTCGAATCTTGCCCTCAAAAATTCTCCACAAATCTTGAATTAATTGTTCAATTAAAAGGAATTTTTGTAAAAAAACTCAAAAGAAAATCACATTTCTTCCTCCCTTTTTCTTCTCTTTTCTCTTATTTTCCTTTTTTTCTTTCTCCTCGTCCTCCCTCTCTTTATATAATGAACTAGGAAGTCTAACCGTAATCCTAATATGATTCTAATTCTAAAGTATAAGATTAATACTTAAAATTATATTTAAGAATTTTAAACTAGTTAGGACTGAGTTAATTAGCAATTTTAAACCAATTAAAACTGAATTAAAAATAGGAAAACATAGATAGAAGAATTCAATTTCGACCAGGATTGTGTAATTCTGATCCGAATTATATAATTCCGGTCAAAATTTTGGAATTCTAGCATATATATATATATATATATATATATATATATATATATATATATATATATAACATTTAATTATAAAAAGGCCCCTAGAAGAATTTAAATTTTGTAATTAGGTCCTAAAAAAACCTTGCAATTTAGTCCTTGAAAATATTAAATCCTTCCTTTAAAAGCTGCATTTAAACCCTTAGAATTTTTAAAGATTAAGTATAAAAGACATTTTCATCACTAGAGTCCTTTATTGCATCCATAACATGTCATCCCAAAATTGGGTGTCTACACCACTCATCTTCTTGTTCCTTCTCCTCTTCCTTCTTTTTTCATTCTCATATTCCATAGTTGCTTTTTAGGGTTTGAATCTCTATTCCACTTCTCAAGGTAATAGCCTTCAACTGCTCTTTTAGATTCTTTTCAGTGTTGCTTAGGAAAGAACCTTGATTTCTCATTGATAAAGAGTTTGCCAATTGCCCCATTTGCACTTCTAAATTATGGATAGAGGAAGAATGAGTCTTGAACATGAGCTGAGTGTCTTGGCACATCTGCTCAAATTTGCCCTCCAACCTTTTTAGAGCTTCATCTTATTGGTTCATTTTTTTAGAAATGACATCCATGAACTTCTCCAACTTGCTCTCTAAAGAAGTCCTTGAAGATGAACCTTTTTCATGCTGAAAATCATGTTGGTGATGTTGTGCATTATATTCTCCAAAACATGGTGGTGCTTGTGGCCTCCACTGGTTGTTTTCTTGGTTCCTCCAAGAGAAATTAGGATGATTTCTCTAAATAGGATAGTAGGTGTTTCCATGCACTTAGTTCTATTACCCCTTGAAGTTGTTCACATAGTTAACATTCTCCATTGACAGTCCTTACATCATTTGACACTCAATAATTGGATGACCACCCTGACACAATTCACAAGAAGAAGATAAGTTAGAAATTGCATTAACACTCATTTTATCCATCCTCTTGGATAAAGCATCCATTTTTGCATTTAACATTATCAAGTTATCAACTTCAACTACTCCCCCTCTCTTCATAATATCCCTTTCATTGGACCAAAGGATTTGTATATTATCAATTTTTTTAAAAAAGCTCCAAAGCATCCTTGGGTGTCTTTGACATAATAGTTCCTCTATTAGATGCATCTATGTTTACTCTGACTACCAAATCCCATGAAGGAATTAACTGTGGTGGACATTATCTTTGAAGATCTTTGAATTTCTCCCAATATTCATGGAAGCTCTCATCCTCTCCTTAATAAAAAGAGTTGATTTCGTTCCTTATCTTTAACGCTTTAGATGGTGGGAAGTGCTTATTGAAGAAAGCAATGTAAAGCTCTTCCCATGTGTTTATAAAGTTGGGTGGTAAGCTTGTGAACCACCTTTTGGCCCTATCCATCAATGAAAATAGAAAAAGGATCAATCAAATTACTTCAAGCTACACTCCATTCATCTTAAAGGTTGAGTAATATTCCAAAAATTAGGTCATGTGACTAATCAAATTCTCATGTGGCAACCCATTGAACTATGAATTTTGGATCATCTGGATCATGGCGGGTTTAATTTTGAAATTATTTGTTGCTACTGTAGGCCTTATAATTGGATTTTGATCATCTTGGACATTAGGACTCATAAAGTCCCTTATAGTTCTTTGGCCATTCCACCCATTTTATCCATTTTGCCCATTGTGCACTACTCATTCAGCTGGAGTCGGGTCTCTTTCCTCTTCTCCTCCATTCATTCTATTACTAGTTTGTCTCCTCCTTCTGTGAATTATCCTCTCTAGCTCTAAATTAAGTGGTATTAACTATGATCCTTATTTGCTTGCACCACATGTTGTGTGCATGCACTATTCAAATCCTTAAAAAATCACACACAAAATCACTAAAAGAAAGTCTAAATCAAATAACACAAAATTCTTACCAATATCAAATTTAGCAATCCTCAGTAATGGTACTAAAAACTTGATGCATATTCATAAGTATATGGAATTATACAAGTAGTAATTAAATATCGATCCTATAGAGATTTCAAATTGAGTATTATAATACTAATTATGTTTGATTTGTTTAAATAACAAAAAATGATGTTTTTGAATTCAACGAAAATTAAACAAAAGAAATCTGAATTAAATAATAATCAATTTAAATAGCTAGGGCTCTTATTATCAATTTAACCATTTCTTAAGATTAATTAGTACTGATACCATCTAGAATATTCCCACCTGATTAAGGGTCCTCCACCTCCCCAAATAGGAACACATGGACAAAGGAGAAGACAGACTCGTCCAAGGAACTACCTTAAAGAGGAATCCTAATTGAAGTAGGAACACTCTCCCACAAGGATTCCTATTCCTCCCAGGTTTGAGTATTACTACCATATACCCCTCATTGGAGGACATCTCATTCGCACATACTCAAGCTATCTATCATCCACCCGCTTTCTATTCTCTAACTTAGGCGTCGGAGTGTTTGTGGGGATTCCCCCCACCTCTCACCTTGCCCTCTATTTAGTGCTTTGCAGGACGTTCAGCCTAAGAGTCCCGGAAACTAGTTATCAAGTGGCGCCATCTGTGGGAAACTCCTTAGGAAAAGCCATTCATTCACTTGCTAAGCTAATGACACTTTCACCATGACTTCCAGCCCACCTCCAGCCCAAATTCTTGAGGGCGACACCAATCCTTCCGCACCCATCCTTTTGACTGATCTTTCAAGCCCTTTCCCAGTAATAATACCACCACCCACCTTGTAGCTTGTTGGGGCCACATCCGGTCATACATCTTTACCTCTGGAAAACACTTCGAGATATTCGTCCTTAGGAATATATCTCCCACATTACGCTCTGCTGCAGCACCATCAATCAATACCCTCAATACCTTTTCCAAGCCTACTAGAAACGCCAGGAATAACCACTCCAAACCTAAACATAGTAACCCAAACACTCGGCCTTGACCAAGCAAGCAAAGATGCCATGATAAAAAATATTCAAGCACAAATTACCTTGATGCAACACAGCTAAGCGCTATAATACAGAGCGAGCATACTGAACTAGCTCCAAATAATGATAATGCAGCACCCCGATAGGCTCCAGGGACAAGCACAGGAAAGGGTAAAGCACCGGAAGGGGAGTGTAGTTCGTCCATCCCAGCTCTCGATGATTCAAAATTAGCACAAAAGGTTGAGGAAGCAATGAACAAGGCCCGGACTAAACCTAGAAAGGAAGAAGAATGGGTGATGGATAGCAGAACTCTGTTTGTCAGCAGAATAATTCAAACGGAGATTCCTAGTAAGTTCAGAATCCCACAGATCGATCAGTACGATGGGACAGGAGACCCTATTAGTCATATATCTACTTTCCAAACAAAGATGCTACTCCAGAATGTGAACGATGGAATCATGTGCAGAGTCCTCCCAAGTACACTCACAAAAAGCACCCAAAAATGGTTTCATCGGCTCCCAGAGAATACTGTCACTTATTTTGAAGACTTAGCTGAGTAGTTCCATATCATATTTATCACCAATACCCCTCTTGCAAAAAATATCAACGACCTCCGGGTGTGCCGACAGGAAGCTGATGAGTCTCTACGGAGTTACCTTGACCGTTTCAACAAAACAGCCATGCAGATTGAGCACCTCGTTGATGAAGTCACCATAGAAGCTTTAAAAAATGGCACTAGACTCAGCAAGCTAAAAGAAAAATTAATGACTAAAGAACCGAGTACTGAAGCAATGGCGATAGCGGTTCGGATGATAAAGATGGACGAGGACAGGAGGATGCGTCGGGAAGAAGATAGGCCACCAACTAGAGATGAACGGCCAAAGCAGAGATGAGTAAGCTTCCCAAAAAGAAATTTCAGAGCTCCGGCAGACAGGTTTGATAGGGAAGCAGATAGATATACACCCCTGAACACTTCTCGATCAAGGATCCTCATGTGGATCAGGCAGAATGGAGTGAAAATTACACCAGCTAAAAGAATTAGCCCAAGCCGGAGATTTACTCATGATAGAAGCCAGTACTACGAGTACCACAGAGAATACAGCCATAACACAGAAGGCTGCAAAGAATTGAAAAGTGCCATAGAAAAACTAGTGCAGTAGGGAAAGTTTGATAATTTCACCGACGCACCGAGGAGACGCAGAAACATGGAAAACCATGACTGTGACAAAGCTGAGGCAAAGAAAGCTAGGAAAGAATCGATCAGAATAATCAACATGATTGTGGGAGGAGAAAACACCGGGAAATGATTAAAACACAGTAGAGGAAAAATGATACCCGGTAAAAGCAACAACATTCTTAACTCGAAAGACAATTCGCATATACATCACCCTCACAGTGATGCCCTGGTGATAACCGCATGCATAAATAAGTATCAGGTCAAAAGGCTATTGGTCAACAACAGGAGTGCTATCAATGTTTTATCTTAGAATGCGTACAAGGCTATGGGTGGCTCCATCACCAACCTAACAGCCATCCAGAACCCCATCACTAGTTTTTATGGAGGAACGGTGCAACCAATGGGGACTATCAATCTGGATATAGAATTCGAAAACCCAGAGGATGAGGAAACAAAAATCGTCCAGACCCCATTCAACGTGGTAAACATACCACTAGCCTATAATGGGATAATAGGGCGATCGGTACTTTACGAAGCAGATGCAGTCACTAGCATCCGACAATTAACCATGAAAATCCCAGTCAGAATGGGGACCCTTACTATCAGGGGAGATCAACAGATGGCCAGACAATGCTATCAGATGACCATGAAATCTCTGGAGGAAGCTTTTCATTTGGAAGCATGGAAAATTGAGAAGCAAGGCGCTAATCCACAACTGGTGGAAGACACGGAGACATTGCAAATTAGGGGAGGAAAATCCGTGAAAATTGGTAATGCCCTTAATCAAGACATCAAAGACACATTAAGGAACGTCCTTATTAGACACTCAGAAGATTTTTCTTCTCAAGCCTCTAAGATCATCGGCGTGGACCCGCGGGTTGCCTGTCACTGCCTAAACATCAGACCAGGAGCCAAGCCAGTAGCACAAAAGAAAAGAAATTTTGCCTACAAAAGATAAAAGATCATTACTGAGGAAACAGCGAAGCTTTTGGCAGCCGGATTCATTAAAGAGGTTACTCACCCGGACTGGGTAGCCAATGTAGTACTCGTCAAGAAAGCAAACGGGAAGTACAGAATGTGAGTAGACTACACCAACCTCAACCAGGCATGCCCCAAAGACAGCTACCCGTTACCAATAATTGATCAACTCATCGATTCCATGGCTAGCCATGGCCTGTATAGCTTCGTAGATGCGGCCCAAGGTTATCACCAGATCCCCATGAAGAAAGAAGACCAGGAGAAAACGTCCTTCATCACACACGAAGGGCTGTACTGCTACAAGGTGATGCCCTTCGGGCTGAAAAATGCCAGAGCCACATACCAAAGAATGATGAACCAAGTCCTTCAGAGCTAGATTGGGACCAACGTGGAGGTATATGTGGATGACATCATCATCAAAAGCAAACACTCTGAGGACCACCCAGTGGACGTGGATCAAGTCCTCCAGTTACTAAGCCAATCCAGGATCAAGTTGAATCCTGATAAATGCATCTTCGGAGTCCAAGCCGGTAAATTCCTGGGGTTCATGATTTCCCACTGAGGCATTGAAGCCAACCCAGAAAAAATGGAAGCCATACTCAGCATGGCCGCACCAAAGAGCATCTGTGATATACAAAAGCTAAACGGAAGAATAACCGCACTGGGGCGCTTTATTTCTTGCTCAGCTAGGTGATGTCTACCATTATTTTGAGCTCTCAAAAGTTTCGGCAAGTTTCAGTGGTCCGTTGATTGCCAAGCAACATTTGAAGAAATTAAAAGATTCTTATCTTCCCCACCATTAATCAGCCATCCAATACCGAACGAGACCTTATACTTATACATGTCTGTTGGCTGAGAATGCATCGCTTCAGTACTGATAAGGGAAGATGGAAGCCAGCAAAGCCCTATCTACTATGTCAGTAAGATGCTCCTAGGACCTGAAGTCCGATACCCCATGCTGGATAAGTTAGCCTTAGCTGTGGTTCATACTTCTCGAAAGCTTCGTCACTACTTCCAAGCTTATTATATCATGGTCCGATCCCATTTTCCACTGTGTAAAATATTACAGAGACCAGAGACTTCAGGCAGGCTAGTGCAATGGTCGGTCTTACTCGGTGAGTTCGATATTGATTACGAACCTCGATAGTAGATGAAGGCATAGGCCTTAGCGGATTTTGTACAAGAAATGGCTCCAGAAGATATAACCTTGACCAAAATGCCAGAATGGAAGCTCTACGTCGATGGAGCATCCTCAGCTCACGATTTTGACGTAGGAATAATCCTCAGGGGACAACATAAAGTTCATATCCAATACACAGTCCGCATAAAGTATAACGCCACCAACAATGCGGCTGAATACGAAGCACTCATTACAGGGTTGAAGCTAGCTGTGGAAGTCAGGGCCGAACACCTCATTATACACTTGGATTCCTAACTAGTAGTCAACCAAGTTAGCGGAGCATTTTAAGTCAAAGATGCCTGTATGGCCAAGTACGTAGACAAAGCCAGGCAACTTTTGCAACACATCGAGCAAGATGGAGGCCAATGGAATATCATTCAGATTCCTAAAGAAGACAACCATGAGGTTGATTACCTTGCTAAATCCACAGTCGAGAATAGTCAAGCATTTAGGATTATGGATTTCACCGAATCACTCACCAATCCCAGCACAAAGGATAATGAAATTTTCAAAACACAAGCAGTCTCGGAATGGATACAACCCATCATCCAATATCTTGAACATGGCACACTTCCAGAAGATAAGCTACAAGCTCAGAAGCTCAAAGCCAAAGCAGCACACTATTCTGTCCACCGAGGGGAGCTCTACCGAAAATCCCTCTTACACCCTTGGTCGAAATGCATTTCCCCAGAGGAGGGAAATTACATACTAAGAGAAATCCATGAAGGAATCTGTGGTGCACATGAGTCCTACTATTCACTCACTAGAAAGGCCCTGCTCCAAGGGTATTACTGGCCTACCATGTCCAAGGATGCCCAGCAGCTAACACAATCATGTCACCAGTGCCAGCACCACGCCCGACTTAGCCACAAATCTTCTCGGCCTCTGCATGCCATTGGCAGCCCATGGCCTTTCGCCATGTGGGGGATGGACATCTTGGGTCCTTTTCCTCTATCTACCTTATAGAAAAAGTTCTTAATCGTGGCCATTGACCATTTCACAAAATGGGTAGAAGCAGAAGCAGTCCCAACCATCACAGAAGCCCGAATACAGCACTTTTTCTAGAAGGAAATCATTTGCAGATTCGGCATCCCCCACACCTTAATTACAGACAATGGCAAACAGTTTGACAACCATAAATTTAGAAGTTTCTGCTTAGACCTTGGCATAAAACTGCGCTTCACCTCAGTAGCTCACCCGCAGACGAACGGACAAACTGAGGTCACAAATAGAATCCTCATGCAAGGGTTGAAGAAAAGACTCGATGACAAGAAAGGGAACTAGGTTGAAGAGCTGAACAATGTAATCTGGGCATACAGAACCACACCTCGATCATCCACTGGAGAAACGCTATTCAGACTAACTTATGGCATGGATGCAGTAATTCCAGTAGAGGTTGGGTCCCCAAGTTACCGAGTAAGCCAAGACCTCGACCACGCCGTCAATAACGTCAACGCAAAAATATGCCTTGACATACTAGAAGAACGAAGAGAACAAGCGACAGCAACGACAGAGGCACATCGGCAAAGGATAACTCGGTACCACCATCTGCGTAAACCAACAGAGAATTTCAGGATGGGTGATTGGGTACTCAGAAGAGTAGATATAGGTAAAGCCACCTCCGGTACCGAAAAATTAGGCCCTAATTGGGAAGGTCCGTATCAGATCTCAGAATGCACAACAAAGGGGGCGTATAAACTAAGAGAGAGAGGAGGCAAAGAACTACCGAGGTTCTGGAACTCGAACTCCCTTAGAAAATATTATCAGTAATCTTGTATTTGAGCACATAATTTGATTCAATGAAAATTATCTTTATTGATAAAGAATATCTTTACAGCTGATTGTTAAAAAAAAAAGAGATACATAGAACCTATCTACTATAGTATCTATACACCTGGACCCCCCATCCCAGAAACTGAGGGGGAAGCATCATTAGTAGCCTCCGGATCCTCCCCAAACCCAACTATAGCAACTACCTCTTCAGACTCCCTCACAGAAAAGGAATCAGCCTTTCGACGGGCGTCATCCTCTATAGCAAGCCTTGCCACATCGACTGGGGTTATCCGATCTGAGACCCCCAAATCCAATCCTGAGTCTTGAGAGAGCAGGATCCTTTTGCATTCTACCCGATACGCCTTGAGAAACCCCCCTACCATGTTTTGATATGTCTTCTTATCATTGGCATGAGATTTCTCAAGCTCAGCTAGCCTCTCATGAAGTCCAGCAATCTGAAGAGCCTACTCCTCGATCCTCCTCGTCAGTTGAGCCTGGCTATATTCTAGCTTAGAAACCTTCTTTTGATTCGCCTCCGTGTATCTTGTCTGGCAGTGCTCCAGAGCTACTTTGGCGCTATCTAGTTTTTTCTTAAAATCTATAGCGATCATCCCCACCTCCGTTTCCTTTAAGCTGTACTGGCTATTCAAACAGAAGTACTAATCCTTAGCCAGTAATAAGGCCTGAGTCATCTGCCAAAAACAACTAAAAAATTTAGCCAAAATCCCATTACAAATAGTTATATCAAGTACCAGAAACTCCATTACCTCCAGCGACTGACTGATCATAGAATCGAGCAATTCGTCCGGTCCCTCGTCCCACCAACGCTGCATGTCTCCAGGTAACCGCAGCGACTCAGTGTACTGGTCCCGTACTTGACTATTGGAGATGCTCGTGGGCTTCATCTTTTTCAATATCCAGCCCCGCATATCTGGACAACCAGATAATCGGGGCCGTTGGACATAAATCTCTTCGTCTAGCCCCTCCGCATCTGACTCTGCTTTGATCAACTGCCTTTTCCATCGTCCAACCCGCTCCGGTCGCTCACCTTCCATTATTGCTTTGCCCTTAGGATCGACAAGAACGGCCTCCGAAGCAGCGGGAGCCTCAACTTAAAGGGAAGGATAATCCCGGCACTCCTCCGCTGCAGCTGGCTCATCTACTAGGGAAATCCCACCCGTAAAATCAAAAAAGTCAGCCATCTATAGACGAAAAGATGAGACTAGTTAGAAAAAACAAAACTCAAAACAAAATTCATACCAGAGCAATGGTTGTGACTTGGACAAACTCTCCATAGTTACCTCCGGGATGCATCCTCTGCGGATCGAGCTTCAGCGAGTCCGTCTAGATGTAGCCGCAAAACTAATTCCGTATCCGGATTGAAAAGTTTTATTGGATGGGTCACTTTATGACACTCGTCTGACCACATCCTCCGGACATCCAGGAAGTCCGATTGATGCTCCACAATAAAAAAAATGGTATCTCCACTTCTTGTGAAGATCCGGTAGTTTTACAAAAAGGGAATGGTTGGGTACGGCCGAAAGGGAGAACATCAGCTCTCCCTTCTTCCTAGTCAGCCTATACAAATATCAGAGGACGTTTAGATCGAGAACCCTACCCTCCTCGTGCATCAACTGGATGAACCTGGTCAGTATCCGATAACTATTCGGATGAAGCTGACCGGGCGCAATGTTATTTCTATTAAGGAACTCCTTGATAAAGGGATCCAAGGGAAATTTTAGACCCTCCTCTAACTGGTCAAAATACACCACTAATCTACTTAGCCCCGATATAGGGGTATGGGCCCTAAACCTTCTATCTACAATATGGAGGACATAATCGGCGAGGATGCAGAACCGCCGCCGGTACCACCCTAGCAATTCACTATCTACGTTAGACACAAAGAGGTCAGAGCTAATCTCTTCCCGAGGAGCCATAGCCAAGAAGGGAACGAAAGCCCAATGACAAAAAAAAAGAGGGGCAAAAAAGAGAAGGAAGAAATGATGAAAGAATCACCTGGCAACCTCAAGCGAGAGTTATGGCAGGAAGGAATAAAAATGGTGGATGCAGTAGAAACGCGGAAAAAATAGAATGAAAGAGTGAAAGAAAGCAAACTATGCCAGTTAGCAAACACAACAGTATTTATAGAGACATGGAAGGACCTGGAAGCATGCCATTAATTGCCCCCATTATTACTGCGCTCCTCCCTAGACCACCAAGGGCCTATTGGGAATAAAAAAACCCATTAGGCGAAGAGTCGCGATGACAATTGTACGAGCGTTTTGATCACTGACACATGAAATGACGCATCAATTAGAGTTGAAATGAAATCACCTTGTGTTGGCCCACTCACATTTTCAAATGGGCCGCTCCATCAAGCGAATCGGGAAATGCTCCAAGCATCACTCCCAGACCATTCCATACAAAGTCCAGTGACTGAAGCTGGCACCCTCAGGTCGCTTCTGTAGTACTGAGGATTCGAGCATGTAAGCCTCGTGCCCCTGTGCTGAGCATCTAAGTCTCGCTCATATAAAGTCCAATGACTGAAGCTGGCACCCTCAGGTCGCTTTCATAGTACTGAGGATCCGAGCATGTAAGCCTCGTGCCCCTGTGCCGAGCATCTAAGTCTCACTCACATAAAGTCCAGTGACTAAAGCTGGCACCCTCAGGTCGCTTCCATAGTACTGAGGATCCGAGCATGTGAGCCTCGCGCCCCTGTGTCGAGCATCTAAGTCTTGCTCACATAAAGTCCAGTGACTGAAGCTGGCACCCTCAAGTCGCTTTCATAGTATTGAGGATTCGAGCATGTAAGCCTCGCGCCCCTGTACCGAGCCTCTAAATCGCTCATATAGTCCGATGACTGAAGCCGGCACCCTCAGGTCGCTTCCGTAGTACTAAGGATCCAAGTATGTAAGCCTCGCGCCCTTGTGCCGAGCATCTACAAATCTAGTAGTAACTGGTTCCGTCTTATCTTAAAATGAACGGGTTAATCTATTGCGTTAATCGTACTCCCTCATTAGGTACCCCAGTTCCACAGATTACGATTCGATGACAAATCAACCAAAGATACTCGGCACCAAGCTCTGCTTATTGCGACGAAGGCTGGCCACCTCAGCTCACTTGCATCTTATCACCTGTATAGAGGCACCACTGCACCTTACTCGGATGCAACGGACATAAATATCCGCATACTCCAGAGGGGGACTCTTGATACCATCTAGAATATTCCCACCTGATTAAGGGTCCTCCACCTCCCCAAATAGGAACACATGGACAAAGGAGAAGATAGACTCGTCCAAGGAACTACCTCAAAGAGGAATCCTAATTGAAGTAGGAACACTCTCCCATAAGGATTCCTATTCCTCCCAAGTTTGAGTATCACTATATATAACACCATATACCCCTCATTGGAGGACATCTCATTTGCACATACTCAAGCTATCTATCATCCACCCGCTTTCTATTCTCTAACTTAGGCATCAGAGTGTTTATGGGGATTCCCCCCACCTCTCACCTTGCCTTCTGTTTAGTGCTTTGCAGGACGTTCAGCCCAAGAGTCCCAGAAACTAGTTATCAAGTACCATAGCCATACCTAACCTTAATCCAATTTGAAGGCATCTAAAGAATCCTATGTTTTCCTCTCAAATAAACCCATAATTAACTAAGTAGATTAACATCTTAGATTTATAGCTCTCACTTACTAAGTGTTGTTTAACCTGATTTAAAGCTCTAACCCTTAATAAATACTAGTTGCTTAAATGTTTCTCAATTAAGAAAACATTTAATAGGTTGTTATTTATATCCAATGGAACCTATCTCTTAATCAAGTTTCATTATGTAGATTCAATCAAAGGATGATTAATCCTATAAAGACATTAAGTTCAATAACAACCAATGGATTAAGATTAATGGCTTAGGTTTAATTGCAATTATTACATGGTTGAATTGATATAAGAGCCCTAATAAGAACTTAGCTACTCATGTTGATAATAAGATACAGAGAAGAAGAGTAGAAGAAAATAAACATCATCATTAATCAAAATGGAAATGAATAATAATAAATATTTAGAAAACCCCCTTGACAATAAAAGGCTTATTGTTCTTCTATCCTTGCTTTTTAATCTCTAAAACCACATGAACAAAACTAGTCTTTAATGATAAAAAAAGATAGAAAAAAAACTTCACCAAAAGAAAAAATATAGAAAATTTTAATAATCTTTTATTTTTAGAGGCTACACACACATAAAACCCTAGCCTCCAGCCTATTGATATCTTTCTTTTTTGAAAATCCATCAAATCCCCACTAACCAGCGCTTCAAAATTTAAATTTCAAAAGGTTGATAGTCGGGCATATAGCAATGTGTGTTTAGGCACATGGCCATGTACCTGTCTTCTCAAGGATTCAGCAATCAGGCATGGCCATACATGTGGGATGGATGGCTATGTGGCATGGCCATGTGCAATTATGCACATAACCTTGTGCCTCTTCTAAACCTCAAACTTGCTAGATTATGCCTTGAATGCTCCTTGGACATTTTCATAGGTTTCAGAAGTCCTATGCCTCATTCCATCACTATTCTTTAAATACCTAAATGCATAAAAAAATAACCAAAAGTAAACCAAAATACTAGAAATGAACACAAACTCAATTCATGCAACATAAATACTTAAACTAAAGAAAAACTTGATAAAAGATTATGAATCCAACTAGAATTACACCTAATTCTAATACATTGAGTGCTCAAAATAATGAATTTCTCACACTCATCAATTGATTTTAAACTTTTACAAATGGATGTCAAAAGTGCATTTTTAAATTGTTTTATTGAAGAGGGGGTTTATGTTGAACAACCTCTAGGTTTTAAAATTTTTAACTTTCCTAATCATGTGTTTAAGCTTTTAAAAGCATTATATGGATTGAAGTAAGCACCTACAGCTTGGTATGAAAGATTAAGTAACTTTTTATTAGATAAAGAGTTATCTAAAGGAAAAGTTAACACAACTCTTTTCATAAAGAAGTCCAAGCAAGATTTATTTATTGTGCAAATATATGTTGATGATATTATTTTTGGTGCTACTAATAATTGCTTGTATAAGGAATTTTCTAAGTTAGTGCAAGGGGAAGATGAGCATGATGGATGAAATCAAGCAATGAAAAGATGGGAGCTTCATCAACCAAGCCAAGTATATAAGAGACATTCTCAAGAAGTAGGATTGATGGAGCTAAGACAAGCAAGAGCCCTAGGAGCATCACTGCCACACTCATCAAAGATTAGAATGGAAAATTAGTTAATGAAAAGTGATATAGAGGTTTGATCAGATCCCTTCTTTATTTAACCATATGTAGACCAAATATAATATTTGCTACACGCTTATGTGCTAAATTTTAATCTAGTCCTAGGGAGTCACACTTGAATCTAATGAAAAGAATTTTTAAATATCTTAGTGGAACTTTACATTTAGGACTTTAATATCTTAGGAGTTCATCTTTTGAATTAATTAGTTATTTGAATGCTAACTTTGTCGATAGTTTACTAGATAGAAAGTGCACTTTCAGAACTTGCCATTTTTTTAGAAATTACTTAGTCTTATAGTTTAGTAAAAAGCAAGTCTCAGTTGCCTTGTCCACCACTGAAGCTGAATATATGGTGGCTAGTTGTTGTTGCTCACAAACATTATGGCAAAAATAAGAACTTAGGGAATATGACATAGAACTTGATCATATTCCTATCAAATGTGATGATACAAGTGCTATAAACCTTAGCAAAAATCCCATTCAACACTCTAAAACCAAGCATATAGACATTAGACATCATTTCCTTGGAGATAATATACAATGTGATGATATCTTGCTTGAGTTTGTTGATACAAACAATTAATTTATAGATGTTTTCACCAATCCTCTAAATGAGGAGAGACTAAACTTTTTTAACCATGAACTTGAAATGATTGATGGCTCTAGCTTGCATTGATACATGTACATTATTTGCTAAATGCTCCATATTTATGTCATTTCCATTTTATGTTCTTTGAAAAAAATTCTATATGTATGTTAAATTGTTTATGTTTTTAAGTGCAATATGTGCCATGCTCTTTATGAGGTCAAGCTACATATACACTTGACCTCATATGAATATGAAAAGTTTATTTAATTTTTTTTATTTTTCTTTGAAGTTATTACTTACTTCATATTAATGCTTAGTTATAATCTCCACATCTTTATTTTTTTGAATTCTATTCCTTATCCATAAATATTCTCTTTAAATTTTTGTTTAATGCTAAGAATGATTAATAATTAATTATTGAAGTTAATTCAATAAATTAATTATTTTAAAATTAGCAAAATATTCTTTTTGATCAAAATTCCCATTTATATGCTCTATTAAATGTATTCATTACTTTTTTTCTTGAAAGAATTGAATTTACATATATTTTTATTCCCTTTAGTGTTAATTTAGTTCGCAGGGACTAAATTGCAACATTTTGTGGACTTAATTTAAACATTTTCAAAAGTTTAGGGGCTAAGGGGCATTTTGGTTAGAAGCCATTACAAAGGCTACAATAGCTCATGATGTATCCTTTCATGACTGCCAATACCCATCACAGGTGATGCTCATGATCGTGGGCAACCAGTGAGCATTAGTCTAATAGGTTAGAAGTTACAATTCACTTGGAATTGTAACTCCTCACCAATTCCCATTCCAAATCGACCCTAGCATTCAAAACCTATTTTAATTCAATTTTTGATCATCTTTGATATTTCTTAACTCTATATAAAAATCCTCTTCTTCCCTTTTATCCATATTCATTTCTTTTTTAAATTTTGGCTAATTTTTTTCCTCTCATCCTCCATCTTGCAACACTTGCATTTTCTTTTTTTATGGCCCTCAATAAGAAAAATAAGTCATAAGCCCCCTCCTTTTCTCAAGCCTCTCAAGCAAAAAGAGCAACCAAGGAGCAACCTAAGAAACTCTACCTTTTTCTTACACAAATACGAAAATTAAATAAAGAGCATCCCAATTTGCCAAGAGGAAGATTATTCCATCTTCTTTCATGTCTCAAGTAGCTCTTGAATCACTTAGTTGCTATAATCAAGTGAAAACTCTTCTTAAGAATATTGGAATGTTTGCTTTGGCTTTCACCCCTTTCATCACCATCTCCTATTTTATGATTGAGTTTCTCTCTACTTTTTCTTGAGAACTCAAAACACAAGTGAGCAAAATCCTTTTTGATAAAATGAATTTCAAATTGGGGGAAGGGATTGCATTTTAACATAAAAAGATTTTAATAATCTTTTTAGATTTAAACATGAGGGACTTGACTCCCCAAACACTCTTTGGTCTCCTTATACTTTTTGGAACTAAAACATCAAACTTAATGTGGGACAATTTCTTATGGGTCATTCAAAATCCTCCTCCTGTTCTTTTAAGAGTCTTTGGTATATCCATCGATTCATAACTTATTCCTTTAATGCTTGAGATTTAAGCAATGAAGCCATTTCCTTTAATGACATCTTTCTTCTTCATTGCATTCAAAATAATGTTACTGTGGCTTTAGGAAGGTGGTTGTAATGGAGGATTTGGTTGGTTAATGATAGTGTAAGTGGTGCAATATGTATTAGGGGAATAGTGAGCAAACTTGCACAACACTTTCGACTTAATTTTGATCATCTTGAGTCCCTTCCTTATTTCCTCCTTGATGAAAAATTCCTCAAAACTCTAATCAATTCAAGAAGGTGAACAATTTATAGGTGTGGAAGCATGAGGAAAAGGAAGTGGATGAAGAACTTGCTCAAGACTTGGACGATAGTGAACAAATACGAAATCTTGGCCTTGAAGGTGTTGGAATTAAATAAGCACTAGAGACTCAAACTCAACCTCCTTATTTGACTATTAAAGTTAAAGGAAAAGAGCAAAAGGTCCTTAAATATCTCAAGGAGTGTATGGTTAACCCATATAGGTTGGTGGGTTCTTTGACTATCTTTCGATTATTAAGTGTAGATGGTGGGGTTTAGTGTGCGCCCAAGTATATTGCAACCATGACACTATTTGAGCTCAAGGCTCTAGAGAACACATTGCTATATCACAAAGACATAGCATGGAGATAAGGAATCACCACCTAGGGTAATAATTGGAATAATTGATGAGTGGTGGTAACTCGATTCTGGATATAGAATACCAACTTCTTTCAGTCTTTTGTTCATTTAGAGTTAGTTTATTAATTACTACCTTATTCTCTAATTACGTGCAATTTTATATAAACCCTAATTTAACATTCATCAAACTTTAAGGCAATTGGTCATGAAAAAGCATATAAGAACTGCATTCACATAAGGCACAAAATCCCTAAATTAGTCTAATTTACATTGATTTTAGTTAAGTTAGCTAAATCTACATATTTTATACAAAGTAAAATGGAAAACTAAATGTGGAACTACATTTTAATTATTCAATAAGCCTAGGTCTATTTGTTTTAATTCTAGAAAGTGGACCTAAGTATATTTGATTGTATAGGCAATTGATTTAGAATGAATTAAAATGGATTAGTGAGCCTACATCTATTTTATTTTAATTAAATAAAGTGATCTTAAGTCTATTTATTTTAAATGGATTGAGCTAAGTCTAAGTTTATTTTATTGCTAAGGTGGACCTATGTTTAAATTAACCTAAATAGGCCTAAATTCATTTTTAGTTAATTCAAAACCTAAAACAATTTTTTAAATGCCTATTATTAAAGAATTAAACCTAATCATGGGCTTGGGGCCCAAAATAATTAAAAAACATAAAGAATAAGCCCAAATAAAATAAAAGATACAAACAAACATACAAACATATAGATAGTGATTTCTAACCCTAACTTAATTTACATGCAACCTAAATTAATCTAAAGCTAACATTGATTTTAATTAAGATTTTTACTAAATGAACCTAATTTACTAATCAGTTTAAAAAAGGCAGAATATCAAAGTTTCACTATATTTCTACTATCTTGGCTATTACAATTCCTATGTATAAAAATTAAAACCAATTAATTATATGCCTAAATAAACTAAATAAATAATAAAAATCAAAACACAAAAGAACATTAAAAAATAAAATAATAATAATAAATAGAATAAAACAAAAAATCTACGTAAAAGTTTACAAGGTTTTAATCCATAGCATTCCATGTATCTTCATAGTTTTTTATTAGTTCAATCACTCTGTCATTCCATTTTATTGTTCCCACTAGTGTCAAAAGAACAAATAAAACATAAAAAATGATTAGAAAGTAACATAAAATAAAAATAAAAATAAAATCAAACAATATAAAAATAATAATAAAAAAGAACAAGAAAAGAAGAAAAGGATAAAGTGTGATGCTTTACCGATTGCTCCTTAGAGATTGTTCATCGTTTATATGGAATAGAGTTTATGACTTTGATTATATTGATCTCAAGCTTGTTCGCTTCCTTTTTTAAGACTTCTTTATTTTTCTTTTTAGAAAATAGATAAAGGAGAAAACAAAAAAAATAAAGAAAACTTTTTTCTTTTTCTCTGCTAAAAAGGAACCTCCCTGTTAAAAGAAAAAACAAAGTGTTTTATAAGAAAAGAATGCAACCTCTTATGATAATTCAGGAGATTAAATTTCAAATAAAATTTTTATTATCTAATAAATACCTTATCTCAGGTGTTGATCAAGATAAAACTTTATTTATCTTTTTTAAAAATTATTTTTTATTATTTTTTAAATCACTCAAAAATAAGAAAAATATATTTTAAAAATTTAAAAATCATAATATAGAGCGATCGGACATGTGCAATTCTAACAGGAATTGTGTATTTCTGGTTAGAATTATACATTTTTGGTCAAAAATGTGTAATTATGATCATAATTACATAACTCTGATCGGTGATTTACTTTTTTTAACTTTTAATTACAAAATGACCCTTGAAAGAATTAAAACTTTTCAATTGGGTCCATAAAGAAAACATTACATATAAGTCCTTAAAAAGTTGCAATTAAGCCCTAATATTCAAAAGTCAATATCTAAAGACCTATTTATAACAAATTTTCATCATTAGATCCTCTGTTGCATTCACACTTGACTATCCTAAAATTGGGTGTTTACATTGAGTCTAAATTCAACAATCATTTTGATCAAGTGGATACTAGATTTAATCACTTTGATCTAAGGATGGATCATGTAGAGCATGATACACATCACCTTTATGCTTATCATAATTTGCAATGTACTTGGAATCTTCCTCCTCCTCCTCCTCATGCTTTTCAAGCTCCTTATCATAAAGAAACTCAAGGAGACCCTCAAGCCATTGATCCTCCCTCTTAGATGCTCATTATGTTTAGTATCTATTTAGTTTAGGTTTAGCTTTAGCTTATATCTAGTTTGCATTTAGTTTAGTTTATGTTTTAACTTATGTTTGTTATGTTTGGCTCTTTATCTTATGTCTTTATTTTTTTTCTATGGAGTTCATGTTTCCTTATATACTTATTATTATTAATGAAGTTCCTTTTTCTTAAATATTTTGTTCTCTCTCTTTTGATTATTCCTTTTTTGATCTTTTACAAAGGAGGAGACATATGTGTGTGCTATGAATATTTGATAATCTTTAATAAATCAGTGAATATTGCTAAGTTAAATTCACAATCAAACAAAAATTATTATGCACACATCAAGGGGGAGCTATATTTTGTTACTCTTTTTATTATTTTTTAATCTAATGTAAGAATTAAGGAAACTAAGGGGGAGCAATGTATACTCTCCATACTTCACTTAATTATGCAAAATTCACACACAAATTATTTGTCAAAGTCCAAAAGGGGGAGATAGTTAACCTTATGTTTATCCAATCTCTAAAGTTTTGACTTTAACAAATAATTTGAATAGACTAATGTGTTTATTTAAGTGTGTTTAGACTCAATTATTTATAAAGAACCAAAGTGAAGGTGTTAAAGACCTAAATTCATTAAAATGTCATCAATGTTCAAGATTCAATTAGGACATTGTAAGGTTCAAAGTAAGCTTAAATCAAGCTTGAAGAGGTCCCTCATAAGCAGAGCTCATGATTGGGAGCCTTGCTCATGAGCTCAAGATTCAAAGAGGAATCAATGTGAAAAGAGGATAGAGCCTCTCATGATTTGCCCTCATAATTATGAGGGCCTGGTCCAGGCCATGACCACTTTGTGGCATCCTCTTTAGATCATGATCATGTGGCCTCTTAAGTCAGTAAAAAAGCCTGAGCCCCTCACAGTCTACCCTCATAACCGTGAACAGCTCATGACTCAAGGTCCCTTTAAGGCACAACGGTCACCTACAATGGTAATTACTATATTTTCATAAGTCATGATCATGAGCTTGATCGTGAGGAGCCACTTCTCTATAAAAATCTATTTTGCATTTAATATAACTTGGAGATGGTTAAGGATGAATTTAATGCCCCTAATAACCATATTTCAGTTGTTAATATATTTAAACAACTCATAGAGCTTTATTGAAGAGTTAGATACTTGACTATTGAACTCTTTTATCTTAGCAGTCATTAAGCACTTAAATTTTCATATAATTTCTTTATTGTTCATTAAACTATATTTTCATCTAATCTCTTTATTGTTCATTAAACTATTTAAGAGTTAGTTGTATGTTAGAAATATGACTTCTATGTCTTCTAATTCTTAGGATAGATTAGAAGGGAAGTGAGGTTTATTTTTAAAGGAAATTGTTCAAGTGTTTATCCATTACAACACTTAGGTTGTGGTTTAGATTTAGCTTAAAAACTTTTGTTTATATAGTTAGAGTTGAACCTAAAACTCAAAGTTGTAAGAATTAATCTAAGTGAATAGATTATGGTGATTTAAAAATCCTAACTTAGGAGAGTTAGGTGGAGACATAAGTTAGTTAATAAATTAAACTCCTTAATTGGTTGTGTTCTTTCTATTTCTTTCTTTAATCCTTATTTAATTTTCTTTTAAATTTGACAAAAGCCCTATTCACCCCCTTTAGGGCAAGTACACTCCTTTTATAGGACTTTTAAAAATTAGGTGTCAACATAATCTTTAAGGGGTTGGAAATGATATGATCCTGATTTGATCCTAGACATAATTCTTGTCAATTCGTATTTTAGTAGCATGCTTCAATATTTTGGCCATAACTTTCTTTATAAGAGTCAGATTGAGTTGATTCAAAATTCTATGAAATGATAAGAAAAACTTCTAGAAATTTGATAAATAATTCTTATGTAATTAAATTTTCTTCAGGTGCTAAAGTCTTAGACATGATATTATGTGTAAATTCGACATGGTTATGCCTTATTCACATATGGACAATTTAGAGGTAGACACGACCATGCACTTATTTACACACAATTGTGCTTGAGAATAAACATTTTTGGAGTTTGAAGAGTATTCATTACATGCATTCTTTTGAACACATATGTGCTTTATAAAAGTATCTTATTTTTAGGGGTTTTAAACATGTTTTATTTAGCCATTTTAAACATATATTTGTTTCTTTCTTTTTGTTTAACCTGTATTATAAATAGTTTATTTAGTGCCATAGAACATAATGGAATTGTTGACATTAGTGTATTAACTTTGCATCATTTGGATTACTCTCTTTTTTCCTTGTTAAGAAAATAGATAAGTAATGAGGGGGAGTACTGGAACAGCTTCTAGGGATGACATACATGTTCTTACAATCCTATAACCTAGTCAAGAAAAATAAGGGGATGCCACTCAGTATCAGTTGAGAAATTATTCAATTAAGGACTAGGCAAACTTGGATCCTCGATTAGAACCAAATCCACCTTTAGAATAAAGCATTAGGTATGAAAGTTGTTGACCTTACATTTGTTCAATCTTTAAAGTTTTTACTTTAACAAATGATTTGAATAATCTAATGTATTTTTCATTTAAGTGTTAAATGTAAAGAATTAAAGTGAAGTGGTTCAAGGCTTTTAACTTATCAAAATATCAAGAAAAAATCCATATAAAGTTCCAGGTTCAATTATAACGATACAAGAACCAAAACATGGTCAAAATAAGCCTATATGCATCACTCACAAGTAAGGCTCATGATCAAGAGCCTTTCTTAAGAGCTAAAAGGTCAATAAATTGAAAAAAGTTCAAAGTCCTTCATGATCTAACCTCATAATCATAAGCAAAGGGATCCAGACTGTAACTAGCTCGTGACTAGTCATCCAGAACATGAGCAAATTAAGCTTTAAGAAGCCAAAAAAGCCTAAGCCCCTCACGACCTATCCATAAAGTCATGACTAGCTCATGACACATCCTCCTTTTAAGACACAACGGTCATCTACTACTCTAACAGCTATATTTTCATCCTTCACGATCGTGAGCCTCCCCTCATGACCATGAGCGACTCTTCTCCTATAAAAGTTGTAAACTAATTTAATGAAGCTTGAAGATTATTAGGGACGAAGTTAATGCCTCCAATAGCTATATTTTCACTGCATTTTTCTTATGTTATTAGGTCTCCCTTTAACCAAACCTAGCCTCATCTTTGTCAAAGCACGCTTCAAAGCTATATAAACTAACATCATTCTACACATCATTTTGAACTTCTTGATGATGAAAGCTTGATAATCCTTTAAAGCTAAAGTTTCAAAACTCACATAAGCTCAGTTGAATTTAAGGACCACATAATTATTTTAGCATGTGTCATTTATCATACTGCATCTTACTTTATTGTCACCAACATTTATGAATATTATTATGCTTGTATGATAAGATTGGTAATTTGCATGCTATATGAATAATTTATGCTTTATTTTGCTCATTTCATATCATCATTTTGCATCTTCTAGTTTTAAAACGTGAAATCACATCGTAAATATCAATAATGTGAAAAGTTCATGTTCTAAAATAGAGTCATCATGTTCCCGATCAAGTGATGTCATCATGCATCCCTTATATTGTCATCATATATCATCATAGCATAAATAATCACTGCAAACATGCATGATTGCGTACATTTTGCTTAATTGTTCAAGTGATTAAGTGTATATTGCTTATCTTGATATTCATGTGATCAGGCAAGCTACGTGCATAGTCGTGTTAACCTTACAGGTTCATTATACCTAAGCTAGATTTACTTTTACATAATCATTTTTCCCTTTATATGTATTTTATTAGGAAAGCGATGTAATAATAATATTTCAACTTTATTATCTTATACCATATGATGTATTGTGTGAATGCTATACAAAATGTCATTGCCAAAACTAGGGTGTCAAGGTCCTATACATTGAATATCATAAAATGAGAAATAGTCAAAAAGTATATGCAATCCCCCAAACTCAAAAAACTCTGTTGGGGACAATACTCATTGAGTGACCTGATGTTGTACCTTTCTTTTCCTAATTTTCTAAAAATCAGGTGGTAACTTGATGAGAGTGAAAAATGCATTTCATTAAGTAGTCATTGTGTTAGGAAAAAATCAAATTCAATTAAGTTTGTATTTCTTTTATTCAGTTTTTATTTAGTTGAGTACTTACTACATGTCTTATGTGTTTATTTATTTTTATGTATTAGTTAATTTATTTTTAGTTGATTTTTATATATTTAGGGAAGTCAAAGAAAAGTAGAGGAAGGTTATCTAGGATCTGTGAGCACTTGAAGTGAGCCTAAAAAGCAATGGAGATCAATATGCTGAAATGTTGAAAAAATGATGTGCATGGTCGTGCGACCTGGTGATTAGGAAAGTCAGAGGCGAATTTAATTGTTGACTCATGAAGGACACGAGGGAGATTTCACATGGATGTAACCCTAGGGTTGGTAATTAGGGTTTTATAAGAGGGCAGCCACCAGAAACAAGAGGAGAGGAGGATTATTTTTTTTTATCATCACTTTTTGGGAAATATAATTTTTCTTAGAGCAGTTTTAAGAAAACAAAGATTTTTCTTGCTTAAGCTAGTTTAGAGATTGGAGAATAAAAATTGAAGAACATTAAGCTTCCTATTTAATAGGGGGTTTATTCTATTCAATTATTATTATTCATTCTTAATTTTAATTCAATAATGCTGTCTATTTTCTATTATTATTCCTCTTTATTTCTTAAAATTAACATGAGTAGCTAAATTCTTAGTTAGGGTTCTTATTGCTATTCAACCATGGGCTAATCATAATTAAACCTAAGCTATTAATCTAGATCCTTTGGTTATTATTGAACTTAATGTCTTCTTAGGATTGATCAACCTTTGATTGAATATACACAATAAAACTTGATTGAGAGATGGGTTGTATTGGATTTAAACAATAACCTGTTAGATGCTTTCTTAGTTGAGAAACACTTAAGCAACTAATATTGATTAAGGGTTGGTGCTTAAACCGGGTAAATCGAATGTTTAGTAGGTGAGAGCTTTAAATCTAAGATCATCAATTTACTTGGTTAATCATAGGGTTGTCTTAGGAGGAAAGCCTATGATTCTAGGGAAACCGTCAAATTGGATTAAGGTTAGGTATGGTTTAGCAATAAATTTATTTTAAATAAAGGTTGAATTATTAATAAGAACCCTAGCTCTCTAAAGTGATTGTTATTTCATTGTGATTTTTTATGTTTTGTCTTAGTTTAATTTTTAGTTTAATTAAAAATACCCTTTTCTGTTGTTTAAACAAACAAACATAACTAGTATCACTGTAATCAATTTACAATCTCTATGGGATCGATATTTAATTACTAATTGTACGAATCCGTATACTTGCAGAAACCCATCAAGTTTTTGGCTCCGTTGTCGAGGATTGCCAAATTGATATTGTTGAGAATTTTGTGTTGTTTGATTTAGATGTTATTTTTTACTTTTGTTTTTGTTATTTTTTGGTTTTATAGGAACTCTTGTTGTTGCATGCACATAACACGTGGCACAAGCAGACAAGGAGTCCAATTAATACCACTTAATTTAGAGATTGAGAAAACTATTCATAGAAGGAGAATATAGAATAGAGATCGAATTAATGAAGGGGAAGCACACAATGAGCAAGATGGCCAAAATGGGCACGTTGCCCATAAAACTATAAGGGACTTTATGAGTCCCAATGTCCAAGGTGATTAAACTCCGATTGTGAGGCCGACGGTTGCTACAAATAACTTTGAAATCAAAACCGCCATGATCCAAATGATTCAAAAATCATAGTTTAGTGGCTTACCACATGAGGATCCAATTGGTTAGATGATAAGATTTTTGGAGTACTGTTCGACCTTCAAGATGAATGGAGTACAACCAAAAGCAATCAGGCTCATCCTTTTTCCAATTTCAATGATGGATAGAGCAAAAAGATCATTTACTAGCTTGGCGCCTAACTCCATAAACAAATGGCAAGAGCTTTATATAGCCTTTTTCAATAAGTACTTTCCACCAGCTAAAGTACTCAAAATCAGAAATGAAATCAACTCTTTCTATCAAAGAGATGATGAAAGTTTTTATGAGTGCTGGGATAGATTCAAGGATCTTTAGCAACAATGTCCACCATAGCTGATTCCTTCATGGGATTTGGCACAATCTTTTTACAAGGGTGTCAATTCTGCAGTGAGAGCAAACATAGATGCATCAGTAGGAGGAACTATCATGTCTAAGACACCAGAAGATGCCTTAGAGCTTTTTGAAGAAATGGCTAATACCCAAAGCCTCTGGTCCAGTGAGAGAGCTATTCCAAAGAGTGGGGGAGCGATTGAAGTTGACAATTTAACGATGTTAAATGCAAAGATGGATGCTTGATTTAAAAGAATGGATAAAATGAATATCAATTCCATATCTAACTTGTCTTCCTTTTGTGAATTATGTCTGGGTAGTCATCCAACTATAGAGTGTCAGATGATGTAAAGCCTGTCCATGGAGAATGTAAAATTTATGAACAACTTTAAAGGATAGTAGAACCAAGTGCATGGCAACACCTATAATCCAAGTTGAAGAAATCATCCTAATTTCTCTTGGAGCAATCAAGGGAACAACCAGTGGAGGCCACAAGCACCACCTAGTTTTGTACGGCATAATGTGCAACACCAGTAACCAAATTACCACCAATAAAAAACTTCATCTTCTGGAAGTTCTCTAGAGAGCAAGTTGGAGAAGTTCATGGATGTGATGTCCATAAAAATGAATTAACAAGATGAAGCTACAAAAAGGTTGGAATGCAGATTTGAGCAAATGTATCAAGACACTCAGCTAATGTTCAAGAACCACTCTTCCTCTATTTATAATTTAGAGGTGCAAATGGGGTAGTTGGCAAATTCTTTGTCAATGAGGGATCAAGGTTCTTTGCCAAGCAACACTGAGAAGAATCCAAAAGAACATTTGAAGGCTATAAACTTGAGAAGTGGAATAGAGATACAAATCCCAAAAGCAACAATAGAATATGAGCAGGAAAAGAATAAGGAAGAGGAGAAAGAGCAAGAGGATGAATGGGTTGAAGTGAAAATAGAGGAGAAGCTGCAAGGGGATAACAACAATAAGGAACGAGTAGTGGAGAAACCTACACCACCACTAGTGAAACCTTATAAACCTCCAGCTCCATATCCTCAAAGACTAAAGAAATAAGAGCATGATCAATAATTTGCTAAATTTCTAGAGAGGTTTAAAGCACTTCACATCAATATGCCTCTGGTGGAATGTCTTTCACAAATGCCTAAGTATGCTAAATTTCTCAAGGAACTGATTTCTAACAAAAAGAAGTTACAAGAATGTGAGACCATCACACTCACAAAAGAGTGTAGTGCTATCATCTCAAAGAAACTTCCCTTAAAAAGGAAGCATCCAGGGAGTCTTACTATTCCTTATTTTGTGGGAAATTTAAATTTTTAAAGAGCTTTATGTGATTCTGGAGCTTCAATTAATCTTATGCCTTTGTCTATTTATAGGAAATTGGGATTAGGAGAAGCAAAACCTACAAGCATTCGATTGTAACTTATAGATAGGACAGTGAAGGAACCAAAAGGGATAGTGGAGGATGTGTTAGTAAGGGCTGGAAAATTTATTTTTCCAGTGGATTTTGTAGTCCTTGACTTTGAAGAAGACGAGGAGGTTCCACTAATCCTTGGTATGCCATTCCTTTACACTGCTAGAGCAATAATTGACGTTTGTGATGGAACTCTTATATTAAGAGTGGGGGATGAGAGCTGTAAGTTTAATATCTATGAGACTATGAAATATCCCTATGGCAAAGATTTTTGCATGCAAGTTGAAGTCATTGATGAATGTGTTAATGAAGTCCAATGACGGAGGTTGGCACGATCTTTAGAAGTTGAGAATATTGAGAAGTGCTTACAGGTACAATCTTCTTAAGAAGAAGCGACTCTCAAATACCCAAACCAACCACACATACAACTACCAAACACTAAACCCATACCACCCACAATCATAAAACCACCAAAACTAGACTTGAAGCCGTTACCTCAATATTTAAGATACACTTTTCTTGGTGATAACCAAACTTTACCTGTGATTATATCTTCTAAACTTAGCAAGGAGCAAGAGGATTTATTGGTGAACATGCTAAAGAGAAAAATAAAGGTAATCGGTTGGCAGATTTCAAATATAAGAGGAATAAGTCCCTCTTATTGCATGCATAAGATTTTAATGGAGGATGGATACAAGCCAACCATTGAAAGACAGAGGAGGCTCAACTTGAACATGCAAGAGGTGGTAAAGAAAGAAGTGGTCAAACTACTTGATGCAAAAATTATTTATCCAATCTCTGACAGTTCTTAGGCTAGCCCAATTCATTATGTGCCGAAGAAGGGGGGAATAACGATTATGCAAAATACAAAAGGAGAGTTCGTTCCTACAAGAGTTGTGAATGGA
This sequence comes from Mallotus nudiflorus, assembly GCA_947683625.1. Lineage (NCBI taxonomy): Eukaryota > Viridiplantae > Streptophyta > Magnoliopsida > Malpighiales > Euphorbiaceae > Mallotus > Mallotus nudiflorus. Next base: position 2,061,386 of record CANTUR010000107.1, read on the forward strand.
TGGAGAGTGTGCATTGATTACAGGAAACTAAACTCATCCACAAGGAAAGACCATTTCCCATTACCCTTTATTGATCAAATGTTGGAGCAGATAGCAAAACATGCTTTTTACTGCTTCCTGGATGGTTATTCAGGCTATAATCAAATTGCAATAGCTCCAGAAGATCAAGAGAAGACCACCTTTACATGTCCTAATGGCACATTTGCAAATAGAAGGATGCCATTTGGGTTATGTAATGCTCTTACAACTTTTCAAAGATGTATGATGGCTATATTTGCAGATTTAGTGGAAGAGATCATGGATGTTTTCATGGATGATTTTTCTGTCTATGGAAACTCATTTGAAGGATGTCTGAGCAATTTGGAGCAAGTTCTAGCACGTTGTGAGGAAACAAATTTGGTGCTGAATTGGGAAAAGTGACATTTCATGGTAGATGAAGGAATTGTACTTGGACATAAGATTTCAGCTTAAGGCATTCAAGTTGATAAAGCAAAAGTGGAGGTAATTGAGAAGTTGCAGTACCCCATAAATGTTAAAGGAGTTAGGAGTTTTCTTGGTCATGCAGGCTTCTATAGGCGATTTATCAAGGATTTCTCAAAAATCTCAAAACCCCTTTGTAAGTTACTTGAAAAAGATTCATCTTTTGATTTTACTAATGACTGAAAATTGGCTTTTGACAGGTTGAAACAAGCACTTGTTTCTACTCCTATAGTGATGGCACTAGATTGGAGTCTACCATTCGAGTTGATGTGTGACGCCAGTGATCATGCAATAGGAGTCGTTCTTAGCCAAAGAAAGGAGAATAGGTTGCATGTGATCTTTTATGCAAGCCAAACATTGACAGATACTTAGTTGAATTATGCTACTACATAAAAGGAGATGTTGGCTATTATATTTGCTTTTGATAAGTTCAAATCGTACCTCCTTGGATTAAAGGCAATTGTATACACAGATCATGCAACATTGAAGTATCTAATGAACAAAAATGATTCAAAACCAAGGCTCATGAGATGGGTACTTCTATTGCAAGAGTTTGATATTAAGATTAGAGATAAGAAAGGAGTTGAAAATGCAATAGTTGATCATCTTTCAAGGTTGGAGTTGAAACACGAGGAAAGTGATAAGTAAGAGCCTATCAAGGAGATGTTCCCTGATGAAATGCTTTTTGCTATAAAATTTATGGGTGCTCCTTGGTTTGCTGATATAGCAAATTTTTTGTTAATGGGTGAAATTCCAAAAGAGTTCACTCCTCACCAAAAGAAAAAGTTGATTCGTGATGCTAAGTTCTACATTTGGGATGAACCATTCTTATGGAAACTATGTAGCGATGGCATAGTCAGGAGATGCATAACAAATGACGAAGCAAGAGACATCTTACAAGACTGTCATGGGAGGGTCAATGGTGGACATTATGGACCACAATGAACAACTGCTAAGGTTCTTGAAACAAGGTTCTATTGGTCGACAATTTTTTAAAATGCTAGAGATTTTGTAATGCATTGTAACGCATGCCAAAGGAGTGGAAACTTTTCAAAGAAGGATGAAATGCTCCAATATGGAATTCTAGAGGTGGAAATTTTTTATGTTTAGGGCATTGATTTCATAGGACTATTTCCAGTTTCAGATGGTAATAAGTATATTCTTGTTTTTGTGGATTATGTTTCCAAGTGGGTGGAAGCTCAAGCATACACAGTCAACAATGCAAGGGTTGTTTACAAGTTCTTAAAGAATTTATTCTCCTAATTTGGAATGCCTCGAGTCATCATAAGTGATGGGGGAACACACTTCTATAATAAGAATATGGAAGCTTTATTAGCTCGCCATGGTATAAAGCACAGGGTAGCTACACCTTATCACCCGTAAACCAGTGGCCAAGTTGAGGTGAGTAATAGGGAGTTAAAGAATATTTTGGAGAGAACAATAAGTAAGTCAAGGAAAGAATGGGCAAGGAAGCTTGATGATGCTTTATGGGCATATAGAATAGCTTATAAAACACCTCTTGGGATGTCTCCCTTTAGGGTGGTTTATGGCAAAGCATGTCATCTTCCCATTGAGATTGAACACAAGGCCTACTGGGGAGTGAAAGCCTTGAATTTTGACTTCAGGAAGGTAGTGGAGAGAAGAATGTTATAGTTGAATGAACATGAAGAGATAAGGGAAGCTACTTATGAAAATTCAAGAATTTATAAAGAACGTACTAAGAGATGGCATGATGCAAGAGTAAGAATCAAGGAGTTTAAGGAAGGTGATCAAGTTTTTTTGTTCAACTCACAGCTCAGATTGTTTCTTGGAAAGTTGAAAAGTAGATGGACAGGACAGTATACAGTGACTCATTCATATCCTCATGGAGCTGTGGAATTGAGCAACATAAGAGGAGACACATTCAAAGTGAATGGGCAAAGGTTAAAGCTATACCATGGAAGCACATTTGAGGAGTTCCATCAAGTTTCATACTTGAGGGAATTAACTGGATGATCAATTTAATGGTCTATCTCATGGACCATTAAAAGAGCACTTCTTGGGGGCTCAACCAAGATTATTTTTTATTTTTATTTTTATTTTTATTTTTTTATTTTTATTTTTATTGTTGGTTATTTGTTTTATGTTTTTACAAGTTTATTCTATTTTTTTATGATTATTTCTGGTGCATTTCAAGGAATGAAAGAAAGTTTGGAGGACTAAAAGAGGTCTTGTGAGTTAAATGTTTCATGGAATTTTGTTTCGAGTGACTTGCAATTTAAATTTATGATGCATTACTTGTCTGTGTGTTGAATTTTTAATTTAGCGAATTTCTGAAGTGTGCGTGTATAGGTCACATGGCCGTGTGCATTTTGCACATGGTCGTGCATCTTACGATGCCACTTTTGGATAATCAGGTCACACGGCCATGCACCTTATGATGCCAAAACTCAACACACGGCTGTGTGCATTTCATGCATGGCCATGTGATGAGACATACCCATTTTTTTAAAAAAAGAAAAAAAAAATTTTTTTAAGTGGATTTTTCCACTTCCCAACACTCCATAATTCCCCAATTGTGCAATAAATATGTGAGGCTTGTCCTACTAATATTTTCTATTAAAAAAAATTTATGTACTAGCAGGTAGCACAGCCATGTGCAAAATGCACACGGCTGTGCATGATACGACGTCAATCAAGTAGCACGGCCATGCACATTTTGCACACAGCCATGCAACCTGATGCACAGGCACAATCGAATTCCTCAAAATATTTCTTATTTTAAACGTTGCAATGAGGACATTACACATTTTAAGTGTGGGGGAGGAAATAAAAATAAATAAATAAATTTATTTTGTGAGCTTATTAATTGTGATTTTATTTGTTTTTATTTATTTCCTTATGCCATTGAGGGTTTAGTTGATTTTAGTTTCCTAAGTAAGCTAAATTTCCTGAATTAATGGGTAAGCAATTTTTATTGTAATTAGAATGTTTTATTTTTCTTATTTAAACTCTACTGACTTTTGTTTTTGTTCTTGTTAATTTTAATTTTTTTTTGTTTTATTTTAGTACTAACATTGTTATGATGGCTAGAACAAAGACACAATTTCAAGGAAAGAAGCTTAGTGATGGCGAGGGCAAACCTAAAGACATGAGGGATGATTATGAAGCTTTCTTTGCCATTTATTCTGAAGAAGAAGGGAAGAGATTCTACTCCTTAGTCAAGAGAAAATTTAGCAAGCCAAAATACTTTAATGATGAGGTACTATTGAATATGGGTATTAAGGGAACCATAGATATGTTTTGCAATATATTGGGATGGTTTAAACTGGCTACAGCCCAATATGATGTATTCTTTGAACTCACAATAGAATTTTACACTACATTTAAGCTTTAAGATGCACCTCTAGGGATCTTTACATGTAGATTATTTGGGAAAGAATACTTATTTGACTATGAAATCATGTATCAAATCTTTGGTTTTCCTCAAGGAGGTGTTTGTCAACCTCCTATGGATTATAATATGAGTAGTTTTTGGCATGAAATCACTGAAGGTGATAAAGTTTGTGAGGGTCAAATAATGACTAGTAGTTTGATCAAAGATCACTCATATTTAATCATACATAAATTCATGGCACATACAATATTTGGAAGAAAAGATAGTACTAGGGTTTCCCCTGATGAGCTATTCATGTTATGGTGCTTGAAGACTAACACAAAAGTATGTAGTACATACTTTGTTTTGTGTTCTATGTGGCGGGTTGTTCAGGCTAGAAAGGCATTGATCTCAATGGGGCATATTGTCATTGGATTGACATTGTATTTTGCTCCATTCGAATTTTCCAAACATAAATTAGAGCCTTTAGAAGCCGAGTCCCTTGATGAAGACTACCTAGTGCGAGCTGAAATCATCACCGAATTCAATGAGTTCCATGATGTAATGGGTAGAAGATGCTATATGATCCGTCAATTGGAAATGCAACATGGTGAAATACCTTTACCCCCTAATGCAATTGAAAAAGGAGATAATGGGAGTGAAGCTCAATCAAGGAAGTAACGGAACACCAAAAAATAGAGTGATGACATCATGGAAAATATCAAAGAGCAGATGGATATCTCTGACAATAGGATTGGTAACATGGTTATGGATTTGTCCAACCAGTTAGAGAAGTTTAAGAGGTGATGTGAATCCAGAGCTGAAAGGTTGCAACTTCAAATTAATGAAATCTTTCACATCCTTCCTCAAAGCAAAAGATCTAAAGCTATAAATGAAGCTGCAAAGTGCATCATGGTCACACCATATATTCCACCTCTAGTTTCACCGGAATAAAGGGAGTATACTGTTCTTTAATTTTCTTTTATTTATTTACTTTTCATGATTGAATGCTTGTGTGTTTGTTTTACTTTAAGAATTTATATGCTTTATTTTATTTTATTTTATTTTATCCTTCTGTGTGTTTATGCCTTGCCCTTAATCTTAGTTTTCTTGAAGAAATGCCTTAATCTTCCCTTAATGGATCATTTTAAATTTTTAAATTAGAAGAGCAACGTGTGGTTAAGAATTTTTACATTTTAATGAACATTAATGCTTACTTTTATATTGAACAAGTGAATCTAGATGATTAATATTTAAGAAAAGTATTTGTGAGTAGGAATTTGAGGCTGCTTTAGAGTGGTTATAAATGTTAAAAAAAATAAAATGAAATAAAAAAATCAATCAAGAAGTGAGATGGAGAGTAAAATGCACTCATTTGGAGCTTAAAATTGAAAAGAAAAATCTTTTAAATGCTCCTTCTACTCCAATGCTCTTTAAGAATAAGAGTATCCAAAGGAACCTTTTTGGAGGTTTCCACACTGAGTAACATAAGAAAGTGGGGGATGCTGAGATTGGGAAGATATTGATTGATGAACTTCTTAGCCTCTTTATTGTTGGCACAATTCCTACTAGTTTTTATTTTTCTTGAGTGTCAATCATTTGTTTTCATATTTTCACTAGAAAAGTATGCTCTTCACATGGTAATAATATATTCTTGACCTCAGTTGCTATTTTACTTTTTGAGTTTATAAACTTTTTATTAAAGGAAGATTATGGTAATTAGTCAATTTAAAGCTAGTTAATGAGTATGATTCTTTAGGTAGATATGTGTTTTTAGGTTTTGCTTGAGGACAAGCAAATATTCAAGTGTGGAGGAATTTGATGAGTGTGAAAAATGCATTTCATTAAGTAGTCTTTATGTTAGGAAAAATTCAAATTCAATTAAGTTTTTATTTCTTTTATTCAATTTTTATTTAGTTGAGTACTTACTACATGTCTTGTGTGTTTATTTATTTTTATGTATTAGTTGTTTTATTTTTGGTTGATTTTTATGTATTTAGGGAATTCAAAGAATAGTAGAGGAAGGTTATATAGGAGCCGTGAGCACTTGAAGCGAGCCTAAAAAGCAATGGAGATCAATATGCTAAAATGCTGAAAAAATGATGTGCACAACCATGCGCATTTTGCACACGATCGAGCGACTTGGTGATTAGGAAAGTTAGAGGCAAATTTAATTGCTGACTCATGAAGGACAAGAGGGAGATTTCACATGGATGTAACCCTAGGGCTGGTAATTAGGGTTTTATAAGAGGGCAACCACCAAAAATAAGAGGAGAGGAGGATTATTCTTTTTCTTATCATCACTTTTTGGGAGACACAATTTTTCTTAGAGCAGTTTTGAGAAAACAAAGATTTTCTTGCTTATGTTAGTTTGGAGTTTGGAGATTGGATAATAAAAATTAAAGAACATCAAGCTTCCTATTTAACAGGGGGTTTATTCTATTCATTTATTGTTATTCGTTCTTAATTTTAATTCAATGATGCTGTCTATTTTCCATTATTATTCCTCTTTATTTCTTAAAATTAACATGAGTAGCTAAATTCTTAGTTAGGGTTCTTATTACTATTCAACCATGGGCTAATCACAATTAAACCTAAGCCATTAATCTAGATCCTTTGGTTATTATTGAACTTAATGTCTTCTTAGGATTGATCAACCTTTGATTGAATATACACAATAAAACTTGATTGAGAGATGGGTTGTATTGGATTTAAACAATAACCTGTTAGATGCTTTCTTAGTTGAGAAACACTTAAGCAACTAATATTGATTAAGGGTTGGTGCTTAAACTGGGGTAACTGAATGCTTAATAGGCGAGAGCTTTAAATCTAAGATCGTTAATTTACTTGGTTAATCATAGGGTTGTCTTAGGAGGAAAGCCTATGATTCTAGGGAAACCCTCAAATTGGATTAAGGTTAGGTATGGTTTAGTAGTAAATTGATTTTAAATAATGGTTGAATTAGTAATAAGAACCCTAGCTCTCTAAAGTGATTGTTATTTCATTGTGATTTTTTGTGTTTTTTCTTAGTTTAATTTTTATTTTAATTAAAAACACCCTTTTTTCGTTGTTTAAACAAACAAACGCAACTAGTATCACTGTAATCAATTTGCAACCTCTGTGGGATTGATATTTAATTATTACTTGTATGAATTAGTATACTTGCGGAAACCCATCACAATTCCACAAAACAAAAAAAAAGTGTCTCATTCCTCTTAAGACTAATCATTTGTCCTTATTCAATAAGTTGCCATGTCCTTTAAAAACCTATAAGTTAAGAAGCCACAAACATAAAAAAACCTCCAGGTCATTCATAATGGTGACTCCACTGGGGATTTCTAAATAAGAGAGATCAACTAAAAAATGAATATTTCTCATTATGCAATACTCAATCATATAGAGGCCCTCACCATTGAATTTGCACTACACATTACACGTGCACCACTGGTCCCTAAAACCTCGATAATACTAAATGACATTACCACCATGATTCCACTAAAGTCATGGGGTGAAAAAGATAAGTATTATTACCTTTAGTCTTTACTCATGCATTCATCAAACTCATATGACTAGAGTCTTTAACCTAAGTCCTAAAAGGAGGCGACTGAGTTATTAAAAGAATGCTAGATTTACTTACCAGAGTTTGTAACCTTAGTCATATGGGGGCATTCTCACTAAAGGAACCCTTAGCCTTTCACCCTAACTCAGCTTGTATAGATAAGCTAGTAGTAACATCCACTAGGATTCCACCAAGCTGTGCATGATATCCTTGTCTTAACACTATCTGTTGGACTTGATATTCATAAATGACATGACTCTCTTAGTGTCTATCACCGAATGATGTCATAATGTCAGTTTTCATAGAATGTTTATGCTCAAATCCATGTGATTCTCATCTACTTCATATGAGCCTGAAGCATGATGAATGATAAGAATCATATACCTTAGTTTAAATAGTCTATGCAAACTAACAAATAACGACATCCTTTGATGACAGAACCTATGAGACATCGTCCATGTATTCTTATCAGATCAAATGAATGGGTTAGGAATCAACTAGATTGTGGACCTTTATGTCGATAAAATCAAACTGTAGACAATCAAATAATACTTTCATGACTCCCGGTAAACATATCGAATATCAATATAGGGGCAAGAACTCAAGCTCCTTTCGATTGACCTTGACCCTATGCATACAGGTGCATAAGGGCTCTAGACATCATTTGAAGCCCAATAATCGACCCTCATATTGACATCATGTAGTTACCTCAAGTACATTTGAGTATCGTTCTTAGTTTACCCTTTGGTTCTAATAAATATAAACCAAAATAGCCTAGTTCTGAGAGCAAAACCATAGTCCCTCGACGACTATAGGTTCAAAATCCACCTAGGAAAGAGATTGAATGACCTTGTGGAGAAATAAGGTTAGAAGTTAGAGCTTGCTTATGATTGGTTTATTCACTGTGTAGGAAATACTAATCATCTTTCTAAGATTAATCATGCATACATAACATACATGTAGATAGCACGAACTAACCATTATTTCTTACAATAATGATCATCTTCCATTATAGGATTTTGCATCCACTCTATGCATACATGCTCACCCTTTTCTTTTGCAAGTACATGTCAAACACTATTCATTTAGCTAACCTTGATAAATGCACAGGTCAAACATTAATGACCAAAAAGATACCTCCTATCAGTAATTCAAAGTCAAACTAAAAAAGGGGATAAAAAAAATTACTCACTGATGGAACCATAGTCAAAATCTGCCAAGACCAAATCAAGACTAGAAATTCCTAAGATGGCAATAATACAGCACTAAATGAAGCTTTTACATCTATTCACCCTAGGTTAAATAAAGCAAAGGGAATTCCTTACACTATAGTTTAACCTGATGATGACAATGACTACTACCAGGATCTTAGAAATGCACTAAAAGCTATAAAAATTACTAATATAACTAAGCCTGAATCGGTAGGGGAGGTTAAATTATTGTCTAATAAAATGGATCAGTTGGAATTTGCCTTTAAAGATAAAGGAACCCATGGCTCTAAAAGCTTCACTAACATGGCATTGTTTAAAGATGAACCACTTCTAGATGATTTTAAACTACCAAACTTTGCTAAGTTTGATGGAGCAGGGGACCCAAGGGTCCATCTAAAGTAATATGCTACCTTCTTGTCTACTACAAAGCTTACAGAATCTCAAATTGTTCAATTCTTCTTCACATCACTAGAGGAAGGACCAAGAGCATGGTTCTTTGACCTTAAGGATGAAATTAAAAGAAATTGTGCTCCTGTTAACTTAGAAGTTCATCAAGAAGTATGAATATAACACTCAGCTAGACATCACTTGTAGAGATCTCGAGACCATGACACAGAAACCCAATGAAGCTTTCTCTAATTATGTCATAAGATGGCGATTAAAGGCAATCAAAATGAGAAACTTTCCTCTTAAAGATGAACAAATAGACCTCATAATCAAAGGGGCATTACCACATTTTAGAAAATAGATGATCTTTGCTCATTATCCTGACTTTATAGCTCTTCTTCAAGCTATAATTAGAATAGAAGATGAGAACCTCAATAAGTTAGAAACACCTTCCACCATAGTACCCAATCAAACATCCAAAACACCTTTACCCAAGCCATAGCAATAAACCTAGTCCAACCTAACACTCACAATCCACCATCTATTAATGCCAATAGACCTTTGAGGAAGTTCTCAAGCTTCAACCTCCCATTATCCAAAGTATTCCAAAGACTTTAACAAAAGAAACTCTTATAGCCTCAAGAGCCCAAGCCTCTTCCAAACCCATTACCACCCCCTTATATTAACCAAAACCTATTTTGCCACTTTCACCAAATGTCTGATCACACCATTGATGCATGTAGAACCCTTAAGAAAGCAATCCAAGGCCTTATTGACTCTAGAAAGATTGATGACCCATAAAAATAACCCAACATTAAGACCAATCCTCTCTCAAACTATTGAAACATGCCACCACCAACCATAAGCATGATTTCATCCAATCTACCAAAAGACCTTATTGTACAATCAATTTGAGCCATCTAAAAAACCCAAGATAAGTTCGTAGAAGACAAACTCTCGAGCCTCATTCTTGAACCTCATAACTCTAATGAAGATGAAAAATGTCCTTCTTCCTTTGAATACATTCAGATGCCCCAAAAATTCCTCCTCCACTTAATGATGCAAAAAGGATCTAGGGATACAACTCTACTTATGAACAGTGAAGTGATTGATTGCCCTTACTCATAAGAAGCAGATGTAGGCAAATTTCAACAATGGCCATGAAGTATGGGATTTACTGGGCCAATAATTTAGGAAGTTCAACTACAGAGTCAAGTACACAACATCCCTTACTACTCACTTAAAATACATAGTACCCTTAGGATATAGAGAAGAATTTGATAATGAAGATAGGGTGGGTAATACTATTCAGCCTTAGAACTTGCACGTCATGGGATCGATATATGGTATGACTCTAATGATCCTAAAATCATTGTTTAGGACCAAAATAGTAATACAAAAGTAAATAAGCAAGTGACTACAAAGCCCTCACTAACAGTCAACCATGTGACTCACAATGAGCAAGTATATCAACCTCTTGAGAAAGAGAAAGATCCCCTTAAAGGAAAAGAAGTAACAAGTGATCAAGCTCTAATCAAAGAGGAAGACACTATCCTTATAAAGCTTAAGAAGACTCAGGCACAAGCTAGTATCTGGGACCTACTCATGGCCTCCAAGGAGCACAAGGATGCCCTAGTCAGGGCACTAGATGAGGTAAACATTACCATTGATGCCTTACCCTGTGAGATGATAGCCTCTTGAATGAAAGCTCCCTCCAATGAAATTACCTTTTTGAATGAAGATTTTCCCCTTGAGGGAAGAATGCACAATTTTCCTCTCTTCATACAAGTAATTGTTAGGTCTAAGAAGACTTTATGCATCATGGTGGATAACATATATACTATTAATGGTTGCCCCCTGAGGTTGCTACACAAGTTTGGGATGAATACTAAAAACCTAGAAGAATATAATATAGTCATACAAGACTATAATAATTTTAAAAATCTAGTCATCATGACTTTCAAAGCAGTAGTTATGGTGGGTGATATCGAATTAATAACAGAATTTACCATCCATGACACCCCTTAACTTTTGCCCTGCTACTAGGAAGGCCTTGGTTCTACTCACTAAGGGGCATACCCTCCACTATGCATAAGAAGATCAAGTTCCCTATGAATGGAAAGGTCATTACCATCCCTACTGAAGCAAACAATATTATTGCCTGTCTAAACATGAGATTTCAAGTTTCTATAATTAATGACGGTCATGTCGATCCTAAAGTTGCAGCCATGATGAAGAAGATGCAATATCTACCTAGAACAAAATTAGAAGGAAGGAACATTGGGGTCATAAAATTCCCTAACTTTTGAGGATAGACTAATATATACAGTTTAGGGTACAATCCTGAAAAGGACACTACGGCTAAGAAGTTGATTTCATTTATCGTTGAAAGCTTAACCCGAGTCTACCAAGGATAAGATGAGAAATGGGTAAGCAACTGGATGGAGAAGCCAAGGTTCGAGATCTTCAATGACACCCTTAAGGGAAAGCACCTATTAGATATGGTCACTAAGATTTTCATTAATGAGCTGATGAAAAATCTAGAGCTAGAATCTGAGAATAAGACTGTTAATTATGCTTAAGCTACTACCATCCTCAAGTCAAGCATTGATGACATCCTATTTGAAGACATTGTTGATGATGATCTATATACTTTTTCTTTGTTTGAAACTAATGATGTAATGAACTCTAAAGTTAATGCAATGAAATTAGATTTTGCTTACTCGTTTGATGCCTTTCTTGATGGTAGTGTGCATTGCATTGAGAAAAAAATTAGCATATTTAACATTCATTCCATATGCACTGAATCATTTTACATTGGCATGGAATTTGAACCATGCATTCTGTATATTTTAAAAGATGTTATCCTTAAAGAGAAAAGAGAAATTGAAAAAATATTTAAAAATATTCAAAAATATTTTGCTAGACATATGACAATATGCCTGGTATTGAAAAAGACATTGCTCAACACTTCATCCCTAGCAAAGATGGGTGCAAACCAGTAAAGCAGAAATTGAGAAGGCTCATACCAGAATGGGACCAAGTAGTGAAAGAACAAATTGAGAAGTAGATCAAGGAAAAATTCCTAAAGGTAGTAGACTATTTGGAATGGTTAGCAAATGTAGTGCCAATACCAAAGGAAGATGGAAGTGTTAGAATTTGCATCGACTATAGAGATCTGAACAAGGCCTGCTCAAAAGATGATTTTCCACTACCTCACATAGACATACCAGTTAACAGTGCCACCACATGGATGGATCCTCTAGGTACAATAACATCTTAATGGCCATCGTTAATAAAGCAAAGATAACTTTCATAATAGAATGGGGCACTTATTGCTATAGAGAAATGCCCTTTGGTTAAAGAATACAAGAGTAACTTACTAAAGAATGGCAATTATAATGTTCCATGACATGATACATAAAGAAGTGGAAGTTTATGTCAATGATATGATGGTTAAGTTAAAAACTAGTGAAGAATTCCTATTCTAACTCTAAAAGTTCCTCAAAAGAGTCAAGAAGTCAATCTCAAGCTTAATATGAAGAAATGCATATTCATGGTCATGTCAGGAATGATATTGAGGTATGTTGTTAGTCAGAATGTGATTGAAATGGATTCACACAAAGCAAAAGTAGTCAGAGAGATGCCAGTGCCAAAAAAAAAAAAAAGAAATCAGAGAATTTCTAAGAAAGCTACAATTCATCACTAGATTCATTACCAAGTTAATAGTAGTGTGTGAACCAATCTTTAAGCTACTCAGAAAAGATCAACTAGTTGAGTAGAACGAGCAGTGTTAGTTAGCATTCGACAAGATCAGAAGCTACTCAACTAACGCACCGATTTTAAAACCACTTAAACTAGGTATACCTTTAACTCTGTATCCAGCCATTAAAGGAAATGTAATCAGTGCAATGTTAGCCCAAGAGGGAGAAACAAAAGCAGAACACCCAATCTACTACTTAAGTAAGAAGATGTTGCCATATAAGGAAAAATACATCCAAGTTGAGCAGATATGCTTAGCCATGGTATCAGCAATGAATAAACTTAGGCATTACTTTCAGTCCTACAAAATTTAGGCCATGCTTAAAATGGGTCCAATGAAGTACCTCTACAAAGCTCCCTCCCTAGTGGGAAAACTTGCTAAGTGGCTCATGCTATTGATAGAATTCAATGTGTAATACCTGACTAAGAAGGCACTAAAGGGAAGTGCAGTGGTTGAATTTCTAGCTCTCAAACCCATTCCAGACTCAAAAGAAATCCAACTAAACTATCCAAACGACTTCAATTTAGCCATTGAGATTCAAGGATGGTGTCATATTATAATCTCCAAAAGGTAAAGTAGTATCAATTGCCAAAAAGCTCTAGGTTAAAGTCATAAACTAAACTCTTGAATGCTACTATGCCATTCTAGGATCCTTAAGAGCACATATTTTGATTTAACACCATAGAGCTATATCCATTATATGAGGAATTTAGAGCCATAGTAGGGCGAACCCTTACCAAGATTGTATAAGTAGTCTTCACCAACCAAAACATCAAATACCCAGCACTTGGAGTTATTTTTCTTGATCTAAGCACACAAAAGCTTGACAAACTAGTCATCGAGCACAAATGACTGATTCCAATACAAGTTTTAGTTGCTTATACCAATAAAAAGACTAGTACCTTAATCTAGACACGCCTCCTTGCATGTTATCTCTTTATGCAATATTTCACCCTCTCGAACAATGGGCTAGGAGATTACAAGATACTCTAGGTCATCAAAGGAATAGAATGCAGAATGACCCCTTTCCCACTAAATCTAGTAAAGTCAATTCAAGGTTTATATGACCTTAGAAATGGGAAAAGTTCACACTTCATTGGGAGTCCCTTATGGCTTGAAATATGGTTGCAATAAAAGCTAAGCCTAAATTATAGGTAATTAGATGAGATACCAACCCAGGAATGACTTTGAGACACTGTAAGGATGTTCACGGATGCTCAGCCCATATCACAGCCCAAGAATGGGTCGAGTGCATGAAGGACACACCAAAATATCAAGTGAAATGGATGTGTCCATGGTGGAAGATAGAACATATGACTCTCTCCAAATATGTCAACTACGTGCCCATCTCAGGATTCAAGTTATACACCCACTACTATCTAGCACTAGTGAAGAGACAATTCGATGAGAAACAACACGTACCTTTTGACCTTGCAAATTTCTCTGGCGGCAAGATACAATAGAGGTTTATGGATCACTTTAGAATGACATGGGGGAAGAGAATCATCCACCATTTTATTACTAGTAATGGAGACAATGTTATTGATGAGACATAAAAATAATGGGTAATCTAAAGACAAAACCATCTATCAAGCATCTGATCTAGAGAAAGCTTGCTTTTTTAATTTTTGTATTTTTCCTTTGTTTAAAACTAATGATGTAATGAACTCTAAAGTTAATAAAATGAAGTCAAATTTTGCTTACTTGTTTGATGTCTTTCCTAATGGTAGTGTGCATTGCATTAATAAAAAATATTAGCATATTTGACATTCATTCCATATGCACTGAATCATTTAACATTGGTAGGAATCTGAACCACTCATTCTGAATATTTTAAAAGATGTTACTCAAGAAAAGAGGAGAGAAATTGAAAAGATATTAATAAAATATTGAAAAGTATTTTCCTAGACGTACAATGATATGCCTAGTATGGACAAAGACATTGCTCAACACTTCATTCCTACCAAAGATGAGTGCAAACTGGTAAAACATAAATTGAGAAGACTCAGACCAAAGTGGGCCTAACTAGTGAAAAAAGACATCGGGAAACAGATCAAGGAAAAATTCCTAGAGGTAGTAGAGTATTAGGAATGGTTAACAAATGTGGTGCCAATACTAAAGAAAGACATAAGGGTTAGAATCTGCATCGACTACAGAGATCTAAACAAGGCCTTCTCAAAAGATGATTTTCAACTATCTCATATAGATATATTGATTGATAGCACTACCACATGTGTAATGTACTCCTTCATGGATGGATTCTCTAGGTAAAATCAAATCTTAATGGCCATTATCAACAAAGCAATGACAACTTTCATAATAGAATGAGGCACCTACTGCTATAGAGTAATGCCTTTTAGACTAAAGAACATAGGGGCAACCTACTAGAGAATGGTGATTGCAATGTTCCATAACATGTTACACAAAGAAGTGGAGGTATATGTCAATGAAATAATGGTACTTATTACTACAGAGTAATGCCTTTCACACTAAAGAATGAGAGAACGACTTACCAGAGAATAAAAACTATGATGTTTCATGATATGATACACAAAGAAGTAGAGGTACACGTCGATGACATAATGGTCAAGTCAAAAAATAGGGAAGAACACCTATCAAACCTTAAAAAATACCTTAAGAGAGTCAAAAAGTATAGTCTCAAGCTTAAACCAAAGAAATACGTATTTAGGGTCACTTTAGGAAAGATATTGGGGTATCTTGTCAATCAGATTGGGATTGAAATAGATCCAGACAAAGAAAAAGTAGTCATAGAGATGCCAATGCCAAGAACAGAGAGAGAAATTAGAGAGTTTTTAAGGAAACTACAATTCATCAGCAGATTCATTGCCAAGTTGATAGCGGTGTGTGAACCGATCTTTAAGCTACTAAAAAAAGATCAGCTAGTTGAATGGAATAAATAGTATCATATAGCATTTTATAAGATAAGGAACTACCTAGCCAACCTATCGTTTCTAAGACCACCTAAACTAAGGATACCTTAACCATGTATTTGGCCATCAAAGGAAATGTAATTGGTCCAATGTTAGCCTAAGAAGGAGAAATGAAAGCAAAACATGCAGTCTACTACTTAAGCAAGAAGATGCTACTGTATGAGGAGAAGTACAGCCAAATCGAATAGATATGCCTGGCAATGGTATGGGCAATGAAGAAACTCAAACATTACTTTCAGTCCTATAGAATGCAGGCTATGTCTACAATGGACTGAATGAAGTACCTTTATGAAGCTCCTTCTCTAGTGGGAAAACTTGCCAAGTGGCTTGTGCTGCTAAAAGAATTTGATGTGCAATGTCTAATAAAAAAGCCAGTGAAAGGAAGAGCAGTGGCTGAATTTCTAGCTCTCAACCCCATTCTAGACTCAGAAGAAATCCAACTAAACTTCCTAAATGACCTCAGTTCAACCATCAAAATCCAAGAATGCCATATGTACATTGATGGAGTGGTTAATTAGTTTAACGCAGGAGTCAATGTCATATTATAATCCCCAAAAGGTGAAGTAGTAGTAATGGCCAAAAAGCTCAAATTCAAAATCATAAATAATGAAGCAGAAAATGATGCATGCGCACTCAACATAGAAGCACTAACATCCTTGCCTGTTACAGAAGTTAAAATTTTTAGAGATTCCATGCTAATAATCAACCATGCCATGAAAGAGTAGGAATTGAAAGAGCAACACTTAAGGCATTACTTAGACCACCTGAGGCTACTTACCATGTCCTTCAAAAAATGCAAATTGATTCATCTCCTAAGGAATCATAATTAGATGGCAGATGCACTTGCTTCCCTATCATTAGTGTAGGAAGGACCATCCAAAATGCCCATGAAGCCTTTAATCCTACTCAGATTGAGATACCCTTATCATAAGAACAGTAGAATAATGAAGATAGAAATAGCTAGAAAAACCCTAATTCTATAGCATCCAAAGATATCTAAAGGAATGGGCTTATCCTGATCAAGGAGATGAAAGAGATAAAGCAGTCATTTGACGATTAGCATCAAAATTCACATCACACGAGGGTGTGCTATACAGAAGAACCTTGGATGGTTTATAATTCCAATGTCTATATGAAATTGAGGCTGCAAGAGCAATAGAAGAAGTACACAAGGGTATTTATGGCCCGCACATGAAATGAGCAATCCTAGCTAAGAAACTAATTAGACAAAGGTTCTTTTGGATAATGATGATGGAAGACTATATCAAATTTATAAAGAAATGCCCTAAGTGTTCGATCCATGTCAGCCACCTTCCCTTGACAGAATTGCACTACATTTTATCTCCATGGCCCTTCTTCATATAGGGACTAGACATAATTTGGAAAATACACCCGACAACCTCAAACGAACACAAGTTCATATTAGTGGAAATGGATTACTTTAGAAAGTAGGTTGAAGTATAATCATCCGCAAGGATAGGAGCTAATCAAGTGGACAAATTCATCAAAAGAAATATGTTCTATTGATATGGGATCCCCCATCATATCATCTCCGATAATGGTGTCCAATTCCAAAGGGAAATTAGAGAGCTACTAAAGATTTATAAGGTGGAACATCATAAATATTCTCCTTACTGACCATAAGTAAACGAGGTTGTTGAAGCTGCAAATATGAACATTAAGAAGATTTTATCAAAAATGACTCAGACTTATTAAGATTGGGCAGACAAATTACCATATGCCATATGGGGGGTACTAAACAATAGTTAGGACATCAAATGGAGCAACTCCTTTCTCGCTAGTATACGAATTAAATGTGGTGCTTCTAATTGAAATAGAAATCAAGTCTTTAATGGTAGCAATCGAATCTGAATTGCTAAAAGTACAATAGGCTCAACAGAGGCACGATAATCTCACCCTCTTAGACAATCGAAGGATTATGGCTCTATACCACACACAGTTGTATCAGGCTAGGTTAGCCAAAACCTTCAACAAGAAATAAAACATAAAAGTGTGAAAGTATAAGACTAAGTGTTAAAGTAAATGAGGTAAAACATTTTAGACCTACGAGGGAAATTCATACCAAATTAAGAAGGCCTGTACTTGGTCAAACATGTCTTATCATAAGGGGTAGTCAAGTTAATGGATTCTGAAGGCAATGAATTCTTTGAACCTGGCAAAATAGACCATTTGAAAAAGTACTACGTCTAAGGCACAAAAAAAATCCCATTGAGTTGAAAACCTAAAAATGGCAGCTCAGGTAAAAGTTAAGGACCTCCTACTCGGTTGAAAACCCTGCATGTGCAACTTAGGCAAAAGTTAGGGAAAAAGAGAAAATACTTAACTAGAAAACATTAGAAGGCTAGTTAAGGCAGGGGTAACTTAAAGTTCAAAATTTGTATGAATGCACCTATGCTTTTCTTAAATGACTTCAATGAAATGAGAATGATCACCAATTTATACAAAATGTCTTTCAAAAATGCAACACATTTTATCATCATGAATTACATTAAGCATTTTTTGCATTTTATTTCATTATATGACCACAATTCTTAACTCTCTCTTCAAGATCAATCACTATCATCAAAGCCTAAAAAAAAGCCCAGCTAGGTATGAAAAGCTCTAAGAGGAGACACCGTAGGCAAAAAAGGGAAGAAAAAGAAAACCCAACTAAGTTTGAAGAGCTTCGAAAGGAGACGGCTTAAGCAAAAAAGGGAAAAATAAAAAAGTCAAGCAAGAGCAATAGCAAACATCATCAATGGTATACAATAAGAAGCATATACAATCATCATCATACAAGTATCATATAGCACATGTGGGACAAATGCCCAGATATAACACCCAAAGTCTATAACCTTGGGAAATTGATACAACAAAGTAAACCATAGGCCAAAAGTCCTACACCTAGCTCCTAAAATAACTACATCGGCCATGGCTACCATCAAAAGCAAGCCCCAATCCTACTCAAGCATCTCCCTCATATAATTTGGGCTCATCATCATTCATAGCAAAGGATGATAGCCATGACTCCAGCTCACTAATACAATTATAATAAGCCATGCACTCCTGTTCTCATTCATGGCTAGCGTGATGGTGTTCAACCTGCATGACATACTACATATCATACACGCATATATAAAACATGTACATAAAATAAACAAATACAATAAAGAAAGCATACCCTATGAATGGCCACAAACTCCAAAAAGTGTTGTTGCAAACTCTCTACAATGATATACTAGTACTGACTGGATGAGATGGGAATCTACAAAGAGCAAGAAAATAAGTCAATTGCCACTCACTAAATAAATGAATTAAAGGCAAAATAAGTGAAATAAAACATGAACATGAGTAGCATCAGGAGGAGCAACACCCGACTAAGGAAAGCCAAGGTAAGGCAAATCAAAATGCAGTACTCTACCAAAGATATACATCTTAAGCAAAGCTAAGGATGGATGAACCATCAAGTCCCTAAGAATAGTACTACTAGAAGCCATACTACTAGCATTGGCAGTCACTTTAGTACGAAATGTGTTGTCATTCTCCTAAAAGTAAGACTCATATCTCTTCTGATGAGATCCTCATTGCTACAGATAAGCTCTTACAACTTATGTCAAATACAATTTATTACTAATAAAATTTGTTACATGCTCATACAAAATAAGAATAAAAACCTACCAGATTAGAGGAAGCAACTCTTGATGATCCACGTGATAGCCCATGAGATGCATCTGCATGAGCAGGTGAAGGTGGAGGAAAAGTGACACTGGCTACAGTGTCAATTAGCTGAGGGATCAATACATCAGCATAAGGCAAGCCTGCACTCTTTAAGAGACACTCAGAGGAGTATCCCATCATGGCAGTAGCAAGCTCATCACCATTAAGCTCATGGCCCCATAACATATCACCAAGGGGAGGAACAAGGACTCTCATCGCAAACGAACCATCCCACCAATGATGGACTCGCTTTCCCAAATACCATACTCTGCCAATAAGGCCAGAGAGAAACACTTGTCTCTCCATCAGCTGCCATGCAGTCACAATCTCTACCGTCCAATGTGACCTTGCCACCTACCAGCGAAGGAAGATCTACTCACAAGGCAAGAATGGAAAAATAATTTGTAAAAGAGAAATAACCAACACAGTAGGAGTCAGACGTACTTGATCAGGGGATAGCCTGCACATGTAGTCTCAAGCCACTAGACAATCCTTAATAAAATAAGTAGTCCTCCTAATCCAGCAAAAATAATGAGGAAAGTCATCCCCCAATAAATGCTCGATAGTCGGATGAGGGAGAACCCTAAACTCGTAAGCCCAGATTTATCAGAACCAAAAAGTTAGAAATAATAAACTAAAGACAAAGAGCAAAAGGAACAAACACAAGAACTCCTACTCACACCCAACATGAACAAACATCCATAGATCCTTGAGCCGTATTGACATATTGCATCAAGGTTGGAGTACATGTGGGCAAAAGCAGCAGTGCCTTAGCAATACCTTGACAAGCTGTCTAGATCCTTTAGAAAAAGTAGCAATGGCAGACTACCCATACCTAAAGGGTTCGGGAAGATGACAGCACTCAACAAATAGAACAATAAATAATGAGCTAACTGCTCCACTGAAACAAAATCAACATCATACATCATCTACACAGTAGAGATGAACTTGGTGTAACAAGTGAGGTATGGACAACTAGACTTAATAAGGTTAGGCATCCTAAGCAATTCCCAGTAAAGCGCCACCTCACCACCGCAGAAGAGCACTCCTCCTCACTACAAGGAATGAGCTCTCTAGAAAAGCTAAAGCCCGTAATAGGAACAATGTCTAAAAGAGTGATGGTCATCTCCTCAACGGGTAAGTGAAAAGTGTGTGTCGTGTTCATCCACCACTCAATTAATGCATACATAGCAATCTAACTCGACGCATATGAGTCATAAGAAAGTGTAACGATAATCCCATCAAAGCCATTCTCTAGAACCATCTACATCACACATAATGGAAGACCCTGATAATACATGTTGACCCTGTTGAAACTACCAGGCAGCATAGTAATGAACCTACGAGGCTACAAATAATAGGTATACTATCAAACATTCATATAATTAATAAATACTAACACATCTTTTTTCTCTGTTATTTAACAGGAATAATAATGAAAGCCAACAGGAGAAGCACCACAGTAAGCACTCGTAGACAATCACAATAAGAAAATAAAGCAAGACCTATCATCTATCAGCATTCATAATAAAGCTATAAATTAATGAATAGTTACAGCAAGTACTATAAAGCTATAGCTATAATAACCTTATATAGAAAAATAAATAGCAAGACAATTAATTAATAAGAGCAAAGAAGGACTTACCTAGCAAGCCCAAGCGTAAGTCTCCAAATTGTAAACCATAGGAATCGAGTCTCCTTGAGAAAGTAGATAGCTGAGGACCTTAAGCGCCAGATGGACCATCAGTGCTAGTCTTCACAGTGGAAGTCCCTG
Source organism: Mallotus nudiflorus (assembly GCA_947683625.1). Lineage (NCBI taxonomy): Eukaryota > Viridiplantae > Streptophyta > Magnoliopsida > Malpighiales > Euphorbiaceae > Mallotus > Mallotus nudiflorus. The sequence continues at coordinate 2,082,583 of CANTUR010000107.1, forward strand.
CTCTAGTAGCCTTTGTGAAGTTACCCTCCTCATCTAAAAAGATATCCTTCAAATCCTTTAGAATGTTAGGGAACTCCATCTTATGTAAAAAAAATGAAAATACAGAAGAAAAAACATAGCAGAAAGCACTCAAAACATGAAAGGGGTTAAGAAGAGTCAGAAAACACTAAAAGAAGTTCAGAAGAAGCCTCCCCAAACCTCTAAAACACATGTTTAATAAGCGTGGAGAGGGGAAGGCATGTGGCCATGTGCCAAGCGTGTGATCATGCACTCCTTACAAGTAGCCATGCACACTTCTCCCCTCCATGCGCTCCCCATGCGCAGCCATAAGCACTTCTCCCCTCCACGTGCTCCTGTGTGGTTTTACGCTCATTTCAAGACTTTAGATACTCATTTCTCTGGTCCTAAACCTCCATTTGGATATAAGATGTGCACCGAACTTGGAAAAAAGGACACTGATGAGGACTACATTTGTCTAAAGACACCACGCACAGCCTCACCACTTTTAAAAACTCAACACCTCCCGAAAGAAGAAAAATAAAGAAGAATCATCGAAAGGATACCCAGCTAGAAATCATTAAAATAACATCTACAACACAAAAAGTAATGACATTATCATTACTACATAATCCCTGCATTATTACTACATTATCACTGCATCATCACTATGTCATCACTATATCATCACCAACCAAGACTAAAAGAGAAGGACGCATTATATCAACCATAATAATTACAACAGTCCATTGCCTAACACTAGAGGAGGTTATAGTGGCATTATCTTATTGCCTGACACCAAAAAAGGTTATAGTGGCATTGCCTAACACTAGAGGAGTTTGTAGTGTCATTATCTTTTTGCCTAACACTAGACGAGGTTATAGTGGCATTGTCTGACACCAGAAGAGGTTATAATGGCATTATCTTTTCACCTGACACCAAAAGAGGTTATAGTGGCATTAATTCCTAACATTCAAAAGGGTGTTAGAGCCCTTGTCATGGCTAGGGAAAGTTAAGTACGGTGACTAAAAAGAGTATTCGTTGCATTTTATATGCATGCATGCATATCATATGCTTGATTGCATATCACTATCACACGCTTGTCTCACTTACTTGAATTATTCATGTAGAAATTATATCATTACATGAACCCTAAATTGCATCATTTTGCATGAATCCAAAATTACATCTTATATGAATCCTAAAATTGCATCTTGCATGAATCCCGAAATTGCATCTTACATGGATCCCAAAATTGCATGTGTCCTAAACAGCACCTTGTGTGAGAACCAAATCATAAAACAACAATAGCAATTAAATCACAATAACACAACACTCAGGTAAGTGCCTCTCTCCTCAAAAAATGATTTTTGCATCTTTACATTTTTCTTTGTGTGTATTGACACTAGCGCTATGTGGCTATGAAACACATGTAAAGTAAGGGGCAACTATCATATCTAAAATTTACTACCCCCAAAAAGGTCCAATGATGAAATGAACCTCCGAGATGACTAGAGTTTGCTTGTTCATAACACCTCTAAAGTGAGCAACCTTAGAAAACCTAATAGATCACACTAGTGTGCAAAATTGATCACCGAGCCATTAAGTTATGCATTAACCTTACGAAATATGAATTACTATAACAATAAGAAGGTTATTCATAGAATTCCCTTCTCGGAATACTTAGCTTGTTAGACCGATGTTCATTTCGTCAAACTAGGGCCTAACTTTGTGAAAAAATGGAAATTTATTTTGATAAAATGGACTTCATAAACATGTCCAGAAAGCTCCAAAACCTCTAGAAGTGTCCCAGAATGGTCCAACATAATTGAAGGATCAACGTGTGTTGCTTAAAAGTGCACGTAAAGCCATAAACACCTCTAGGTGTCACATGCTAAAATTGAAGCCAAACTAGATAAAACAGACTTTGAAAACACATCTGGAAGGCTCCAAAACCTTTAAAAGTTGTCCTAGAATGTTCCAACACAACTCAAGGAATAGCACGTATTGCTTAGAAGTGCACGAAAACAACTTTAGGTGACATGCACCAAAATCAAAGCTAAATTTGATAAAACAGACTTCAAAAATGCATTCAAAAGGCTTAAAAACCTTTAGAAGCAACCCTAAAATAGCCTGCATAAGCCCTAAAAGGAGTGTATAATGCGCAAAAGCACACATAACTGCACACGAGAGTCAGTGCATGACTGCAGGCCAAGCGTGCAATTACGAGTACTTTATGTGGTCACGCATTCCATCCTAAGGACACATATGTGACCATGCCTATACCCCCATCTTCGTCACATTTTTCACTATAAATAGGTGCCTCTACACCCCATTTTTTTTAGCGAGGGGGGGGGGAGCAAGTGGAAGCACATACACACTGAAAAATCTATTCGATCAAAGGTGCTAGAAAAACTTTTCTAGATTGTTTTTACTCTCATACTGTCTTTTTCTTAGGAGATTGGACCTCTTTTCCACCAAACCAAGCCTCATCTTTGTCAAATCATGCTTCAAAGGTCTACAAACTAGCATCATTATGTTGTCATTTTAAACCTCTCAATGAGGAAAGCTTAATAGTCCCTCAAAGCTAAAGCTTCAAAACCCATACAATCTTAGTCGAGTTTGAGGACCACATAATCATTTTAGTACATTTATTTTATTACATTATATTTTATTTTATCATCACGAGCTTTTAGGAATACTGTTGTGCATGGGTGATGAGACTGGCAATTTTGCATGCTATATGAATAATCTATTCTTTATTATGCTCATTTCATATCATCATTCTGTATCCTTTAGTTTTGAAACATGAAATCACATTATAAATATCAATAATGTAAAAGTTCATATCCCATAATAGAGTCATCATGTTTTCGGTCTAGTGATGACATTATGCATCCCTTTTATTATCATTATATATCATTATAGCATAAACAATCATTGTGAACATGTATGATCATCTACATTTTACTTACTCTTTCAAGTGATCGAGTGTCCATTCCCTATTCCATTATTCATGTGATCGAGCAAACTATTTGAATGGTAATATTTACCTTGTAGATTCATTATATTTACTTCTCCATAATCTTTTTTCCTTTTATATTTATTTTATTAGGAAAGCAATGTAATAATAATATCCTTTAGCTTTATTGTCTTCCATTATTTAATGAATTGTGTGAATGCTATACAAATTGTCATTACCAAAACTAAGGTATTGCAATAGCTATACATCCAACATCGTATAATAAGAAATAGTCAAAAAGTATATGCGATCCCTCGAACCTAGAAATCTTTGCTAGGGGCAATTCTCGCTGAGTGACCCGATATTGTCCCTTTTCTTTTTCTAATTTTCTAAAAATCAAGTGGCAACTCCATAGAATTAAAAAAGTGTCTCATTCCTCCTGAGACAATCATTTGTCCCTATTTGGTGAAGTTGCCATGTCCCTCAAAAACAAAAGACCCTTACAAAACTAATTTGTCTTAAAACCAAGAGATGCAAAAAAGGTTGCTCACAAGGGGTAATCTCAAGTTCAAAATTTATATGAATGCACCTGTACTTTTCTTAAGTGATTTCAGTGAAATGAGAATGATTGCCAATTTATTCAAAATGTCTTTAAAAAAAATGCAACACATTTTTATCATTATAAATCACATTAAACATTCTTTGTGTTTTCTTTCATTAGATGACCATAGTTCTTGCTATCTTCTTTGAACTCTATCCTCGAGATAAGCCACTATCATTAAAGCCATAAAAAAAGAACCCAGCTAGGTGTGAAGAGCTTTAAAAGGAGACACCCTAGGCAAAAGAGGGAAGAAAAAGAAAAAAAACCTAGCTAAGTATAAAAAGCTCCAAAAAGGGACACCTTAGGCAAATGAAGGAAAAATAAAAGAGGCAGACAATAGTAATGGCAAACATCACCATCATAGAAATGGTAAGAAGCATACACATACTACAGTTGTCATCATATATATATCATACAATACATGCAAGACAAATGTCTAGATACAACACTTAGAGTCCATCACCTTGGGAAAATGATACAACAAAGCAACCACAAGCCAAAAGCCCTACACCTAACTCCTAAAACAACTACATCAGTTGTGGTTGCCATTAAAAGTAAGCATCAATCATGCTCAAGCATCCCCATTATCTAATCTAGGCTCCTCCCTGCTCATCATGAAGGATGCTAGCCATGACTCTAGCTCACCAATACAATCATGATAAGTTATGCACTCTTGCTCCCAATTGCGACTAGAATGGAGATGTTTAGCCTACATTGCATGAAAATTACATATCATACATGCAAATAGAAAATTTTTTTATAAATAAATAGGTGCAATAAATAAAGCATACCCTTTGATTGCTTGTGAACTCCATAAGGTGTTGATGCACACTCCCTGTAACAATATACTAGTACTAGCCAAAAGAGACAAGGATCTATAAAAAAAAAGTAAAAAAGACAAGCACCAATCATCAAATGGATGAAACAAAGGAAAAATAAGTGAAATAAAGTATAAACATGGGAAGTGTCAGGAGGAATAACATCTGATTATAGAAAGCCAGGACGAGGCAAATCAAGATACACTCCTCTACCAAAGATGTCCATCTTGAATAACTCTAAGGATGACCTAATTGCCAAGTCCCTAAGAACGGTACCACTAGAAACCACATTGCCAGCATAAGCAGTTGCCTTAGTATAGAATGTGCCCTCAGCCTCTTTGAAATAGGATTCTGATCTCTTCCGATGAGATCCCCATAATTGTAGGTAAGTTCCTATAACCATGTCAATGACAGCTTATTACTAATAAATTTCATTACAAGCTTATACAAAATAAGAATAAAAGCCTACTAAATCCAAAGAAGTAACTCTCGATGATCCACGTAATGGCCCAGCCCTTGAATCTAAAGGACAAGCCCCATCCACTTGAGAAGGAGGACATGGAGGAAAGGTGCCGCCATCCACAGCATCAATCGGCTGTAGGACTAACACATCGGTGTAAAGAGATCTTGCACCCTCTAGGAGACTCTCAAAATGATGTCCTATCATGGCAGTAGCAAGCTTGTCTACACTAAGCTCATAACTCTAGAACATGTCACCAGGAGGAGGAACAGGGACTCTCCTCACAAATGGACCATCCTACCAATGATGGACTTGCTCACCTAGATACCATGCCTTGCTAGTAAGGCTAGGGAGTATGACTCGTCTCTTTATCAGCTACCATGTTGTCACCATCTCTGCCAACCAATTTGAACTCATCGCCTACCAGTGAAGGAGAATCTGCTTAAAAGGAAAAGTGAATAAATAATCTCTTGAAAATGAAACAACCAACACGATAGGAATCAAGCATACCTATTCAGGTGACAACCTACCCATGTAGTCTCGAGCCTTTGCACAATCCTCAATCAAATCAATGGTCTTCATAATCTATCTAGGATAATAAGGAAAACCATCCTCAAAGAGATGCTCAATGGTCAAACCAGGAAGAACCCTAAACTTATAAGCCTAGATCTATTAAAATCAAAACTCAAAAAATTAGGAAAAAATAAGCAAAAGTTAAAAAGAGCAAAAGGACAAGAACTCTCACTCACATCTAGTATGAATAAACATCCATAAATCCTTGAGCCACCTCGGCATGCTACATCCAGACCCAAGTACATGTAGGCAAAAGTAGTAGTACCCTAGTAGTACCTCAATAAGCTATCTAGGTCTCTCAAGATAGGCAAAAACTGCAGACTACTTGTACCCAAAGGATTCATGAAGATGAAAACACTCAATAAGTATAACAAGAACCAATGAGCTAACTACTCCACCAAAACAAGATCAGCATCATTATAAGCACCCAATATCGGGATAGTTGAGTGTGGGTACGACTGAGGACTATAATGATGAAAATATTATAAATAGGTCTTCAACACTTGTTTGAAACCTCAAAAGTCTAAATGCATTTCCAAAAGATTTTAATTAATTTTTTAAGGACTTAATTGTAATATTTTTTTGACCTAATTAAAAAGTTTAAATTCTTTCAAGGGTCCTTTTATAATTAAAAGTTAAAAAAAAAAAGAAAAAGATCAAAATTCTGTAATTTCTATCGAAATTATATGAAACCAATCGAACTTATGTAATTTTGATTAGAATTACATAATCCCGATCAGAATTAAGGTTTTCTATCTGTATTTTTTATTTTTACAGTAAATAAAATTTCTATTTTCTAAATTTTGATTGGTTAAATAATATCATAAATTCCTTTTTGGATTTATCTGAATTTTGAGGAAATAAAAAAGTCCTTTTAAAATCAAAACTCTATCACTGGAAGAGGAAAAAAATCACAATAGAATACATCTTTTAGCTAGGGTTTTTTTTTGATAAAAACCCAACTAAAACTCTCCTAAAGGGGGACCTCTCTCACAGCTCTCTCTTTTTTTTCTGAACCTTTTTTAGGCTTTCACTTTTCCTTACATAGTATTCAAACCATTTTCTTGTGAATTATTTATTTTGAGCAATTAACAAGAGGCTTTTGAAAGGAGAACAACAAATATTGAACACCTACTTAACAAACAACAATGATTTTTGCTAGTTTGAGGGGCCAACTAATACTGCATCCATAATCATCATCTTCTTTCCTACCTTTTTCTATTTTTTATTTTCTTATTTTGGTTTTAGTAAATTTTAATTTTTTAATTTTTTATTTTTTATTCACTAATCATTGTTTATTCTTCTATGTTAATGATTATGGAGAGGATTACATAATGATCTTACTTAAAGAATAAATTCCATGAAGGTCCATGGAATGCCATGGATTGAACTTTATTGCTAACTATTGTTGTTTATTATTATAGCTAGGTTTTTTATTTAGTTGTTTATTATGGTTTTGGTTATTGATTTTGTTTTTTATTTTATTTTAGGGATGTGTATTATTTTCTTATTATTTTTAGTAGATCATTGTAATAGCCTTAATAGTAGGAATAATGAAATCATATGTGTGATTGTGTGTTTTATTTTAGTCGGTTAGTAAAATTAGGGTTTTAATTAGGTAATTAATTAAAATTAATGGCTATAGAGATAATTAGGGTTTGTTTAATTAAAATTGAATTACATTTAAGTGGATAGAATTAAGGCTGCTTGTTAAATTTTCATTTAAAGTCACTTTAATTAAATTAGGGTTTTTTTAGAATAAGTGTGATTGGTTGTTTGATCTGTTATTTGATTTTTTTTTAATTTTTATATATGTTTTGAGCTTGTTTATTTCTTATGTGTTTTAGGCTTTAAGCCCATATTAGGCTCTAACCCCTTTTAAATAAATTTAGGTTTTTTTAGGTTTAGTTGATAAAAATGCATCTTTAGGCCCATAATTAATTAGATTTAGGGTAAAGATAACTTAAGCCCATTTAGTTAATTTAGACATAGGCCCACCTAGGTCGATTAACATTATTTAGACATAGCCTATTAAATTAAAGTCTTTTCCATAATTTATAGATTTAAGATCACCTTAGAATTAAAACATGTAGAACTAGGCCCACTAATTTAAGTACTTCATAATTTGTAGATTTAGGCCCATTTTTTAGGATTAAAATTAATAGAATTAGGTTCACTCTAATTAAAATTAAATAGGAATCAGGCCCATTAGTCTTTAGAGTCACTTATAAATTAAAACATATAGATTTAGTGCATTTAATCAATGTAGATTAGACTAACTTAGGGATTATAAACTCAAATGAAAGCATTGTTTGCACATTTTTTTCATGACTAGTTTGCCTAAAGTTAATTATTTAAATAAGGGTTTATATGAAATTGCATGTAAATAGAGGATAAGATAGTAATTCATAAAGTAATTCTAAATGAACATAAGACTGAAAGAAGTTGGTATTCTATATCTAGAATCTCTTAGTTATGGTACTAGCTTTCTTTTAGAGAATCGAGTACCACCATTTTTTCAATTTGTCACAGTTATTACCTTGGTTGGTGAACAGGCTCCTCGTCACTAAAGGGAACAGGCTCCCCAAAAAAGCTCAAGCCTATAATAGCGCTAAAGTCTAGAGGAGTGATGGTCATCTCTCTAACAAGCAAGTGAAAAGTATGTGTTGTGCCCATCCATCACTCAATCAATGCACACATAGCAACCTGACTTGATGCATATGAGTCATAAGAAAGTGCAACAATAATCCCATCAAAACCCTTTCCTATAACCATATGCTTCACACACAACGAAAGACCCCAATAGTATGTGCTAACCCTATTGAAGCTACCAGGAAATGTAGTAATAGACCTATAATAAGACAAATAATAAGTATGCTATTAAGAATCTACACAAATAATAAATGTTGACACATCTTTTTTCTCTGCTATTTAATAGGATCAAGATAATAACAAAAGTTGGAAAAAAAGCATCATGACAACTACTAGCAGACAATCAGAATCAAAAATAAAGCAAGAGCTATTAGGTTATCAGCACTCATAATAAACTATGGATTAACAGTCATAGCAAGAGCTATAGCTATGACAAACTCAATTGAAAAACATAATAAATACAGCAAAAGCTAACAAATAGCAAGCCAACTTAAATAACTAAATAACTTCAAAAAAGATAGGACAAAGAAGAACCTATCTGGTGATAATGATGAACCCAAGCGTGAGTCTTTAGATTGTGAAACATTGGAATCAAGTCCCTTTGAGAGAGCTTAGATGGCTGAGAACCCTGAGCACCTTCAATACTAGTCTCCATAGTGGAAGTCCTAGCTCTAGTCGCCTTTATGAAGTTACCCTTAACATCTAGAAAGATATCCTTTAGACCCTTAGGAATGTTGGGGAACTCCATCTTATATAAAGAAAAGACAAAAATTCAAAAGTAAGAACAGAGCATAAAACACCCGAAACTCAAAAAGGGTCAAGAAAAGATGGAAAACACTCGAAGAAGGCCAGAAGAATCTTCCCCAAACCTCAAAAACACACGTCCTAAGTAGACTTAAAAGGGGGAAGCATGTGATCACATGCTCAGTGCATGACCACGCGGTCCACACATGTGGCCACATGCATTTCCCCCCTCAATGTGCTCCCATACAGTTATATGTGCATCTCGAGACTTGCACACTCATTTCTCTAGTCCTAAACCTCTATTTAAGCATAAGGCATGCACTGAATTCACACATAAGTACACTTATGTGGACTACATCTATCCAAAGACACTGCATGCGGCCTCACCATTCTTTAAAAACTCAACATCTCTCGAAAGAAGAAAAATAGGGAAGAATCATCAGAAGAATCATCAAAAGTATATCTTGCTCAAAATCATCAAAATAACATTTGTAACATGATAAATGATAATATAATAATTACTATATCATCATTGCATCATCACCAACCAAGAATAAAAGAGAAGAATATATTACATCAATTACAATTATCATAACAATCTATTCCCCTGGCACCTAAAGAGGTTATAGTGGCAGTATTTGTTCACATAAAACCTGAAGAGGTTATAATGGCAATATCTATCTATTCATCTGACACCCAAAGAGGTTATAATGGCAGTATCCATTAGCCTGACACCCAAAGAGGTTATAGTGGCAGTATTTGTTCGCCTAACACTAAAAAGGTTATAGTGGTAGTATCTATCTATTTGCCTGACAACCAAAGAGGTTATAGTGGGAGTATTTGTTTGCCTGACACCCAAAGAGGTTATAGTGGCAATATCTATTCACTTATAGTGGTAGTATCCATTCGCTAGACACTCAAAGAGGTTATAGTGGCAGTATCCCAACAATTAAATCATAATAATATAGCACTCAGGTAAGTACCTCTCTCCTTAAAAAATTAATTTTTACATCTTTACATTTGCATCACGGGTATTGACACTAGCACTAGGTGGCTATGTAACACATGCAAAGTAGAGGACAATTATCATACTTCAAATTTGACTACCCCCAAAAAAGGTCCAATGATGAAACAAATCTTCAAAAAGACTAGAGTCTACTCGTTCATAACACCTCTGTAATATACAGCTTTAAAACCCTAACTGATCCTACCAATGTGTGAAATTAATCACTAAGCCATTAAGTTGCTCTCCGATATTATAAAATATGAATTACCATAATAACGAGACGCTTGTTTCTAGTAATCTTCTCTCATAACATGCAATTTGTTGAGCCACTATTCATTTCATTAGATTAGGACCCAACCATGTGAAAAAATATAAATCAATTTTGATAAAATGGACTTCATAAACACATTCAGAAGGCTTAAAAACCTCTAAAAGTAGTCTCAGAATAGTCTAAAATAACTCTAGGATTAGCACACGTTGCCTAGAAGTATGTGTGTAGCCATGAACACCCCTAGGTGTCATACTCTAAAATTGAAGCCACATCAGATAAAACATACTTTGAGAACACATATAAAAGACTCCAAAACCTCCAAAAATGGTCCTGGAATAGTTTAAAACAACTTGAGGATTAGCGTGTGTTGCTTAGAAGTGTGTATTTACACCCCTATATGTCACATGCTAAAATCAAGGCCAAGTTAGACAAAATAGACTATATAATTGCATTTGGAATAGCCCAAAAAAGCCATGAATTGAGTGTAAAATGTACAAAAGTGTGTGTAACCATGCATGAGTGAACTTGGCCATGCACCAGCGCATGATGCGCCAAGCTCACAGTCACTTGCACTTCACATAGTCATGCACTCCATCCTAGGACATGCTTGTGACCACACCTACCTCTTCCTCACATTTTTCACTATAAATAGGTGCCTCTACACCCCATTTTGAAGGAGGAGCAAGAGGAAACACATACACTCAAAAATCTATCTGCTTGAATGCACTAAAAACTCACTTTTAGACAGTTTTAGCTTTCTCACTATATTTTTCTTAGGTTATTAGGTCTCCCTTCCACCAAACCTAGCCTCATTTTTATCAAAGCACACATTAAAGGCATATAAACTATCATCATTCTACATATCATTTTGAACCTCTCGACGAGGAAAGCTTGATAAACCCTCAAAGCTAAAGCATTAAAACTCACACAGTTCAGTCAAATTTAAGGACCACGCATTCATTTTAGCATATTTATTTTACGTACTACATCTTACTTTATTATTGCCAGCATTTATGAATATTATTATGCTTGTGTGATGAGACTGGCAATTTGCATGCTATATGAATAATTTATGCTTTATTTTGCTCATTTCATATCATTATTTTGCATCCTCTAGTTTCAAAACATGAAATCACACCGTTAATATCAATAATGTGAAAAGTTCATGTTCCAGAATAGAATCATGATGTTCCCGGTCCAGTGATGTCATCATGCATCCCCTATATTGTCATCATATATCAGCATAGCATAAATAATCACTGCAAACATGTATAATTGTGTGCATTTTGCTTACTTTTTTAAGTGATTGAGTGTCCATTACTTATCTCGTTATTCATGTGATCAGGCAAGCAACGTGGATAATCGTGTTAACCTTATAGGTTCATTACACCTAAGCTAAACTTACTTTTTCGTAATCATTTTTTCCTTTACATGTATTTTAGCAGGAAAGTGGTATAATAATGATATTTCAGTTTTATTATCTTTTATTATATGATGTATTGTGTGAATGCTATACAAATTGTCATTGTTGAAACTAGGGTGTCACAGTAGCTATACATTGAATATTGTATAATGAGAAATAGTCAAAAAGTAGATACAATCCCCTGAACCTAAAAAACTCTATTGGGGGCAATACTCATTGAGTGACCTAATGTTATCCCTTTCTTTTCCCGATTTTTTAAAAATTGGGTGGCAACTCCATAAAACAAAAAAAAAAAGTTTCTCATTCCTCTCAAAACCAATCATTTGTCCCTATTCGGCAAAGTTGCCATGTCCCTCAAAAACCTATAAGCTAAGAAGCCACAAACACAACAAACCACCGGGTCACTCATAAAACCCTTAATTTATAACATGAATTATCCATCAATTTAGACCTCAAAATGTGAATTTTTTATTTTGGATAGATTAAAAAATATTGCTTATTATACCTAAATCACTATTAGAGTGAGGAAAAAATTAAAGAAAAAAAAAGATTCTTGTATTTGGCTTAATCAAAGGTCAATAATATTCACATAAAAATATTAGTCACATAATACAAGAACAAAAATAAATTATAAATGAAGATTTTATATATGAAAATAAAAATAAAGAAATAAAAATAAAGATATTAAAATGAGATTTACAATATTAAATTTTTATTAAAAATTGGATTGAAAAATAAAAAAATAATTAAAAGACGTGTGTAGAAAGAAGACACTAATACTTGATAAAAAATAAGACAAGTAGAAATTTGAGATGCCAAAAAATGGTATAAGTAAAAATGGTGATATTAAACTGATAAAATCTATCTGGATAAAAAGGGTAAAATGGCTATGAAAAAGGAAAATATTGACTTTTTTGCATTTATGATTGATTTAACTTTACTATTTTTCCCTTTTTGTGGAAGTGGTGGACGCAACAAAAATTTGTATTAGAACTCAGCATCCATTAGTGAATTAATTACAGTATGAAATCTTATTCAAAAAGAATTTTATATTAATTTATTTCAAGAAAATATATCCTTACTATAGTATCCTTCTTCACCAATGTTTAATATTTAATTACATCAACTCAATTATGTCTCTTTTCTCCATTTTCATTTTTATGAAGTTCTTATCATCAAACACACACATTCTCTATCTCACCTTCTGCTCTCCTCTCCTTGTATGATAAAATAACATAAAATTCAAATAAAAATAAATATATTGGTACTCCAAAATTCAACAATGGCTTTTGCACCTTCCATGCTCTTACTATTACTAGTTGTTTGTCCATATCACACTACAACCCCTTTTTTTAATTTTATATTTTGTAATATTCATCTCCAATCCAAAGACAAGAATCTGTACTCTACAAACACTCCATACTTCATGCTTATACCACCTTCAATTTTCAAATTCTTGACTTCTTGATCTAATAAATCGAAAGAAATAAAGTTTTTAATTATGTAATGTAATAGTGATTGTTTATCTATTTCTTCAAGTATTTTTTTCTTTTGTTTTAGTGATCAAGATGATTCTTTTTTTTAACTTTGTTTTTATTTGAGTTGGGTTTTCAATTTACTTTTTTTGGAGTTCTTGCTTTTGCAGGGTCCTTTTTAAACTAACGTTGTGGGTAATTTAATTGGAAATTTCCTTTGATTTAAGATGAAGTAAACTAGGTGCACGGGTTGCAAAAGTATGATTGTTCCATGTAAGGAGAAATTGTGTAAAGTTGAGTTCTTAAATTGAGATTGATTGATATCAATTATCAGCCATGGAGAATCGTAGCAACCAAGAAACTAGTTCTTTTTTAATGTTGTTTTCAAAATTTTCAATCAATTCTATTTTATTGTTGTTTAGTTTGATTTGTATGAAGTGTTGTAACTTGATGATGGTATTGGAATTTTAGTTTGTTTTATATGGCATCGTATGGGATTGCTTTTATGGATATGGTTTTTATCAATAAGGTATTTCTTATGTGGTATGCTCACTTAATGAACCTTCTCACTCTGTAAGTATTAATTTCAAAAAGAAAAGTTGGAGCCTTTTTTTTTGCTCCTCTATTATTTAATCTTTGATTATTTTGTTGATAGGAATTCTGTTCTTTGTATGGCTATTTGAGCAATTGGCAACTACTTTGCTTATTCATTTTGGCCGACAAATGTTTAATATCCTTCTTCACCAAAGTTTAATACCATTCTTCACTAATGTTTAATTACAACAATTTTTAATATTGTATCTCTACAACAAAGGTTTCTTATCTTTTCTTATTGTATTATATTGCCTTATAGCATAAGATTTTAGAAAATTTTTGCAAGTTTTGATAATTAAATTTTTCATTAAATCCAAAATTTTTTAGGCTAATGCTAGCCAAAAAAATGCAAATGTGAATTTTTTTTTTTTTATACCAAATATGTCATAGAGATATCTTATAATTACAGAAACAAAATCTGAAAACTATTGTGTGACACTTTGGAAATTAATATATTGTCATGCCTCTACTTATTCTCTTCTCTACATCCCAACAATATGGTATTTTAAAACAACATGTAACAAGCTATTTTCATTAATTATGCATAACTATACACAGAGCTCTTTCTTAATATCATCTCTTTGCACCTGTAACAAGTTGTTTTGATAAGTTAATCAGCTACTGTTTTACTCAGTTTGGTTTCAAATTTTCAATTTTAACATGTTCGTTGCTTATAATCCTCTATGCATAGGTGGACGGATCAATGTTTATTCTTGCATAATATTGATTGCTTGAACCAAGTCTTATTTTCTTTTCTAAAATATGAAGCAATCTCTGTCTAATTACTACTATCTATTTTGCATTTTACATCATCATTGTTATTGTTGTTATTTTTGGGTTCAAAATATGTGCACAACAATGGACCCCTATGGTGAAAAAATAAATAAATAATATGGTGAAGTTAGTTTAACATTGATGGTAACTTGATGAAGCAAATATTAGAGTTAATAAGAATTGTACAAGTGAAATGTTTCACAATTGTCCATTGAATACTTTCAACTAGAAATATATAGTTGGTTCAAATTGCTTAGTGAAATCATTTCAAACTTTCATAGTGAAATCAACATAAAATTTGCTTAATTAAATCAATGTAAAATTTTCTTAATGAAATCAATATAAAATTTGCTTAATGAAATCAATATAAAATTTGAATAGAAATTGCCATGCACTACATACAAATAAAAAATGAATACTTTATCACTAAATTGCAATGTGTCCAATTAATCCAAACAAAATTTGCCTCATAAATTATATATACTATCTTATTCTTCCTTTTTCAACTTTAACTAATTATCATTACTTAATAAATTATTATTTGAATAATTATTAAAAATATTAACAAAATATTAATATTATAGTTATTAAAAATATTAACCACATAAATAAAATTGGTGGTGAAGCAACTATGGCTTCATTGTTAGGTTTGTTAAATAATCAAGAGTTGTAGAAATCAACATTATCAACATTTCTTTACATTAGCATCATTGGTTAAGTATTCACAATGTTCATTTTAGGAGAGTCAGAGGAGTAGTATTGTGGTGAAACATAATCATCAGTACCAAGGTTGTCATTTTTTTTATCAATGACATCATTAATAATATAAATGCAATCTTCACCATTATCAATTTGATTTTTGGTTCCAAAGGTGTGCAACTTGTTGGACCTTCTTAATCTAGAAGGCATATTAGATGCCATCCTGCTCTTAGGTGTTGAAGTAACGGTCTTCTCTTTTAACCTAATGTCAATGTTAAATTCATAAACATGTTATATTATAACCTAATGTCAATATACTTAATGAAATTGTCATCAATATGCTTCATTGAATAAACCCTTCCTTACTTAGTGAAATTGCTCCTTTAATCTAAATTAATATCAATGTTAAATTCATAACATGCTAATAAAATTTCAAATTGGATGTATTAGTATGTCCCTTTATAATATGATAATGTACACTATCAAGATTGAAAAATTAGATTGACTAATAGAAAAAATAATACTCTTATTATTTTTAAAAAATTTATTAAATTAAAGTTTATTAAGTAAATAACTAAAATTTAATTAATTAATTTGTTGTTTATTTTGTATGCGTAATCAAATTTTAAAAAATAAAGTATATAATTTATTTAATAATAGTGTTTTTGTAAGAAAAGTAGTATGATTATAATTTTTAGATATTTTTATAAAATTTAATAAAAAAGAGTTAATATTAAATTAATTAATCTTTATCATTTATAAATCATACTAAAATTATATAAACAACATATTAAATTTATTAGGCCAAAATATGTGGTTTATCTTTATGACCATATAGTATATCATATGGACCGCATTGCATAACAATCACCATGGTATGTACATTCATAGTACATATATATGAATTTTTTACCACAAGTGTTAAGTCAAAATCTCCATGGTACGTATATTCATAACATTCATCTCACTACTAAATCTAAAGTTAGTTTCACCATAATTGTCATTAGGCCAAGTGTTGCATTATTAAACTTTGATTATATTGCACGTACACTGGAAAATACAAGTATAATTAAACAACCCTTTCCTTTACTTCACCAAAAAAGGTCAAATTAGTCTTTAAACCATGCATTAATGTGTATTAATTACTTCTATCTAGATAGATTATATTCGTTAAGTATTATTACATTAAAAATAGTGAGAAATAAAGTTACTTAAGATGTGTGTTAGAAATACTATTGAAAGAATCAAAATCCAATTAATAATTATGAGTATTTAATCATCATAACATGAAATAATTAAAGAAAGAATAGACAACATTAATTTTAAAATGAAGTGATAAGAAAGATAATAATTAATAGAATAAAATGTGAAAATATACATATATTGCTCAAAAGAATACATATGTATGATCATAGAAGCAAAGAGAAAAAAAAACATAAAATTGTATACTTTTGATTTATTTTTGGTATATTTCAAGCATATGATTCCAAAAAGAACTATAATGAACAAAATAAAATACTAAAAAGAGAGATAAGAGTTAGATGTTAGTAACAAGTTAGCAGAGTTAGTAATATGATATCGAGAGTTTGGATGTTAGTAATAATATATACATACACATATATATTATGAAAGTTGAAGTGCATATAAATGAATACAAATTCTAGGATGCATGCAAGAATGATAGTGACGCAAGCTGAGATGCGTGCAAAATGCATTTAAAGGATCTAAAATGAAACATACATATGATAATAATATGCAATCAAGCATATGAAATGCATTCAAGCATATGGAAATGAATGAAGTGCAAAAATACAAGAGATAATAAGTAGGTTAGTAACCATAATCCATAAAACAAAGGAAAAATTATTAGTATCAATAAGTAAGGTAAAAATAGACATTTATTTCTCTATTTAATCAAAATGAAATTAGTATTAGTATAGTAGCTTGTAGAATCAGCACTTAAAAGGTTAAAATTAAGTTCAAGACTCCACAAAAACCACATAATAGTCATATAATTATAAAGATGTCATAAAAAAAGTTAGATGTTAGTAACAAGTTAGCAGAGTTAGAAAAAAAAAGAGAGTTAGATGTAGTAATAATACATTTTTATATATATTACGAAAGTTAAGGTGCACGTAAATGAATACAAATTCTGGGATGCATGCAAGAATGATAGTGATGCAAGCTAAGATGCATGCAAAATGCATCTAAAGGATCTAAAAACAAAACATGCATATGGTAAGGATATACAATGAAGGACATGGAAATGAATAAAGTGAAAAAATACAAGAGATAAGAAGTAGGTTAGTAACCATAATCCATAAAACAAAGGAAAAATGATTAGTGTTAATAAGGTAAAAATAGACATTTATTTCTTTATTTAATCAAAATGAAATCAGTAGCTTGTAGAATCAAACACTTAAAAGATCAAAATTAAGTTCAAGACTCCATAAAAACCACAATTTTAGTTATATAATCATAAAGATGTCATAAAAAAGTTAGATGTTAGTAACAAGTTAGAAAGTTAGTAATTTGATATCAAGAGTTCAGATATTAGTAATAATAATAATTTATTATGAAAGTTGAGGTACACGTAAATGAATACAAATTATAGGACGCATGCGAGAATGATAATAACACAAGCTGAGATGCATGCAACATGCATATAAAGGATCTAAAAATGAAACATACATATGGTAGGGATATGCAATCAAGCACATGGAAATGAATGAAGTGCAAAAATATAGGAGATAAGAAGTAGGTTAGTTACCATAATCCATATAATAAAGGAAAAATGATTAGTATCAGTAAGTAAGGTAAAAATAGGCATTTGTTTCTTTATTTAATCAAAATGAAATTAGTATATTGTAGAATCAAGCACTTAAAAGATCAAACTTAAGTTCAGGTCTCCATAAAAACCACAAAATAGTCATATAATCATAAAAATGTTATAAAAAAAAAGCTTTATTTTCACTAAATCACAATTAATCTATAAGACATTCAAATCATGAAAGGAAATCACTTCATTACAAAATAATATTCATATATAATCATAAAATCAATATCAAAATCAAAATTAATCACAAAAGAAAGTACATATATCACCTTAAAATAATAAAGAAAGCACTATCTCAATCAATAACATATAGTTGATTTCTTAATCTTTGATCAACAATCAAATGCTTGAATCAAAATCAAATGAAAAACAATTAAATAAAGAGTAAAACAATAGTGTAAAATCAAACAAAAATTAGTTTAAAAAATAAAAATATAAAATTTTAATTAAATCATCCTAGGGCTTTTAAGGAATGTTTTGATGTTGTGTTAACAACCTTAAATACTCATGAGCCTCAAGGAACATCATTGGAGTCATGTTTGATGCAGAACAAGGGATGGCTGGATTTGGAGCCTCTCTAATTGGATTTGCCATTAGAAATAGCTAACCAAGATGCTGAATAGGGCCAGTTTTGTGCCCTATATGGCCAATTAGCTATTTATTAGCCAAATCTAGCCGTTTGTGGTTTGATTACCCTCAATTCAAGTTGTTTTGATGAAAAGTTTAAAACTTTATGCCCTAAACCCTAAAATTTGATCAAAAAACAAAATCAATGAGATGTTTAAGGGTGCATTTTGATCAGGGTTAAAGATATGAGGTGTAACAGTTACAAGTATACCTATTAAGGGAATAACAGTTACAAGTGTCATAGTTAAATTATTAACCTTGTTTGGTAAGTAAAGGATAATGTATAAATTGTGTAATTGGTTTTTTAAAAAAAACTGTTAATATATTTGAAAAAATTAAAATAATATAAATTATTAATTTTCATAAATAATAAAATTAATTTTTAAAACGTCAAATAATTAAAAAATTATTAGAGTACTTTCATGAAAATAAAGTTACATAATATATATTTATACATTCCCAAACATTAAAAAAAAAAAAGAAATAAATTAATCTATAATATTTTATAAATTTGATTTTTGTTTCATTAATGGAAAAAAATTAAGAAGAAAATTAATTTATAAATAAATATAAAATGGTAGAAAAATGAAATATTCAAAAAACAATTATAGGTCTTTACCCTACCCCTAACTATATTAACAAAAATACATAGAAATGAGGTTAATTATTAATGTTTTAAAGTTTACCAAATAAGGTTTTAAGAGGTTAACGCATTACAAGATTAAAATTTACCCTCCTTTATCTCAATCCAAATATACCCTAAAACTCATAAAAAAAAAAAAAAGAAGTTAGATGAAGAGAATGAGGGCCTTTTATTTTTATAGCCACTGCAATAAGCAATGGCCATAGAACGTTATAGATGCAACAACCTTAGCGCTAGGGAGCAAAAACCTACCCCTCCCTCCTTTATCAAATATATTTTTTATTTATAAATTTAAAAAGAATTGAATTATAAAAGACAATTTTTTACCCCTTATAACAACCATTTAACAACTAGTTTTTGGGATTATTTTAGTAAGTTTAAAAAATTAATTTTGTTGTCTAAAAATAGCTAGAGGGAGAGGTTTTTTCTCACAAATTAAATTCTCTCAAAATTCTCTACATTTACATTCATTAATTTCAATTTATTTATATTATATTTTCAATTATTCACTCTTAAGTCTACTCTAAATAAATGTTTTATTTATTTGTTTATTCTCTCTTACTCTATAATATATTTTTAATTATTTCACTCTCTCCAATTTTGTATTCACTCTCTTAAATTCTTAATTATCCTATTCTTAAAGTATTTATTTCTTAAGAAATAATGGCAAGTGGAAGTGGAAGAATGGTAGATTAATATCACAATATTTTGGTGAATAACAACCAAACATTGTTGAATTGGTTAATACAATGAATATTTTGCAAGATAATTATCCAACACAAGAAAATCAAGAAGCTTGTGTGGATAAAATTGCAACAAATTTTCCACCATAAGGTGAAGAAAAAAATTTCAATCACAATCAAATATTTTTAAAGTGCATTTTAAAAGGCAACATAATGTGAATGGAACACATGACGTCATTTGCAATTATTGTGCCCAAAGTTTTACATTCAAAGTTGGAGGTGGCTATGGCACCTTTAAAAGGCATTTGATGAGAAAACATCCAACCCATTGAAAAAAGACAATTTCAAATTTTTGGGTACACTCTTCATCTCCTTCTTCTTCTCAATTATTTAAATATAATAATGAATAAAATAAAATAAAATTAGCTAGAATTATTAATATGAAACATTTATCTTTTATTTTGGTGAAAAAAGTAGGTTTTGTTAATTGTTGGCAAAACACATTAACTTTGTGCCTAGGAATACTCTTAAACATACTTTCTTAAATTCATACAAACAAGAAAAAAAAAGAATTATAAAAATTATTTATAAACTTTAATGGACGTATATGCATTTGTAGTGATTTTTGGAGTGATTATTAGCAAATCATTCATATATGGGCATTACATATAATTGGATTGATAATGAATAGTTATTACAAAAAAGAACTATTTCATTTAGAGTTTTTGATGATTGACCTACTACCGATAATATTTTTAGAATGATTAAAAATATTTTAGAAGAATATTTCATTTTCTTTTGATAATGTGGCTACAAATACTGCATCAATTAGTGACCTCCAAAATCTTTGTCAACCTAATATTAGAGGTACATTTTTTATGTTAAATGTTGTTGTGATCAAAACCCGTAAGTGCACGTATCATGAATTATAGTATAAAAAAATATTATCCTATAAGGATTGAATATTGATTACTAATTTTCTACTTATATTCCTAGCTATCAAATCAAATAAAGTAATCAAAGAGATCAAATATGAATTTAAACAACTAAGACTAAAAGAAAATCTATGAATTTAAATATAGAGTTTGGATGTTGTTTGACTATTCTAATCCAATCATGAACACCTAGGTGATTAAATCTATGATTTCAATTAAGGATAATTGTCATAAATTACTCAACATCCCTTCTGAGATTAGTCAAGAATATTAAGATAAAATTCTAACCTACCTCCAGGATTAAAAGTTAATCAAAACTCATTAATGTTCCTTAATAATTAGTTTACCCCTGGAGAGTTCACCTACTTCTATTGTCGAGTGGTCTAAGTTCTATGAGCTTTAAGCTAGTAAATTTCCCTAACTGTTATTGGTTAATCTACCCATAAACATGCAATCCAACGGGCTAAGAATGAAAACAAGAAATAAGCATAACTCATAAAATTAACTGGAAATCAAATTAATAAAATTGAGTTCAATCACATTCTAGAGTAGTTGCTCCTAACCCAAACCTTAAATAGAAACTTAGCCATACATAGTTTTAATGGTAAAAATAAAAACTACAAGTATAATTAAACCAAGAGAATGAAGAAGAGAAATTGGAAAACTCTTAAATCGTGCTTGACTTCTTTAACTCTTGATCACCTTCATGATATTTTGTTTGTAGTTTTAAAGTGCTAAAGAATGAATATAAAACTCCTAATTGCCCCCTTTATATAGGCATAATATGATGAAGACCTAATCCCTTGTGAATTCTTCAATCCTTATCGCTTAGGAAAATTTCTTATGTTCATGAAAATAAAGTTACATAATATATATTTATATATTCCCAAACATTAAAAAAAGAAATAAAAGAGAAATAAATTAATCTATAATATTTTATAAATTTGATTTATGTTTCATTAATGTAAAAAAATTAAGAAGAAAATTAATTTATAAATAAATATGAAATGGTAGAAAAATGAAATATTCAAAAAAAAATATAGGCCTTTACCCTACCCCTAACTAGATTAACAAAAATACATAGAAATGAGGTTAACTATTAATGTTTTAAAGTTTACCAAACAAGGTTTAAAGAGCTTAACGCATTACCATATTAAAATTTTGCCCTCCTTTATATCAATCCAAATATATCCTAAAACTCATTAAAAAAAAAAAAGAAGAAGTTAGATGAAGAGAATGTGGGCCTTTTATTTTTATAGTCACTGCAATATGCAATGGTCATAGAACGTTATAGATGCAACATGTTACCTTAGCGCTAGGGAGCAAAAACCTACCCCTCCCTCCTTTATCAAATATATTTTTTATTTATAAATTTAAAAAGAATTGAATTATAAAAGACAATTTTTTACCCCTTATAACAACCATTTAACAACTAGTTTTTGGGATTATTTTAGTAAGTTTAAAAAATTAATTTTATTGTCTAAAAATAGCTAGAGGGAGAGGTTTTTTCTCACAAATTAAATTCTCTCAAAATTCTCTACATTTACATTCATTAATTTCAATTTATTTATATTATATTTTCAATTATTCACTCTCAAGTCTCTACTCTAAATAAATGTTTTATTTATTTGTTTTTTCTATCTTACTCTATAATATATTTTTAATTATTTCACTCTCTCGAATTTTGTATTCACTCTCTTAAATTCTTAATTCTTCTATTCTTAAAGTATTTATTTCTTAAGAAAAAATGGCATGTGGAAGTGGAAGAACTGGTAGATTAATATCACAATATTTTGGTGAATAACAACCAAACATTGTTGAACTGGTTAATACGATGAATATTTTGCAAGATGATTATCCAACACAAGAAAGTCAAGACGCTTGTGTGGATAAAATTGTAACAAATGTTCCACCATAAGGTGAAGAAAAAAATTTCAATCACAATCAAATATTTTTAAAGTGCATTTTAAAAGGCAACGTAATGTGAATGGCACATATGGCGTCATTTGCAATTATTGTGCCCAAAGTTTTACATTCCAAGTTAGAGGTGGCTATGACACCTTTAAAAGCCGTTTAATGAGAAAACATCCAACACAAATTGGTGTTGAAAAAAGACAATTTCAAATTTTTGGGTACACTCTTAATCATCTTCTTCTCAATTATTTAAATATAATAATGAATAAAATAAAATAAAATTAGCTAGAATTGTTAATATGAAACATTTATCTTTTATTTTGGTGAAAAAAGTAGGTTTTGTTAATTTTTGGCAAAACACATTAACTTTTTGCCTAGGAATACTCTTAAACATACTTTCTTAAATTCATACAAACAAGAAAAAAATGAATTATAAAAATTATTTATAAACTTTAATGGACGTATATGCATTTGTAGTGATTTTTGGAGTGCTTATTAGCAAATCATTCATATATGGGCATTACATGTAATTGGATTGATAATGAATGGTTATTACAAAAAAGAATTATTTCTTTTAGATTTTTTGATGATCGACTTACTATCAATAATATTTTTGGAATGATTAAAAATATTTTAGAAGAATATTTCATTTTCTTTTAATAATGTGGCTACAAATACTGCATCAATTAGTGACCTCCAAAATCTTTGTCAACCTAATATTAGAGGTACATTTTTTATGTTAAATGTTATTGTGATCAAAACCCGCAAGTGCACGTATCATGAATTATAGTATAAAAAGATATTATCCCATGAGGATTGAATATTGATTACTAATTTTCTACTTATATTCCTAGCTATCAAATCAAATAAAGTAATCAAAGAGATCAAATATGAATTTAAACAACTAACACTAAAAGAAAATCTATGAATTTAAACATAGAGTTTGGATGTTGTTTGACTATTCTAATCCAATCATGAACACCTAGGTGATTAAATCTATGATTTCAATTAAGGATAATTGTCATAAATTGATCAACGTCCCTTCCAAGATCAGTCAAGAATATTAAGATAAAATTCTAACCTACCTTCGAGATTAAAAGTTAATCAAAACTCATTAATGTTCCTTAATAATTAGTTTACCCTAAGGAGCTCACATACTTCTGTGGTCGAGTGGTCTAAGTTCTATGAGCTTTAAGCTAGTAAATTCCCCTAACTGTTATTGGTTAATCTACCCATAAACATGCAATCCAACGGGCTAAGAATGAAAACAAGAAATAAGCATAACTCATAAAATTAACTGGAAATCAAATTAATAAAATTGATTTCAATCACATTTTAGAATAGTTACTCCTAACCCAAACCCTAAATAGAAACTTAGCCATGCATAGTTTTAACGGTAAAAATAAAAACTACAAATATAATTAAACCAAAAGAATGAAGTAGAGAAATTGGAAAACTCTTAAATCGCGCTTGACTTCTTTAACTCTTGATCACCTTCATGAGCTTTTTTTTTTGTAGTTTTAAAGTGCTAAAGAATGAATATAAAACTCCTAATTGCCCCCTTTATATAGGCATAGTATAATGAAGACCTAATCCCTTATGAATTCTTCAATCCTTATCGCTTAGAAAAATTTCTTATGTTCGACACAACCTGTAACTCAGCCATGCTACTAATTGTGTCATAACTCGCCTTTTCGACATAGCCTCAAACACACCTATGCTTTATTTCAAACTTTTTTTTTGATATAAGAACACAGTCTGGACCAAGACTGTGTGTTAAGGCATGTTGTAGCTTCACAAAACTTCACTTTTTAGTAATGAAAGGCACGACCCAAAGCATGCTCATGCATCCTACTGTGCCAATCATTAAATTCTTCACTTTTGCATAGAGGATCACATGGCTTGCAACATGGTCACGCTTCAAGTTGTGTCTCTTTTATCTCTTTTTTTAGTGAACAACACGGGCACAACACATGGCCATCTCATATCAAAACCTTGCTCTTTAAGAATTCTTATCTAAATTTACCTACAAAAGAAGGATAATAATTAAAAACAAAAAATACTCCCAAATAGACTAAAATTAAAGCAAAAAATTATAAATCATGAATAAACTCTAAATTTAAAATATTTTCTAATTAAACCCAAATTTAATTAAAAGATTAATATTAATTCAACTAAAATATATGTAAAAATTACACACATAAGATGTCCATGTTTTGTTTTAAATTTATATGTTCAATATAATTGAAGACCTTTGGATGTGCTCATATCTCCTATTAAAAAAATAAAAACAATTTCATTTCTTTGGAACATTCACAAGTAATGAAATCACAGGGAAGGTTTTGTAAAAAAATGATAAAAGATTAAAAAAAATTCAACAGATGTTCCAACTCATTGGAATTCAATTTATGAATTATTAAATGAGTCATATGGATATAGAGATTTATTGTGCACATTTATGTCTAATAATGGGTCACAAATTAATTTATATCCACAAAGTTGGAAAGTTTTCACAAAACTTTTAGTTGTTTAAAGGTTTTTAATGATACAACATATATTTTAAATTTTGTTTATTATCTTACATCTCATTTATTATGAATTAAATGCATTAATATTATTAGTGCATTACAAAAGCATGAAAATGATAGTTTTTTAAAAGAATCAATTTTTTTAATGAAAATAAAATGGGTTTATTCCATTAATTAATCTTGTTGCATGTGTTTTTTTTTATCATAAATGTAAAATAGATGGATTAAATGATTATTTAAGCATATATTATGAATGTTTAGGTCTTATAGATGATAGTGATATTGATTTAATAATTGATAATGTTAGAAGAATAATATTAGAATTATATAATTAATATAAAGATTATATTAATATTTCTACTTCTAATTCTACGTCTTCTATTCCTTTTATTCCTTCTACTTTTACTAGTAGTCAAGTTTAAGATGTATAAACAAAACTTACTATAGGTGATTGTGGCTTGATGCAAAGACATAAAAAACTTCAAGGATTATCTGGTTCTTCTCCTGAACTTGACATTTATTTAAAAAGTACTTTTGAGTTTAGTGATAACAGAATAGGTAAAGATTTTGCCATCTGTAAATGATGAAGTCGACACCAAAATACATTTTCAGTCCTTGCACGTATTGTTTTAAAGAAATTTTTCAAGTTCTGTTTTAAAGGTTGCCATTGAACAAGCATTTAGTACATGAGGAAGTATTTTTAACGAGACTTGATCTTCAATGGATCCGGAATCATTTGATGCATAAACACATTGGTGATTGGGTTAGAGCAGCATTAAGGATACAAAAAATTGAAAGAAAAGAAAATGATGATTTATTCGACTTTATAACTGAAGGACGAACAAGAACTTCAACTTCCGACTTAAATTGAAAAAGCTAAAGGAGTAAATAATATTTTTTAAAAAAAGGTAAGAGAAACTCCAAGAGGATAAGCCCTTTAATTATTTTATTTTATTTTTTAATTTAATTTATTAATTGAAACTCTTTAATAATGTAAACTAATTTAATATAATTACTTTAATTTTATTTTTAATTCAAATTAATTATTAGAATTAATTAACCTTATTTATTTTATTAAAATTAATTATTGATTTAGCTTTTTAACTTTTATTTCAAATTCAAAGTAATTTATTAGCCCTGTAAAATACTTTAATTTAATTTTGTAATATGAATATTATTAGTTTTATGTTTAAAAATAGATTATTTTTTTTTTTTTTAAATATTACTAAAAAATATTTTGAATTGGCTCAAACCGTTTAATTGAAAAAAAAAAACTGCTAGTTTTGAACCGGTCCAAAACTGAAAGTTAGAATAGTTTTGGTTCGGTTCAACAAGGTAGAATTGTCAACTATCAATAAATGAACTAAAATCGGCAATTCTGAAACTATAGCCAAATTTATAATAACTAATTTAATACAACTGCATATATTAAAACTTTAACCTACATGTAATAAAACTTTAACCTGAAATCTCAATGAATAAATTTTCTATCAACTAATCCCAACAATGCTTATACAAGAAACATACAAATGGTAACCTTAATTATAGGAGATAGGATAGCTTATCAATTTCAAATTCCATAACTGAACTCTATTACTATAATTACTTCTAGAGTTTAGGCTGTGATGTAGTCCATTGCTTCACCTTCATTGGATAGCTTTACTGGCCCTCGGGTCACAATAATTTCTTGGCTGCTTCATGTAGGAATGGACATGGGTACACACACCAACTATACTTTGTTTTTTTAGTTACAAAAAATTTTTTCGTCTAATAATATTTTATTTTCATACCACTTTTAAGAATAATTATATTAAAACAAAAATTTTATAACCATAAAATTATGATTTTTTATAATAATAATAATAATAAAATGGCCGAATGCTTATTTTTGTATCATAGACGCGCTAGATTTTTGTATTTTAGAGGTGAAAAAAATCTAAAATCAAAATTTAAAGCTTTGATGATTGAAGATGAAAATTAAGGAGGTACAATAGATCACAAAAGCAAAGTTGAGGAGTGAAAGTAAACATTCGGCCATAATAAAATTGATTTCTTCAAATAATATAATTATAATTGTGCAGAAATTTAACAAGGAATGGTCATGGTTTCTGAAAATTCACTGTCACTACCAGTACCTATACTTAATCTTAATAATTAATTCTGTGATGTGGAAAGTATAATGGTTTTGAAGTTCCATCAAGGTTTTGCGTCTGTCGTTAGCTAAAGAGAAGCATACAAATGGACCACATGAAAGGTGAATGGAAGCTGTTGGATCCAAATGCAGTGGGAATGATGCATAGTGGGGTGGTACCACGGCCAACATTGAAAAGAAGTAGACAGTGAAAAGAAAGTGCTGTGCCTGTGCCTGTGCCTGTGCCTGTGGGTGTTACTTTTCATTCTTGGCTTAGACCTATACGTTAATGTCTGTCAAATCCTCTTATTGTCGGGTCTTACCTAGCGAACCAATTGCCATATGTATGGGAGTAGTGTATGGGACCTCCTTCAAGATTCTATAATATACCATTCTCTCTAAAGATGGTCCAACCAAATATTGCATACAATCTTTAGTTAAATTTTTCTGTTTGGAATGTTAATTTCCTTTTCTTTTTTTTAAGAATAAGATTATAACGTAAAGTTTTTGTATGTTAAACGACAAAAATTCTCTTTATTATATAAAAGGATTATAAATTTAATTTTCAACTATTTTGAGTGTAAAACTTCCACTCCTAAGTTCAAAAAACAGCCATTGGATGAGTAAATTTTTAGATTAGCGACACATCTGCCTAATGTAAACTATAACTTAGTAGAACTGCCTCAATGTGAGATTAACTTAGCAGTTGTTTTGTGAAATGAACTTAAAAAAACTTATATAATTGCCAGTTTATTAACATACTTTTTTTTTTGTTATTTTGGAATTTACATTTTTTAACATATTATTGCATTGCATTAAAAAAAAATTACACAAGAATGTGCTCAACTAAATTTTAAATTAATAAAAACGAATAAAATTGATTTTATAAGCTACAACTGACAATTCAATTATAAAATTAGATATTGTGAATTTTAACGAGTTAAAAGTTGGATTTATTATTTTAAAGGCTTCTTCAACTTTAAAATTATCCAATTCTACCTACAGTAGAAGATATAAACTTTTTCAAAAAGATTTATAGAGAGTCAAAAGCTCTACAAATATGCTCTTAAAAAATATATATATATATAAATTTGCAGTTACGATAAAAAAAAAAAAAAAAAAAAAGGATAGATCGTAAAAATTATTATTTTATTATAAACAAACAAACAAAAAATGGAGAAAAAGGATGATTTTAACCAAGAGACAATGACTAAAAATTCGTGAAGACATAGGGGGAAATATAGGCACTTGCTGGCTAAATTTACCTATGAATTGACTTCGGCAAATTCCTTTTTTTTTTTTTTTTGGTTCCTCTGCCTTGATAGGATTTTTTAATCAGTTAGTTTTTTTGGTATGAATTCAGAAAATGAAAAGAGTTGAATGGGCAAAAAGAGATGAGAAAAATGGTGGTCTGAAATTAGAAAAGGAGAAGATGCAGAGCTGAATGGGATTAGGGTTTCTCAGTTTTGCGTAAAAGGGACATTTGATCGTGGGCCTTTCAAAAGAAAAGTCATTGAATGGGAATGGGATTAGGGTTTCTCATTTTGTGTAAAAGGGACATTTGATCGTGGGCCTTTCAAATGAAAAAAGTGAATGGTGGATTTTTAATGAATAAATTTAATGGTCTCAAGTGGACCATTCTTTTTTTTTTTTTTTTTTAATTACTGAATTTGATGTTTTTGGTTGGTTGATAATTATTCAAGCTTAGTTTTAGAATTTTATTTTTAAGTTATGATGGTGATTTAATGATTAAACTTTTTAAATTACTGAAATTCCATATTTAATTTTTTAAAATATTTTAATAAAATCAAATTAGTATATTATTAAAGTAAAATTATTTTAAAAATATAAATATTGCCTATCAAATGTTGTATAATTATTTCTATACCAAAATTTTATATTTTGTTATAAAAATTTATCATATTCTTAAATTATCATAGATTTTATTTTCTTATTATTAATACTTTTATATTTATTTTAGATTTTTTAATGTTATGTAATTATTATTTTATAAATATTTTTTTCTAAAATAATATTAACAATAATGGTTATAATATATAAAACAAAAGTTAAAGAGAAATTTTAAATAATAAATTAATATAAGATATTTTAAATTAAATTTTAAAAGTTTCATTAACCGTAAAAAAAAAGTAATTATAAAAATTTGAGAAAAATAATATTGATATGTAAACTAGAATATTTTTAACAATAAAATTAATTAAATGAAATTTATCATAGTATTATTGAATTGAACAAAATTAAAATATACATATAAATACTTTCTGTTGCTACATCAATAACGTATAAATTAGTGATGGAATACAGTTTCTGTAGCTACATCAGCGACAGATAATAAATTCCATTATAAATTTTGCGACGGATCTACTTTTTGTTGCTAACATCAGCAACAAATCTAGTTTCCGTCGCTAAAGTCAACAATAGATTTGATTTTTGTCACTAAAACTAGAGGGTGATTACTTTTCTATTGCTAAATTAGCGATCAAATTTAAATTCCATCACTATATTTAATATATTAATTTTACGAAATGTAAATGAATTGACTATTGCATCGGAATATAAATTTTGTCACTAATCAATGATGGATTTTTTTCCGTCGCTAAATTAGTGACTGTTTCATATATTAATTTTAGAAAAAATATAATGAGTTGACCATTGTGATAGACACAGTATTCTGTCACTAATTTAGCAATGGAGTCCATTTTCTATCGCTAAATTAGTTGCATTCCATCACTAAATTAGTTGCATTTCGTCGCTAATTGATAGTTCTGGTTAGCTTCCATCTTAAGTCAATGATGGATTTTTTTTCATCTCTAAGTTAGAATTCCGTCGCTGATTTGTGATAGCTACATTCCATTACTAAAATCTATCGCCAAATCGACAGTTTTTTGTAGTGAAATGGTTTTAAAAGAATATGATATAAAAGATATAATAGCATTGTGTTTAATTAATCTTAAATTAATTATTATCAGTGATATAATTGTAAACGATAACTCCTTTCAAAGGATATCCTAAAGTGTAATAACTGCCCTTGTTATGTAGTGCATTGAAATTTAGGTCAATTTACCAATATTTGTTTATTGAATTATAGATATTTAGAGTTTATTAAACTTTGATTATTTCAATTTGACCCAAATAACAGTATAAACTTTAATTATTTTAGTTTGATCCAAGAAACAGTATGAAGATAATAAAGATTTTCAAATAATTAATTTAATGCAAGTGTGTACATCACGATTATTTATAGTTTATTAAAATTTAATTATTTCAGTTTAACCCAAATAATAATAGTACAATCTTTAATTATTTTAATTTGATTCAAATAATGGTCTAAAGACTATTAAATTTTTTAAATAATTAATTTAATATAAGTATATACATCACGATTCAACCTCAATATATGGTTTAAATGATAACATCCACTTAACTCAATTTCATTCATCACCTTTCCTAGCATGCATTTGGTTATAATCCTGCCAAACCCATCCCCATTTCCCACCACCGAAAGATTGTAGAATCCAAACTACCCACTTTTAAAATTCCTAATTGTTTCATAGCAATTAACCAAAATTAATGGAACCAAGAGATGTTTTTAACCAAAAATTAATCGTTTCGAACTAATTTGCTGATTTGATGGAACCAGCAGATGTTCCTCTATTTCAAGTTGTTTTTTTTTTTTTGGGGAAAATTGGGGCCTATGTTTGCTCATGATTCTGAAGAGAAAAAGCCTATTCTTATTCACCTAATTTTAGTAAAAGGCCTATAATTGCTTATTATACAGAAAAATATTAGATAATATTGGAAGTAACAAGTAAACAACCTAGAAACTGTTCCTAGAGAATCAAGTTGATGCCTGCTTTTTGCTTATGAAAGTGAAATGATGGGTTAGGAGGTGACTTCTTTTGTTTTGTGTGGTGGACGAGAGTTCTCTTGTACATATCCAAATATGTGGAATTTTTTTGTCCGAAGTCCGAACGACTTCACGCAACCAATTTGATTGCGAATTAGAAGTTTGACGCTTTATATATCTATCAAAATCAACACAATCCCATGTTTCTCTTTTTTAACCAAGTTCATAGTTTATTCACACTTAGCTTTAAAGAAAAATGGTCCATCAAATGTGATTGAGAATTAGAAATTTTATTCTTTCAAATCAAAGAAAATGGTCCTTACCACTTTGTAAAACAAACTCATAAGAAAATATATATATATATATATATATTTTTTACCTACACTAACTGTAATATATCGAATTGTTAGATTTAAATAATAAAATTATATGTTTTATTTTTATCAATCAATCGTTTTATACTTAATTTATATATTTTATATCTAATCATATAGTGTAAAACACCTCGTGTAGATAAAAATTTCTCAAGAAAAAATCTAAACGGCAAAATTAAAATCTTATATTAGAAAGAATCAAAGAACAAATTATTTTTATGAGTCATTCTTCAGCATAAACGTTTGTATATATACACACAAACATAAGCTATTGGATTATTATTTATTTAACGATAGTCATTAATATAAACTCGGCTCCTATTAAAATAATTATTTCATTTAATTTTATTAACCCATAACTTGTAGTTTCGGCATTATTTAATTTCATTAATGTTAACGTCATCAATGTCGATTATACGTCCCCATTTTCGTTGTCCAACACAACTCTATTTTCTCTGGTTAAAAACCTTCCCTACAGTATCTTTGTTTTTCTCTATTATTTCGCTTCTAATTCCAAATGGATTCAATCTAATGGCCTCAGAGATTGGCCCTCCATTAGAATTGAACGATTATCAATGAATGCAGAAATGGTACCACGAGCAGATAAGCCCATGTAATAGGACGGAAATTGAATGTAACCTAGGGATTAGGACAACTTGACAAACAAAAGAATAACATTTCCTTTTCTTTTTATTGCATACATGGTCAGACTAAAATGATTGATTTGTTCATTTTTCAGAGTTTGCTTTTTGACTAGCATACTCTTCCTTAGATAAGTAAAAAAAGAACATAGATACATATGAACAAGAAAATAGAATAACTAATTTTGTTCAAGTAAAAAAAAAAAAAAAAGATGGATTGGTCCACATGGCCATGTGCTTCCACCAAGGGAAATTTTTCCTTGAAAAATTGCATAAACGATATTGCTGCAAACGTTAGCTTGGGGAGGCAACTAGGAGAGGATATTTAGTCCTGATGATCTCCATAAGGGGAGAACCTTAGAGTTCAGCAAATTGCATCACTTGCTTCTGTATTGTGAAAGAACTTAAGGCTTTCAGATTTAAAAAGTTCTGTGATGGGGAAGTAATGTCCTCAGCGCATAGTAGTGAAAGATTTTGTCGGGAAAGACTAGGTTAGATGTAGGAGATGATGGATTGATCAAGTTTATAAAGACTAACTCTATCAGGAAAAGGTTCAACCGTGATGCTTAGAAAGTCATCAGAGTAGTGGACAGAGAAAACAAGAAAAAATGGGCATTAATTTTTTTTTTCTTTTTAAAACGTTATAACATCACAGGTTAATGTAAACTTGCTATTAACAGTCAATAACCTATGGTAAAAATGTAGAACTTTTATATTTTTCTAGTTTTCATTTTGTTAATATAGTACTTTTTTTAAATGTTGGACAAATCGTTTATATTAAAAGACATTTAACCCCATAAATCTTATATAAATAAATGGTTTAATCCTCTACTTCTATACAATTAAATATTTTTAATTTTTTTTCTTTTTAAAATTATTTTAACTTTAAATTTTAAAAATTAATTATTTTTCCAACACTTATGCTTATTTTTATCAACATCTTATAACTAAAAATTAAGTTATAATTTTAATGAACTCCTTAATTTGGTTGATTTGACTTTTAAAATCAAGTTATTTGTTTCTTTCAGTGTTTGATTTCAACAATTGTAAATTATTTTAAAGTTATGTAAAAGATATTTTCATTAAATTAACTATAAAAAAGTGAATATAAAATACAATTGATGAAAATTTACAAGTTTAATTTTTACTTAATATATGGATAGATCTATATATGTGCGCAAAAAGTTTAATCATTACTAAAATTATAAATTTAAAATAAAAAAAAAATTGAGAAACTAAATTGTTCTGCACTATCCAAATAGATAGTTAAAACTGTTTTATCTTGATAAAAAAGGGGGTTAAATTTTTATGATATCAGAGACTCAATGGAAAAATCATTAGAAGTCCCCTAAAAAAAAATATTGGAATGATTAAAATGTCGATGGAATAAGAATTGAAGGTGCAAATATTCAATTTTCAAACAAGACAATGAAAAAATGTGAATTAGATCAAATTTCATGTCACAAAATAATTTGCTGTAAATAAAGTGTTTGTTATTTGTTAGATTTTTACAATATCATTATATCTTTCTAATTTGGTCTATTGATCTAAAAAATTCAAACCTTTTTAACTTATTGTGATTTCATGCCCAATTTTAAATGTCTAAATTTGATAAATTAGCAACAATTGTAGCTAAAATTTATTTTGGTAAAAAATGAGTGTGGAGGTGCTGATGTGGCATCCTAGGTGGCAATATTGATATGGGATCCATTGCCCTATCAACTAAATATTTGTTTAGAAAGACCAAATATTTTCAATTTTTAGCAGTTTTGTCCCAAATTTTTAATTTTGGTATAAATATCTTAATTTTATAAATAAATTATATTTCATTATGAAATATAAAATATTTGGCAATTATCCACAACTACCCAAGTCATGTAAAAGTTGATAATCCGACATAACCTAATTTACAATGAATATTGTAATCTTTTTGTCACATGACATCTTGATTGAATACAAGACATAGTTTTTATCATCCCTATACAATTCAATTATATTATTTCTTGATTCGGAGTAGACTGAGAAAGACAACTCTTTATCAATTTACTGTAGGACGAACTCTTTATCCATTCACTTTAGCATGACCATGCATTTTCCTCAGTCTATCTTATCAAAGGGCCCATAGGCATCTTACTCAGATTAAATAAGGGACAAATTCCTTCTCAATCACTCACATAACTCATTTCATATCCAACAATAATTTATTTTATCATCCAGTTAAAGATAATGTCAGATTGTGTCAAAATACGACATAATTATGTAAAAATGGATTTGTACCCTTGATTCTTAGTATGCCTTTTCTATATACTACAAAAGCTATAATGGATGTGTATGATGGAATACTCACATTGAAAGTGGGGGATGATAGTTGTAAGTTTGATGTCTATCAAGGTATGAAACATCCTTCTAATAATGATTTTTTTTTATGAGAGTTAATGTTATTGATGATTGTGTGAGTGAAGTCCAATGATGGAGGTTGGCAAAGTCTATGGAAATTAAGAATCTTGAGAAGTGTTTAAGGTACATTCTTAGTAAGATGAAGCGTATCTCAAACACTTAAATTGTTTACCCCACATTCAACTACCAAACACTGAACCCATACCTCCTAAACCATAAAATCGCCAAAGCTAGACTTGAAACTTTTACCCCAATATTTGAGATATACTTTCTTAGGAGAGAACCACACCTTATCTATGATCATATCCTCTAAACTAAGCCAAGACCAAGATGACTTGTTAATGAAAATGTTGAAGAAGAGCATTAACGTTATAGGTTGGTAAATTTCTAACATTAGGGGCATAAGTCCTTCTTATTGCATGCACAAGATCTTGATGAAGGAGGGCTATAAGCTTACCATTGAAAAATAAAGAAAGCTTAATCCAAACATGCAAAAGGTGGTAAAAAGTGGTTAAGCTACTAGATATAGGGATCATTTACGTAATCTTCAAAGGTTCATGGATGAGCTTGATCCAATGTGTGCCAAAGAAAGAAGGAATGGCCATTATCAATAATGGGGAGGGAGAGTTGATTCCCATTAGAGTGGTAAATGAATGGAGGGTTTGTATTTATCATAGGAAGCTGAATATAACCATCAGAAAGGATCATTTCCCATTGCCATTCATTAATCAAATGTTGAAGCGAATAGCGGGGCATGCTTTTTACTGTTTCTTAGATGGATACTCGGGGTATAATAAAATAGCTATAGCTTTAGAAGATTAGGACAAGACTATTTTTACATGTCCTTATGGCACATTTGCTTATCAAAGGATGCCATTCAGATTATATAATGCTCCTATAACCTTCCAAAGATGTATTATGGCCATTTTTGCATATCTAGTAGAATAAATCATGGATGTTTTCATGGATGACTTTTCAATCTAAAGGAATTCTTTTGAGGGATGATTGGAAAACTTAAAAAGAGTTCTAGCTCGATGTGAAGAGATAAATTTGATTTAAAATTAGGAAAAGTGCCATTTCATAGTGAATGAGGGGATTATTTTAGGACATAACATTTCATCTCAAGGTATTAATTAGATAAGCAAAGGTGGAGACCTTTGAAAAATTATAATATCCTACAAATGTTAAGGGTGTTAGGAGTTTTCCCAGCCATGGTAGGCTTCTACAGGTGGTTCATTAAGGATTTCTCTAAAATCTCTAAACCCCTTTGTAAGTTATTTGAGAAAGATTCACTTTTTATTTTTTCTAATGAGTGCAAATTCGCTTTTAACCGGTTAAAGAAGCCACTAATCTCAGTACTTATAGTGGTAGCACCATATTAGAACCTACCATTTGAATTAATATATGATGTAAGTGATTATGTAATAGGAGTTGTGCTTGGCCAAAGGAAGGAAGATAAGCTACATATGATTTACTATACAGGCTAAACAATATCAGACACATAGCTGAATTATGCCACCACAAAGAAGGAGATGCTAGTAGTCATTTTTGCATTTGACAAGTTTAGATCTTATTTCTTTGGTTCTAAGGTAGTGTTGTGCACAAATCATGCGACATTAAAGTATTTAATGAATATGAAGGATTCAAAACTAAAGCTTATAATATGGGTGCTACTGCAACAAGAATTTGACATCGAGATTAAAGATAAATGTCATAGCATATCATTTGCCAAGATTGGAGTTGGAGCAATAGAGTGATAGTAAGGAGCCTATCAAGGAGATATTATTCGATGAGATGCTTTTAGTTATGGAGCTCATGGATGCTCCTTAGTTTGCAAATATATGGGAAGTTACCAAAAGCATTCAATAGTTAACAAAAGAAGAAATTGATTCATGACTCTAAGTCTTACTTTAGTTTTGCAATATCATTATGGGATGGTTAGTAGAGGACATTTTGGTTTGCAAAGAACACCTGCTAAAGTTCTTGAAGTAGGATTTTATTGGCCTACAATTTTTTAGGATGCTCAAGAATTTATGCTTAACTGTGATGCATGCCAAAGGAGTGGTGATTTTTCAAAGAAAGATGAAATGCTTCAATTTGGTATTTTAGAGGTTGAGATATTAAATGTTTGGGCATTAATTTCATAGGACCATTTCCTTTATCAAAGGGTAATAAGTGTTAGGTTTCCATAATTCATACATATAATGAAAAATAAAATTTTTTATCATGAAATGCTCATAGGATCCATGTAATTCAAATAAATCAATTAAAAAGGATTCCAAACACTCACCAAAATGATCTTATGGCAAGATGTTTAGAAGAAATAGAAGAGGTTCACTCAGGTGACACCCTACATCGACTTTTTCATATAGGTCTTATCGGATCAATACACTTTCAATTTTATTTCTGTGTTGTATCTTTCTTTGAAATTTGACATTTATTATCATGGCCATAACAAAGAAACACCAACCCTATGCATAAGGAAGAAAGCTTGATTGTGATAATGGTAAGCCACATGACATTAGTGGCTTATTACAAAAAACATTCTTTCCTATCTATTTTGAAGAAGAATGTAAGAGGTTCCATTTTCTAATTAAAAAAAAATCTTTAGCATGCCTAATCATTTTAAGGAAGATGTGCTAGTTGACATAGGTTTGAAGGATACTATAGATGCTTTTGATAATAGGATGAGTTGGTGAAAATTAATAGTAGTCAAATATGAGGTATTCTTTGAGTTGACTATTGAATTTTACACTATATTAAAGATTTTACACCTTGAGATGAAAATCAAAGAGTCTTTTCTTGTAGATTTTTTAGAAAATAATATTATTTTGACTATGAACTCATGTCTGACATCTTTGGCTTTTCTGAGAGAGATATTTGCCAACCTCCATTAAATTACAATATGATTAATTCTTTGTATGAAATCACTAGAGAGGATAAAGTTTATAAGGGGCAAGTAATGTCTACTGGGTTAATTCAAAATCACTCATATTTGCTAATGCATAAGTTCATGCCACGTTTAATTTTTAGGAGAAAGGATAGCACTAAGGTATCTCTTGATGAGCTTTTTATGTTGTGTTGTTTGCATATTAACACAAATGTGTGTAGCACATACTTTTTTTTCATTCAATGTGGCGTGTAGTGCAAGCAAGAAAAGTGGTAGTATCCATAGGGCATATGGTTACAAGTGTGGCACTAAGGTACATATGAACTTGTCTAAGCTAAGAGTTGAATTTAATTCCTACTTACAAACATTTTGCTCAAACATCAAGCACTTAAGTTCAATCATTTAATAGAAAAGTAAGCATTAAGTTCATCAATATATATATATATATATATATATATATATATATATATAATAGTTGGGAATTAAAATTTCAAATTTTAATCTTTATATACTTCTTTTACTCTAATGCTCTAATATAGAGTAAGAGTATCCAAATGACCTTTTTGGAGGTATCCACAGTGAGTAATACTAGAAAGGTAGGGGATGGAAAGGTGGGGGATGCTAAGATTAGGAAAGCCTTGAATAAATAATATAATAAAAATACCATGTGGTTGCCTTGTATGTATTAAACTTTAAGGCTTGCTAAGTGTTAGAATGATTCCTATGTACATTCATTTTTCTTTGATGTTAATTATCTATTTTCATGAATTCAATGGAGAAGTTTGTTTTTCACATGGTAAATAACACATTCTTAACCTTGAGTTATTGTTTTAATTTTGAGTTTTAAGCTTTATATTAAGGGAAGATTAAAATGGTGAGTCAAGTTAAAACTAGTTAATGACTTTAATTCTTCATGTTAATAAGATGTACTTAAGTTTTGCTTGAGGACAAGCAAAGACTCAACAGTGGGGAATTTGATGAGTGTGAAAAATATGTTACTTTGAGCACTAAATAGGTTACAATTAAGAGTTTTTTAGATGCATTATTAGTCTTTTATATAGTTTTTCTTTAGTCTTATTAATTTTGTTAAATTATATAGTTTTTGGTAATTTTAAGTGCTTTAGTTTACTTTGAATTGTTTTAATGGTGCAGAGTAAGGAGAATAATGAAAGAATGATACAAGAGGTTATCAGAGGAAGCATAGGTGTTTATTGGAGCATTTAAGGCAAAAATAAATGGTTTTAACAATAGAATAAGGCATATGGCCATGCACATAATTTCACACAATCATGCCTAAATGATGAATGGAAACACAACTGTGCACACCCTAACGCTTAACCATGCCTAATCCAGCTTGAGTGAATTGAAGACTAGATGAACGGTCGTGTGATTGGGTGCGCACAGCCGCACGCTTATAACAAAATTTTAAAATTCAAATATCTTGTTGCAAATTTTTATGGATTACACGATTTTTGAAAGAGCAAATTAAAAATGGTGTTGGAGGCTAGGTTTTAGAGGAGGAGAGGCACCAAAGAAAACAAGAACAATTTTCTTTTATCATTTTCTAAGAATTGAACAATTTTCTTTTATCATTTTCTAAGAATTGAAAGGTAGCATCAATTCTAACTCTTTTCATGTGATTGATTGTAAGGGTTGTTTTGATTTATGAAGATTATGAATTGAAGGCCTTCTATTTCAGCTTTTTAAAGTAAAGAAGGGGGCTTTTCCTATCTTGTTTTTATTATGAATTTTTATTTTTATAAGTAATAATGATTGGATTCCTTTTTCTTTATTCATCATCTTCTTCTTAATTAATATGTGTGGCTAGATTGTTAATAGGGTTCTTATTTCAATTCAACCATTTAATGAATGGAATTAGATTTAAGTCATTAAACAAAGTTCATTGGTTATTTTTGTGCTTAATGTCACCGTAAGATTGATCACCCATTGATTGAATATAGATAATGGAACCTGATTGAGAGATAGGTTACACTGAGATTAGAACATAACCCATTAATTATACTTAGTTGAGAGATATTTAGACAATTGATATTGATTAAAGTTGCATTTAAAATTCAATATGATAAACACTTAGTTATCGAGAGCTATAAAATTACGTACTACTTGATTCAATCAATTGTGGATCTATTTGAGAGAAAAATCTATGATTCTAAAAGATGCTTTTCAAAATGAGTTGGGTTTAGTCTTGGCTTAGGAACTTGATCTTTAGGAAGGTTGAATTGAAAGTAACAACTCTAACTTCTAAATTGATTTTTAATTTTCAATTTATTTGTTTAGTTTAATTTGAAACAAAAGATTGCTTTGGTATTTAAACAAATAAACACTTTGAGTATTACAATAATCAATTTTCAATCTTTGTAAGACGATCTTATTTTACTACTTGTATGATTCCGTATACTTGCAGATTTCACATGTCACCATACTTTTCAAACTAATATTACAATTCGATGCAATTATTTTGAAAAACTCAGTTTAACTTATTTAAAAATTTAAACAAATGAAATCTAATTAAAGGCTCATTGGCGCAAAAAAATAAAATAATAATAATAAATAAAATATTTGTGACTTTAATCAATTTTGTCTCAACTTTTTTAATTTTGATAAAAAATATCCCAAGCTTGTTAACTGTTGGCAATTTTACCCCATTTCATAATTTTAAAAAAAATTACAATTTAAAACTATATATATATATATATATATATATATATATAATGAATTTATGTGAAAATTAATAATTATGGAATAATTAAAATTTAAATTATTTAGAGTAATATCTTTAATATTAAAAATGAATTTAATTTTTAAATTTATAATAACGACATTCATTTGTATATTTAAATGAATGTCAAATAAATTTATTTTTAATATTTATTTTAATATTCAAAATATTACTCGGAATAATTTAAATTTTAATTATTCCATAATTATTAATTTGCACATAAATTCATTATGTGATAATAATTTTTAAATTTATAATAATGACATTCATTTTTAAATTTAAGAATTTTATCAATAGAAAATTTATTCTTTTTATTTA
This sequence comes from Mallotus nudiflorus, assembly GCA_947683625.1. NCBI lineage: Eukaryota > Viridiplantae > Streptophyta > Magnoliopsida > Malpighiales > Euphorbiaceae > Mallotus > Mallotus nudiflorus. The sequence continues at coordinate 2,123,157 of CANTUR010000107.1, forward strand.
ATTTTGTAGAACTAATTATTTTTATTAATATTAATTAATTAGAATAAAGTAAAATATTTTACAAAAATTGAAAATTTAAAAGTTAAAATAAAATTGCCAAAATTTTAAACATTTCTATTTTTTAAATTGCAATATATCATTATAAATTTCAAATTATTTAAAAAATAAAGTGGACATGTTAGAAGATGTCAAGTCAATCTTTCTATTTAATTTTGATCAAGTATTTGTACTAAAATTGTCAAATATTTATTGAATCAGAACATTTTTTACAAAAAGTAAAAGTTTAAGATAGAATTACAAAAGATAATAAAGATCTAAGTTTTTCTGATTTCTTTTTTCTCTATTTATCAGATTTTTTGGCAAATCTAAAATAATATACAAAAAATTACATGACCTTCAAGCCATAAGTATCATAAATTGTATTTTATATTAATTTTTCATTATTCTAAATTTTATTTTATATTATTTTTAAATTTTTAAAAGTATCAATAAATTTTAATTACAACAAAAAATTGATACACAATACTTCACCAAAAACTGTGTATTAAACTTTTATATAAAAAGCTCAGACAGGAAGATTGCAATTTTAGTCTTTCTTTTCTAAATTGTATTTTCTATTAATTTTTCATTATTTTAAATTGTATTTTATATTAATTTTTAATTTATCAATAAATTTTAAATGCAAAAAAAAAAAAAAAAAGAGTTTGACGCACAATACTTCACCAAAAAACTTTGTGTAAAACTATTATAAAAAAAAACAGAGACAGGAAGATTGAAATTTTAGGCTTTCTTTTCTTTGTTCTTTTTTGTTTTGTTTTGTTTTTTTTTAATGTGGCGCTCAAAGGCCTTTTGGAGAAGCCATTCTCTTCTACTCTTACCTCAACCCTCCAACTTGATAATGTCTTTGTACAAAAACATGTTCGCAGTACACCATACTAAGTGAGGGACAAGCTCCGAAGAGGATGAGAGCTGTGAATTGGTCAGCGCTTGATGAGGCCATAGCAATAGACAGCTAAAGGTCCCTCCACTACCCAAAGAAAAATTTAGATTGGTCGGTTTGTAATTCTTCTCCTCATCTTCTTCTCATCCTTGTCACAGTTTCGCATCACAAGTCTCTCTCAAGTCCACACTTTTGTGCCCTACCATTGCATTCCACCAAATAAAAGATGTCAAAGACTTTTTATATTGCTTTTATATTCATGATTATGAAAAAAGAAAAAAAATGTTTCATTTTGCAATTCAACATTTTTCATATGGCTACAGGGAAATGAAAAAGATGCGAAAGTTATATTAACCATGCTACAATTAATTTTGAGCTAGTCTCCCATGAGTAGCGTAAGTGGTAAGAGTGTTCATGATTTGGTTTGATTGGTTTGGATAAAAAATTTATAATCAAACCAACAAAATCAGTTTTTGAATGTTTTAATTTTTAACCAAATCAAGTAATACTAAAAAATTCAAACCAAAGTTATTTGGATTTGATTTGGATAGTCGGTTTGGTCTATTTGACAAGTAAATGAATGAAAAAAAAAAAAAAGAATATACCACAAAAATTAACTTAAAATCATATGCTCAAAATAACAATATAAACATCATCCAAAACATAAAAATTCAATTGATAAAGGATAGTAAAAGACAAATCTAACATATTATATTTATATGAAAAAACTTGAAAAAAAAGACAATACCCTAAAAAAAATTGAGTAAACGACAATGGGCTATATTTGAAAGAAAAAAGTTAGAAAAATTAGTTTTGAAAATATTTTTTGTCATTGTGTCTTTTGATAATATTTTTGGTTTTTGGTCTATTTATAAAAAATCTCTTATTACTACTACTACTACTACTACTAAGATGATAAACTTAAAGATTCTTCAATTGTAAAATTCACTGATTTTGAGGTAACACAGAAGGATTGGAACCGATCAACATCAAGGAAAGATCCGCATCCATAAACTTGAACTTGATAATGCTTCAAATTGATCTATAATGAATCAACCATTATAATACCTAAAATTGGCCAAAATTATCTCCCAAAACTACTGGTTAAAGAAAAGAGGTTTTATTAAGAGATAGATGAGAAAAGGAAGAAGAAAGAGAAGGGAACTTTCTTGTTCTTAGCTCAAACTTTAGTTGTTTTTTAATTACAAATAGAGATGGTTAATTCCGAACACTATAAGGCGAAAGATAAAAGGAGTTGAAGGTTCAAACTTTGCTATGCTCAATAGGATGTCTACACATTTTACATAATATTAACCAAATTCACCCCTTTTACTATACTTTATCAATTAAATTTCTATGTTTTGGATGATGTTTATATTGTTATTTTGAGCATATGATTTTAAGTTAATTTTTGTAGTATGTTCATTTTTTTTGTTCATTCATTTACTTGTCAAACATACCAAATTGACTATCCAAACCGAATCCAAATAGCTTTGGTTTGGATATTTTTAGTATTACTTGGTTTGGTTAAAAATTAAAGCGTTCAAAAACTAATTTTATTGGTTTTATTAGAAATTTTTTGTCTAAACCAACAAACCGAACCATGAACATCCCTACCACTAACGCTATGGGAGACTAGCTCAAACTTTATTGTAGCATGGTTAATATAACTTTTGCATTTTTTCATTTCCTTATAGCCATATGAAAAATGTTGAATTGCAAAATGAAACATTTTTTTTTCTTTTTTCATATTATAGTCATTAAAATCATATTACTATATTTTACATAATATAACATATGTTACATATTTTTTCTACTGTCTTTTATTAGAATTGAATCAATTCGGTTCAGTCAATTTGGTTAATCTTCAACTTTTAAAGTGTGATTTCACTTTAGTTCTTGTTAAATTCATTTTCTTTCAATGAATAGAATTCATTGTAGTAGTAGTAGCAGTAGTAGGAGTAGTAGTAGCAGCAACAACAACAACAGCAACAGTAGTAGTAGGAGTAATAGAAATAGTAGTAGTGGTAGTAGTAGTAGTGGTAGTAGTAGTGGTGGTGGTGGTGGTGGTAGTAGTAGTAGTAGTGGTAGTGGTAGTAGTAGTAGTGGTGGTGGTGGTGGTCGTAGTAGTAGTAGTAGTAACAGTAGTAGTAGTAGTAGTAGTAGTAGTAGTAGTAGGAGCAGTAGTAATAGTAGAAGTAGTAGTAGTAATAGAAGTAGTAGGAGCAGTAGTAGTAGTAGTAGTAGTAGTAGTAGTAGTAGTGGTGGTGGTGGTGGTGGTAGTAGTGGTAGTAGTAGTAGTGGTGGTGGTGGTGGTGGTGGTAGGAGTAGCGGTAGCAAGCAGTAGCAGTACTAGCAACAGTAATAATAATAATAATAAGGGATTTTTTTTATATAAGTGGACCAAAAACCAAAAATATTATCAAAAGCCATATTGACAAAAAACTAACTTTTCCTAACTTTTTTCTTGAATCAATTTGGTTAATCTTCAACTTTTGAAGTGTGATTTCACTTCAGTTGTTGTTAGCAGTAGCAATAGCAATAGCTGTAGCAATAGCAGCAGCAGTACTAATAATAATAATAAGAGATTTTTTTTATAAGTTGACCAAAAACCAAAAATATTATCAAAAGCCATATTGATAAAAAATAGTTTCAAAACTAACTTTTCCTAACTTATTTCTTTCAAATATGACCTACTATCATTTCCTCTCTTATTTTTAGGGTTTCATCTTTTTTTTTTTCAATTTTTTGTCAATATTTTTTGCTACTATCTTCATTTTCTTTCAACATTTTTTTGTTAAATATTTGTTCCATTTTTAAGGTAGTGTCTTCTTTTATTTTTGCTCAATATTTTTTCTATTGTTTTCATCTTTTTTTTTTCTCAATGTTTTTTTTACTCAACTTTTTTTCATTGTCATTTTTTTTCTCTCAATGTTAAACATTTTTGAAAGAGTCCTAAAGGGGGGAGGGGATGAATAGGGCTATCAAACAATAATAGAAAATTAAAGGACTTGAGCAATAATTAAAAGGAATGTTGAGAAGGAAGAATGATGAACAAAAGAATTTAAGGAGTTCGAATTCTCAACAATCCTACGTCTCAACCTAACTTATCTCTAAGTTAGGATTTTGAATCACCACAATCTATTTCCCTAGATTGATTTTTACAACTTGAGTTTTAGGCTCAACTTAAACCTTACAACTTAAGTTTTCAAGGTTCACTCAAAAAACCAATTCACAAGTGTTTTCAAGGCTCACACTAAAACTAAATTAGTAAGTGTTTTAATGGCTAAACACTTAAACCAATTCCTTTAGAATAGAATCTTACTTCTTGTTTTCTTAACCCTAGAAAATAAAAGAATAAGAATTTCTATTCTAACACTCATTAACTCTCATAAGAGTATACAACAATAAAATGAATTTTGAAAGAATTTAGAGAGCTTAATTGAATGCTTAAAACTATAGAATGAATAAACAAGTTTCTTAACTCTAAAATAATTTCCAAAGGTCATATTTATACTTAAGTAATCCAATTATTTTTGTTGGAAGCAAAAATTTCATTTCCAATAAAAACAAAGTCTATTTGAATGAAATTTGGACTTTTGAGCTGCATTTTGTTAGTTCCTAGTCGGGACGACCATTGAATAGTCTTTATAAGTCTTTGCATTTAAAAATCTACTCTGGTCCTTATCTGGACTGCCATGTCCCGAGCAGTGTCCATATCGGGACATTAGATTGGGATAGGTTTTGCCATTTTTTAAGTTTTATATAGAAATTGGTTTCTCTTAGTCCCAATTTGGACTATGACAAGAATTGCACTTCTTTGTGCAATTTAGTCCCTGTGATGAATATGATCAAAATAGTATTAATGATGACTTTTTAGAATGATTTTTCTTTTATAATTCATCATTATTTTGACTTCCAAATTGCTCCTATCTTATACAAACTTGAAGGAAACACATTAGTAGCTCAAAATTAAGTTTGTTAATATCATAATCAAGATTAATAACTTGCTAAGGTCAACAATCTCCCCCTTTTTTATTTTGATAAACTTATTTTGAGTTAGATTAAAAATAATAATAGATAAAGTGTGTGATAGATAACAATTGTGATACTAGTGATGATATCAAATAAAAACAAATATATTTCTTTATTTCTCCCCCTATGAATATGAAGATGATAAGAAATATAAAATTTAATTCATTTTAAACATTAGAAATATATTATGAGAAAATTATAGACAAATGCATTAAAAACATAAAAAGAATGTTTGATAATATGAAGGAAATGATTTCAAATATATATGCATATAATGCATCACAAAAATAGTACATATAGGAAGACCTCACATGATCATATAGAGATTAGTTAGTTAATTGATCATATGACACTTAGCATATTACAATCATAAAGATTAAACATAAATATCACATGGTTTCTTCTCCCCCTATGCTAAAAACATAAAGGAAACAAAGATACATAAAATTTTTATAAAATAATATGGCAAATATATAAAAGGAATTTTCTCCCCCTATTTCTATGGACTAAAAAAGATATTAAGGACACACCATCACATAGTTGTGTCACTAACATTAACACATCTTTGTACAAAGAATTTCTTTCCCTTAAAAGAAATACACATGCAAACTTAATTATTTCTTCCCTTTAGACAAAGATCAAAACAGTTTCTAAGAAGAATTTATACATGAATAATTTAAAACATGAATTTTGCACAATAAAAAATGTATGTAATTAAAAAAAATTAATCAAACTCAAATATTTCTCCCCCTTTGTAAAATATAAAAAAGAATGCATACAAGAGAAATTTAATTTTTTTTAAAGAAAGGAAATTTTCATTAAGAATTAAAATGCATTTAGTACAAAAATAAAATACTAAAAAATAAACTAAATATAAACAAGCATAAAATGAGACTAAAAAAATTAATAGCTAGAGGTTCATATATAAAAAATAAACCAAACATATACGGAAACTAAAACAAATGAAAAGTACTATAAGATCTATTCTAGAGGAGAGAGGAAGGAGGAGGAGGATAGGTGTAAGTGTAGCCTTGTTGCTTATAAATATGATGAATATCATGTTGAACATGAGCAATGTTGCCATTGATTTGATTAAAACTTATATTGAAATTGGATTCAACTTCATCAAAGTGAGATTTGAAGTTGGATTCCATTAAGGACATGCGTTCAAAGATTTGTTTACCAAGAGGGTTCATCATCTTGAGCTTGAGCACCTTGAGTTAATGTACGTTCACTTCTTATTCTTTTTCTTGGAGGAGCAACATGAGGTTGAGGTTCTTGTTCTTCTTCTCCAAGGTCTTGTCCTTCTTGCTCTTTCAATTCTTGAAACATAGCTTTAATATTTTCATTAGCTCCAAGGTCATGTTTCCAAACCCGAAATCCATTAATAGAGGTGAATTGTTTGGAATTTCAAATGAAAGATGCATCAAGAAGCATGGGTTTGGTAGAGGGTAGAGATTCAAGATTAATATTGTAGAATTTAGCTAACTTTATAATAATTCCACTAATATAAATTGCATTGGTTTGACTATCACTAATTAGCCAAATTCTCTATTGTAAAAATCTTCCCAAAGCAATACTCTCATTATGATGAAGACAATCAAGAATAAAAAGGTCATCAAGAGAAACTATTTCATTAGAGAGAGCTCTACCATTAATAGAGTAGGTGATGAAATGATGAACATACCACAGGGCTTTGGATTTGATAAATGAGGCTTTAGTATGTCCAACAGAGAATTAAGGAGCGTTAAGAGCTTTGATTTCATCCCAATAGGAAGAGGCAAGCCAATGAGTGTTAACTTGAATGTGTCCCTCTTAAGAAAAGCCAGAGAGTATCAAACTCTTGATAAGTCATGAAATGATATCTCCCTCCTTATTTGAACCTTATAGAGAAGTAGGGATTATCATCATTAAATTTAATAGAATGAAGATTATATGAAGAGAGAAAATCAATAATGAGAGAAGGGTAAGATGGAAAAGGTGAAAAAGCAAAATCATAAATTCCACCTTTGAGAAGAGGATCTTGTACTTCATCATAGCATTCAATTTCCTTGAGAGAAGGTTCATGCATGTATTTTGAGGGAATGAGTGCTATTGTTTGAAATTGAAACATTCTCTTTTCGATTTCTTGAGAGGAATAGGAGAATGGAGAATGAGTTCTCTTAGGCTTATCCTTTTTAGAAGGAGGAGCTTGAGAAGATAAAGGAACCTTGCTTGGTTTTTTTTGGAGCCATTAAGGAGAGAAAAAGTAGAATTATTAAGCATTTGTAGAGACAAGAAAAGCTTTGATTAAGACAAAAAATCTAAAAGGAATAGAGTGGTATTTATAAGTAAGAAATTAGGGTTGGAAATAGTATAAATTTTGAATTTGAACTAAATAAGAACATCAAAAATTATTCCTAATTTTAATTGGAGAGTCAAAAAGGTAAAAGGATTGGGAAATCCTAGTACTGTCAAGAGTTATGTCCCAATTGGGACATGCTCCTATCCCAATCGGGACATGATGTCCTGAGTGATATCCTGATCAGGATATCTGCTCGAGATTGGTTATGTATAAAAACACAGAATTTACATATCATGTCCTAATTGGGATAGGATCTAGTCTTGCGCGGGACCAAGGTCCTATCAAGAAAAGTTTGCAATTAAGTCCAAAATGTCTTACAATTAAGTCCTTGCAAATTTAATTTGCATTTATTAGAATTAATTAAGGATTTTTGTAAGAAGTAAATGAGTAAATGAAATGGACTCATTAAGGAATGATATATTTTGATAAAATTTTAAAATAATTAATTTAATGAATGTTTCATAAATTAATTATTAATTTTGAAAAATAGGAAGAAATAATTAAAAAAGTAAAATTTAAGGGAATCAAAGTAGTTTAAATAAACACATATATTTTAAAAAAAATTTTGAATAGGTATTTATAAAAAAAATTAAATGAACATATATCATATAGCAAAAATAAACATAAATGAAACTCAAAGGTCTTTCAAAATCAAGACAAACTAGAACCATCAATCATGTCAAGTTCATGTTTAAAGAAATTCAATCTCTTTTTATTGAGAGGTTTAGTGAAGATATTAGCAAGTTGATTATTTGTATCAACAAAATCAAGTGAGATGTCACCAAATTGAACATGATCACGCAAAAAATGATGTCAAATGTCTATATGCTTAGTTCTAGAATGTTGCATAGGATTTTTTCTAAAGTTAATAGCACTCGTATTGTCACATTTGATAGGAATGTGATAAAGTTTTGTACCATAGTCCATTAATTGTTGTTTTTGTTATAAGACTTATGAACAATAAAGACTTGCTGCAATATATTTATAAAGTCCAAGAAACTTGAGTTGATTTGAACAACAAGGCATGTTATAGCTCCATTTTTAACTTCTAATAAGGATAGTCACTACCATCAAAGAATGGTCTAAGTGAAGAAATGTTTTGAGATGATCTTGTATTCTAGCAATTAAGTTCTTAGAATCCAAGCTTTGATACCAATTGAAAGAGTCCTAGGGGGTGAATAGGACTATAGAATAATAATACAAAATTGAAGGATTTGAATAAGAATTAAAAGGAATGTTGAGAAAGAAGAATGATGAACACAATAATTTAAGGAGTTTGGAACCTCAATAATCCGACGTCTCCACTTAACTTATCCCTAAGTTAGGATTTTGAATCACCACAATCTATTTCCCTAGATTAATTTTTACAACTTGAGTTTTAGGATCAACGAAAACCTTACAATTTGAGTTTTCAAGGCTCACTCAAAAAACCAATTCATAAGTGTTTTTAAGGCTCACACTAAAACCGAATTCCCAAGTGTTTTAATGGCTAAACACTTAAACCAATTCCTTAAAAATAGAATCTCAATTCTCATTTTCTTAACCTTATAAAATAAAATAATAAGAATTTCTATTCTAACACTCACAAACTCTCACAAGAGTATACAATAATAAAATGAATTTTAAAAGAATTTAGAGAGCTTAATTGAATGCTTAAAAGTATAGAATGAATAAAAAAGTTTCTTAACCCTAAAATAATCTTCAGAGGTCATATTTATACTTGAGCAATCAAATTATTTTTATTGGAAGTAATAATTTCATTCCCAACAAAAATAAAGTCCATTTGAATGAAATTTGGACTTTTGAACTGCATTTTGTTAGGTCCCGATTAGGATATCATTAGTCTCAGTCGGGATGAGCATTGAATAGTCATTATGAGTCATTGCATTTGAAAATCTACTCTAGTCCTGGTTGGGACATTAGATCAGGATGGGTTCAGTCATTTTAAGTTTTATTTAGAAATTGGTTTCCCTTGGTCCTGGTCAGGACTGCTTTAGTCCTAGTCCTGACTATAACAAGAATTGCACTTTTTATGCAATTTAGTCCCTATGATGAATCCAGTTAAAATAGTACTAATGATGACTTTCCAAAATGATTTTTCTTTGATAATTCATCATTATTTTGACATCCAAATTGCTCCTATCTTATACACACTTGAAGCAAACACATTAGTAGCTCAAAATTACGTTTGTTAAGATCAAAATCAAGATTGATAACTTACTAAGGTCAATAATTTTTTTCTATTTTTAAGGTACTCTCAAGATTTTTTTTATATCTAAGGTACTGTTTTCATCTTTTTTTCTTAATGTTTTCTTTTTTTTTCCTCAACATTTTTTTGTCTTCAATACTTTTTTTTCAAATAAATGACTATGAACTAAAAGTCTTCAATTATTGTAAAAACAAGTAATAAATATCTTTAACTGTTGTAAAAATAAGCAATAAATATCTTCAACTGTTGTAATAAGCAATAACAAAAATTTCCACTCTTATATTCTTAAAGAATAAGGATTTTATTTTTTTACTTTAATTTGTTTACTAAAATGTGTAACAAGTTTTTTGTTAAAAAAAATTATCTTAGACTTATTGATCATTAATATGTAACATATTTATGACTCTTATGGTGTATTTGTAACATCAACAAAAAAGCAAAAAATTAAAAGAAAAAAAAACAACTACACTGAAAAATAAGAAGTAACAACACTGAAAAATAAAAAAACTAAAAAATAATAAAAAGCAACAACCAAAAAGCAACAATTGAAAAGCAAATATTCCAAAAGTAGCCTTCACTCATGTATCTTAGATAAATTTCAATCTAAAGAGCAGCCAATCTTGGAGAGAGATGTTCAATAGCCAAACCATGTTCTTATTATGCATCAAACATGTCAAATTCTGGGAAAAACAAAAGAATTACACATAAACATATAAAAAGGATATCAAGAATTTTTTTTCTACAGATGAATTCAAAAGCCATATTTCAAATTTTTCACAATTCATCAATAATAAACATAGAGATCAGGTATATCAAAGAAAAATTAACATTGAAATCATTATGGTTAGGAATGGGAAAGTCAATCCAAGTCTCAGGATGCATAGCGATATCTCTAGCAAAAGCAATAACTCTTTGTGGTAACACTAATGTTATGCATAATTTATCATATGTTTTTTAGTTGAATTTTAATGAATCTTGAATAAATAATGAATTATATTTAGGTAGAAATTAGGTTTATTTAGGATTAATTTTAGTTTATAGCTTGATTTAGAATTTTATTGTCTTTAGTTTAATTTCTATCAAATTAGGAGTTTTTATTAAATATTAATAAGTATTTCCTTTTTTGTAGGTAAGTCTAGAGAGGAATTCCCAAATAGCTAAGGACTAGTGTGACATGGGTTATGTCATGGCATTCTTATTCCCATGTCCTATTCTGGAAGCTGAAATAATGCAGCATGGCTTATGACATGACATGATCGAAGTCATGTCTTATTCCATGTAAATTGAAGAATTGTAAGAAGTTTAGCATGGGATGGAACATGACATGATGAAAGCCATGCCGAAAAATAAAGGATGTGACACGACTTGCGTCATCCCTTGCCTGAAACCATATCGAAGAGAGAAAACTTTCTTTTTGAGAATTCAAGTGCAAGTAGGTTTTCCATCGGACTTTTCCTATAAAAGGGGATACAAAGGAGCCACTCAGGGAGGGAATTTCGCCACCAAGGGGGATGAAGTATGGCATTAAAAAGTTTAACAAGGATTAAAGAATGAAGCGTGCTTTTAATGAGTTTTTTCTTTCTTTCTTCTTCTTTTCTTACAAATAGATAAATTAATTAGAGTTTGGTTTTGGAGTAGCTAGTTAATACTTATTGGAATTTTTTTATTTCTTATTAATGATTTGATTTTTAGTCAATTTTATAGGTTGTGCTTAATGTTTTGTATTCAATTAAAGACCCAATTATTTTCATGTATATGGATACATTAGAGACAATGAAAGTCACATGATTTATTAGCTCATGGACTTGTAAAACTTAAGAACCTTGATCATGAAAGTATACAAATCCTTCGAGGATCAATAAATTGCTAAGAAACTTAATAAGCCTCAATTAATTGATGTGACTATGAAAATAGGTTGTAATTGACTTTGGTATTTTTAGAAGATCTCAAAAGAGACTCTAGGTAATTTGAGTGGTTTACCCTTGATTGTGATCAATGAAATAGATTAACTTAATTCTGTAATTCAAGTCCTAACTAGTGAAACAAACCCAATCTCTATTTTATCCCCATTTATTTAACTAGATTAATTACAGTAGATAGTTTATTTTTATTTATTTATTTTAATTCTTGCAATTTATATTGATTTGTGCTAGTTAGGGAAAATCAATTGATAGTTAGTACGTAGTACCCTTTCCTCATGGGAACAATACTCAACTTATCACTTTATTACTTGCCATGATCCATACACTTACAGAGTTGTGCTAACAACACTCCCAATTAATTCTTCATCATTAAAATCCCTTTCAAATCCAATATGTAAGAAATTAGACACAATCTTAGTAATCTTTAATACATTCACATTACTTGATAGTTTCGAGATTCCAAACTTAAATCTTCCCTTAATCTCTATAAAGTCATTAAAAATCCCAATAATTAAATCCTCATCATCTGAATCGAAGGAGGGATGGTAAGAAGTTAGTGAAGGATTATTAGATGATGGTGGTTTATAAGAGATATGAGGATCACGCATTGGTGGTGTCTCTTGAGCTTGAGTGCAACTGAAAAAGAACCATCGCTTCTTTTCTCTACGAAATGGCTTTTAAGCTAAAAATGAAGTGTTAAAAATACCAAAAACACCAAAAATAAAAAATGAAAACACGGGAACTGTTTTTGAAAGACAAAAAAAGCATGCTAAATGAGAAAAAAAAGGGCCAAAATAGGCCCATTAGTGATTGTAGGAGGCAGAGTTCAATGCGTGCCTAAGTGTTCGGCAAACATGGCATTGTAGGCTCAGGGTCCACTAGAAAATACAATATGGGCTTTGAGCCTAAATTGGAGATGGAGTAGCCACTTGGAGGAGACTCGAGACACACTTTCACAGTAACTGGATCCCATGGAGGGCCCCCAGCAGCCATCTTAAGAGATTGGGTTCATAAACTAAGTATAAGCTTTTGAATGCCCATCCAACCTTACAATTGGCCTCTGTTTATGTTTTGCATTTTATTACTTGTAATTATTTAATTATTTCTTTTTAATTTCATTCAAATGTAATTTCCACCAACTAAATTCCAATTTTATTATTAAGCCCAAGTTTGCACATTAGTCCAATTTCATGCTCATTCAATCCAAATAATAACAACATAAATAACATAAAACCAAATAAACACAATAAATTAACATAAATTGAAATACACATGCAAAAAAAATAAGGGGAGGAGAAAGGATTATATCCTTAATCCTGCAAGCAAATAAAATGAAGAAAATAAATTAAATAAAAATTAACATACAAAGAATTGGAGGAGAAGAAAAGATTACAACCTTTTAAGAATAAGGGGAGGAGAAAAGATTACAACCTTTTAAACACGTAACATAAAAATAAAATAAGCAGAATAAATAAATTTCAAAAATAAGTAAAAATAAATTGAAAAGGTCTTTCAAAGTTAACATAATAATTTGGTGATAATAATAATCAACCTAATCATTCCTAAAAAAAAGTAAAAATATGATTAATTTCTCCAAATAAAAAATACAAAAATCAAACCACCAAGTCAATTCAATGAAAATAAGATAAATGAGAATAAAAAATAAAAATAAGATAAAATTAAGAAAATAAAGATTCCATTGTTCAATACATATTTAAAACAATAAAATAAAACACCTAGGAAAATAATAAAATGCATAATTAAAAATGAATTAAAATACACAATCATATAGTTAAATTAACATGGATTTAACAAATATATAAGAAACCTAAAATATTGAAGATCACATATTTAAATTAAAAGAACACTTATCAATACCTAAACTCCATAATGCAAAACTCAAAACTGAAACCAAAATCGCATAAATTGAGTAAAAATATAAAGAAACAAAATGAACACAAACATGGCAAACATGTAAGTAACTTAAAATATTAATGGATGGCATATTTAAATTTTAAAGAAAACATTTGAAAAATATGTAAAGCACATGGCACAGAATCATATTTGCACAAAATATTCATTAATTGAAATAAAAAATTAACATCTAAGGATTCAAATAAATGCAAAAAATAAAAAAAATAGAAAAGATGTGGTGACACCTCTTCGATGAGGTGTCGCCTTAGGGAGTTAAGGCAACAAAAAATCACATGATCCTAAAGGGGTGACGCCTCAATCATAGAATTGAACTTTAATGATTTCTTGAAAAGCTTAAGGATAAAATGAACTAAATAATTATAAACATATAAATTTATGATAATATGCAAGAATTTATAGAGTTATGACTTACCTATTCAAGAATTATATGAGAAAATAACAAAGATCTTATTTAAGAATATGAAAACAATTTGTAAGAATAAACATCCTTACAGTTTTGAACAAATTTGGTTTTCAAAATAGCTGGCCCTTAGAAGTCAAAATTAATTTTAGCACTTGTCAAAATGCAAGAATAACTTTATCCTTTGAGAATGGACCCTAAAACCCCACCTTTCCCTTGACTTTCTACTACCTCCTCCTTTCACTTCTTTTTCATTACATTTTTTCTAGCTAATAGCTAAAAAACTCCCCTTTCTCTTTTCTTCTTCCCACTTTTAATCCACTATTCCCACAAATTAATTCTTCTCCAGGAGTCCCTTTTTTATTAGAAACGTCTTCATTTACTCTTGGAGGATGTTGGAACATGAAAGAGATGTAATTTAAGTGTTTTAGGAGCAATTAATGCTTCATTTTAAAAATAGGACAATATCACTAAAGTGGTGCCTCTTTGGCCTTGGGCTAAGGCCATTTCCTTATTGACTTTGTGGGCTTTGCGCTTAATTCAAGCCTGTTTCTTCAAAATTGAGCTTTGCATCCATCTTCAAGTGAATTTGTGCATATGATCAGATTCCATAAGGGTTTGGGCTTAGAGTCCATTCTTAAGAAGATTTTGGACTATTCTTTGCATTCAATGTCGTTTCATTTTGTCACTGCACTTTTATTATAGGCTGATCAAATCAGGTGTCTACAATTTACCCTTTTGATTTTTTGAATAATGAAAACATATAATGAAAATATTTTTTAAAAATTAACATGCATAATAATAATAATAATAATAATAATAATAATAATAATAATAATAATAATAAGTAAAAGGACACACATGATCTCGAGATTCATTTGGGAAATAAATTCTTCAAATTTTGTACCATCAACCTTTGGCTACAACCCGAGAGGTAATATCTCAAAATTCATGTCATTAGCCTCGGGGTATAACCTGAAAGGCTATTTACTGTCTGCCTCAGGGTATAATCTAAAAGGTCATTTTCTTAAGACTAGTGTTGTCAGCCTCAGAGTATAACCCAAGAGGTTCCTTTTCCTAAAACTAGTGTCGTCAGCCTTGGGGTACAACTTAAGAGGTTCCTTTTCTTAAAGCTAGTGCTATCATTTCTATTCATCAATTAAAATTCTCTTTTCAATTAAATTCCTCTTTTTTATAAACCCCTCTTTTCTTTTGCTTTTCTATTAAAACTCCTTCTTTTATTTTCTATTTCCTTCACCTTTGTTCCTCTTATTTTTCTCTTTCTCTTTCTCTTTCTTGTGTTTTCTTCATTTGCAAAAATGGATGCTGCTCAAACTCCCGATCTTTCATAGTGGGATCTTGTACCACCTTTAAAATATCCTCTTTGCACACTAGGCTTCTCCATTTAAGATGAGATTCCACTTACTATAGATTTAGGTTCTCACATTTGTGCATTGGCTTCTAGAGAGGTTTGTAACCGAAACAATTAATTTTTCCTATAAAATAACATCAATTTAGGATTGATAGATGTTTGTGAATCATTTAAAATTAGAAATAAGGAAAATCAAGACTGAACAAATTTGAAATAATCATAAATTAGGTATTATTCTCTGCCACACAAGGATCGCCTCATCAATAAGGCAATGCTTGAGTGTAAAGAGGTGTCACTTCTTTGATAAGGCATTACTTCTTTGCCTTGAGGCATTCGCCTTAAAGAGATAGCATAAGGGCATCACCTCTTCACATTGAACCATTACTTCTTCAATATGGCTTTGCCTTTTTACATTGACGTGGTGCCTCATTAATGAGGTGATCGTCGCTCAGACAGTTTTGAATATCTTTTAAGTTATAAAATCTAGTTAACTTCCATGTCTTCTCTTACAGTATAATGCACACACATTCAAGGGTGTCAGGAACTTCACTAGTGCTCATGTTTTGTATGATGAGCTTATATATGACATTAAGGATCATATTCAAGATACTAGATTCAAAGACTTAATTTTTACACTTTTGGTCACTTAAGGATAAGCAGATTTGCAAACACTTTGTGCATTGATAGAGAGGTGGCTTGATACAGCATACACATTCCAACTCTTAGTTTGTGAGCTTACTTTGGATTCCATCTCTTTTGTAGTTGTTACTGACATTGCATGTGCTAAAGATGTTGTTCCTCTTAATGTGAGCCTATACTGGATGATGCCAAACTAAGTTGCTTATACCGAGCACCTTTTTAGCATGGTCCAAGACATGAAGGGAACTCATATTATAAAGATCGACTTTATTTGGAGTCACGATACTCATGCACGAGTTAAGGCAGCTACTATTGCTCATTAGATTAATCCTTAATCTATCTTTTACGGGACAAAATGAGCTACATTGACTTGATGTTTATGTTTCTATTATGGGACTTAGATCAGGTGGCTTTTTATGATTAGGGCAACCGTGCCTTAGCATATTTGAAGAAAGAGCATGGAAGAGGTAGTTGGGGGGCCAAGCAATTCTATGGTTTCTAGCACATTGTTCTAGTACTTGTCACTTCTTCTTGCTTTTATCTTATTAATTATTATGATTATTTACAAATAACTTTTGTAAGTATGGGCTTTGAAGCTTGAGCTAATCCATAGGATAATTCATGTTGGAGATATCCTTTTCCCTGCTTTAGTAAGATGGGGCTCCAACCACACTGTGAAGAGGGATTTAGCCTCTGTGCACATTTAATGAGTGCCTAACCTATAATAAGGTACCTATAAAACATAAAGTTACTATTAATAGCATAAAATTAAAAAATTTTATTTTAGTTACCTTTTCTACGTTTCTATAGTTATGGTCAAACTTATGGGGTCCATAGGATGGGTGGTCACTCACTTTAGTTTGCTCAAGATCACTATCCTTAAAGAGAGTCCTTCTCTACGGTCCTGATTACTGAGTTTGTATCTTGATGAGCGGATCCTTTTTTGGCATCAAGGTACTTAAGCGAGACGCATCCACAAGTCCCTTCCTAAGAGTAAATTCTAGATATATAACCTAAAGGGTGACAAGCTAGACTAGTCTGTTACTAAAAAATTGGTTGAGGATCACACAGTGAGATGTAAGAGCTGATATATAGACTTTCGAGCTAATCTTTTGCAGAGGGTGCCTCTATTTAATGCTTATACCTCTCAAGTTATTATCTAATCTCATATTTCCATACATGGTTATCATGTTTTGACTTACTCTTCCCTTTTCAGGTAATGGCCATAGGACCTACATTTCAAGCTAGACTTACTGCTTAGGAGAGACCTTCTTAGTGTGCTCACCCTAATCAGAGTGGCATAGATACTTTAGCTGGATCACAGTATGCTAGAACTCCTTCTAATTCTAGCTCTCGAATGGTAGCTGGTTGCTTTACTCATTCTTCAAATCTATTGGCTCGTTGTTGGGTTCCTATAAGAGAGCTATCCTACTAATTCCTAACTCTGGATGAGAGTTTGACACTAGCATGTACTCCTGATAACACCATTTATGTAAGTTCTTATTTGACCTACTTTTTGAATTATCTTAATGAAAATTAGTACTAACACTTCATGAATTATGTAGATCACTCTAGAGTAAGGAGAGTACATGTACAGGCTGATTGAGGCTCAACGATATTATTTGATAAGTATCACTCATCAGTGGAGGGTAAGGAAACTTTCTATTTCTATATGTTTGCATGCTCATATGATTACTTACCTCAAGCTATGTTTGTACAGAACTCAGACAAGGTAAGCCATGCTAGGATTACAGTACTTTAGCACCAGGTTGTTGCTCTCTAGGTTAAAGATAATGATAAGGATGATGACGGTGATAATGATAGGGCAGGAGGAGGTGGGGATGATGTAGAGGGAGATGGTATAAAAGATATAGACCTAAAGACTTATTAAACTGGGACTAGATTTTATTTTCATTATTGTAATGTTATTGACTTTCCTATGTTGCCTTTTTCCTTCATTTTAGGAATATTTATGCTTTATTCTAACTGAATATTTATTTCAACTAAAGCTTTGGACAATTAAGAATTTTACTCACGCAAATCCCCTTTTACAATTGAACTTTACATTTGAAAAGTAATAAATATGAACAAAATAGAAAAAATAATATGCTCTTTACTTATTGGTGAGACATTGCCTCAATGCAAAGAGGTAATGTCTAATTGCCTTTTCACACTAAGGTATCACTTGATTGGTGAGGAGATCCTTTTAGGGCCCTAAACCTCAATGCTTTCTCCTTTTAGAACCCTAATTTCTCTTATAAAAGCACTCACAATCATTACTATATGCGTCCCTCAATCTTTAACTCCTCATTCATCCTAATCACGAACCCCATGTATGATAGAGAAAAAGCTTAAATTACTACATCTAGTCCTAAAAAGCTTGGATGGTGATATATGGGCAAAGCTGAAGCTGTTTCATCTATCCATTTTCTAAAATTTACATGCTAGGAAAGAAAACTTCCCTTTTCTACATATTGCAGCTCAATTATAGACTCAAGAAAGCATGTTTTTTGATTCAACACATTTGAAATATTCCCTTGATTGAAGAATTTATGGCAATTTTGGGTTATTAGGATGATTATGCACATCAAATTATGACCCCTCAGCTCGGGACCCTAGATTTGCTTTTTTGTTTTAACATCAGATGGCTTGACTATTCAAACTTTCTCCCCAATCTTCCCTTTGCCACATTTTTAGAACTAAGGTTCTGGTAGAGTCTTTCCTGAGGTTACTATAGTTGTGAACAACAAGGAGGTTACTGGCCTCGAATGATTTCTTTTTGCCTATATGCACAGTTCCTACTTATTTCTCCTTTTAGCAACTGTGATTTTAAGGTTCTCCACATGCTGTACCAAGTGGAGATAAGGCTTAATCCCTTACCACTCATTCTAATAGAAACCATTATTAGACTTGACAAGTTTTCAAAAACTTAGCACTTTTCTGGGAGTCCACTATTATCGGAGGCTAGATCTCTTTTTTATTTTTCTTTTCTTTTTTTAACATTATTTTCACCATTATTATTTTTAAGGCTTGGTTTTAAGAAAAATTAAAACTATTGGAGCCTCTTAAAGACATAGCCCATAATAAGGTGAAATAATGCCATACCAGAAGACTATAATAGCTACTACAATATGTCAGGAACTAGTAGGCCACCTTCCCAGATATTGAAGTCCAATGGATGTGTCCATAGTAGAGACTATAACATGTAACCATCTGATCCTACACATATAGTGTCCATATAGTCGGCCTTTATTCTACCACCTTTTATAATCCTACTCACCTCTACCATTAGAATAGAATGAAGCAACCGATTATGGAGTCAATGCATGAGTTCAAGGCCCCTCACTCATAACTTCTTGGATAATTTAGCTGCAACTTGGCCTTATAGAACCATTCAGAGGCACATTATTAATGATAGAGATCTATCTATTGATGACCAGTACAAAGAGTGGATTTAACTTCAATAGAAGGCAAAAGATGAGTTTATAAAGGACAAGAAGACAAGAGACTTCATTCATCAAGTGATGATGGTGCTCAATAAAACAAAAGAAAGAGAAATTAATTTATAGAATGTAATCCATAGTTGCTTTTTGCTTGATATGATTTCCTTTTAGTTAAATAGTTTGTAATAAGCATTTTTTGCAACATTTAATAGTAATAAAGGCAAACTATTTAATTTAATTTAAGCATAGATAGTTCTACAATTCACTTTTGACATATCTCATGTCATTAGATGGCTTACCCTTACAAGTTTTCCAACTAACTATTTTTTTCTCTCTTCCTCTTTTAACATGTCCTTAACTTTTGCTTGGGCTGCCTCTTTTAAGGTTTTAGCCCATCAGTACTTTTATTTTATTTTATTATTATTATTGTTATTATTTGTTTTTACATATCTCTAACTTTTGCCTAGATAGCCTTTTTTTTAGGTTTTCTCCCTAGCGAGATACTGTAAAAAGCATTTATTGAGCTTATCCAGATTGATGGGTTCTCTAAACTTGTTTCCCTCCAAATCATATAGAATAGCAGTACCCTTGGAAAATAATTTATTTACTAGATACAAATCCTCCTAATTCGGTTTGAATTTTCCTCGTGGATAAGTCATGATTAGCTTAGTAAGCTTCAATACTAAATCATCTTTTTTAATATTTCCTGACTTGATCTTTTTATTATAAGCTTCAGCTATTGTTTTTTGGTACAACTAAGAATGGTACATGGCTTTCATTCTCTTTTCATCCAACAATGTCAACTGCACCAATCTACTTTCCACTCATTGATACTCAGGAATTTTAGACTCTAGTAGGACCCTCAATGACTGAATCTCAACTTCTACCAGTGATACAACATCACACCTATACACAAGGGAATATGGAGTGACCTTGGTCAATGTTCTAGTAGTAGTCCTATAATCTTATAATGCAAACTATAGATAGCTCACCCAATCCCTATAATTTTCCATCATTTTGGATAGGATCCTCTTCACATTCTTATTTATGGCTTCTACTACCCCATTTGCCTATGGTCTGTATGGGAACACTTTATGGTGCTTAATTTTGTATTCTTTCAGTAAAGTAGCCATTTCTATCCTAAACTAAACACATTATTAGTGACAACATAATGAGGCAACTCATATCTGCATATTATATTCAATTATATAAACTTCACCATCTATTTTGCTCCAACTGTCGTAAATGACTTTACTTTTATCCACTTAGAGAAGTAATCTATTGCTACCATAATAGAGCAATAACTGTTAAATGCCTTTAGCCTTATCTCTCTTATGATATCAATTCCCCAAATTACAAATGGCCAAGGAGATGTCATACCCTAAAGTTCCATAAAAGGCAGATGACTAACATCCTCGTACACTTGATAATTATGGCATTTTTTCACAAACTTCACACAATCTGTTTCCATCATCAGCCAAAAGTAGCTTCTTAGCCAAAACTATCCCATTCATGTATGGCCCATATACTCTTTTATAAACTACCTCCACGACCTTGAAGCCTCATCTTCATCAATACATCTCAAATGCATTCCAGTTGGCATCCTCTTGTACATCATCCTATTATGACTGATGAATTTTTATGACAACATTCTCAAAGACATCCATTCTTTCTTATCAGCATCTTTAGGAAATTGCCCCATTTCCAAATACCGCTGCAAATCATGAAACCATGGCTTCTTAGTGGTACCAACTGGGATCACCCTTATTTCCTTATAACAAGGAGTTTGGGACTTCACCAGGATGAGAGGCTTGATTTTCATTTGCTTCGCACCTTCTCACATTGAAGTTAAAGTAGCTAGAGCATTGGCCACTTAATTCTCCTCTCGTGGTAAAATAATGAAGTAATCCTAGTACAATCTCAGCCTATCTTCTTTCATCTACCACTCCTTCAAAGCTTACTTTATTACCAGTATGGAGTCTCCATAGATAGTGATTTCTTTTGCCCTTACACTTTGTAGCACTTCTAAACCAAAGATGCAGGCTTTATACTCGGCTTAGTTGTTTGTCACCTTAAACTTCAGTCTTTTCACTATAGGAATTATTTCTCCTTCTAGGGTGATAAGAATTACACCAATCCCTCCACCTTTCTATTAATTGTGCCACCAAAGGGCATACTCCAACCCTGAATCTCAATCGCTCTACTATTCTCATCCAAAAAATCTAACTCCCATTCTTATTCATTATCCATCAAATTTTATGCTAAGAAGCCTGTTACTACTCTCCATTTCACCACTTTCTTAGCCACATAATCCATATCAAATTCAGTGAGTAGAATAAACCACTGGGCTAATTTCCTTATGAGTGATGGAGTTTATCAAAGGTATCTAAAAGGGTCATGTTTGGAGACCACTTAAACTCTGTAAGATTAGAAATAGTGCTAAAGCTTTTTGGTTGCCCAAATAATAACCAAACACATCTTTTCCATTAGATTGTAGTTACACTCATAAGACAAGAGTTTCTTACTCAAATAATACACTGTATGTCCAAACTTATCCTACTTTTCCTAAGCTAACATTACTCCCTTTGCTTCTTTCTCAATGGCCAGATAAAGGATCAAAGGCCTACCTGACCTCGATGGTTGTAACACTCAGGATTTATTAAATAATCCTTAATAGTTTCAAAAGTCTGTTGACACCTATCATCCCAAATTATGGGCTAATTCTTTCTTAAAAGCTTAAAAATTAGTTCATAAATGGTAGTCAGCTTGGCTATGAACCTACTAATATATTGTAACTGTCCAATGAACCCTTTCATTTCCTTCTCAATTTTAGGTGCAGGCATGTCCTTGATTGCCTTAATTTTATATGGATCCACCTTAATTCCCCTTTGACTAGCTATGTACCCCAATAACTTTTTATAGGTAACTTCGAACACACACTTCTTTGGATTTAATTTGAGATTATACTTTTCTACCCTTGCTAGGAACTTATCTAAAGCCTCAAAATATTCTTCTTGAGTTAAAGTTTTCACTATCATGTCATCCACATACACTTTTATCTCTTTATGGATCATATTATACAATAGAGTGGTGGCCATCCTCTAATAAGTAGCTCCGACATTGTTCAACCCAAAAGGTATGACCAAATAATAATAAATACCCCATTCAGTAGTGAAGGAAATTTTCAACTTGATAATTACTACCATCATAATTTGATTATACCTCGAGAAACCTTCTATGAAGGAGTACATAGCATTGGAAGCTACATTGTCAACTAATGTGTCAATATGTGGTAGAGGAAAATCATCCTTCAGACAAGCCTTATTCAATTCCCTATAATCCATTCACATCTTGACTCTTCTATCTTTCTTAGGGATTGGGACTATATTAGCTAACCATTGGGTGTCATATACTACTTCTAAGAATTTCTCTGTTAACTACTTCTCCACCTCCTCTTTGATCAGTAGAGCCCATTCTGGCCCTAACCTCCTTTTATTTTGCTTTATTGGTGCAATTGAGGATACGTAGGGATTCTATATTCTACAATCTCCTTATCAATCCTAAGCATATCCTCACAGCCCTAAGCAAATAATTTTTGTCTTTTTATTAATATTTCTTTCAATTTTTTCTCTTATCAGGAGTTAAATAAGAAGCAATCAATATATTTTTTGGATTATAATTTGTGCCTAGATTAAATTATTCAATTTGTGTAGAATTAATGTCAAATATATGCATGGAATGATCATCACAAGCAAAACAACCATTAGGAAACACATCACACAAGTAAGCAAAGTCAGATTTTATTACATCAACTTTTGGGAAAAACAAATCATCATTTTCAAACAAACTACATAAAGAAACATCAAAGTCATTATAAAACACATCAATGATAGAGTTCTGAACAAAAGGCTTGAAGTTTGGCTCCTCTTCCTAATCAATAGCATCCTTTAGCTCTACAACAATAATGTCCTCTTTAGATTCTTGGCCATTACTAGCTCTTCCATAGTCACCTCGGTAGCAGCTTTCTTAACTCTATCCATATGCTCAGCAAAAATTTTAAATCTTGGGGACTAGTTTCTTAGCTAGCATTAATGGTTTAGGCTTCTCCATGTATGGATAAGTAGTGTCTTCCTTCACACACCAATCCTATAATGCCCATTTCTCAGTTGTAGCTTCATTTTCTTCCTCGAAAACCTTAGCTCTTTAATATACTATTCTATATTTCAAGATCAACACCTTTTTCTCCATAAAATATGGTGGTTTATTATAATTTTTCCTTAATCCTAAGCTAGGCATAAAGTTCATGTTTATTAGGCTAATAATCTTTTCATCCGGCTCATCCTTATAGGGCACACAAACCTTAAAGCTAGGACTAATAGTGATTTCCTTATGAGTCAATTTTAAAGTAGCAACAATAGCCTCAGTTTCTATCGAGATAGTAACCACCTTCCTTTGGTGTGGAAATTTGATCTTTTGATACACAGTAGATGGTACACCTCCTAAAGGATGAAACTAACGCCTCCCTATCAGAATAACAAAACTCATCAAAATGTTAATCACATAGAGATTAACCCTAGCCTTTATAGGTCTCATCTTAATTAAAGCTTTGAAATTCCCCTCAACATGCCTCTTTATGTTATCATAGGCTGCAGTAAGCCCCAATTTAGGTAGAATCTTCAGAGGGCACACATTGATAATAGAGCGATTATCCACCATTACACAACAAGTCAGCTTTCCCTTCACTTCCACCTTAATGAACATAGCCTTATGGTGGTCTTTTCCTTCCAAAGGTAGATCATCATAAGTGAAAACAATGGCTCCTTAAGGGCTTTCCATTGATGAACTCACCGGGAGTATAGCTTGCAAGGATTTTTCTTTGGTCAAAACCAAAACTAGTTCCTCTCAATTGGCTTTAGAATGTATGAGCAACTCCTAAACACTAGTAACAACCATCTCCTCTTTCTTTGGCTCTTCCTTGGAATCCCCTCTTCCATCCATAGGCTCAGATTTTGCAATAATTTTTTCTTTATCCTCCACCTCCTTTTTTTCTTTAATATTCTTAATTGGTTTGCTCTTCTTCTCTTAATCACTATCCCGTATGTCAATTTATCCCCTCTCTTCATCATATGATCTCTATATATCCAAGACATTAATAGTCAGTTATTGGGTTATTTCTCCAAATTCAGGCTTTTTGGTTCTGGGTTAGGTGTTAGTGAGTTAGAGGTGATATCAATAAAGGAGTTCAAAACTTGCTTCTTTGTTAAGCCAATGTTGATCATAAGGACAAGTGCATTTAGTGGTGGGACATTTTGTAGTTAGGTAAGGGGTTTCCTTAGGTGTTGGGTTTCTAGGTTAGTTATTTTTTTGGAATCAATCAAGTCTTGGATCTCATATTTTAGTCTAGTGCAATTATCTATATCATGATCAATTACTTAATGGAATTTTCAGTAGCATTTTGGGTTAGCATTTGGCGAAGGTTTCTTTTAGGGGTAAAGGTTACAATAGGTTGTTCTTATATTAGCTTTTCCAAAACCTTGAAAAGAGGTATGCCCAAATTAGAGAATCTCTGAGGCTATCTGATGGCATTGATTTGCACATTACTACTTGAACCAATCCCTTCCTTGCCCCTAGATCTTCCACTGAAGAACTTCTTCTCCTATGCCAAATTAGACTTCTAAACCCCAAATCTCTATAACTCCTCCAAATTTTGAATTCTGAGGTCCTTTAACTTTTTCAAAAGAAGTAGAACACACCTTTCTATAGCTATCATCAATTTATTAGCTTTATCAGGCCTATGCCTCATATGGGCTAATTTTCCTCTTTATATAGTCAGATAATTAGTGAGTAATTCATTAAACGTCTATTTGGTATTCTGCAAATCCCTTAGAGATATATCCATTTGGGTATTTAGTTTGTACTACTTTATGAATACAGCACACAGCTCATTTCAATCAGTCTACACATGTGATTCCAAGGCATAGTACCACTAGATTAGAGTCCCTTCCAATGACATAGGAAACTACTTAACAATCTAAGCCTTGGTTAAAGTAGTTTCCTTCATATAAGTCATAAATTGCTTCATATGCAAATGCAGACCATTAATACTGGTATACTTCTTTATGTTGGGGAATTTAAATTTCTAATGCAGGGGATCATCATCCTCATCCAAGTTCAAATCAGAATAATCCATTGGAGCATTAATTCCCTTCTCTTCCATCATCATTTGGACCTAGGGCATGGCCTTGGTCATATTTTTAGCCTAATCAATCTTCTCCATACTTTTAGAGATATCCTTATTTTTTTATCCCATCGGATAAGCTAAAATAGTTGCCTGATCATTCTCTACTTGAACCTTCATAGAGGTCTCAACATTAAGATTAATAGGCTAGGTTTTAGGATCAAAACCTGCTATTGCTACTTGTTCAAATTTTTTGACTAAACAATTGGTGCTGGATTTTGTCCAAATAGAAGAATTTGACAGATATATATTTGTAAAACCACGCATTAGAAATATGCATGATGTGTATGCATGAAATGCAAGTTCATTATATATATATACAAAAAGCGAAACAAATAAACAAAAAGACAATAATT
Source organism: Mallotus nudiflorus (assembly GCA_947683625.1). Classification (NCBI taxonomy): domain Eukaryota; kingdom Viridiplantae; phylum Streptophyta; class Magnoliopsida; order Malpighiales; family Euphorbiaceae; genus Mallotus; species Mallotus nudiflorus. Next base: position 2,148,990 of record CANTUR010000107.1, read on the forward strand.
TAATGCATGATTACCTTTACCCTTATTTTTCCCATACACGTATTTGATGGCAAGTTTCTTGCCTTAGGATTTTTTATTTCAGTTTTGATTATCTACGGGGGATAACAAAACCGATGTATGCAAACAGAAACTCTCAAAATGATATAAATAAGTAGCAATCCTTTGTATAAAAATAAGGTCCACTATAATAGGTCATGAAAAGTCCACTTTAACATAGTCCATTTATAATAGGCATATGTTTTATACCAAGGTCTACTATATGGCATAAAACATATGCACTTGGGACTACCTAGAGAAAATTTTTGATTCATTACATGGGTTGAGTCTTAGGTTAAAAAGGGCTTCAACTCCCACAACTATATGCTCCCATTACATTTCCCTACTCAAGGGTCTGTGCGACGTGGGTAAGTATGAGCTATAAGTGATAATAGCCAAATACCTCACCATTAGGTTAGAATGAAACACAAGCAGCAAAGCAATGACTATCATCAGGTTATTCAGGACTATATGCGCGATGTGAAAAAGTGTTATGAATATAAAAGAAATAAGAAGATAATTAAAAATGATAAAAAAAACATTGAAATAAGTTTCTCTATCCCTAATGAAGTCACCACTATAGGCGGTAGAGTTTAGCATGTGCCTAAGTGTTCGATGACCACAACACTATATGGACTCAAGGTCCACTAGGAAATACAATATGGGCTTCATAGCCTTCACTTTCATTTGGTGGTTTTTTATATATATTTTTTAGAAATCATGGTGCATGTTTTGGAGAAATTTATAAGTTAGATAATTTAGGATAAAATTACTTTCACTTTTAATGAATTTAATATTAAAATTAGAAATGCTTAAAATAATTTGTCATCTTACAAAAATTTATTTTTATGTAATGCTTTAAACATCCTTTTGTACATTAGCTATAGATACATAAGGGTGTGTATTTGTACTAAGAGATCTTTGTAGTGTTATTATTAAGTATGAGATGTTATAGGTGTATGGATTCACTATATGCCAAGAATGGAAAATAGAAGTACTTAAGGTGTATAATGTTCAAATATTTACATTTTACTAATTTATTAGTGTAGACCTAACTAATTCCAAAGGCCAAGAATGGCAATTAGGTGTTTTTAAGGCCTGTAACATTAGGAGCTAGATTGATGAAGCCTCATATGAGAAGTGATGAACAAGATTTATTCACTTAATGAGTGCTAATATTCCAAGAATGGAAATTAGGTGTACTTGAGGGTTATTGATAGTTCTTTAAGAATTCCATCACCTACTATATATCTATCCAATAAGGATTTTATTTCCTATTTGAAAGTGTAGGATTCGCTAAGTTAATGGGAGGGCATTATGATTAAAGACTGAATCTAATAGAAATCAAAATGTCATACAATTAATTAATCTTGCTATCTTTTATACAAATTGATAAATGAAATCATCAAACCCACTCAATGCAAAGAAGATGTTAAACTATAAAAGTTATTTGGTAATTATAGTAAAACTACAAGATTTGAGATATCTAAATGGTTGTTCTATGCTAAGATAAGAGAAAGTGAAGAAATGAAATGGTAGTAATAATTTATATTATATTCATAATATGTCCAATGATAATGAGCCTTCAACCAATATATTTGTTACAAATACAATGATAAATGAAAAGGCCTTTAATTTCAAACATTTATAGCAAGATTATGTCACATTATAGAAGACATTATCATAAAATTGAAAAGGATGGGAATCTTGAGTAATCTTGAATTTGCATCCAATTCAACTTGTGAGGCATGTCTTTAAGGTGAAGTGATTATATCACTATTTATTGGACAAATGGAAAGGGCTAAGAATATATCAAAAATCATACATAGTGATGTATGTGGACCATTTAGTGATATAGCTAAAGATGGTTTCCACTATTTTATAACCTTTATAGATGATTTATCAAGGTATAGGCATTTCTTTCTTATGAAAAACAAGAGTGAATCCTTTGAAAGTTCAAAAATTTCAAGGCCCAAGTAGAAAACCAAATTGGAAAAGGGATTAAAATCTTATTATTAGGCCAAGGAGTTGAATACTTAAGTACCAAGTTCATTAAATTCTTTAAGGAATGTGGCATTTTATCACAACTCATATTACCTAAAACACCATAAATGAATGGTGTGTCTGAGAGGCAAATTCATACTTTATTGGATATGGTACTATAGACACCCAATTTTGGGATGATGAGTTATAGATGTGACAAAAGACTCAAATGATGAAAATGTCATGAATAGGTCTTCAATTCTTAAACTTTGAAACTTTAAAGGTCTGATTGTATTTTTCAAAGAAAGGATTTAATGTTTTCAAGGACTAAATTGCAATGTTTTTTAAGGACCTAATTGCAAAACTTAAATTCTTTTAGGGAACTTTTTGTAATTAAAATTTAAAAAAGGGTCTAAATTCTATAATTCTAATTGGAATTACATAATTCCGATCGTAATTATGTAATTCCAGTTGGAATTACACTAATTCCCATCGAAATTATGTAATTCCGATTGGAATTACACAATTCCGGTCAGAATTATACCTATTCCATCTGGTTTTTGAATTTTCCAGAAAATAAAAATCTTTTTCTTAAGTCCTAATTGGTATGAAATTCTCTTAAAATTATCTTTGATATTTAAGGAAATATAAGTCTTTTAGGAATCAATTTATACATAGGGTTTGAAGGATGTTTCACTATAAAAGGAGATGTTTCAGCTCTCAAAAAAAGGAAGGAGAGAAAAAAACAAAAAAAAAAGAGAAAAAATGAAAAAAGAAAGAAAGGGACGAAACAAAGAAAAAAAAGAAAAAGAGTATTTGCATTCTCTACAAAAAATTCTTTTGCTTAATTGATTAATTGAAGATCTTTTGAAGATTTTTGAAGAATAAGACTCGAAAACCTATCAAAACTGTGATTTTACAAAATCTTAAGAGCACTCCATTAAAATCATCCATAAGCATCATCTTCTCCTTATTCTATTTTATTTGATTGATTGATTTATTTATTTTTAATTTTATTTTATTATTGATTCACTAATCATAATTTTGTTTTTTTAATGATGATTATAGGGAAAAATATATGATGATCATGTTTGGAAGATTGAATCCATGAGAAGTCCATGGAATGCCATGGATAAGACCTTGTAGATTTAGTTTTTAGGTCTTTTTATTTTTTTATTGCTTTATTTTATTTATATTTTTGGGGTTGTATTAATTATTTATTATTTTCAATAGATTATTGTAATAACCCCAATAGTGGGAATAGTAGAATTATGTGTGTTATTGCATGTTTATGTTGATTAATTGGTTAGTAAAATTAGGGTTTTCAATTACGTAATTAATTAAAATCAATGGAGGAAGTAGATTAATTTAGAATTGCATGTTAATTAAAATTAGGGTTTTTTAGAATAATTAATTAGTTGTTTGATCTTTTATTTAATTTTTTTGATATGTTTTATTTTGTTTTTAGGCTTGTTCCTTTATTTTTATGTGTTTTGGGCCTTAATCCCATGTTAGATTCTAATCCACTTAAATAAATTTAGGTTTTTTAGGTTTAATTAATTAAAATGCATTTTAGGCCCATAATTAAATAGATTTAGGATAGAGATAATTTAGGCTCATTTGGTAAATTAGACATAGGCCCACCTAATTTAATTTAATTAATTTAGACTTAACCCACTTAATTTAAGCCTTTTTATAATTTATAGATTTAAGATCACATTAGAATTAAAACATGTAGAACTAGGTCCATTAATTTAAATACTCCATAATTTGTAGATTTAGGCCTATTTTTAAAAGTAAAATGAAAAGATTTAGGTTCATTTAATTAAAATTAGGCCATTTAGGCTCATTTTATTAAAACATGTAGATTTAGCCTAATTAATTAAAATCAATGTAGACTAGACTAACTTAAGGATTATATGTTTGAATGAATGCATTATTTACTTGTATTTTCATGATTGGTTTGCCTTGGAGTTAATTGCTAGAATAAAGGTTTATATGAAATTACATATAAATAGAGGATAATATAGTAATTCATAAAGTAATTCTAAAAGAACACAAGACTGAAAGAAGTTGGTATTCTGTATTCAGAATCTCTTAGTTGTGGTGCTAGCTTTCTTTTAAGGAATTAAGTACCACCTTTTTTATTTGTCCCAGTTATTACCCTGGGTGGCGACTCCTCATCTCCATGCCATGTCTTTATGATAGTGGTTAGTGTATTCTCTAGAGCTCTGAGCTAAAATAGTATTGCGGTTGCTAAAATCTTAGATGCATACTAAATCCCACCGTCTATAGGTACATTCAATGATGAGCTACACCAATCATTCTATTTCACTTTGTGGTTATGCACTCCAAATGACCTCTTATAGATCGTGTTGTGTCAAAGTCCATATCTACTACATTATATGTAATAAATATGTTAAGATTTTAGGTGCCCTACTTTTATTAAAATATAAAATCAGATAAGTTAAAAGTGAAGTCAATTAAAGGAAGGTTTGTTAGATATTCTAAAGATAGTTTAAAGTACTACTTTTATCTTCCTACCAAACTAGTTGTTATTGTAAATATAAATGTTATATTTCTTGAGAATATGTTTCTTAAGGAAGGTGGTAAAAGAAGGAAAATAATGTTAGATGAGGAGGCATCTAAGAAAGCCCAATAGAATGATCAAATAGTTGTTAATCAACTCTAAAAGGCTATTCAAATTGAAAATGTCATCACACTAACTTCTTAAAGGTTTAGTAAGTTATCTCATATAATAATGAGATATAATTTTCTTCATAATATACAAGAGTTGCATATTAATGAAGAAAGCAATTATGTTGATAATCCTAATATATATGGAGAAGCTCTATTAAATAAAGATCCTTCAAAATGGCTTAAGGTAATGAAAGTCAAAATTGATTTTATATATAAAAACCAAGTTTGGACATTTATTGATTTTGTTGAAGATACAGTAATTATATAATGTAAATGGATTTTAAAGAGAAATATTGGTGTAGACGAAAAGGTTAATACCTATAAAGTTAGACCTGTGGCAAAAGGCTCTCACTAAAGGCCAAAGGTCAATTAAAAAGAGACATTTTTATCGATAGCCATGCTTAAATCTATTTGGATTCTTCAAGCTATAATCATACACTATGGATTTGAGGTTTGGTAAATGGATATCAAAATGGCCTTCTTTTATGATTATGTTGAGGAAGATATTTTCAGAGAGTAACCTAAGAGTTTTAAATTTGAATATGGCTTAAAAGTGTACAAGCTTAATAGATTTATCTATGGTCTAAAGCAAGCTTTAAAGAGTTTGAATCATCATGAGGCTATTCATTCTTATGGTTTTATAAAGAATAAGGATAAGCCATATGTTTATAAGAAAGTCACTGGGAGTCAACTAATTTTTCTTGTCTTGTATGTTAATGACATTTTATCGATTGGTAATGATGTCAAGTATGCTGTTAAGCGTATGTTAAATAGTATAACGTAGTACCGTCACTGTATGTAATGTAAAAAATAAGCAGTCTAAGTTCCCAAACATTCATATATATTGTAACATGTATTTGAATATTTTATATAGAATTCTCAATTTGTGATCCAATTTTAACCATCTACATAAGTTATTTTCATTATTTATGATTTGGTTTTCTTCTAATTATTCATGAGAGTTATCTTTATTGTTTGTTCTAATAATTTACTGAATTGTCATTAATTGTTTTTATTATTTGTTATGATAATTCAAGTGATCGAGTTATCTTTATTATTTGTTATAATGATTCACATGAATTATTTTTTCATTTAGTTTAATTTAAACAATTCCAGTGAGTTTTTTTTGACATATATTAAAAGATTTTTGTTAGTATTTGAAACATTCTCACATGAAAATCATTTTAGTTCAAGATAACAAATGGATGATAGTGTCCTCTTGGTGGGCTACTTTATGGATATTGGAAACCCAGCTTTGATGTAATTCATCCATTGAAAATGCATTTTCAAATGGCTGATATGTTCTATTCATGAACCAAAACGCAGGCAACTAATAAGTTCTTGTTATTTTGAAAATACAGAAATAATTGACTGAGAACTATATACATGAAGATCTTTTGCTAGGTCCATCATCCTCTTATATAAATGAGTCAATGTCACTAAAAAAGTTACAATTGATTTTGTGCATAAATTTTTGAAATGATTGCTAGTTCGTTGGATCTCAGGTTTAAACAAATTGAGGAGAAAATCCTGTCAATTAACTAAGCTGGTAATGATGCTATTCCATACGTGACCAATTCAGTCGCCATAAATGGTCATATTTTTGTCAGAAGTACTCTACTTCATCTTGGACTTGGACATGGAGCTTGTTTTGAGTCGTACTAAATACTTAAACTCTCTCAGGATTATTTTTTAGCAAGTGAGTTCTTAGTTCCAAATCTATTCTATTATGCTTATTTGCTTTATTATATTTTTTCCTTATATCGTTACTAATTTAAGCTTCAGAGTGTTTATGGGAAAAACCTCACCCCTTTATCCATTCTCCTCATCCATGTAGGTTCCACAAACATAAATATCAATTTAGAATTATCAGTAACAATTAACAAAGCCAACCGTTCTTATATTTAGACTTAAAAGGGTGGAAATAAGTCTTGCCAAATCCTTTTTTTACTAGTTCGAATTTTATTTGTTTATAATTGAGCAATGTTTATTACATCATTTAATGTTTATAAACTACTCACGAGTTTAAATGAGCATAATTTTTTTTTTTAAATGTACAAACTATAAATTAAAATTATTAGTTAAAAATTTTAAAATAAATTATTTACTAAATAGATTGTAAATATTAAAATCATTATTTTATTCTAACAATATCTTGTTAAATATTTTTTACATTTATTATAAATAAAAGTTTACATAATATATATTTTATATTAAATTATTAATAAATCAAAATTATAAGTTGATTTACAAATTTTTATTCGAATTTGTTCATAAACTTTACGAGACAAATTTTATATAATTTAAACTCAACTTATTTATTAAATAAATTTCAACATTCGAAATAGAACAAATTTTGATCAAATTAAACTTTAAATAACTTGCAAATATTTCGGCTCATTTACATATCTAATTAGATTTTTTTTTTTTTGCCACTCCAAACTTTGTTTAAATATTAATCAAGAAATTTACTTAAAAAAATTAATGTTTTTTTTTAAAAATCATTTTATTTTTATTAGAATCCCTCTTTGCATGTGCAAAAGGGGAAGAATCATAAATAAATTCTCCAATCTCCATTATCGGTTCCAATAAGGCGAAAAAGATAACAAATAAAAAATAATAAGGCAATTTAGAAGGAACTTAACATGCCATGTGGAACTCCATTACGGTTTGTCTCATCTAAGAAAAACATGAGCAAACCACGAGCTTTTACTCTACGTGGCAACGCTAATGAACAATAGTAGAGCATTAATGTGGGACCCAGACAATAAACACGTGGAATACCAAGGTGGCAATTTTAAGACCGAGACAAAAGTGTGTCTGTCATTTAGAAGCACGTGAATTTCACACCCGTGGGAAAAGCTGCAGTAGCGGCAGCCATAAAGGTCATCTTATGCTTCCGCACTAGTTCCGCGCTTTCCACAATTAATTATGATAACTAATTTGACTAAATTACCCCTCTTACAAAATGTTATGTTGTGTGACAAAGTTGCCACTTTCATATTGCCAACCATAACCATTTTTGTGCAATTATTTTGAGTTCATAACGAAAATAAATAAATAAAGATAAGAACCATAATGTTTTATGTAATTTTCATTTTATCTGCATTTTTTAAAGTTAAACAAAATAGTCCTCAGTAATGTCTAATTCACCTTTGATAAATTGTGTATATATTGAATTTTTAACGTTTCAAGAAGTGTCTATATATTTTAGGTCTATTAAAGCAGTTTGTTTATGGATTCTTTTAAGATCAAAGAAAATTCTATTGATTATAGTGTGTTTCAAGTGTTAAAAATTGTGACACGAATGCTTTTAGTTTTGCTCTTCCATCCCGTGATGAAGTAAATTTTACCAAAATGAAATATGAGAATTTGTAGGAATCTATGGTAGTCTCATAGCCCACCACTTACCTCATTGGGGAAGTCTATGCAGTATGAATATTTTTTGTCAGCCTGGATCAAATGGTAAGGGAAGACACTAGGATCACAGGTTCAAAATCTAGTAAGTACTAAAAATCAAGACTTTTGAATCTCCATATATCTCAAGTCAAATAATAATAATAATAATAATAATAATAATAATAATAATAATAATAGTCCAAGTTTATAATATGATATGTGTCAAAAATTAGACGTTATTAAAATGTTATTACTATTTTCATATATAGATTATGATATATTGAATTAAAGCTTATTAAATATGTTACCACCCAAAACACTTCCTTATTTCCAACTTTTAACGATGAATTCTCCTTTTATTTATGATTTTTTTCCGACTTAAGATTTTCACATAAATATTGTGTGTGTTTTTTTTTTATTTTTGCTATCATGTTCTATGTTGCATCAAGAAATGGTTATTGATGAAGAGGATAAAGGCATGCTCTTATAGAAAGTTATTGACCATGAAATGGAAGAGGCTATGTTTGGTATTGGTGGTGACAAAGCACTAGGGCTTAATAGTTTTTTCAGAACATATATATATTTTTATAAATATATTGGATAAGGAAGTCATAACAGTAACGAAAGACTGCACTGCTCATAGTGAGTGCAACTGCTACAAGTTAAATTCTTGAAGTGAGTGCGTGACAGTGACTTTCGAACAATAACTTTATCTTTTTCAATATGAGCATTCCATAATTAGACTAATTCAAATTTAATTTGAAAAAAATTTTAAAAAACGATAAAAATTTATTTAAAATATTTTTAAATAATTATATATTCATTTTTTAAATTTAAAATTTTTAATAAAATAAAAAGAGTTTTAAATTAATTTATTCACGTTATCTTAGATAACTTATTACAATAACTTTTAAAAATGCATTTCTAACAAGGTTAATAAGGTTTTAAAACAATTATTTCATTTTAACTGACCATATCATACTAGACCATGAACTTAAAAGGTATCAAAGACGGTCAATGTTGTTATTAAAGTAAATTTTCGGAAAGCATATAATATAGTCCATCATGATTTTTTGGAGGAGATACTAATTGGATTATAATTGCCAGATAAATTCATAAATTCCAGAAATGACTTATGTCAAATTTAATGTTGACTAATGACATGAAGATGATTTTCTTGGTAAATAAGTTCTGAGTCAAGAAGATTTTTAATATTTAAAAATATTTTTTAAAAAACATTTCATAAAAAACTAAAAAATTCTAAAATATCAAATCACAATTAAAGTAAAATTTAATATAAAATTTTTAATACTTAAGTATTTGTTTAAATTTTAATTTGTAATTTATTAAAATAGTTACATACTTGTTTTTGTTATTTTAGAGAAACGTTAACCCCACTTCCCAAGATTTTGCTAACTCTCCTTTATAATAAGATTGTATAATAATGGCCAAAGGGTTAAATTGAACCCTCAACTACCAAATTAATATTTAATCTTAAAGTTTTTTTATTCTAATAGAAACTTTTTCTTTCAATTTTTTATCATATTGGACTTTATCTTTAAAAGCTCTTGCAATTAAATTATATAAGTCAAATACAATTTTAATTTTAACGATTATTTAATGAAAAATTATGTAGATTAATAAATAAAATTGATAAATTTTTTCTAAAAATATATATCACCTGATTATAAGGTTTTAAAAATTTCAAGCATGTAAACTACTTTTTTGAATTTTTAAATTTAGAAAAAATTTAAATTTAAAAATTTTAGAATCAAGTGATAAACATAGGAGAAGTTCATCAATTATATTCATAATTTAATTTTAACAGTTCACTAATAAAATTTTATAATCAATTCAATTTTAATAGTTTACTAACAAGAGATTATTTAACTTAATGATTAAAATTGATGTATTTTTTTAAATATATCTATTGATTGTAAAATTTAAAACTTTTTATGTTTATAAAAATTTTTAAGGAAATTATAAATAAATTTTAAAAAGTTAAAAAAATAAAAAATAAAAAATTAGTATATAGGCTTAAACATTTTTGAAATTCTGTTATTAGGTGATATATTTTTTTGAAAAAATAATAATTTATTAATTATCTTAAATAATTTTTTCTTAATTAATAGTAAAAATTAAAATTTTATTTAACTTATAAAATTTAATTGTAAAAATTGTTTAAGATAAAATCCAATACGAATTTTAAAAGAAACGGTTCCCATCTGGAAAACAAATTTAAAGTTGACCCTTTGACTGTAGAATAATACCCTTATTTTTATGTTCTTGGTTTTTTGAATTTTTTTCCCTATTTCTTTCTTTTATTTGCGCAGGCGTAACCAGAAAAATTCATTCACACTCATATTTATTTTATTTTTATTTTTATTTTTAAATTTTTGTCATTTTTTAACTTTATTGAAATTTATTTTATTTTATATAGTTATATTATATGTAACTCAAATTTTAAAATTTATTCCACTATTAGATGTTGTTATTGATATATAATAACAATTTAAATTTTAAGGAAATTTATTTTGTTCTCCTTTTTCTTTTATCTTTAATAATTTAGTACATAATATAAATTAAATTATCATTTTTAAGAGAAATAAAATAAATATAACATTATATCAAAATACGTAGAGTTTACCAATAATTTTTTATTATCTTTGAAAAAATTTGAGAATTAAATTTTTAAAATTAAGAACTTTAATTTTATGTATTTAAATATTTCACAATCTTTGAGATATATAATTATTACAAATAATTAGCCAATCACTTATTATTGAATATATATATATATATATAGGGAGTGAGACTTTTGAAGATTTGGAATTCAAAACAAACTCACTGTCACTAAATAAAAAAGAAAATAACACAAGCAACAAAAACAAGAAAATACAAAGAATTAGATTCGCATACATAATAAAACTTAATTTTACACTCAAATATATATATATATATATATATTTTGGAAATATGCACTCAAATAATTAAATTATCCTATTTCTGGCTGGAAATAGCCATTTCCCATGAAAAATAGCTTTTTTCAACAGAAAAATTACTTTTTAGCTCAAAACACTGAAAATTTTTTGAATAGAACTTAAAAAAATAAATTATAATTTAGTCCAAAACTCACAAATCAAATCCAATTGACCTAGTTTTACTATTAATTTTTCGCCATCAGAAATTCAATAGCATCCATGTATCAAGTTTCCTAAAATTTGATATTTGTAGTTGTCCCCCTTTATCATTGTTTGTGTAAAGAATTGCGGCAAATCTCATAAGCTCTCAATTTCAAGTTAGAGTTCACGAAATACATGCCTTGCATGTTATAGAGTTTCTATCTATAACACATTCATGAGTCTCTAAAGAATTGTTCTTCAGACTCTCCAAACTGTGCAGTGACATCTTCGCCACATGTACAGGCTATGGTATGAATACAGCATAGACATGAGTATTGTTGCAACCAATAGATGCCTATAAATAATCTTTAGAAAAGAAGCTGCATCCCATAGATACTTGCAAATAATCCTTGACTTTTGTTGCAATCAACAGCTACCTATAAATTAATTTTCAAAAAGCTACAATCCTCAATTGTCCACCTTCAACTCTCACTATACTACAGCCGGCAACTGCCGCAAATTAATTTGCAAACAACTACAACCCTCAATTGTCCACCTTTAATTTTAATGAAGCAGTAGCCCACAAAATAATTCTCAAACATCCATAACCCTTGGTTTTCCACCTTCAATTCTCATTTTATTGCAGCCCACAATTGCCTACAAATTAATTTTCAAATGGCTACAAATTAAACACAACCCTCGGTTCTTGATCCAAGTTCAAGATTAAATTGTCAAGAAAGTTATAGGGACCAAGCTAGATTTTGTTTTTAAATAAACTTAAAACATGTGGTAACTTCCTTTCCTTCATTGTGCTATCAGAATTGCTTTTTCTTTTTTCCTTCATATTTCCAATTTCCTTCACTTTGATTTTTATCAATTTTTCATTCATTTCTCATCCAATTTTTTTTTATCCTTCTGATCCTATAATTGATCCACAATATTAACCAGGCGTAGTTGCTCCTCCAACATCTAATTGGCCCTTCAGAGCTCCATATTTTCCACAAAATGACTTGGGTATAACTAGAGGAGAAGAAATTTATCCTTTGTCCTTTTGAGCACTCATGTGTGCAAATGTTGGTAGTGAGGCACACGTTTTCTTCTTCATGCATTAAGTTATTATATTAGTGAAGAAATTAAGCGGGCTTTTAAAAATTAATTTATGTTGACTGAGAATTAATATTTTTCAATCATAAATTACTAATTCTGATCATAATTAGCATTTTTTTTTATCGAAATTAGCATTTTTTAATAAAAATAATTAATTAATTTTTAAATTTTAGTTAATTAATTAATTTTAATTAATCATTAATTAAAGAAAAAAAATCAAACTTGAAAAAATAAAATTAAAATGATAGAACTTCCCCTGAATTTTGTCAGAAATTGGTAAATTCACAAGGAACTTTCACTTGGCTTGGGAACTCTTTCATAACTAGTCTACAAGTGTGAAGAGAAGGATTTACGCAACAAGCTTCAGGCACTTTATTACTGCACTCCCATCTTCTCATGGCAAGTCTGACCATGACTCTCTATATGCTATGATTGAGAGATTGATAGATACCACCCACACTTTTCACACTCGTGTGGGTGAGTTAACCATCTCTTCCATGTCTTTTTCTGCCATCACAAGGATTGCTTTTAATGGTGGTCTTATTCTCTTTGATCTTGGCTACTCCTCAATGACAGAGGATGCTAAAAGTAGATATGTAGCATAATTGATAATTTTGCACTATAGTGGAAGAGTTGTAAGAACGTCTAGCTATTCTCTCTTGTGACTAGATTCACATGGTTGCCTATAACCACTCCTCATTAGATTAATTAGAAGGCATGGTGTTTCCTTCTAATATTGTTGCGCACTACCCTTTTTTAGAGATTGGTCACAAGGTTAGTATTGCATTATTCGGTCCTCTATAAGATTTAGATTAGATCCACACCTTCAACCATAGTGCTATAGCTCTTTCCTATCTTTATTAGAGGCTAGATATAGTTTGTAAAGGTGTAGTGATAGTGTGTGGCTTTTAGCATATCCTACATGTAAATATCTCAATAACTTGATGTTTCTCTTTATCTCTATGCTCCTTTTAACTTTTATCTTTCTATACTAATTTAGGGCATAGAGATTGGGTTGATCCATGATTTATAGTTCTTAATCCAAATAAGAGTTTCCCATTAATGAGTAAATGGGATGCTTCTTGCTTGATTTGTAGCAGTCAGTCTAGGATTAAAGCGCACTTTGAATATATCAGTGGGACTTAGTAAGAAAAAAAAATGAAATAGGTACTCTTTATTTTATCAAAATTTAGAAAACTTGCCTAATTTATTTTTTTATAGATTCATGTTGATTGGATGGGGATTGCTGAGCATATATAGTAGTATACGTTCATGGATAGTGTAATGATATATGAGAGGTTGAGAGTTCTTCTTCCTAGTTATGGTTACAAGATGTGATATCTAAGCGAGCATGTTTATTTTTGGCATCATGGGCCTTCTCATCGTCGTATAGCATTTTCTATTCTGACTTTGATGTTTTAGAGTCATGATTTGATTGGATAGGAGTTAGTAAAGGCTTTATAGGGGATTGATGCTTCATCATTGGTGGAGCATTCTCATGATAACTATATGAAGTATATCCAAATGAATCTTTTGGAGAGGATTCCTCTTGACCAGTGTATAATAGATGAAGTATAACTTACATTAACCTTTCTTTCTACTTCTTACTTGGTACTAATTATCCTCATGCATTTGCAACTTGAGGAGAGGGGCACTCCTTTGGATGCTCTTATTGAGGATATGGATGAGGATGTTAGAGTTGACATTGAGCCCCTATCCTATCACAAGGATTTTCCTAGGGTAAGGCACTTATGATTTTTATTTTTCCTTATAATCCTAGCATTCTTAGTGATATTGGTAATATTTCCTTGCTAGATCTATTAGTGATTTATTGGATTTTGATGGTTTAGAGACCTATTAAGCAATGGTTTCATTTTAACAATGTTGTTCTTTTTCCTCTCACTCATTTTGATGTTTTATATGTGAGTATTCTACCTATTTTTTACATCTTGTACAATACTAATTTCTAATGTTAGGAATATATGTATATTATAGGTTACTTAAACTTAGGAAAAGTATCTGTATAGCCTTGCTTCGTCCTAGAGACTTTTTACTATAAAGGTTAAAGACAATTGGAGAGTAAGTATTTTATACTAAATGTATGCAAGTGTATGCATGATATGTATGATTCTAACATGTCCATTATTTGGAATAATGTTATATTGCAAATCTAGAGCATGAGAATGAGAGACTTCTATGATACCTTGATGATTTAGGCATTGGGAGCTCTAATGTTAAAACTTCTGATGTTGGACCTTCTGATGTAGAGCCTTAAAAGGATGATTGGACCAGAGGATGGAGCTCATAGACTGATGCTTGATATGATGATTCATGAATGTATCTTACTATACATGATGAACTCTTGTTTGAAATCTTGTTTATTATTTGTATTTATTGTTTAACTATAAACTCAAAAAGAATATTGATTTCTTTAAGTTTTATATTTCTGCACCTTGAAACCCTTTATATTTACTTTTGTGCCCCTAATTTGCTTACATTTTACTTGAAATTATAATTTTACCCCTATAAGTTTATGAAATTGCATTTTTTCCACTAAAAATTATCATTTTGTCCTTAAGCCTATTTTCGATCGTAAGAGGCTATTTACAATAAGAAATAATCCATCTAATCTTTTTATGACCACAATTAAGCAATTTGCAATCATAAGAGGGTCTATTTGCAATCATGACTATGTTTTTACTATCACAATTTAAGCTTATTATCCGCTCCTTATCCCTTTTTTCTTACTTAGATTCATCTTGAATTTATGTGCTAGTCCTTCTACTTGCGAATAGAATTTTTTTGTCATCCATAACTCTACTTTGACTCAGCTTTATTCAATCAAATTCTCTATATAAACCATCAAAGGAAACACTTTGCTACATACTCCTTTATTCATAAAGCCTTGATTTTAATTAATCATGTCTCAACATTCATTCCAATCAATCAAAAGACAATTGAAGGATCATAATGGGAACAATTAGATTCGACTAATTACTTTCCATGACAAATCTATAAGATCTCTTCAACACCTTAACATTGATAATAACTTTTTGCATGCTGCTATGACCTTTTGGGACTCCAAGGATCATGTTAATGATCAAGAGTTATGTCCTCTAATTAAAGAGTTTATAGCAATTTTGGGTTGTTAACTTGATTCCATTGCTTCAATTATAATTCTTGAATTAAGTTTTTAATTTCCAAGAAAGCTGATTGAGTTCTTCAATATGCCCCTAAATGATATTCATCTTTATACATATAGTCAGGATACAATCAGTCTATCTCTTTTAATGCCACCTATGAGAATAAAGATAAAGACAGTATTGCTTGGGTTAGGATAATCTCATATTACTTTTATTCCTAGTTTCTGATGGTTTTCCTTTATAGGGATGGTAATAGTAGGATCATTAATATTCTTGAACAAATGGAGAATGGAACTAATCCCATGCCCGTCATTTTGGCTGAAATCATCATTGGGTTAGATAATTTCATAGTTCATTATTGCCTCTCTTACAGTCTTCTTCTTCTTCAAGTATGTAGCCAAAATCTTTCATTTTATATTTTTACTTCTTACTTTTTGCTTAAGCCACCCTTGCGAGTTTTCAACTTAGCAAACTTTTTTTTTCATGTCCTTTAGGTTTTCAACTTAGCAGACTTTTTTTTCATGTCCTTTCAAGTTTTTAACTTAACAGGCTTGCCTTATTTTTTACCTAAGGTGCCCTTGTAGGTTTTTAACTTAGTGGGCTAAATTTTTTCTTTTTTTCTTTATATTTTTTTAATTTTAGATTTGATTATAAGAGAAGTTGACTTTGCTTGTTGCTCTTACTAATCCTTTGACTTACCAACCTTATCAGTTGTAGTCCCATGCCTTAAAGATAAAAGGCAAACTTATAGGAGAAGACTGTATGAACTGGCTAAAAGGAGTTCCTGATACTAAAATCAACTAAACCTGCTCCTTGTGGAAGCTAAAGTATGTAACTATGACTTATACAATCACTGTGTTCCTTTGCATATATTACATGCTTTAACCTTCCTTCTTCCAACATGTCTTTATCACCAGTATGGTCATCCATAATTTATTGTAACATTTATCACCGACTTTAAGGGCTTTATTTTGAGATAAAATTTTTTAAAGAAGGTAAAGGATTTATGGCCTCAAAGGACTCTTGAATAAAACATAAAGCTTAATGTTGACATAATAATTAATGACAACTACAAGGTATAGGTTGTAATGAAAGTTACTAAGCCACTTGGATCCTTAAGATATAATAGGACACAAACATTACAAATCAAGTTACAATAGGATGCAATAAAGAAAAAATATAACTAGAATAGTGATCTTATAACTTTGAATTTTTAGCTTTCATTATGTTTTGTCTTTCCAATCATATACTTATGTAGTATAATAAAAAAGAATATGCAAATTTGAATAATATTTCAAGCCTAATTTGATTCATTCTTTAGGGAAAAAATGAGTACATTCATTATATCACATGATATAACTCCTATTACAAGCTAGTGCTTTTGATTTTCTAACTGAGTATTTTTTCTCACTTTTATTTTCCTAATTTTTGTCTGACCAACCCTTTGTAGGTCTTCTAATAAGTAGGACCCTTTCTTTTATTTTTCCTTAATCTTTTTCTGATAGCCCTTTATGGTTTTCTAGACAACAAAAATGTTCTAATTTTTGCTAGACCAGCCTTTTTATGTTTTCTAGTTAGCGAACTTTTTTTGTTATTTATATTTTTCTAAAGGTAGTATTTCTTTAGGCAATCCAAATTTATAGGCTTTGTAAATTCATTCCCTTCCAAATTTGATATCTTTGTAGTACTTTTAAGAAGCATTTGTAATACAAGCCCTACCTATAACAGAGATAGAACACGCATCCAACTTTGAAATCATTGCCCAAGATCATCAAGATGAGGTTATTAAGATGGAGTTAAACCCTTTGCTTATTAAAGTGAAATAAGATACTTAGCTATTATAAGATGAACAATCACACAATTCTAACTTTAATCTAACCTAGTAATTGTAATGAAAAGTAGAAGTGAAACAATTCAAGTAAACTTGCAAAGTTTTAAAAAAACAGAGTTCAAGGAAAAACCTCACTTTTAATATTTCAATGTTTTTCTAAATTCATTTTACATAGTTATAGCCCTTATATAGGCATGTAAACAACCAAATTCTTGAAGGAAAAGGTTTTATTCCTTATTTTTAAAGATACCTATATAGGAAAATCTTTAATTAAGGAGATTTCCTTCAAAATATGACAACTAATGACAACTCATCTTTAAAAAGTCAAAATTGACAACTTATTACAATTTATGACAACTAAGCAAAATGACAACTTATGACAACTAAGCATCGAAGCATGCCATGCCACATGTTGACTATTGAACCTTGACTTTGACTTGTTGATTATTTAACTTTGACTTGTTGACTTTGACTTGGAATATTCTTGAATCTTCTCATTTAAATCTTCCTTATTGACTCCAAAATAGGAATAACTCCAAAATTCATCTATATCAAGCTAATTAATTTCAAAATAGGAAATTAAATTAATTAGCTTAAATTCTTCATATTCAGGCACTTTTGATCCCTTTTAGGGTTCATATTATTCCCTCCCTCTTAAAGATGATTTGCCCTCTAATCATAGGCATCTTTTAAAGTTGATAAATTCATAAATCCTCCAAGGTCAAATACAAACACCTTTGTTGAAAGCCTCTCCATTGAAGTAAGAATCCACAGAAGTAGCTTCAATATAGCTTGAACTTGATCGAACATAGAATTCTTTGCTATGAACTTGTAAGGATTGTATTTATGTTGCTTCCTTTTAAACTGGAAACATGAATATCTCAAGTTCTTCTTGGTACCTGCAAAGACTCCATAGATTGCATTGTTGACATAAGGAACTTTAATAACATCAGCAAATAGATCTTTGTATGGCATAAAAGTCTATAAAACAACTTTCATAATACTAGAAAAAGAAAGATTAAAGTTGTTAGCATAATCATGATGAAGAGCCAGCTTGTTATCCTCCTCTTTATTTTATGCAAAAACTTCTTGATACTCCTCTTCATGATGCATGCACTCTTCATGATCATAAGATGCACTCTTAGCAACTTCTTGAGTAGTTAATCCTTGTACAACTTTACTACATTGCTCAAAACTTGGCAAACATTCCTTATTATCTTTAATGATGTCAATAAAATCACTATTCTTGGATTCACACTCTATTTTGATCTCCTCACACACAACCACTTCTTTTTCACGCTTCTCTTTATGAATAATGCTCTCCTCCACTTTATTAGCTTGACCATATAATTGATCCTCATGCTTCTTCTTATGATCACTTAATATCACTTTAACATTAATACCACTTTGATTACTAACTTTATTACTAAAAATCTCTCTACCCAAAGCAAGTGAAATTACATCATTTAAAGACAAAATAAGTTGCAATTGTACCACAAACATAAGATCTTACCTAATTTCACTTTTAAGCCTGCTTATTAATCTTGTAATTTTCTACCCTTTAAATTCACCTAAATCACTTGCAATTACACACAACTTAAACTCTTTAGCATAATCATCAATACTTAATTCATCCCTTTTTTTAAGCCTTTGTAATTTAAGATAGTATTTATCCCTAACATCATAAGGAATAAAATGTCTAGTCATTAACCTTTTCATTAATTCCTAATTTCTAATCTCACTATTCCCATTCTCTCTCTACAAAACCATCAAGTCTTTCCACCATATAGCAGCACAACCTAGAAATTTTTGAGAAGTAAGTTTGCACTTTTGAAAATCAAGTATCATAAGAGAATCAAATATCTCTTCTATTTGTTACACCCATTCCAAGTAAACATAAGGATCATTTTTACCAAGAAAATAAGGTATATCCATAATGACCACACATAAAGATAGTTTAAAAAAATTGAAAAGAAATCCTCACAAAACACTCCCTTACGCGTTTACACTCAAGGATGTGAATGCTCTCGTATTTCACTCAAATTTTTTTTTTATTTTTTTAATTTATGAAGAATTGAGAAGAAGAAAATAATAGATAATACATGAAAATAAAAGGATACGTAACAAAACCTTGAAGTTTGGCTCTGATACCAAACTGATACAAACCCTACCTATAATAGAGATAGAACATGTATCCAACTTTGAAATCGTTGCCCAAGATCGTCAAGATGAGGTTGTGAAGATGGAGTTAAACCCCTTGCTTATTAAAGTGAAACAAGATACTTAGCTATTATAAGATGAACAATCACACAACTCTAACTTTAATCTAACCTAGTAATTGTAATGAAAGGTAGAAGTGAAACAATTCAAGTAAACTTGCAAAGTTTCAAAAGAACAAAGTTCAAGGAAAAACCTCACTTTTAATATTCCAATGCTTTTCTAAATTCATTTTACATAGTCGTAACCCTTATATAGGCATGTAAACAACCTAATCCTTAAGGAAAAGGCTTTATTCCTTATTCCTAAAGATACCTATATAGGAAAATCTTTAATTAAGGAGATTTCCTTCAAAATAGAACAACTAATGACAACTCATCTTTGAAAAGTCAAAATTGACAACTCATTACAATTTATGACAACTAAGCAAAATGACAACTCATGAAAACTAAGCATTGAAGCATGCCATGTCACATGTTGACCATTGAACCTTGACTTTGACTTGTTGACTATTTGACTTTGACTTGGAATATTCTTGAATCTTCTCACATCTTCTAGAATCTTTTTAAATCTTCCTTATTGACTCCAAAATAGGAATAACTCCAAAATTCATCTATATCAAGCTAATTAATTTCAAAATAGGAAATTAAATTAATTAGCTTGAATTCTTCATATTTAGGCACTTTTGATCCCTTTTAGGGTTCTTATTAATTTATGTAACTAAGTATGGACCTTCCTAGTTTGGCTTGAATTTTCCTCTTGGATACAAAACCTAGCCTTGCTTGCTTTAAAATCAAATCTCCAACCTTTGTCTTTTCAGGATTGACTTTCTTATTGAATGCCTTAACTATTCTTTACTGATACACCTGAGTGTGTAATAAAGCATTCATCCTTTCTCATCTAAAGATAAAATGTGGTCATATCTCATTTTCACCCATTCACATTCAAGAATTTTTGCCTCTAGTACTACCCTCAAAGACTTAACTTTAATTTTTATAACTAATACTACCTCACATGCAAACATTAGTGAAAATGGCAATTAACCTTGTTATAGTTCGTGCTAATGTCCAATATCCTATAAAGCAAAAGGAAGATGCTTAGCCCAATCTTTATAGGTTTCAACCATTTTTAAAAGGATTCTCTTGACATTTTTATAAGTTGCTTCAACTAATTTGTTTCCTTAAGGTTGGTATGGCAAGAATTTATGATGCTTGATCTTATATTTTTATACCTCTGCCTAAAATTGAACTCCATTGTCTATCATTATGTGATGTGAAACCCTATCTTTATATATAGAACTCTTTTTTTATAAATTGGGCCATCTATTTTGCCCTCATTACACCAAAGGATTATACTTCAACTCATCTAAGGAAATAATGCAAATCATTGAATGAATCTAATTGAATCAAATTTCTATCAAATATGCATATGCAATCTATATTATAATTCACAGTACCATCAGAATGCACATCACATAAGCAAAATCAGACTTCATATCATTGATCAATGAAATATAAAAAAAGGTCTCATCCATAAGAAGTTGGGATGTTATGACGTTAATTTATTTATAAATAACTATTTTTAATTATAGATGCTAAATCTTATAGTGGAGCTCTTCAGGTGGCAAACATAATAACTGTTGTTTGTATTTTTATAATGACCTTCTCCATCACCTCGTCCTTATTTTCATGTACCAGATTCTTAATTTCCTTAGCTCATAACCCATCATCATACATGTCTTCAAATGTTTTATGGTTCATTAATTACAATCTCTTAACCAGGTTAGGCAATACGTTTCTTACATTCATCCTCACCTAATCCTTTTAAGTTAAATTATTCTTCACCAAACCTTCTTTTTTCATGAACCTTATCAAAAAGTCTAAGAATGATTCATTTGACTTTTACTTAGTCATTTCTAAATCTTTAATAGACACTTTTAGTTTGGTGTTATGCTTGTATTGTTATAAAAAGTCGTGCGTAATTCCTTCTAGCCAGTCCAAATGGATTTGTCTAGCCCATGGTACAAATTCATAGTTATGCCCTCTAAAGACTATATAAATAATCTTGTAACAACTTATGAAAGGGTTATAATAGTACCCATGGTAGTTGAGTACTAACTAAGATGTACTTTTGGATCTCAAGTACCATTAAACTTTTGTAATTGAGGCATCTTAAACTTATTTAGCAACTTGTCCCCCTAAGTAAACGTCATTTCATTAAAATCAAAGATGTATCCTAAATCTTGTCCTCTTATTAACTCTTCCATTTTGTCCATCTTTTTAGCCAATGCTTGCATCTACTTTGACTTGAGTTCTTTAGCTAACTCAAGCAATTCCCTTTTCATCTTCTGCATTATATAATTCTTAACATTTTTAAACTCCATTTTAATAGTAGGCTTAACTCTAGCAACATTCAATGGTTGACTTTTAACATCAACAACGAGTCTACCATCATCAACAATAAGTGGAATGGTGATAGTAATAACAACAATAGTTGGTGGGATAGTAATGGCAGGTGGATTTTTAATTATTAGGGGTAGTATTTGTCATGCCAGGGCTCATCCATAATTTTCACGTTTTGGATCACTACATTTTTAACATCATCCAAGGTCTAGTTTTTCTCTTCTTAGTGTGTCATATTCTTAGATTTAAGGGAAGCTTTAGAACTTATTAAAGTTATTGATGCTTCTAAATAAAGTTGATTAATCATACTCTTCTTTAAACTATGAAGGATCTCACTTGCCTTTGATTTAGGGCCTGAGTTAATTGTCTTCAGTCTATTACCTCTTTTTCTCTAAACAAAGAAAGACCCATTAAATCTATTAAGGCTACAAAATAGGATGTTAATGCAATGCATGAAATGCATGTACGCATGTAATGCAAAGTTATAATAAGTAGAACAAAGATAATCACACAATATATAACCTTTCCAAACTTATTACTTCCATACATGATTTAATAACAAGTCTCTTATCCTTGGATTGTCAATTTTAGTCTCAAAATTAATAGGGGATGTTAAAACTGATGGACATGCCAAAAACTCAAAGTAATAAAAAAAGTATAGAAATAGTATTTTTAGATATAAAAATAAAGTCCAATTCTTATTAGTCCAAAATAGACTTTTAAATTATAAACTTGGGTTTTTTCAAGTAGAAATACCTCATGGTAATATCCAAAATCAATTTGGGTAGTCCTATGGAAATTACTAGGACATTATATGATCTCGGTCTAATATAGTTAAAGTGTTAACCTTTACATGATCAATCTTTAATTACTCTTGGTTTTGACTTTAATAATCAATGTGTTTAAGCTTGTATTTTAGTTAGGTTAAAGACTACACTCATTAGCTAAAGCTGTGGAGCTTTCAATGTGTCTAAAACATGAGCCAAATTTGAGCTAAATTCATGTTATTCAGAGTGGCAGTGACCCTTATAGTACTCCTCATAATGGTAACCATTATCTTCATAATCGGGAGCATTGCAATAATGATTTAGAGTAAAAAACTCAAGTAAATGAAAAAGGCAATGGTGCACATAGGTGTGGTCAGGATCATGATCAAGATTATGACATTAGTCGTGATCGTGATCTGGAGCATGAGCACCACTGGTATGTCTTGACAACTCTTATAATAGCTATTTTAGAGCTCTAATGGCTATAAAATTGAAGTTTAAGATCATGATACCTCCCCTTAAGACCGTGAGCATCATTTTCCCTATAAAAAATTAAAAGAAATATTAAAAAAAAAGATATAGGTTTGTTGGTGACCAATATCAAAGCTCTAATAACCATATTTTGGCCCCTCCACTATAATTATAAGCTCAAGACATCATTTGAAGTGTTAGAGACTTTGAGGAATAAAATTATTATGTAAAAGTCAGTGAACTATATTTATTTCTTTCATAATTTTCCTTTGTACAGTCTTTATTTGTAAATAAAATCTTGTTGAGTTTGTGTGTTCCTTTCTAATGAGAATTAGGTGAGTGATAGAGATAGGATTCTTTCATCTACTTATTCTTTAGGGTTAAAGAAGTGGGTAGTGAGATTGTTTCTCATTGGGTTATTATTCATCCCTTGAAAAATAACTTATTGTAAAGGTTTTTAGTTAGCCTTGAAAAATCAGTTGGAAAGGTTTAAGTATAAGCCTTAAAAAAAACTTGGGAATAGGTTTAAGTGTGATTTTAAAAACACCTGGTGAAAGGTTGTAAGTGAGCTTTAAAGACTCTAGTTTTAAAGGTTTAAGTTAAGCCTTAAAAATCTCTTATTGTAAATAATCTAAATTAATAAATTAGTGTAAGGTTAGAAGAATCCTAATTTAGGGATAAGTTAAGTGGAGATATAAGTTCACTGAGGAGCCGGAATTCTTAATTTCTTATGTTCGTCTTTTGTTTCTCGTTCTTATTCTTATTAATACTCATTATTACTAAATCGCTTTTAATTTTTCCTTTAACTTTTAAACTTTTCTCTAAACTTTAATTAGCCCTATTCACCCCCAGGGCATTTTCATAAATATTCCATTAATGAGGTACTCCCTGAAAAGACTTGGGTTACAGGCCAGCATTATATTGGCTTAGCATAAGTGCCCCCTTTAATTACTTAAGAATAAGTGCCCCCTTTAAGGACTTGGGTTGCAAACCATGGTTAGATTAGCCCGATACATACTCTTGGATCAAGTAAAGGCTAAGAGTTATGGTTAACTAATTTACAATCCTATAAAGCTAATGGAATTAAGGGACTATAAACCAATGCCATCGAGTTATAAGGATAAAATGAAAGGATGAATATAATAATAGAACCATGATTAATAAGGTAATTCTAAATAATATAAATAAAATTAATATATATTATTCCTAATGGATTCATTACTATAGGTAGTGAGGTTTAGAACACACCCATATCTCTTGCAACCATGACACTATTTGAGTTCAGGACTTTAGGGAACACGCAACCACTATCATAAATATGTGGCATAGAGATGTGGAGTTGCCACCCAAGGTAATAACTGGGATAAGTTTTTAAGTGGTGGTAACTCAATTCCCTAAAAGAGAGTTAACACCACATTAAAAGAATTCTGGGTATAGAATACCAACTTCTTTTTACCTTGTGGTCTTTAAATTTACCTTATTAGTTAATGCTTTATTCCTCTAATTACATGCAATTTTCATTTAAACCCAAACTCAAAATAATTCATAAGGCCTTGATCATAATGAAAAATATATAAAACAAAGTGCTAGCATGACATGGCTTCAAGATATTCACTACTTATTGATATATATTTATTGTCAATCTATAAATAGATGAATCCATCCTAGTAGCATCATCATGGTTTCTACTATTGATATCTAGACCTATATAATCATTTATCTTTGCTCAAAAGTAGTTGGATCATGCTTTTGAAATAACACATTAAATACGCTTAAACCAAGTAGCTTCAGTCAGGTGTTGTATCTTTTTCCTCAAAAGCTTATAATCTTACGTGACCTATTACTAAATGGCTTTTATATCATGACAAAGAGTAAGATCATATACATAAGAGGAATGTGATAACTTATACCATATTTTGGAACAATAGAAAGAATCAACCCCTCAACTGATTCCATCTCGTGAGTTTTTAAATGATATTATGGTGAAATAATGTTCAGGGTATAAAGGGAGTAGGGTTTTAAATGATGTTATGGTTAAATAATGTTTTGGTATAAGGGGATAAATATTGAATTTAGCATTCAACTTTATTCAACCATTATTTTCTTAATGCCAGATTATGGCAACTTGGCTTAAATTGTTAATGGATGAACTAGATAGAGTAAAGAAGTTATATGTGATTCATTGTAGTGCATTAAGCTAATTTTATGGCTACAAGAAACTAGTTTGGGTGCATAGATTTCATGATAACTTCTATTCTTGCCACATTAAGAGTAGCCCTAGATGTTCTTAACAACAATGCATGCTATAATTCTTATTCTTGGATGGTTAATATGTTGTTTGCTAACAATGATCTTGGGAAAATTTAGCTTTGCAATTTCTTTCTTGCACTTAGTATAGCCACAAGTATTAATACCTGAATTTCAATGGCCCTTCAAAAGATATGATAATAAATATTTATGTCAATAAGATAGGGGGAGGCTTCTTTAAAAGTCATCCTAAAGTGTGTTTTGGTAAGATGAAACACCTGAAGCACCCAAAAATACTCCTAAACCCTAAAAATACTTAAAAGTGATCAAAAAATCCAAAATGGGCAAAAAAGGAGGTTGGGAGTTGTAGATGATTAGCACGTATCTAGGATTATAGCAATCGTGACACTGTTTGAGCTCAAGGCTCCTAAGAACACATTAACCATTGTCACAAAGACATAGTGTGGAGATGAGTGTTGCCACCCAGGGTAATAACTAGGATAAATAAAAAATGGTGGTACTCGTTTCTTTAAAAGAAAGTCAGCACCATAACCAGGAGATTCTGGATACATAATTCTAACTTCTTCCAGTCTTATATTCATTTAGAGTTACTTTATAAATTACTATTTTATCCTCTATTTATATGTAATTTCATATAAACCCTTATTTTAAAAATTAACCTTAAGCAAACTAGTCATAAAAAGTACATGTAAACATTGCATTCATTTAAGTTCACAATCCTTAAGTTAGTCTAATCTACATTGATTTTAATTAAATGGGCTAAATCTACATGTTTGAATTTATAAATGAGTCTAAAAGCTAATGGACCTAATTCCTACTTAATTTTAATTAAGTGAACCTAAGTCTATTTATTTTATTTCTAAAAATGGACCTATATCTATAAATTATGAAGTATTTAAATTAGTGGGCCTAGTTCTACATGTTTTAGCTCTAAGGTGATCTTAAATCTATAAGTTATAAAAAGAGCTTTAATTAAATGGGCTAAGTCTAGATTAATTTTAATTGACCTAGGTGGGCCTATATCTAATTAACTAAATGAGTCTAAGTTATCTTTAACCTAATTTCTAGTTAATTATAGGCCTAAAATGCATTTTAATTAATTAAAATCTATACCTAATTAATTAACAACCTATTAAATGAAATAAACCAATTAAAAGATGGGCCAAAAAGAACTACCTAAACCTAAAATTATTTAAATGGATTAGAACCTAATATGGGCTTGGGGTCCAAAACATATAAAAAGTAAACAAGCCTAAAAACAATAAAAAAAATATCAAAACAATCAAATAAAAGATCAAACAATCAATTAAATTCATTTCTTCTAAAAACCTAATTTAGTTAAAGTGACCTTAAACAACAAATTATAAAATAATTAACAAGCAACCTTAGTTCTGTTAACCTAAATCTAATTCAATTTTAATTGAAAACCCTAATTATCTCTATAGCCATTAATTTTAATTAATTACCTAATTAGAACTCTAATCTTACTACCCAATTAATTAAAATAAACACATTACAACACACAGGATTCCACTATTGGGTCTATTCAATTATCTAAAAAAAGTAGTACAACTCAAAAACTAAATAACAAAATAAAATAAAACAACCAACAAAAAAATAAATAAATAAACCTATAAACTATATTTAACTACAAAATTCAATCCATAGCATCCCATGGATCTTTATGGATTTTGTTCTCTATAATGAGTTTGTTATATAACTCCCTCAATCATAAACAAACACACAAAAATAAACAATGATTAGTAATTAAACAAAAATAGAAAAATTAAAATTAAATATAAATAAAATAATCAAATAAAATAAAAAAGAGGAGAGTAGAATAAAAGATGATTGGATGGATGCAGTATTAATTTGCTCCTCAGAGTGATATAAATCATCGTTGATTTTTAGAATAGATCTTCAATGCTTGATTTTTCCTCCTAAAAGTTTACTACTTCTTCTTCAAAGAACAATACCTCTCAAAAAAATATTATTTAAAAACTGTGTAAAAGGAAAATGAGAGGTCCCAGAAGAAACCCCTTTCTATGAGAGTTGAGTTGAGTTTATACGGAGAACCCCAGCTAAAAAATGTATCATATTGTAGCTTCCTCTTTTCACAATGATAGATTTTTAGTTTAATAAGGACTTTTGATTTTTTGAAAAATTTAAACAAATCCCGGAAAAGGGATTTATCACATTATTTTGACTAATTGAAATTTAGAAAACTAAAATCTTATTTACTGAAAACATAAAAAATACAGACAAAAAATGTCTAATTCTAACCGGGATTATATAATTCCTATCGGAATTATATAATTCTGATCTTTTTTTACTTTTAATTATAGAAAGACCCTTGAAAGAATTTAAACTTTTCAATAAGATCTTAAAGAAAATGTTACAATTAAGTCCTTAAAAAATTAATTAAGTTCTTTTGAAAATGTATTTAGGCTTTTGAGGTTTCAAACTTCAAGTGCTAAAGATCTATTTATAGTATTTTCATCATTAGAGTCCTCTGTCACATCCACACTCCATCATCCCAAAATTGGGTGGTTATATGAGCCTTAGGCTGGCCCAACCCACGAGCATAGGTTCATCCAATAAGTGTGGGTTGGTTGACCAATGACCTATACCTAGGGGTCAAAGCTCCATAACCCATAAACCACATACGAGGGCTGATCCACACCCATGGGTCATACAACCCACACTTGTGGGTCATGCCTTAGGTCTATACAAATTTGAAATTGTGCCTTTTTGGCAGAGAACTCTTTTAGGACCCCAAAAAACACACTTTAGAAAGAGAAAATGCTTTTACTTTAAGACAAAATTGACATCATTTTGGGGCTATTTTCTCTTCCTAATCTATTGTAAATAAGGTGAACAATTAGTGGAGACCCATATCTAAACACCAAAAACTCATTTTCTACTTCTTTTTAGGATCATTTATCACTCTTTTTTACCAAATCAATCATCATCTTTACCAATGTGCACATCTAAGGTAATTCTCAATCCTCTAAGGATCTCCCTATCATTTTTATGTAAAATTTTGCATTTAATTTCATAATCTCCCTTTATCCTACTCTTTTCTTTTATATTAATCATTTTTGCATTTTATTTCACTTTTATTTTAATTATTTATTATCTTGTGATCAAGTTGTGATTTTGTGGTGATATTGAAGTACTAGTATATGATATGTTAAAGGAGTAGGTAGTTTAGGTGCAATTTTGGGAGTGTTTCCATCATTTTTGCATCAATTGTTGATTTTGTTTTATCTTATTTACATCATTTTCTCCTTTTTATGTAAAATGGGTATTTTGGTGCCAAAGATTGCATTATTATTATTATTATTTCCTTTTTATTAATTTTGTTATTTTTTGATAAATTATCCATTTTTATCATTTTTACTATATTGATTGCATTTTTATTATTTTTGTGGTTTTTATTTTCTTTTTTGATAAATTTACCATCTTTATCACAAAGTTCACATTTTTATAGTAAAAATCACATTTTTTATCATTTTTATTTTATTAACTGCATTTTTATTATTTTTTGTCTTTTTCTTTTTCTTTTTTTTATAAATTTGCCATTTTTATCATAAAGTTCAAATTTTTATGATAAAAATTTACATTTTTATAGTATTAATTGCATTTTTTAATTTTTGTGGTCTTTATTTTCTTTTTTTTATATATAAATTTGCTTTTTTTTTTCTTCAAGTTCACATTTCTATGGTAAAAATTGCATTTTTATCATTTTTATTATATTAATTTTATTTTTTATTATTTTTTCATTGTCATTTTCTTTTTTGATAAATTTTCTATTTCTATCATAAAGTTCACATTTTTATAATAAAAATTGCATTTTTTAATCATTTTTATTATTTTTGCTATTTTTATTCTCCTTTTATATATATATATAAATTTGCTATTTTTATTATAACATTCATATTTTTTATGGTAAAAATTGCTTTTTTTTATCATTTTTATTTTTTTTATTGCATTTTTATTTTTTGCCGTTTTTATTTTTCCTTTTTGATAAATTTGCTATTTTCATCATAAGTTTTATATTTTTATGGTAAAAATTGCATTTTTATCATTTTTATTATTTTTATTACCTTTTTATTATTTTTATTATTTTAAATTGCATTTTTATTATGTTAATTGTATCTATATTATTTTTATTACTGTTGTCATTTTTAGTGTTTTATTTTAATTTCCTTGCATATTTATCATAAAAATTCCATTTTTATGGTAAAGATTGCACTTTTATTATTTTGTTATTTTTATTATTTTTGCTATTTTTTTCTTTTCACCTTAATTTTCTTGTACTTTTATTATTGAATTTACATTTTTTATGTCAAATTAGCATCTTTATTTTCATTTTTATTCCTCTATTTTAATTCCCTTATATTTTGTTTTTCAAAATCCTATTTTCTGGATAAAAATAACAACTTTACCAAAATATTTAAATTCTAAAATCTTACATCATTTATCTCCATTAGTATCCTTTTTTTTCTCATTTGTTTCATTATTCTTGTTATTTCAATTGCTTTTCTTTGTCTTATCATGAATGAATGAAATATAAAATTGCCATAAATGTGATGTGTGCTTGCATGTGTGTGATAACTAACCTTTGTTTTGTAGATTTATTAGAATAGGGATTTTTTCTTTTATTTCCTTTTTCCATTTTTGATGTATTCAATAGAGTAAGGAATTTCTAAAGCAATGTAATCTTTAATCCTGATTCTCTATTTAGTTTCTATTTCGGATTTATTTATTAGAATAGGCTTTTCTCTAAGGTGAAATCTTTAACCCTTTCCAGTTTTTATTTTGCTTATTTGCGTGTTTATTTTGTTTATTATTTCTTTCATGTTTGTGTGATATTTGTTATTTGCTTATTTATCTTCTTTATTACTTATTTAATTGGTGAGGTTGATGAATGTTTACTTATTTGCTCATCTTGTGATTTGTGCATGCCAAATCCAAATTATCTTGCATTTTAACTTCTATTTCCAACATGATTTAAATTGACTAACAATCAATTGTGGTAAATGCATCATTAAACCAAAATTAGGGTGAAGGAATAGGCAAATTAAGTAATGT
This sequence comes from Mallotus nudiflorus, assembly GCA_947683625.1. NCBI lineage: Eukaryota > Viridiplantae > Streptophyta > Magnoliopsida > Malpighiales > Euphorbiaceae > Mallotus > Mallotus nudiflorus. The sequence continues at coordinate 2,179,533 of CANTUR010000107.1, forward strand.
GTGATAAGAAATAAGATAAGTAACTTCTACCCCCTAAGCCTATAATCTTTAGTTAGGAAAGTGAGTTCTTAATTCACTTTTCTCGATCAAAATTAGGTGGCAACTCCAATTTACAAGGCTTATTCAAGCATACCCTTCCACATTAATAGCATTTGGTAAATAGTCATCTAAGCTTGTGTGCCCTAACATGACATTGATATTGTCCTATAATGGTAAAAAATGAACAACAAGATAGGTTTCTTATGACTCCACTAGGATAATCTCTAGTTCGAGGGGTAGCATTGAAAGATTATTTCTTATTATACATGACTCAACTTACTCACCTTTACAATAGCATATCTGCATGTCATAATATTTTTCATACATGCACCTTTGGTCCCTTATCCTTTGATAATACTAAATGACATTCACACCATGATTCCATTTGAGTCATGGGGTGACTAGATCGGTATTATCACCTTTGGCCTTTACTAGATCAAGGGAGCTGTAGGGTTTAAAGTGATGCGACTTGGCTTTTAAGTCTAAAATGGGGTGCAGTTTTCTCTCGAGTAGGTAAAAGAGTGCTAAACTCACTAATCAAAGTCTGTAACCCTAGTCATATAGGAGCATTCTTGCTAAAGGAACCCTTAGTCATAAGCTAACTCAGCCTATATTAATAAACTAGCAAAAACTTCCGTTAAGGTCCCACTAAGCTTTTGCATGATTACCTTATCTTGATGTTGTCTGTTTGACATCAAATTTACAAATGTTATGACACCTCTAGTTTCTATCATAGATAGATATCATCATTTCAGTTCTCATTGTAAAAGCCTGATGTTTGAGGAATGATAAAAGTCATATTCCTTAGCTTAGATAACCTATAAGAACCAATAATTAATTATATCTTTCGAAGATAGAACCTATAAAGTGTCATCCATTTGTCCTTATTAGTTCAAATGGATGAATTGAGAATTCGGCTAGATTGTAGAAATATGTGTTGAAAGAATCAAATTGTAACCTACTGAATGAAAGTCTTAAGTTTCTTAGTAAACATATCGAATGTCAATGAGAGGGGCATGAACTTAAACGTCTCTTATTGACTATAGACCTTATGCTCACGGGCGCATATGGACTATAGGCACCATTTATTACCCAATGATTAAGCCTCGCATTGACATTGTATGTTTACCTGGAGTGCATTTGGGTATCACTTCCTAGCTTACCTTTTGAATCTGATCAATATGAATCAAAATAGCCTAGTTTAAGAGTGGAACCACAGTCCCCAGATGAATGTGACTCAAAACCCACCTAGGATAGAAATCTTTACCATGTGAAGTCATAAAGTTGGAAGGTATGGTTGCTTATGATTGATTTATTCATTTTATATATTTTTTATGCTAACCATGTTTGTTGATTTTTTTCCTTTTCTTTCCTCATGCATACACACATACATATAAAGTATTTTATAATGAACTAACCCATGATTTCTCTATAGAAATTTTTGCATTATGATATTAGTAATTTACAATGTCACGTGATGCATGCATACTAATATGCATGTTTTATGGTGCATGACGTGCCACTCTTGCATGTATCTTCACTCTAATTTTAAGTAAAAAAAAAATAGCTCCCTAAAAGTCTTATAAGCTTAAGGTAACCAAGCACATAAGCTCTAGTCTTGATATTCCAATGTTTTAATCTATTTGAGAAATGGCTCAAAATGTTAAGGTTCAGTTAAGGGATGCCCTTAAAAAGATGATAACTGATGAGTTGTTATCTGATTTTTTAGAAATTGAAATGAAAGGAGTAATGGAACAAATCATCCATGATAAGGGTAATCACACAAAATCTTATGGGTTAATAAATGCAAAGATTGATAAAATAGAGTGTGTGTTGCACACTCTAGTGTTATTTATTGAGGAAGATGAATATTATCAAGCTATAAGAGGGATACCCCTACCATTGCCTACTAAGTTAGTTAATTTGACAAAGGAGGTCAAGAACTAGCTAACATGATGACCCAACTTGAGTTTTCATCTAAGGAGAGAAGTATTGTAAGGAGTTAGGACTACACTGACCTCTCATTATTCAAAGATGAATCATTAATTGAAGATTTTAAGTTTTCAAACTTCACTAAATTCAATAGTACTAAAGATCCCTAAGTCCACTTAAAAAAGTGTACAAATTTTATAGCCTTTACTAAACTGATCATTGAGTCATAAATCATGAAGTTCTTCTTTACTTTACTCAAAGAAGGACTGAGGGCATGGTTTTTCAATCTAGAAGATGAAATCAAGAATGACTGAATGCTTCTTACTTAGAAGTTCATGAAGCAGTATGAGTATAACACTTAACTAGATGTCATGAGATGCGATCTAGAAACCACTAAGTAGAAGAATGGTGAAAGTTCTTTAGACTTTATTGCCTGATGGAGAGCAAGTTAAAGTTTGAATATTTTAGTTTCTCAGGGAATTCATACTTAGGTTTGTTTTGGTTGTGCAGGTGTTTAGGCTAGGCTAGCTTAGTTATAGATTTTGGTTTTTTTGGTTGAAAAGCTTATTCATCCTTAATCTGAATGCCTACTTGATAAAGTGCCTTGAAGATAGGATAATGGATAGATAGCATTTGTTTACAAAAATGGTATAGTGCACCTTTAATTACCATCTCTATTTACTTGTCTTCTAGAGGTCTATCTCTCATCAAAGTGGCTTCTTACCCTTGTCTAAAATCTCCTGAAGGCTCCAGCAAAGAATTCTCTTTAAGCCCTTGAGCCTAAGCCATTAATTAACCTCTACCAACATATGTCAATCCTAACCTTTATTGCCACTTTTATCAAATGTCTAGCCACATATCCTATAATTGCTATATTCTAAAAAATAGAATCTAAGACCTAATAGATTCTGGCAAGGTCGAAGACCTAGAGAAATAATCTAACGTTAAAATGAACCCTTTACCTAATTACCATAATATGCCACTATCTGCATCCTTTACCATCTCCTTGGCATTACCTTAGTCTTTTATGGAAAATTCTACCTAAGACATCCCAAAAAGTGAAGTGAGAAGGATTAAAAGGTATAGACGGTAAGGTTTAGCGTGCACCCAAGATTTTAGCAACTGCGACACTGTTTGAGCTCAGGGCTCTAGAGAACACATTAACCACTGTCACAAAGACATGGTGTGGAGATGAGGAGTCACCACCCAGGGTAATAACTGGAACAAATCGAAAAGGTGGTACTCGATTCCCTAAAAGAAAACTAGCACCACAACCAAGAGATTTTGGGTACAGAATACCAACTTCTTTCAGTCTTGTGTTCTTTTAGAATTACTTTATGAATTACTATGTTATCCTCTATTTATATGCATTTTTATATAAACCCTTATTCTAGAAATTAACTCCAAGGCAAACCAGTCATGAAAAATACAAGTAAATAATGCATTCAATACAATCCCTAAGTTAGTGTAATCTACATTGATTTTAATTAATTGACTAAATCTACATATTTTAATTTACAAGTGAGCCTAAAGACTAATGGGCCTAATTCCTATTAATTTTAATTAAATGATCCTAAGTCTATTTATTTTAATTCTAAAAATGGACCTAAATCTACAAATTATGAAGTATTTAAATTAATGGGCCTAGTTCTACATGTTTTAATTCTAAGGTGATCTTAAATTTATAAATTATGAAAAAGGCTTAAATTAAGTGGGCTAAGTCTAAATTAATTAAATTAAATTAAGTGGATCTATGTCTAATTTACTAGATGGCACTAAGTTATCTCTAACCTAAAATCTAATCAATTATGGGCCTAAGGATATATTTTAATCAATTAAACCATATTTAATTATTAAGTGAGGTGGGCTAATTAAAAGTTGGGCTAAAAAAAATCATCTAAACTTAAATAAATGAATTAAAACCTAACATGGGCTTAAGGCCCAAAATACATAAAAAATAAATAAATAAATCCAAAAATAAATAAATAAAACATGCCAAATAATTAAAAAAAAGATCAAACAACTAATTAAATTAATTCCTTTTAAAAAACCCTCATTTTTATTAAGATGCAACCTAAATTAATTTACTTCCACCATTGATTTTAATTAATTACCCAATTGAAACCCTAATTTTACTAACCAATTAATTAAAATAAACAAGCAACCACACATATAATTCCACTATTGCGGCTATTACAATAATCTATTGAGAATAATAATGAAAATAATTAATACAACCCTAAAAATATAAATAAAACAATTAAATAAAAAATAATAAAAACCTAGAAACTAAATCTAGCTATAAGGTCTTATCCATGGCATTCCATGGACTTCTTATGAGTTTAGTCCTCCAAACATGATCATCATGTATTTTCCTCTATAATCACCATAAAAAGAGAAAAAAATTATGATTAGTGAATAAATTATAACAATAATTTTAAAAAAAATTAAAACTCAATAAATAAATAAATAAATAAAGTAACATAGAATAAGGAGAAGATTATGCTTATAGATGATTTTAATGGAGTGCTCCTCAGATTTTGTAAAATCACCGTGCTTGATAGGTTTTCGAATCTTGTTCTTCAAAAATCCTCCAAAGGTCTTCAATTAATCAATTAAGCAAAAGGGAATTTTATAAATAATGTTTTTTTTTTCAAAACAATTCACAAAAGAAAAAAAAAGTCAAGAATGCTTTTTAAGAAAAATCAACCAAAAGCCAAAAGACAATTTGGTGTAGAGAAAATATCAAAGTAAAACTATGCATAAAAGACTGCTGCTCCCAATCTCCAAAAAGGAGAAAAAATGCCTCCTTTTATAGTAAAATAACCCTTCAAACCCTACGTATAAATTGATTGCTAAAAGACTTCTATTTCCTTAAAAATATCAGATAAATATCAAAAATAATTTTAAGACAATTTCAGACCAATTAGGATTCAAGAAAAAGATATTTTTATTTTCTGAAAAATCTAAAAAAATAAATGGAATAGGTCTAATTCTGGCCGAAATTGCGTAATTTTTATTGGAATTATAAAATTTTGACCATTTTTTTAAATTTTAATTATAAAAAGGTCCCTAAAAGAATTTAAATTTTACAATTAGGTCCTTAAAAAGCATTGCCATTTAGTCCATGAAAATATTAAATTCTTTCTTTAAAAAATGCAATCAGACCTCTAAAGTTTCAAAGTTCAAGTATTAAAGACATATTCATGATATTTTCATCATTGGAGTCCTTTATTGCATCCATAACTCATCATCCAGAAATTGGGTGTCTACAAAAGGGAAGAAAGAGAATTTCTAGCAATACTTAATGCAAACTTTTAAAACCTCATTTGTGACTTAAACGATGATGAATTAGATCCTTTTGCCTATGAATACATATCCATTCCTCCTATTTATGCATGTCATATCATGATGCAAAGAAGATTAAGTTAAATAGCAATATAAAGATCTGGTGAAGTTATAAATATTAATAGGCCTTTTAAATTTAACGATGAGAAAGAAGAACCAAAGGAAAAAAGGAAGTTTAGGACTTGTTAGGACAACCCTCCAAAAAATTTAACTTTAAAGTAAAGTATATAGCTCCTCCTTCAATTACTATCAAGAAGGAAGACATTGTGCCCTCTAGATGGGGGGGGGGGGGGGGGAAGCATTTAATGAGGGGGATGGAGTAGTTACGGTCCAGCTATCAAACTTACCACATATGATGGGGATCAATATATAGTATGATTCCAATAAAGAACTATTAGTCAACCTATCATACCTCAAATTTGACTATCCCCAAAAAGGTCCAATGATGAAATGAATCTTTGAAATGACTAAAGTCTATTTTTTTATAACTCCTTTGATGTGTGCAAACCCAAAAATCCTAACTGATTCCACTGGTGTGTAAAATCAATCACCATGCCATTATTGATAAAACACGAACTATTAGAATAATAAGAGGCTTATTTCGAGCAATATTCTCTCAGAACATATAGCTTGTTAAGCCAGTTTTCATTTCATCAGACTAGGAACCAACTTTGTGAAAAAATAGAAATTGATTTGGATAAAACAGACTTTAAAAACATGTCTAGCAGGCTTCAAAACCTCTAAAAGTGGTCCCATAATAGTCCAAAACAACCTGAGAAAGAGTGCGCATTGCTTAGAAGTATACATGTAGCCATGAATACCCCTAGGTGTCTCATCTAAAATTGAGGCCGAATCAAACAAAATGGAATTTAGATATATGTCTTAAAGGCCTAAAAAATCCTAGAAACCAACCTCAAAATAGCCCAAAAAAGCGTTAAATTGCATGCACGTTATGCGAAACTACGTGCGACCATGCACTAGTGTGCATTAGCGCACATGGCCATGGTCCTAGCATGTTATCCTGCACACTTTGTATAGCCATGTGCTCTATCCTAAGGACACGCACATGACCATGCACACACCCCTCTTCCTTGAATTTTACACTATAAATAGGAGTCTTCATACCTTATTTTGGTAGGGGGAGTAAGAGAAAAACACACACATACACTCTTAAAAAATATGTTCATTTAAAGATGATGGAAACCCACTTCTAGACAGTTTTAGCTCTCCCCTCACATTTTTCTTAAGTTATTAGATCTCTTTTCCACCAAACCTAGCCTCATCTTTGTCAAAGCATGCTTTGAAGGTATATAAACTAGCATTATTCTACACATCATTTTAAACCTCTCAATGATGAAAACTTGATAATCCCTTGAAGCTAAAGCTTCAAAACTCACAAAGCTTAGTTGAATCTAAGGACCACACAATCATTTTAACATATTTATTTTATTGCACTGCATTTCACTTTATTATTGCCAACATTTATGAAATTTATTTTGCCCTTATGATAAGACTGGAAATTTGCATGCTATATGAATAATTTATACTTTATGTTGCTCATCTCATATTAGCATTCCACATCCTCTATTTTTGAAACATGAAATCATACCGTGCATATCAATAACATGAAAAGTTCATATTTCAAACTAAAGTCATCATGTTCTCAATCTAATAATGTCATTATGCATCCCTTATATCGTCATAGCATAATAATCACTATAAACATGTGTGATTATGTACATTTTGCTTACTCTTTCAAATGATTGTGTGTCCATTGCTTATCCCATTATTCATGTGATCAAGCAAGCTATGTGTATAGTTGTGCTAACCTTGTATGTTTATTATATCTAAGCTAGATTTACTTTTCCATAATTTTTTCCTTTTATTTATATTTTATTAGGAAAGTAATGTAATAATGATACTTCATGATTTATTATCTGATGTATTATGTGAATGTTATATAAATTGCAATTACCAAAAGTAAGGTGTTGCAGTAGCTATACATTGAATATCATATAATGAGAAATAGTTAAAAAGTAGATGTGATCCCCCAAACCCAAAAATCTCTGTTAGGAGCAATACTCATTGAGTGACCTGATACTGCCCCTTTCTTTTCCTAATTTTTTAAAAATTGAGTGGTGACTCCACAAAATAAAAAAGCAACTTCTTCCTCCCGAGACTAATCATTTATCCCTATTTGGTAATATTTTCATGTCCCTCATAAATACAAAATCCTAGATTCTCCCCTTCATTCATCCTAAAGTAAAGGAGGAAAAGGAAAAACAAAGGTTACTGACATAACCGTGTAATAAAAGTTGAAGTATATACCAACATACTAAAAAGTATTTAGAGAAAGGAAGGAAGTTGCCAAAGAGAATGAGTTTATCATCCAGATAGAAAAAGATGTAGTTTTAAATAGCTCAAAAAGATGCAAGCTTAAGTTATCATATAGGATCTTTTGAGGACATCAAAGAAACATTGTGATGCCTTAGTGCATGCCCTGAATAATGAAAAAATCTCTATAGATGCCTCCCCCAAAGACATGATAGCCTCATTGCTCTCAACATTTGTTAACACCATCTCTTTCGCTAACAGTGACCTTCTACTAAAAGGGAAAGCTCACAATAAGCCTCTATTAATCCAAGTGATCATAAAAGCTAAGAAGACCTTATGCATAATGGTCGATGATGGTTTGACCATTAATGTTTTTCCTCTCAGGTTGCTCCATAAATTTGGGATAAGAGTTAAAGACCTTGAAGCATCCAATATGATAATTATAGCTTATGATGACTTTAAAAAGCAAGTGATAGGACCTTTTGTGGGAGAGATTGAATCTATTATATAGTTCATAGTACTAGATATTCCATTTACATTTGCCCTATTATTAGGAAGACTTTGATTTCATCTGTTTGAAGGGGTACCATCTACTCTACACTAGTAAATCAATTTTCCATTCAATTGGAAAGTAGCTACCATTGAAGCTTAGACTAATAGCATAGTTGCTTATACGAATATGACACCTCCAAAATTCCAAGTGTTATTAATCAATAAAGATTGGGTTAGTCCAAAGGTTATTGTTATAATAAAGAAAATAAGCTATGAACTGGGCCTAAAAAGAAATAGAATGGGATTTCATAATTGCTAGACTTTAAGGGTCAAACTAGCAGGCAAGGGTTAGGGTATGATCCAACCACTAATAAGGGTGAAGAGACTATTTTCATCTTTGAGGGTTCTCTCACTAAATATCAGGGTCAGCTTAAGGAATATGAGTGTAATAAGAATAAGAAACTAGACTTTGAGATCTTTGCAAACATGATTACTAATGCGATAAAGGAGGAAAGTTAGAAAGAAGAAGATAAAGAAATAAGCATCGTAGAGATTGAACAAGTCTTGCATAACATGAGGATGGAGGCTAAAGCTACTAGTTATACTGACATTGTTACTCTTATTGAGTCTAGCATAAATGTTGTCTTGTTTAATGATGTATCTATCTCTAATGATATTTGTATTATTGGTCTGTTTGAGTCTTTTGATGTACCAAACTCTAAGTATGATGTAATGAAATATGATTTTTCCTACTTGTGTGATGTGTTTTATGATGATAATGTGCATTCCATTGAACCTTACATAAGCATCTTTGACACTCATTCTATTAACACTGAGCCATTTAACATAGGCGCAGATACAAATCCTCACATGTTGTATATTTTAAAAGATGTTACCTTGTAGGAAAGGAGAGAGTTAGAAAAAATACTGATAAAATATTCAAAAGTCTTCTTTTGGACGTATGACAACATGTCAGGTATAGACAAAGACATTGCTTAGTACTTTATTTTAACTAAAGAGGGGTATAGGCCAATGATATAGAAGTTGAGGAGATTAAGACCGGAGTGGGCACAATTGGTAAAGGAACACATAGAGAAGCATATCAAAATAAAGTTCTTAGAGGCAGTGAACTACCCGGAGTGGCTAGACAATATAGTTCCAATACCTAAGAAAAATGAGAAAGTAAGAATTTGTGTGGACCACAGGGACCTTAATAAAAGCATGCCCAAAAGATGATTTTCCCTTGCCTTATATTGATGTATTGATTGACAATGTCACCACTGCATGTGCAATGTACTCCTTCATGGATGGATTTTTAGGTTACAACCAGATTCTCATAGTAATTATTGATAAAGTTAATACTACTTTTATAACTGAATGGGGAATGTATTGTTATAGGGTAATGCCTTTTGGTTTAAAGAATGTGAGCATAAATTACCAAAGGATAGCAATAGAAAAGTTCCATAATATGATACATAAAAAGGTAGAGATCTATGTTGATGACATGACGGTGAAGTCAAAGACTTAAAAAGAACACCAAGTTGCATTGGAAAAGTTCTTACAAAGAGTAGAGAAGTACAATTTGAGGCTCAACCCAAAGTAATGTGTATTTGACATATTAGGCACATTAAATATTCAATGTGCAAATATTTGACTTTATCAAATAAAGATTAGTCATATGTATATATCACATTGATAAATATGAGAGGATGAATGTAGACATTATGCATGAGATGTATTTTCTAGAAACTTCTTTATACACTAGTGAGTTACTTATATAAATTATATACTTACTATGTCAACTTGCATGCTTGTGATGTCATAGATGATGTCATGAGGTGCTTGCTTTCTCTATATATAACCTAAGAAATTTTCTATGTTTTTAATGGTTAGACATACAAAAAAATAGAAACATCTACTAAACTTAAACCTAAAGTATTCTTACAAAATATTAAGTTTGTGTATGATTTATGAGGGTCAATTAAGAGAAGACTTATAACTAGTCAAATCAAAGTAAAAAGGTGATTTGGTGTTTCAAGCTAAAGCCCTTTCATTTGCAAGGCTAGAACATTTGATTTAAGAGTTAAACCTAAAGCATCTGAAGCCTGTAGATAATAACTATTATAGTCTTCATCAAACTAGGAGTTTGCAAGTTTTCTTAAACTTAGAGTTTCCTAAGTTAATGATTTTATATGTTGCTTTTGTAATTTAGTTATGTGTAACATGCAAAATGGATCATTGGGAATGGAATTCTTCATGTCATGAAGGGTTATGTAAGTAAAATTTTTGAAATTTTACCCTACTTAGGCTTATACTCACCACACATATTTATAATGTCTAGGTTACATAACCAATTCCATCAAAATCATAGACTACGAATTAATTTTTAAAAATGAGAACTTATTTGTAGGCACATATATAACTGACTTGTCTCGAATCTCAGCCATAAGTCAACTGATCCCATATGTGTGTTATAATGAGATTCTTTGGATATCATGTTTGACAAAATTTATCTTCTTGGACAAGTTATGGATTTCTTTTCCTAGGATGCATTTTATAATGATCCTTTGCTTGTTTTCATTTTCCTTTAAATAATGAATATTGCAAATGAGTTGTGAATTATGATTATAGGGTTGTGTCATTATGGGGATAGTTTTTTCCATAAACGATGCCACTTGTTTTTCTTTGAACCCTTTAATCCTACAAACACCAAAGAGTTTAGATAAACTTGTGAGATTTCTCCAACAAGCACCTCAATGATATAGTTAGATTTTTGTATGTGAGTAGTGTAAAGAATTTATAGAATGAATGAAATAAGTAAATATGAGTGTGTATAAAGAGTTTATATAGAGATATAAAGGTCAAACCTCTTTGGGTATGGACTTCTATTATTAATAATCATTTTCCCTTTAGGACTAGTTTTATAATATCTATATTGAATATGAATTATCTATTTCCTTATAGATTTAAATGAATGACCCTTTATGGGCTTCAGACTATTAGACTTGCATTATGGGCCTAAATGATGATATGGGGTATCAAATTATGTTTGAAATATCTTCTAACACAATAGAAAGATTTTTATCAACTATTATGTATTATTATTATTTGAAAAGAGAAAATATTATTACTCGACATTTTAACTATAAAAAGAATTAGAGAAAAAATTATTTAAAAAATAAAAATAAAAATAAATCTTAGTGCTTATTTAATTTTATTTTTTAAATTTACAATTTACTCTTTTATTTTTTATTTAACAATTTATTGGGAAAATTACATAAAAAAAATCCAAACCTTTGGGGGTATTTTCAAATAGAACCCAGTCCAATTTTTTCTTTTAAAATAAACCACAACCTTTAAAATGTTATCAAAAAAGTTCTCCTTGGATAACTATACTGATAACAAGAGATGAAACTGTTTTTTTTTATCCATAAGGCCCACTTGGATGACTATACTGGTGATAGGAGATGAATCCAATGCATTTGCCCGGAAATTAATTTCTCCCCTCCAATTGAATGTTTCATTTTGGATTGGTAGACTATTTAGATAGTAAAAGTATCAATTAGGGGGTAAATTCATCAGTTTCATCTCTTGTTATTAGTACAGTCATCCAAGTGGGCCCCATAGACAGTTTTATCTTCTGTTACTAGTACAGTCATCCAATGAGAGCTTTTTTTGATAATATTTTAAAGGTTGTGGTTTGATTTGAAATGAAATATTGAATTAGGTTTTATTTGAAAATACTCCTAAAGGTTGGGGTTTTTTTTATGTAATATCCCTTAATTTATTATTAAGCTTTTCTAATTTAACTTGAAAGAGAATATTTGTTGTCAAGTTTGAGAGAAAATATTTTGATATTATGATTTACAATATTATACATTAATCTACTACAACTTTATATTAATATTCATATTAGCTTTTAAAACATTGTTCATTTAAAAATGGGAAACAAATTAAAATAATATAATTATTGATATTTATTTTTTAATTTACTACTAAAAATAAAAATTTTAAATTTTTATGATATAATATTTAATGAGAATATTTTATATAAGTTAACCATAAAGTTTATTTGTTTTTATTATTTATAATTTATTGTCTGCCATAACAATTTATACATTATGGAAATAATTGTGTTTTATAAATTGAAATGAGGTTTATAAATTGAAATGAGGTTGATTACTAGTTAATATATGTCACAAGTTACAAGTTGTCAGTAATTTTTTATATTTTAATCAAATGCTCAACATTATCTTAAAAATGTAAAGTTATTCTTACTTTCAAATATCATAGAAGTGGCCCACTTTATAATGTAGTTAATTACTGATAACTTGTTTCTGGAACCTCCAAATCCTACAAGCAAGTAATCAATAAAGGGCAAACTGAGAGATAGAAAAGATCCCTATAAATCCTCTTATGCCTAAGTTAGAGAATGTAGAGAGAGAGTTTAGAGAGATAAAGAGAGTAATGATTCAAAAAATAGAATGATTGAGAATAAGAGATATTAATGGTATTTATAGAGGAAGGGATGCTCAAACCCAAAAGGAATAGGATTCCTCATCCATATTGGACTTGTGTCTGTTTGAGGAGCATTTTCCTTACCTAAATGAGAAGCTCCTTTCCTATTAGGTTTGGTCATTTTTCTTCCACAAGTAACCCTTATTTAGGATGATTAACCTATATCATAATAGGAATATACATGTGTCAGTGTAAGCACCCAATTTCGGGATGTATTAATGCAGCAAGAGTTCCTATAATGGAAACTTGATTGAAATTGATCCTTAAATATTGATTTTGGATTTTTAGGACTAAAATTGTGAGTTTTAAGGACAAAATTGCAATTTTTTTTGGGGGGTTTTAATTATAAAATTGAATTTCTTTCAAGGGCTTTTCTATAATTAAAAGTCTTATGCATATTTCAACTAATTTTATAGTCTAATGTTACTAGTAGACATGTTAATTTACACTATAAATTTTTTTAATTGTTAATCTTGTAAGTAAATTTTGTAGAATGAAATAAAAGTTGTAGAAATGTTACCTCATCATTAGCATTTGAGCACTTGTGAAAATGCAAATGGGTTAGAGGAAGGATAGTTGCACCCTCTTGAAGTCCTAAACTATTTTTATGGAAAATGTGGAGCTGAGATAATTGGATCAGCTTGAACCTATATTCTCCTATGAAGTCTGCATTGCAGGTGGGCCATAGGATTAGACTGAATGAAAATTGGATATGATTAAGTAATTGAGAAAAGAAAAGTTAAACTTTAAGTAAAGAGGAAAGGAAAAGAAATGAAAAAAAGGAAGAAAGTGAATCAGGAAATAAGTATTGGAAAAAGATATATAAAATGGAAATTATCCATTTTAGCCCATCAAATTTGCCTGCAATTAAATTTTTTATTTCTTTTTTGCAATTTAGTCCACAATTGCATTTTAATTAGGAATTAATTCCTAATTAAATTAGGAAAATTGCACCATGAATTTAATAATTTTAAGAATTATTAAATTATTGAATGCACAACCAGTCTACATGAAATTTTGAATTCTCAGTCAAGTACAAAATACATAATTTAATTACAAAATTTAATTTCTATATTTACATACATCATTTTGATTGAAAATTTTCAAATTCACTTTGTTATTTGCTACATAGTAGCTATAATGCAAAGTTCAAATAATTTCATTATGTGATACACAGTAACTACAATGCAAATTCTAGTTTTATATTGTATGCTACATAGTAGTTATGACATAAATTATCAAATTCACAACTTGCTAGACGCTCTACAAGATCTATAGCATGTTCTAGAAATCACAATTTGCTAGACACTACAGAGTAGTTATGGCACTTTTTTTTTACTTTGCTAAATGTCCTAAAGGGAATATAGAAAATCTTATTGACCATTTTTCCAAATTTCCTATAAGGAATATAGCAAATTTCACAATCACTAGACGTCCCACAGGGAATATAGTGTAGTGTGCTAGATACTACACAGTAGTTATGGCATATTTGCTAGACATTCTATAGGAACTATAGCATGTTTTCAAATCATAAGTCGCAAAACTTTCCACAGGGAATATAGCAAGATTCATCACACATGTTTCACTAAACATTCCACAAGAAATATAGTTAAATTTGTTAGTTGCTACGTAGTAGCTATATAACATTTTGCTTAATATTGTAAAACAATTTAAGCATTAGTTAAATTCTGCAATTAGGGTACAAGTGAGTATCATAATTCTTTGTTTTAAAATTGTGTGCTTATATTGCTTTGCTGTAATTTAACAAGAAAACATTGACAAAGGGGGTAACTATAAGCACCCAATTTTGGGATGTATTGATGCATAGTTGGAACAAGAGCTCCTATGATGAAAATTTGATAAAAATTGATCTTAGATATTGATTTTGGATTTTTAGGACTAAAACTGTGAGTTTTAAGGACTAAATTGCAACATTTTTAGGGTTTTAATTACAAAGTTGAATTAAAGGTTGATCAGTTTTAGAAAAAAAATTGATAATTCCAATCGAAAATTTGTAATTCTGATCAGAATTATAGACTTTCGATTGGAAATATAGAAGTCCGATTGGATTTCCATAATTCCGATCAATATAGTTTTTATTTTTTTAAGAAAAATATGTTTATTTAATTTTTGATTGGTTAAAAAATAATATAAATAAATAAATTTTGATAAATATAGTTATCTTGTTCTTTTACATGTTTTTTCAGTGTATTTCAAATAGTATATTTATCGTTGTTTTGGATTTAGAAAAAGATTATCAAAAAAATTTTAAAAGATAAATTTTTATTTATCAGGAGCTAGAGACTCCTGTAACGAGAGGATTTTTGGATGGAAAAGAGGCAGGAGTTCATTTTCTTCAAAAGGAGGACACTGCTTTTAGGAAAAAAAAAAACACTACTTGCGTTTTAGAAAAAAAAATCTTTTAAAACAAAAAAAAAGAGATACGTTCTTTAGATTTAAAACAAAGTTGTATGTCCTGTGATCCAAAATCAAGAAAGAGTCAATTTCAAATGATGAATCCAATCTCTGAGGAGCAATCAAACTGCACAATATGATCCCATTTCTTCCCTTTTTGCTATTTTATTCCTTTTCTAATTCTGATTTCATTTTATTATGTGATCATTTACTGATTCTTTTATTTTCTTTTAATAATTTTGGTTACGATGGGCATAATTAAAATCATAGGGTGAACACATGAGGAAAATCCATGATGATCTATGGGATACCATGGATTTAAATCTATAGCCATTTTAATTAGATTTTAGGTTTTTAATATTCTTTGTTTTTATTATGTGTTTATGTTTGTTTATTTTAGTTCATGGGCATGTAATTAATTTAGGTTTTTTTAAGTAGAAAATTGTAATGGCCCCAATAGTGGGAACAGTAACATTTTTAATTTTCTGTCATTAAAATTAATTAGTAAATTAGGTATATCTGATAAAATTCTAATAAAATCAATGGTGGCTGTAGATTAATATTAGGTTGTATGAAATCAAATTAAGGTTCTTTAGAAAAATATAATTTTAATTGCTTATTTAATCTTTTGTTTAGTTGTTTTCTTAGTTTTTTTATTATATATTTTTGGGTTTTTTATTTTTATTAGTTTTGGGCCCTAAGCCCATGTTTAGGCCCAACTCACTAATAATAGGCCTTTTAAAAATTGATTTTAGATTTTAAATAATTTAAAACAAATTTAGGCCCATTAGGTTAATTTAGACTTAGACCTACTTTTTAGCTATTAAAATTAATTTAAACATAGCCTAGTCCATTAAAGCATCTTTTCTTTTTCTTAAAATAAACATACTTAGATAATTTCATTTAATTTAAATTTGAACTAGGCCCACTAATCCAATTCAATCCCATTTATTCCTATAAAATTAATAGATTTAGGCCAATTTCTTTAGAATTAATAATTGGCAAACCTAAACTCGCTAATTTATTAAAATGTAGGCCCACCTTCATTTTTCCATTTTACTTGTAAATAAAACATATAGACTTAGCTAAATTTAAATAAAATTAATATAGTTTAGATTGACTTAGGGATGTCTCGGTCTATATGAATGCAGTTTTTTTATGTGTTATTTCATGATCAGTTGCCTTGGAGTTAGATGAATGATAATTAATGTTTAAAATGAATTTGCATGTAATTAGAGAATAAGATAGTAATTCATAAATTAATTTTAATGAACATGAGACTGAAAGAAGTTAGTATTTCATTCCTAAAATTTCTTGGTTGTGGTGCTAGCTTTCTTTTAGAGAATCAAGTACCACCACTTTCAATTTGTCTTAGTTATTAACCTAGGTGGAGAATCATCATCTCCACACTATGTCTTTGTGATATAGTAGTGTGTTCCCTAGAGCCCTAAGCTCAAACAGTATTGCGGTTGTTAAAATCTTAAATGTGCGCTAAACCCTACCGTATATAGTGGGGTATTAAGAGTCTCGCCTGAAAGTCTGTTCGGATATTTATGTCTGCTATTTCCAAATCTGAAAAATTTATTATGAATGATAACGAGTAACTCAGAATAGTCTTTCTTGTACTGAAAGAAAGACTATATTCATGATCATGTCTATTACTGGAGGGTGAGTTGAGGTGGCTAGCCTCAATCGCTGAAGGTGAGGATGCTCGGTACCAAGTCTTGGAGCTTCGATATTTGAATATAAGAACTCTAAGATGCCTGCTGGATGTTGAGATGGTTGATGTTATAGAAATAAACTGAGTTTCCAAACCTTAATATTACAGAAATGACCTGAGGGTACTAGCTTCAGTTACTAGACTTAGATGATTAGTACTATAGAAGCAACTTGAGTTTTTTAACCTCAATATTATAGAAATGACCTGAGGTGATAGCTTTAGTCACTTGACTTAAATGCTCAGTACTATAAAAGTGACCTAAGTTTTCAAACCTCAGTATTATAGAATTGACTTAAGGGTAATAGCTTTAGTCATTAGACTTATATGCTCAATATTATAGAAGTGACCCAAGTTTTTGAACCTTAGTATTATAGCAATGACTTCAGGGTGCTAGCTTTAATCACTGCACTTAGATGCTTGGTAATATAGAATGACCCAAATTTCTGAACCTTAGTATTATAGAAATGACCTAAAAGTGCCAGCTTCAGTTACTAAACTTATATGCTCAGTACTATAGAAGCAAAACATTAGAGACTATCAAATTTCATGTCTTTGATATTCTTTTAATTTTTGAATTGTGTAATGATCACATCTACTCATGTGTTAGAAGATGAGACATTGTGGCTATCATAATGATAATCGCTCGATTAGTGGGTTTTTTGCCCTGAAAAGCCCCCAATGCTAGGAGAGAGAAATTTGAATAACTGTAAGGGCATTAATGGTCATTTAAGAACCTTTTTTTCACTTTAAATAGTGCAACCTTTTTTTTTGCTAATTTTTATTTTTTCTTTCTTTGATTTCTTACGTTTTCCTTCTATGTTGCTCTTGTGTTTTCTCATTCTTCTTCCTTCTTTGGTGTTCTGGTTCCCCCAAGTCACAAGCTTTTCATTTGGTATACTACTATGAGGTGAGTCCTCAGCTTGGTTTTGATTTTATAATCTAATCTCATGGCTCGTCTAATTTATTTGAGTCTAGGGTGAGTAAGGAGATATTGGTATGGTATATGAGGCATTTTAATATTCCACAGGAATACAATTTACATACTGTAGAAAAAAGCTTCAGAGCTCATACAACCATCCTAAAAATGGCATGTTAGTTGTCTATTTTAATCAAATAGAGGGTTGGTTTAAGGTTTCCCTTAAATCCTTTAATGAAAGCCTTTTTTAACCAATTATAACATAGCTCTTGGGCAACTGCACCTAAATAGTTATTGAATTTTGATTGGGTATATAGAACTGACACATAGAGAGGGTAGGATGCCATATTCGCTAACATTTTAGTACTTGTATAGTTTAGCTAAGAAGAAAGGAGGGTTGGCTTTCTATTTACCAACTATCCCGAATCGTAGTGTTTTTGTGAAGCTTCTTTATTTGAAAAAGACTTGGAGGCATAGGTTTATTATGGTTGAGCACCTATCAAATTTTAATGATATCTAGTGCCCCTGGGTAGAGGATTGGCTCCGAATAAAATTTCCCTGACAACTTTTAGATGTAAATACTTGTTTAGTAAAAAAAAACTTCGTGACAAGAGCATATTTGAAAGTACATCAACTGAGACTTATTCTTGAAAATATCTCAAGAGGTTTATCTAGATCCAGCCATTAGAAGTGCTGAAGGTAAAATCTGAGCTTCTAGAGGTATTCTCTAACTTTTCCTTTTTTTTTATTATTTGTAGATGGTTGATTATTTCACATTTATAGATGGACTTCTTTTAGGCGATGAGGAGGAAGAGGTCCAAATGACTTATAAACCTATTGAGGAAAGGGAACTTTGGATATCCCTATTAATGCAACTGCTAGGGCTGGGGAAGATTCAATGATGGAATTTACCTAGAATAAAGCTACTCTATGGGAGTCTGTTAAGTCTTATACAAAACATTAGTGGGATGATAGGGTAGATGAAAGGAACTTATTGAGGGGAGGAACTTAGTCATGAAACATCCTCTGATACCTGGATGTCTAGATATGAGAAAGTCAATAATGCAAAAGGTGATCCCTTTGAGCATCCTGAATAATGAAGTTAGGGACCAATGTGCTGAATCCCTATACTTTCTAGTAGATATGCTCCGGTGGATAGAATTTGACAAAGATGAGCTGGGTAATGCCCTGATCTTATAAACTTTGGAGGTAATTCATTAACTTTTAATTATATCCTTTCTTCACATGTTAGTTGGATCTTGACACTTCTTCTCATTAGCTGACACAAGGACTACTAATGATGAAAGATAATTACTACTTTCTTAAGAGCGAGAATAGTCTAAAGGAGGAGATGTTGGGCACTATTGAGATCAAGTATGAGGGGAAGTTGAAGAAGGTTGCGAAGGCATTGGAACTCTCTTAAACCAAGCATGCAAAAGCTTAGTCTTTGGCTGATTCAAGTAAAAAAAAAGTTCAGGAGCTAGAACATTCTCAGGCTCAGCTTGTATAAAGGATTGAGCAACAAGACTTTGAGCTTGAGGCTCTAAAAAAGGAGTTGGCTAAGGAAAAGAAATATCGAGGAAATGATCTAAAGAATTATCTAAAAAATGATAAAGCAATTTTTAAGGCCTACAAATTTGAATGTTAAAGGATACTGCTTGATCAACATTTGGATTTAAATTACTCTGAACATTAAAAGATAACCTCCAATGATCTGGCGATGTTAGCTACTGAAGCAAATGCTCCTACCAAGCCCACTTCTAAGTAGCCTAGGGATCTAAAGGTAGCTAAAAAGAAAGCTGCTACTAAGAAGTCCATATCCGAGCTTTTTAATGACCTATAGGTTGTAAAGGAAAATTTAACTAATGAAGTTAACTCCTCCACTACTGATATCACTCTACTGCCCAAAGTTTAGTCTTCTAAAAATGCAAATCCTCCTCCTATTGTTGGAATAATGTCTCCAGAGGCTTAATGTATCTTCCTCTTGTTATTTTTTTAAAACTAATGTAATGTGGCATAAATAGTAATATAAAGAAACTTTATTTTATTAGAACTTGGCTTTATTTTAAGTACATTTTCTTTATTGATAGTATTTTTTAAGAATATCTGAATTCCAATATTGAGGAAAGTCATTTCCTTATGCATCTTTTATTTTGTATGCCCCCTTAGTAGTTCTTTATATGACTTGGTAAGGGCCTTCCTAATTGGGTCCGAGCTTGCCTATTCTAGAGCTGCCTCTGCCATTGTCTGCCCTTCTAAGTATTAAATTTTTGACCTAGAATTGCCTTGGTCGAACATGTTTGTTATGATATCCGGCTATTTTATGTTTCTAGGCTTCTGTAATAATGGATGCATGTTCCCTTCTTGGATGAGCTATAACAATGGGTGAGATAAAGATCTTTTATATAGTTCTTTATTAGAGTAATGTGCATCTCTGATCTATAAATTTCAAGCTTTGAGTTTATCTTAGACTAAAGTACCTTATTCCAGATATTGAATAATTGGCTTTATCCACTCAGCCACTTATTAGGTGTTCATTACCTTTATTTCTTCAATGTTTGGTTTGGTCATTTCCTCGGTTAACTCAAGTTCTTTGAATATTTGGCTACCTTCTATTGCTAATTTTGCCAAAAAGTCCACCTCTATATTTTTACTCTTAGGAATTTATAGGATTTTCCATTGTCACCCTTCCTGCTCGAGCTTCTTTAGGAGCTATCTAGCCTTTTCTGCATATTTGATCATGCTCGGCTCTTTAATCTAGTAAGCCATTTTGACTTGATTAACTACTAGTTGAGAATCTGAGTATAATTTAAAATGTTCAGCCTTAACTTCTATGGCTAACTTGAGTCCAATAATCAATGCTTCATACTAGGCTATATTATTGGTGGCATTGTATTTGATTTGGACTGCTCATTTGACTATAACCTTGGTTGCTCCAATTAGAATGGTTTTAGCTCTAGAACCTTATGCTCTAGATGCTCCATCTATGTACAACTTCCATTCTAGGTTTACTAGAGATATTGCATCCTCTGCCATTATTTCTTGTATAAAGTCTGATAATGCTTGAGCTTTTATTTAATGGCGAGGTTAATAGCTGATATCAAACACACCTAGATGAAATGACCATTGGATGAGATGTTCAAAAGTTTTAAGTCTCTAAAGAATTTTATATAAAGGAAAAATTGTTCTAACAATGTTTAATGAGCTTGAAAGTAGTGCCTGAGCTTTTATGATGTATGGACAACCATTATAGCAAGTTTTTTTAACTTAGGATATCAAACCTTTGAGCCTCTGAGTATTTTGCTAACATAGTAAATTGGGATTTATTTACTCCATTCTTCTCAGACTAATACTAAAGCAATTGACTCGTGACCGATAGAAAGATACAAGTATAAAGTTTCCTTTAGGATTGGCCTACTGAGTAATGGTGGCAAGGATAAGAACTTTTTAATCTCTTCAAATGCTAATTAGCATTCATTATTACACTCAAACTTCTCAGTGTTCTTCAAAACTTAGAAGAGAGGTAAGAACTTTTTGGCTGAGCATAAAATGAACTTTTCGAGTGCTATGATCCTGCCATTGAGTTTCTAAAGTTGATTTAGTGACTGTGGAGCTTTCATATTGAGAATGGCTTCCATCTTTTCTAGGTTTGCTTCAATTCCCCTATGTGAAATCATAAAACCCAAGAATTTTCTAGCTTTTACTTTGAAGACACATTTATTTGGATTCAACTTGATTGGATATTGATCCAATATGTAGAGGAACTGATTAAGATCCTCAGCATGTTGCTCTGCTTATTGGCTTTTTATAATGATGTCATATACATATACTTCCATATTCTTCCTAATCTAATCTTGGAACGCATAATTCATCAGCCTCTAGTAACTAGCTCTAGCATTCTTTAGCTAAAAAGGCATAACTTTATAACAGTAAAGACCTTCGTGGGTGATGAATGATGTTTTCTCTTTTTCCTCCTTCTTCATTAGAATCCGGTGGTACCTTTGAGCTGTATCAATGAAACTATATAAGTTGTGATAAGTAGTGGAATTTATCAATTTATTAATTATTGGCGATGCATAACTGTCTTTAAGGTATGCTTTGTTGAGGTCATTGTAATGAATGCACATTTTATATTTCCCATTTGACTTTTTAACCAACACCATATTAAGTACCCAGTCTGAATGTGTGACTTGTTTAATAAATTCGGCATCTAAGAACTTCTCTATTTCCTCAGCAGTCACCTTCTGCTTTTCATATGCTAACTTCCTTTTCTTCTAAATTATAAGTTTTGACCCTGGGTTAATGTTCAAGCTATGTAATGTAATATGAGGATCCATTGGATTCCTTAGAGATAAAGCTACTCAAGTGCTTACTGAGAACTCCATTTATCCCTTTTTTATTTATTCATTAAGCTCATTACCAATTCTAACTATCTTTCCTTCAGTTATCTGTAAAGTTTAGACTTAATCAACTGTCTCTAGATTGTCACCTTATTTTTCTATCTCTAAGGATTCTAAAGGGAATGCTTCCATTTAAGGTTTGATAGCCAATTGGTAACACCGCTTGGCTATAGACTGATATCCAAAGATTGTTATTACCGATCTTCCAAAAGGATCTTCATAGTCAGTCACCTGATGCTTGTGATGGGGATTGGCCTTTCAATGATTTTATTGTAAGTGAGTAGGAGGTATACTATATTGAACAAGGTCCTGATAGCTTTGATGGCTTTAGTTTCTTAATTTTTGAATTCCATGACTATCTCTACTACTCCCATTAGTTAGGTTGTACTAAAAGCTTGTTATGGGCTGTTGGATGATCTTTAAATTAGTGATAGAGCCTCTCATCACTTGATATGCCTTCCAAGATAAGGCTTTAATGGCACTCCCTTCATCACTTGGAAGCCTCTTTGCTAGGTAATTCTGAATGTAAGTGCCTATAACCAATGCATCATGCTCCCCATCCTTGGTTCCGAAGGTGATGGCCGACTTTTATTTAGACACCGGGCATCCCTCTTTCTGCATTCTCTTTAATTTCTTCTTAATTGGTGTTTCTCATCCAACAATCATGTTAATGACTCCAGCCACCTCATTATGTGCTTTTTTTTATCTAGAGTATCTTTATTCTAATCATTTGAATCTCAATCCTTTCTAACATTATTTTTGAATATGCCGAGGTTTCTATTTTTAATTAATTATTCTATTGCCCATATAAAGTCTCAACATATATCCGTCTCATGCCCATAGTCTATATGGTATTGATAGTATAATCTTCTATCTTGTATTCTTATCTTAGATAAACTTAGTTGTCTGGCTAGAGGTATACCTATGCCATTCTACCTTATCTACATAAGAATTTCTGACCTTAAGGTATTTAAAGGTGTATACTTTTCAACTTCTCTTTTCAATCCCTCTATTGGATCTCTGAAGTTATTGCAAGGAGCTAAAGGCCTCCTTAGATCAATCCTTTCAGTCTTCTTGTAAAGTGATCTTTCATCCTCTCAATGTAGCTTTTTATCATCATCTAGCTTGATTAGCTTTATGGTCATGGACATAACCTTAGAGAAAGTGTAATGTTTTTTTATCATGATCTTGTCTTTGAGCTTTCCCAATCGAGTTCCATTCTTCATTGCTTCAATGGATACTTCATTTCTTAGATTCTCAATTTGCATTGTAATTTTATTGAACCTATCCAGGTAGCTCCCTAATGATTCATTAGCTCTTTGTTTGCATATTTAGAGATCATTTATATTTTTGGCAAGAGGGACATTAATGATAAATCGAGTTCTGAATGTCTCGACTAACTCTTCAAAGGATGAAATATAGTTCTTAAAAAGCTTATTAACCCACTTTTGAGCAGTCTTGGTGAGCATGCTAAGAAAAAATCAGCACAAGATTTCGTCATTCACATTCTAAAGCATCATCTTAGTTATGAATGATGATATGTGGTTAATTGGATCCCGATACCATCATATTGATCTAGTTGAGGCAGTCTGAATTTAGATGGGATCTCTATTCTAACTATTCTATTTACGAAGGTTATTGTCCCATCCAAAATGCATTTATCCTCCTTTTATGGACTAGCACAAGCTTTCATTATCACTTTCTCAACCTTCTGAGCTATCTTTGAGTCATCCAGGGTTAGGATACCCATGCTGGACTCCCCTTCTGGATCTTTTTAAGCTTTTTTACTTCCATTGAGTATGCTTTGAGTTGATATTGGTGGTATTATTACATTATTCTTTGTATTAGTTGTTCTAAGATTATTGTCTTAAATTAGAGCATTTAGGTGTTATTGCATTAGGGTCATTTCGGCTTGGATATTTATTTTATCATTGCTTCTTTATTTGATGGATGTAAGCTAAGTTTCTGGCTTACAATATTTAGGTTTGTAGGAGTGCCTGGCAAACTGGGGAAAGGTATAGAGGGTATGGGTATATTAGTATGCTATAATGGAGCATAATAAGGTAAATTATTATCGAAGTTAACCATCCTTGAGTAATGCCGAGTGGTGTATATATATTAAAAGGAGTTTGTGATGAAGATCCAATGTGCTAAATGGGAGCCAATGAATTAACTGGGGGAGTGAGGGCTGATGGATTAAGTTGAATTTGTTGGATAAAGACTCATGGATTAAGGTGGACAATGGCTAATGGCAGACTAGAAGTCATGGTATGATTGCTTTGCTTAGTAGATAATAATAGCTTTGCTTCAAAAGGATTCCCATAGAGGGCGCCAGTTGCTAACTTGTTTCCAAAACCTTCAAATCTTATAAGCAAGTAATCAATAAAGGACAAGGTGAAAGGTGGGGTAGATCTCCACAAACCCTTTGATGCCTAAGTCAAAGAATGTAGAGAGATTAAAGAGATAAAAAGAGTAATAAGTTAAGAAAATAGAATGAATAAGAATAAGAGATGTGAATGGTATTTATAGAGGAAGAGATGCTCAAATCTAAGAGGAATAGGATTCCTTATCCATATAAGACTTGTGCCTATTTGAGGAGCATTTTCCTTACCCGTAAGTCTTCTTAATGAGGAACTCCTTTCCTATTAGGTTTGATCACTCTTCTTTCAAAAATAACCCTTATTTAGGATAATTAACCTATATCATATTAGAAATATATATGTGTGGGGTATTAATTACTTATTTTTTAATTTACAATGCATAAAAATGGAAGAAAATAAATTAATTTATTCATTTTTATGGTTATGTAGATAAAGAAATAAAAATTTTAAAGTTAAAGGTAAAAAAATTAGACCTAACAACATAAACTACAACATAAGTAAACAAAGAGAAATGTGCAGTTAAAAAAATAAACAATTTGTTTAGTTTTAAAAATAAGGGTATTGATGTAAAATTATCTTGTAGTACAATGATTAAAAAAATCTTAATGAGCATAAAAAAAAGTTTCCCCTTGAAATTACCAGTAAAAAAAATTAAAGTATAGTGCTGACCTCTCTTAGTATAATGGTATAAGGCATGTCCTCCCATCTTTCTCTCTCTCCAATTGTCCAAGGAAAAAAAAGCATATGATAGATATTAATATTTTAATAAAGATAGATTCTTGCCTATACTTAACCTATTACACCAAACCATTGGATGTGTGACTAGGGGTGAGCAAAAACTGATGTAACCAAAAAATCAAATCGAAACTGAACCGAACCGAGTTTGTTTCATTTTCATTTTTTATGATTTGCAAATTACCAACTGAACTTTTTGATAAATATATATATTTGTGAAAAAAATGTCACTAGAAGTCATGTATAGTTGAAGTGGCAAGTCATCTATATTAATTACCTGAGGATCCCACAACTTAAAACATTTTTTTGTAGAAAATCAATTAAAAATTTAAAACACTTGAAAAAAAAGCACATCTGGATTCGAACCCAAGTGACTAAGGAGAAAGGGCGCAACACTTGAAAGAAACACATATAGAATTTGAACCCAAGTGGCTAAGGAGAAAGGACGCACTCTATAACCATTAGACCACCACAAACTTTTGATTTTTCTTTTATATATATTATTAGATAGTCGATTTTTGGTTAATCAATTAAAACTACACCTACTCTTCAGTTTTGGTTTGGTTTTAACATTTTGAAAAAAAACAAACAAACAAAAAAAAAATCGAACTTAACCAAAACCAACCATGCACACCCCTATGTGTGACACATATAGTGAGTGTTCTACACTTGGCAAATGAAAAAAAAGACATGTGTCTTTATATTGCACATCCAACTGTAGGTGCAATAGGCCGGGTGAAGGCAAGAATTTCCCTTTAATAAAAACAATAAAATATTTGTTTTGTACAACTAGAAGATAAGGGAAAAGGTGGGATCGAACCAATAATCTCAATATTATAATGTTTGTCACATGAGCTATTATATTATAAATGGAGGACAATAAAAAAAAATAAAATATTGAACTCCCTACATTCTTATATATTGTATTAATTAAAAAATAATTGTTTGTTAGTTTCAGGAAAATAATATTGCTAATGTTGGCACATATTCAAAATTTCACGTCTATAATGTGATTAATTTGCGTGAATAATTTGATCATCCATATAATCCAATCTAATCATATGGGCAAGCTTGAATCTCATAATAACAATTATTATTTGAAAATGAGTTCTGTGGAATCTTGTTCTTAATTAAATAACGAAACGAAGTTATCTATTTTATTCATTGGAAAGGGATTACTCTTATCCCGAGCGTCCACAAAGGTTCACGAATCTTAATTATTTATAATGTTGCAATCCTAAGTATAATAGTTTCTGCTGATTAGGGATAATAGCTTCCCCAGCAAATGTATACCAAAATGAAATTTAACCTTCCCTGCAAAACTTCAAAGTTTACAGCAAAGACCTAACAATATTTTATTGCGGAATTGGAGATATTTTACTAACTTCTATATCTAATATGTTTTTATAAATGATTTGTTGTCTTTTATACTTTCTGTATATTTAATATATTTATAAAATAAAATATTTATTTATTTAATGCATATTTTATTTACTATTATACTGTCTTAATTAATTTTTAATGAATAATAATATTAAATACTAATTTTGTGATTTTATAAATCTAATATATATAAATTATTTTTATATATAATTAAGTTATTTCTAATTGTTTCTAAAAGATATTTATATTATTCTCAATTTATTTAAAATTAAGTAGCATTTTAATATTTTTGTATATATTTATTTATGTAGTTTTATTTAACTACATGACAAAGTTAATTTATTTATTCTGGTTAAACACATTTCTTTTATTATCCTTTCTTTTTCTTGATTGGGGATCATAGCTCCTCCATTATACTAAAAAGACATCCAAGCTTCCCCGCAAAAGTTCAAAGTTTACAGCAAAGACTTGACATTATTTTATTGCATAGATATTTGATTTCACTATTTTATGCAGATATGAGCAATACATGCAATTTGTTAATTTTTTATATATTTAAAATAAATTTATAAAAAGTAGTTGTTTAGTCATGATATTTTTTAATTTAAAAAATTAAAAAATTATTTTTAAAATTTTTTAAATTATAAAAGACTTTTAAAAATTAATAAAAGATATTTTCTAAATTTTTCAATTAATATTTTAACATTTACTATAACCTTCTCAACCACCATTATCACCACCACCACAACCACCTCCACCTCCACCTCCACCACCATCTCCACCTCCATCAACCTCCAGCACCACCACCACCACCATTACTATGTCATGACTTTAAATTAAAATTAATTAAATATGCATAATTTAAATTTAAAAAATAAATAAATAAATTTTAGATTAAGCATTATTATATGAATCACAATAATTATTATTATTATTATATTTAAAATTTTATTATAATAAATTTCATCAAAAAATTATAAGAATATAAAAAAATTGTGAAATAAAAAAATAACAAACAATGCATTTTATGTTCTTCTATTTTCTATTTTGGAAAATCAAAAA
The DNA here is from genome assembly GCA_947683625.1 of Mallotus nudiflorus. Lineage (NCBI taxonomy): Eukaryota > Viridiplantae > Streptophyta > Magnoliopsida > Malpighiales > Euphorbiaceae > Mallotus > Mallotus nudiflorus. The sequence continues at coordinate 2,207,208 of CANTUR010000107.1, forward strand.
TTCGAAAACAAAAAAAGGAAAAGAAAACTGGAAAAGGAAAATAAAAATTATTTTCCAAAACTAAAGAGCCCCTAACATTTTGATGTAGTTATGCTTTCATTTTTTAGAACCAAAAAGTTTAAATTAAATTGAATATACCAGAATTTATTTTTATTATATGTATGCATTCAAAAGTTCTATAAAGATACATGTAATTGACCAAAAAAATGTATCTATTTTGATTCATGTGGTTCTAGATTCAAACCTTCAAAATCATATATATATATATATATATATATATATATATATATATATATATATATATATATATATATATATAGATTTGGTGACTATTTCCATGCCACAATAGAGGAAGAGCGCAGGAGAGAGTGAGTGTTTTAACTTGCACCTTCACACATCTTGGTCGTTAGGCTACACAAGGGGACTTGGAGATTTTCTATTCTTGCTTAACTCATTTTAGTAAAAATGGGTGATTTTTAGTAACCTCAAAGTGAGGCACACCCTATGTTTATATATTGTTAATCCAATACAAGATAGTTGTTAACAAAAGAAATGTATCATGAGTTATAAACAAACACAAAATACATGTTTATCTATATTTGTATTCTATTACCCCCTTTAAGCTAGACATGGGTAGTAATGCCTAGATTGTTTCTCAAAGTACATAATGAAGTTGTTAAAATACTCTTGGTAAAGATATCTACAAGTTAACTTTGATTTGATATTTGCCAAATTAGAATATCACCCCAACTAACTCTTGTTAGGTTTCATGATTCAAAAACGCAGCAGAAATTAAAAATTTTAACCACAAACCCTAACCCAGATCTAAGTAATTTGATTAATTGATTTATAAACTAGGGTTTCAAACCTTACCAAAAAAAAGCAGAAAAGGCAAGATTGTTGGAAGGCAGAGAGGAGGTTCACTCCGGTGACACCTTACCTCGAGCTTTTGATTTTGGTAGTTCGGATCAAGACGTCTTCAAAAGACTATGTCCTCTACAAGCGTCCACATGAACAACCCTTAATTAAAATGACAAATTTGTGTGCTAACACTTCTCTTTATTTCTCATAAATCAAGATAAAAAATACTATGTGTTTTAGTTTTTCTAAGAGGAGAAAAATGAATTTTGGTGGCTAATAATTGAGTTAGTGAAACCCTAGAGAATATAATATATTTATAGACCTCTAATTAGGGTTTCACTTACCAAAATAACTTTTTGATAATTTCTCAATTATTATTATTCTAATTTTATTTAAAATTAAATCAGATATAATATTCCATTTATTTAAGATAACATTTACCTTAAATAAATAAATAAAATATTTATTTATTTCCATGAAGCATATTTGGGCTTCTCAAACCCATATCCATTTTTGGGCCTATTCTAAATGTGTAACCTTGTAGGTTCACATGACATTAGTAGTAGGCTAAATCTCTATTGAGGCCTACAAGTCATAAGTGGCCTCTGGCAAGACATTATGACTACCTAAGTCATGTGAAATCAATAATCCGACATAACCTAATTTATAATAAATATTGTAATCTCTTTGTCACATGATATCTTGATTGAATACAAGGCATAGTTTCTGTCATCCTTATATAATTCAATCATATTATTTCTTGACTCTAAGTAGATTGAGAATGATAACTCTTTATCAATTCACTTTAGCATGGCCATGCATTTTCCTCAGTCTATCTTATCAAGGGGCCCATAGATATCGTACTCAGATTAAATGAGGGAAAAATTCCTTCTCAATCATTCACATTCCTCACACAACTCATTTCATATCCAACAACAATCTATTTAATCATCCTATTAAAGATAAAGTTAAATTATGTTAAAATATATAATAGTTATGTAGAAATTGATGATGATTTCAAGGTCAAAGGACTAAATCAATATTATTATGATGAGAATTACTTATGGCAATTATCTATGTAGTATTCTCATAATGGGTCAATCCAGTACATTATTTCCCAAATAAGTACCTATGAGTTTACTTAATATCTCATATTCATGATTAGTAAAACATAATCATCAATCAACATCATACTAGCCATAACATATTATTATGACTAGGGATAATTTGAATAGAACTCATATTTAATCTAAGGGTTTTACTATCAAGTCACATACTTGATGACCTTAGTAAGAATTGACTATTCAAGTAATTATCATAACATAAAATGATAATGAAAAATACCTCTTTATTAAATAAAATGATAAAGTCAAAACATGGTCATACATGATTAACCTAGTGCATATTACTAACAACTCTTTCATGTACAAAAGGGAGATCCACTTCCAAATGTTTAGTTTGAGCATGATTTATCAGAATTGTTGCTAGGAAGTAGCAGAAACATTATCACACTATAAATCATTCAAAACCAATCATAACCAATAAATCTCTACAAATAACTACTGCTAATGCTCTTTACACTGATTCGACACTACTCCTCAAAACTGTATGTTGTTTCTTTGCACACCAAAAGACCAACGTATTATCTGCAATCACACAAAAACCTATTTTTGATCATTTTGTATCTAGAAAACTAGCCCAGTCTACATCACTATAAGCAACTATATTATCCAAGGAAGTTTCCTAAATAGGCAAACCATAATTAACAATGGCTTAAACATAATAAAGTATTCATTTCACCAATTTTCAATGAGATTATATAGGATTATGCATATATTAACATACAAATTTACAGCATAACTCAAGTTAGGCCTAGTAAAAATTAAATACTGCAAACCTCTAACTATACTTTGGTACAATGTAAGATCTAAAAAGGGATCTCGAGAAGTGGATAGTAATGGATGACTTAGAAGTGGCATTGCAATAGATTTATAGGAAACCATACTAGCTCTTGCTAACATGTCCAAAGCATATTTTTACTAATATAAAAACTACTTATCTCTAATTTATTTGACTTCAACAACCAAGAAGTAATGAAGTTATCCCAAATCAACCATTTGAAATTTAGTCTTCAAAAAAATAATTAAATGTTCTAATAAAGTTAAAGTCATGGTAATTATATCATCAACATACATTAATAGTATTGCCATATCACCATAAGAAGAGTGCATAAACATAGAATAATCAAACTTACTTCCATGAAAACCAAATGTTCCCAAAATTTGGTAAATGTTTAAAACCATGCTATTGGCACATATTTTAAACTATAAAGAGCTTGATTAGGTCTGTAAACATTATTAGGATATTGAGAACTCATATAGCCCTGAGGTCGATGCACAAACACCATTTCTTTTAATTTACTATGGAAAAAGGCATTCTTCATATTTAGTTAATGAAAAGCCCATCCTTTACTAACTGACAAAGTAAGAACCATTAGAATTATTGCAAGCTTCATAACTGGATTAAATGTCTCATCATAATCCACTTTTAGTCATTAATCAAAACCTCTATGCTACTAGTCGAGCTTTATATCTTTCAATAGAGCCATCGGCTTTTTGTTTTAACTTATACACCCACTTACAACTAATCACATTTGATGTTATTGGTTTTGGAACTATATTCAAGTGTTGTTGGACATTGAAGTTGCATATTCCTCATCTATTACTTTTCACGAGCATTGCTTTTTAATGGTAGAAGCAATTACAATAATTATTGTTTAACAGAGATAGTTAATGGGAAGAAATAATATCAATCTTATCCAAAGGTTTAGAGGATAAATATGGAGACAAGGACTAATTGCATAAAGAAGATGTATTGTTAATTGACGTTTGAAGTTGGAGATGAGGTAAGATATCCAAATTTGTTAGGCATGAGAAATAGCTAAGTTTTGACTTCAAGATGGACTCTTTTAGGTAAAATAAATGGGCCAAGGAATATAGAAACCCATTCTCAACAAAGGTCACATGTCTAGATGTATAAACCTTGTCGTTCTCTAAGCTATAACATCATTACCCTTTCATATTAACAGTATAGCCTATGAAAATACATCATTTGTATCTTGCTGCTAGATTATAAGGAATAACGTTAGTGATATAAGCATAAAAAAGACATCCAAATACTTAAAGTCACGCAATATCTAGTTTTCTATAAAACAACATCTCGAAGGGAATATTAAATGCAATTGAAGCATGTGGAATTGGATTTAGAATATATACAATAGTACATAAAGCTTCCACCCAATATTAAGAAGGTAAATTAACCTAAATCAACTTGGCTCTGACTATATTTAATAGAGTTTGATGCATTCACTCAACCATTCCATTTTGTTGTGGGGTTTAAGGGCATGAAATTTAAGTTACAATACCATTATCTTGAAATAATTTGTGAAACTTATTATTCACCACCTTTATTATATTGGAATTATTTTATAAACTTTGAAAATTGATTTTTAACTTCCTTTTTAAATTGGACAAATTTATCAAATAATTCACTTTTATGCTTCAAAGGGTATATCTAGCAAAATTTAGAATAACCATCTAAGAATATAACACAATATCAATACTAAGAAAAAGAAAGCATAAGTAATTGCCAAACATCAAAATGAATAATAGAAAGAGGACAAGTTGCACCATTATTTGAATATGAAAAGTGAATTTTAATATGCTTGCCAAGTTAATAAGCATTACAATTGAAACGTAACTTATAAAAAGAACAAATATGTGAATTGGTGCTAAGAAACTTAAATTAAACAAAAGGCCCTAGATGACCTAACTGTGTATACCATAACATCAATAAAACTTTTAAAGTAAAAAAGATTTAAGGTGAGGGAGCAGTGGTGAAACAATTACATAATGGATAAAGAGAACCTCGACTATTATAATAATGAAGAATTGTCTATGTTGTTGGTTCCTTCATAGATAAACCATCAAAGTTGAAAATCATATCACAATAATAATTATTATTAAAGTGATGAATAGAAATGAGATTGCTAGTATTAAAAGGAAAATAAGAACATCTTTGAGTGAAAATTTTGAATTAGAATCTATAATTTATTTTTGTCTAGTATGAGTAATGGGAAGTTAATAATCTTTTCCAATTTTAACAATGACACTACCAATGTATGAAGTGAAGCAATCAAGAGTACATATGGAATTAGTCATATGGTGAGTAGCAACAGTACCGATAGCCATATAGAAATTAAGGGATTTGACTCCTATAGATGTATACCAGCCTATGGTTATCCAACATTGAGACTGGAAGATTAATGAGGACAATTCTTTACCATATGATATTGCTTGTCACATAATTAACACCTTATAAAAACTTCAACAAGAATAGATATAGCTAAATAATAATGGGAAGAACTATAAAAGATTTATGAACTAATGCTCTATGGTTGACATGGAGAAAAATGATTAGAGAAATTATTTTTATCACGAGATGATTATCTATAATGTCCATGACAACCTAAATGATAAAAAGGCTTATATCCTTATTTCCTACCACCATAATAAGTAGTTCTCTATCCCTTGATGTCCATCATATGGATTACTGCTTCTCCAACCACCATGATTATAAGTGCCTCAACCTCATGATACAATAAAAGCTTATGAGCTATCTATAGATATGGTGTTTTAATTACCATTAAGATGACTTACATGAGCTTATAAGAATAAATGTAACGCTAAAAAGGTTGAGAGAGGCTTTTTGGCTGACAAATAATAACAACATTAAAATAATCAAATGTGAGATCAAAAACTATCTATAAAATGATATCACTTCCATAAATTGGATGACCAATAGAGTATAATGAATCATATATTAATTTGGCATGATTTAGGTACTTCACCATTGAATGACTTCCTTTTAAGGCTTAGTTGAAACAAAGTTTAAGTTGGAGATTTTTTGCATTAACATAATTATGAAAGAGATTTTTAGTCTAACTAGATCAATAGAAATAATACCATTAGAATCAATGTGTGTTTATGAAGGATAAGATGACGAACCATCAACATAATTATAAATTTGATAACAACAAAGAATATTAATAAAAAAGTTTTTCAAGAAAAGATAGTTTTAGAAATCAAGGATTTTAAGAATATGATTTTTAATATTATGAATAATCAAAACATTTGTAAAAGAGGAAGAAAAAGATGAAGAAATGGTATTGGTAGTAATTGTTGTATTCATTAAAGAATAATAGGAAGAAGATGATGATGAAGATGAAGAAGAAAAATAAGAGGTCATGATTGGTAATTTTTTTATAGCATTGATACCATAAAAATAGGTGATTTTCAATAACCTTAAAATGAGGCACACCCAATGTTTATATAGTTTTAATCCAATACAAGATAGTTATTACAATAGATATGTATGATAAGTTATAAACAAATAGAAAATACATGTTTATCTATGTCTGTATTCTATTATATAGGACACCTACATTATCTTTTAAAGCATATGCTACCCTAACTACAAGCCATTAACCATTAGTGCACAGTACGTGAGTGGTACACAAACACCTCAAGAAAGCAATAGTACTTTAAAGGACAACACTCAACCTTTAAGAGCCTACATTACAAAATTGACATTGCAAGCTTCCACACACACACACACACATATATATATAATTAAATAAAATATATTAATTTATAATATGCATATTAAATAAATTTGTGACTTATTTTTAAGTAATTAAGATACATATTTTAAATGAACTCTAAGTCATTTGATCTATATTGTAAAATAAGCGTCATTTACTCAGACATTGTTATGATCATTAGCAAAAATTTAAATAATAATTACTACTTGTCCAAACCAACATAGTTAGAAATATTATTCATTGATGTGGGTACTAGAACAACAATAATAAATTAATGTATAAGTAACAATAGATTAAACAAACAAAAGAAAAAAATTCTCTTATAATTAGGTTTGAAATGTTGGATCCTTAATCCAACATTGGCTTTATATGTGAATAATTACACATTATAAGTTGTCATATAAGATGAGCTCATATAAAATTGATCATTTGGGCTTAATAATTTAGATTTTAATTTATCTAAATTGTGTGAAACCTTTAATGTGTAAACATTAATGTTAGAAAACGTAATGAGTTAGAAGGCCAACAACATGATTCTAAATGATTAATAATTGATTTAGGTATAGTTTAGTTACTATTATATTATAGTTTGTATTGATTTAAGATAAGAATTGATTTTAGGGTTTTATTCAATTTGAGGATTTTCCTAACAAATGGTATCAGAGCCGTTCATATTGAATCATTAGGAATATTTTACTATCTATTTGGTAAATTAATTTTGGATATAAATGATTCCATGATTTTGATGATTACATTTTAATAAAAAAAAATAGAACTATTTTATTGTTTGGTCTAATATATATATATATATATATATATATATATATATATATATATATATATATATATATATATATATATATATATATATGTTTATGTAATGGATAAAATTTGATTATTCTTAACTAGGAATACTATTTATTTGGGCAATATCATTAGAATAACTATACTAACAATCATTATGAACAACTATACCCTTACTGGAACCTTTTGATTGTTGCCATTCTAGAAATATTCAAGGGCACAATGTCTAAAAAGATAATTACAGCTAAACAGTTCCCTACATAAATTAAAAAGAGGTTTATCAAGACTGAAAAGACTAAAATTGGCATGCACTTGACAAATCTAATTGCAATGAGGTACAAAGGTAAAGATTATATCAGGGAGTACAGTATGGAGATTTTTCATCTTACTTTTAAGTTGAAAGCACTTAAGCTAGACCTCTTTAAGGATTTGCTAGTGCATCTAGTTTTAATATCTTTTCCAATATAATTAAGCTAGTTTAAGTAGCACTACAATTTCCAGAATGAGACTTAGTCTCTAAATAAGCTCATCTCACACTAGGTTCAAAAAGAGGAAAGGTTAAAGCAAGATAAGATACAAAGTGCTCATCTAGCCTCTACCTCTAAGAGCAAGGAGAAGGGAAATAAAAAGATAAAGGATCATGAAGTTATATATACAACACCTTAAAAGAAACCTAATGACTAAAAAGGTACTTTTTGTTTCTTCGATTGGGCTAAAGGGAATAAAAGGAAGCATTACACTCAATAACATGCACAACGTGGTAAGAAAGACATGCTTTTTAGTTTTATCTATTTTAAGGTTAATTTAGCTTTGGTACTTAGATGCACCTAGTAGTAAGATTTTAGTGCAAAAACTCACATCATTATGTCTATGTATGGTTGCCCAAGTTGTTGAAAGCCAAATGATGTTAAGAGATACATTTATGTAAGTGATAGCAAAAAGGTTGAAGTTGAGGTAATAGAGAAATTTAGGTTATTATTAAAGATTGCATCTTATTTAGATTTTAATAAGACATTTATTATATTGTCTTTTAAATGAAATTTGATTTCCATTTTCTCTTTGGAAAAATTAAGTTATTTTTGTCTATTTAGGAATGGAAAATTCAATTTGTTTTATTATTCAAATTTGGTTGGGTTCTGATTATTATGATAATCTTTATTTACTTGATACAAATGCCTTATTTAATGAATCCTAATAAGTTAGTACATGAGGTGTAAAGAGAAAATTAACCAATGAGAATTCGACTACATTATGGCATGAGAGATTAAGCATATCTCTAAATAGAGAATAAAGAGACTTGTGTTAAATGCAATTCTCAGTCCCTTAGATTTTACAAATTTTGATTTTTATGTTAACTATATTAAGGGAAAACAAACAAATAAAAAGATATTTGAAGCCAACAAGACTTCAAACATCTTAAAACTCATACATAAAAATATTTGTAGACCATTCTCTATAGCTTCTCGTATAGGTAGTGGGGTTTAGCACATAGCCAAGTGTCTTACAACCATGATAATATTTAAGTTCAAGACTTTAGGAAACATATTATCACTATCACAAAGATTTAGCATGGAGATAATGAGTCGCCACCAATGGTAATAACTGGGATAACTTTTTATGTGGTGGTAACTCAATTCTTAAAAGAGAGTTATCACTACACCAAGAGAGTTTTGGATACTAAATACTAACTTTTTTAGTCTCATATTCTTTGAATTTGTCGTGTTAATTAATATTCTATTCTTCTAGTTACATACAATTTCATTCAAAATCAATATTCACAACAACTCAAAAGGCATCGATCATAATGAAAAGAATATAAAAACACATTCAGCCTAAGCAATTAATCTCTAAAATTATACTAATCTATGTTGATTTTAGTGGGCCTAATATATTCTTTTTTAAACATTAATGAACTTAAACCTAAATTACAAACTTAAATTAAATGAACCTACTTCTACCAATTATGAAAAGACTTTATTTAAATGCTTAAATCTACAAATTTTAATTTCTCTAAAATGAGTCTAAGTCTACAAGTTATGTAAGGGATTTTATAAGTGGGCCTATTTCTACCAATTTTATTACTTAAATGAGCCTAAGTTTAATATCACTAAATGGACCTAAATTTTATCTAACCTAAATCTAATTAATCATAGGCTTAAAATTCATTTATTAAACCTCATTTAACTTATGTCTAAATGTTTAATTTAAACAAACTTTGGATCTAATCTCCTAAATCTAAATCAATTTTAATAAATTTTTACCTAATGAACCTATTTACTAATCAACTAAACATGTAAAAAAGGTAAATAAATCTATTTACACTATTTTTCACTATTCAGACTATTACAAAAATTTAACAACTAAAGTACAAGTGAAAAAAATATAGAACTAATTTACATAAAATTATAAAAAATTGTATTTGATTATTTGGCTTTGGCCTTTGATTTTCTAAGTGTAGTTTTCTCCCAGTATTCATGTCATTTCACCTATGAAAGCAAAAATAAACATTAAAAGGTCAATAAAAGATAAAATAAATAAATAAAATTAAAGCAAAGGATAAATAAAAAAAAAGAAATGAGAAGATGGATGCTTTTATTATTTCTCGAGAGTTGAATTGATTCGCCATTTGTTTGATAACTATGGTTTTAGGCTTTTGTTAGATCTGATAATGGCAAGAGTTGATAACATTAAAAGAACATAAAAGGTAGAGTGATAACTAAAAGAAAATATATGTAAAGTTAACAGAGAGCCTTTCTATAGTATCGGTTCATCTCTAGTGCTCTCTTCTTTAAAATCTTCCTCTATTTATAGAGGTAATTAGATAATTAATAAAATAAAAATAAAAAATAAAGAAAATAATCAATGACTTTATTGGATAAAACCATTTGGTCATATTGGTTTTATCAAAATGGAAAAATTATAGCATGATAATTAAAAAATGAAAAAATAAAATAAAATAAAAAATGGACCAACATTTATTATTTTCGATTAGGAATAGGCAATTTTTAGTCAAAAATAGCCATTTCAGATTGGAAATAGACTTTTTTGATGGAATTTGACTTTTTAATAAAAAATTAAAAATATTTTCAAATAGGTATTAAAAAATAAATTCTATTTAGCTTAAAAATCCATAAATTAGATCCAATTGACCATTAGCCCAAAAATCCATAAATCAAATCCAATTGACCTAATTTCATAATTAATTTTTCATCATTAGATCTTAGGTAGCAATCGTATATTAAGTATCCCAAAATTGAGTGCTTATAGTTGCCCCCTTTGTTACGATTTATGCAACAAAATATGGCAAAGCTCATAAGCATTCAATTTCGAGTTAGAATTCAGTAACTACTTACCTTGTGTGTTACAAAGCTTCTATCTATAACACGTACTCAAGTCTCAAAATAATTGGTCTTAGAGTTTCTCTTATTTATGTGGTAACACTTCCGTAACATATACAAGCTATACTATGAAACTTCCTTCGTACAGTTGTACTATTGCAACAAACAGTTGTCCATAGATAATTTTCATAAAAGAAGTTTCATCCTATAGATGCCCACTGATAGTTCTTGACTTTTGATACAATTAACAACTGCCCATAAGTTAATTCTCAAACGGCTACAACCCTTAGTTATCCACCTTCAATTCTCATTTTACTGCAACCTATAACTGCCCATAAATTAATTTTCAAATACTTACAATCTTTAGTTATCCATTTTTAATTCTCATGTCATTATAGCTTACAAATGCCTACAAATTTATTCATAAATGGATACAACCTTTAGTCGTCCACTTTTAATTTTATTATCATTGCAGACTGTAATTACATATACCACTTTCCTGATTTCCCATTTTTTCCCCATTAAAAGCTATTCATCATTGTTTCTATTTCCTCATATAAAGAAACAGGAAGGAGAAACACAGACATGACATAACTTGGCAAAGGTTGAACTACTAATCTTAATAACACCTCCTTACCTACTCTAGAAAATAATTTATATTGCCTCCCTTGTAATCTCTTCCAAGCCTTTTCCTTAACAAAACTAAAAATTTCAATTTTGTTTTAGCCGATGATTGATAACAAACCTAAATAATTCCTATGATTTGTATAAGATAAAACTCTAAGACTTGCACAAATATGAGAGTTGATATCATTTGTTGCATTCCTACTGAATATGATGGAGGATTTCTCAAAGTTAATCATCTTCCCCGAAGCCTTTTTATAATTATACAAACACTCTTTTATCATTTGACATTCCTGAGATAAAGCTTGAAAGAAAATAAAATTGTCATCATCAAAGAAAAAATGGGAGATTTTTGGAGCACTTCTCACCACTTTAATACCATGTAGTGTGCTTGATTGATATTTCCACTGAAGCAAGGTGGATAAGCCCTCCACACAAATAAAAAAGAGATAGGGCGATAATGGATCCCCTTGGTGAACACCACAGCTTGTAATAATAGGGCCAATATCTATATTTTGATAAAGTAATGAATAAGTCACCAAAAAAATAAACATTATAATAAGATCAATGAATTGCTTATGAAAACCCAAGGCTATCATCATGTTCTGAAGAAATTGCCACTTCACCCTATCGTATGCCTTAGACATATCCATCTTCAAAGAAGCCCATCCTATCTTGCATTGACTTTTCCTATGCATAAAGTGACTAATTTTATATACCATAAGCACATTATTTAATACGAACCCTATCTATAATAAAGATAGAACGCACATCCAACTTTAAAATCTTGCCTAATGATCATCAAAGATAGGTTATGTTGATGGAGTTAAACCCCTTGCTTATTAAATTGAAGTAAGATACTTAGCTATTAAAAGATGAACAATCACATAATTCTAAGTCTAACCTAGCAATTATAATGAAAGGTAGATGTGAAACAATTCAAATAAACTTGCAAAGTTTCAAAAAAACAAAGTTTAAGGAAAAACCTCACTTTTTAATATTTCAATGCTTAAATTTGTTTGTCATAGGGTTAGCCCTTATATAGGCATGTAAACAACCTAATCCTTAAAGGAAAATATTTTATTCCTTATTCCCAAAGATACCCATATAGGAAAATCCTTAATTAAGGAGATTTTCTTCAAAATAGGACAACTAATGACAACTCATCTTTGAAAAGTCAAAATTGACAACTCATTACAACTCATGACAACTAAGCAAAATGACAACTCATGACAACTAAGCATTGAAGCATACCATGTCACATGTTGACCATTGAACATTAATTTTGACTTGTTGACTATTTGACTTATACTTTGACTTGTTAACTTATTGACTTTGACTTAGAATATCCTTGAATCTTCTCACATCTTCTTGAATCTTCTTGAATCTTCCTTATTGACTCCAAAATAGAAAAAACAACTTGCAAATTCATCCAATTCAAGCTAATTAATTTCATAATAGGAAATTAAGTTAATTAGCTCAAATTCTTCACCATGCCACTCCAAGCTTGTACTTGTAGTTGAATCCACCAACTTGCTTGTAATATGAAAGATAAATGAATTCAGTGCTTGTTTGAACTTCTTTATCCTTGATCTTGTCATTGGTCCTTTATAATGTAAAGGATCACTTGGTTTGATGGGTTTGCTTAGCTTGGTTGCATCATTATTTAAAATAAGACGGCTCGGGATGAAAGCACTTTGCGATTCTGAGATGATCAAGTTCAATAAAGGCCAATCTATTTATAATTGCCTTAGACATTATTTTTAGGAGCACATTGCACAAAGCAATTGGTCTCAATTCTGATAGCTTTGAAGGACTCTTAACTTTTGGGATCAAAACAATGTTAATGGCATTCAATTTGCTATAAAGATGTTTTTTAATAGAAAATACTTTATTTAATGGGCTTACCTATAAAATGAGCCTAAGTCTACAGGTTATAAAAGTGATATTATAAGTGGACCTATTTTTATCAATTTTATTATTTAAATGAGCCTAAGTCTAATATTACTAAATGGACCCAAATCTAATTAATTATGGGCCTAAAATTCATTTATTAAACCTAATTTAACTCATGTCTAGATGTTTAATGTAAACAAACCCTAAATCTAATCTTCTAAATCTAAATCAATTTTAATAAACCCTAATTATATATCTATAATAACTTTAAAAGTTACAATTGTTGAAATCAATACTAAACATTTGAGCAATTTAGTTTTTAAAGTGAAATCAAGGAAATTAATGAGTTCATTAAAATCATGAACTGATTTTTAATTATAAAGTGTTAGTAGAAATATGTGTAAGTGTCAGAAAAATAGTTATTCTTAAAAAGTTAAAATATTTAATTTTATTAAAATAAAGGGATTAAACTATACATTTGTATCAAATAAAGGGACTAAACGGTATGTTTTTATAAAATAGAGGGACCTAAATATTTTTAATATAAAAGATTTATTGAAACCCTATTAGAAGGATTTAAGTATTGATGAAATGAAAACTAAAGGACAACAAAATTCTATTTTCAGAACAAGAGGGGGGGGGGGGGGGGGGGGGGGAGTGTGAATTAGATCTAATCTCATTGAGTAAAATATAATTTGCTCAGAGATATAATTGTTGATATAAACTTGATAACTTCAAGAATATTATGAGGGTAAAGATTGTTAAAAAAAATTAAGGATAAAGACTTTTTTTTTATAAGCATAATACATACATAGTCCCCTTACTGGAAAAAAAGTCGTTAGTTAATATAAAAAAGGCATAATACATACATGACCCCTTGTACTTGTCACTTTTTGTTAGTTTAACACCTGAACTTATAGTTTTGTTATTTTGACACCTAAACTTGGTTAAAATGCACTAGTTTACACTAATATAATGACATATTGCATCTACCATCCCCTATACTTATCACTTTTTATCAGTTTGACACCTCTACTTATAGTTTTTTGTCAGTCAAAATCTTATTATGTGACATATGCTAATTTGCTATTTCATACCACGTGTGCTAACAAGGGTTTAAAAATTGCATTTTAGCCAAGTTCAGGTATCAAAATGGCAAAACTATAAGTTCATGTGTCAAACTAACAAAAGTGACAACTATATGGGGTCATGTATGTATTATGCCTTTTTTATATTAACTAACGACTTTTTTTTCTAGTAAGGGAACTATGGTATATAGTGCTAAAATTGGAGGAGGAACTAGTTGACTTTTTAAAATGCATGGACAAAATAGTGAGTTTGAACAAAATAGATGTTGGTAAATTATATTAGAAGTTGATTCAAAATAAAAATTTAATTTTTTATTATAAAAAATTATGACATAAATCAAATTTTATTACCTAAATCATATCAAAATAAAATTATAAGGATTAAATTATCATAAAAATTATAAATTCATAATAATAGAACACTTAAAGTTCAATATAAATGTGTATATCTATACAAATGACTTATAATCATTAAATTAATATTTATTTAATCATAATTATTTATATATATTATAAATATTGGTACATAAAAATAATTTATGATTATAATTAATATAATAATTTTATTTTTATTTATATAAATATAAATATTTGTAACTTGGCAAGAAACATGATACTTTATCATTACTTTTCCATAAAATAAATCCGCACTGCGTGCCAATCTTGAACTAGTTAGACGATAATGGTATGCAAGGGATCCACCAAAATGAACGGTTAGCACTTCTTTTTCTACTATGGACAAGACATCTTTTATTGACAAAGTCAAATGTTCACACCAAACAAGTAGATAAAATAAATAATCAGAAATTTTATATATAACCAAACAAAAATTTTATTTAAAAATAATGATAAAACATATTAATTTAGAAAATATTATTTGGTTTATATTTTAAAAATATAATAATGACATATTATTCATAAATATATCAAAATTTATTTTAATATATTATTTACTAATATGTAAAAAATTATTAATATGTATTTTATAATTAAATAAATTTTATATAATATATTATTACGTAAATTTAATAAACTATTTATTCAATATATTAATTTTAAATTTGAATGAATTAATGTTATTTTAAAAAATCAATTTAAAAAATATTTTATTAAGGTTATAAAAGAAACAGGATAAAATAAAGGTCACATATTTTTGGCTTTAAGAGTTATCTAAATAAATAAGAAATAATTCTAATTTGGAATTAAAATCAAAAGGAAAGAGAAAGTTTAGTCTTAGCAAAACTATTTTGGTAAGTAAGTGATAAGTGAAACCCTATAATGGATATCTATAAATATATCTCATTCTCTAGGGTTTTTGTAAGCTATCATCCTTCTCCTTCTTCCTCCACTTCTTTTAGTGAAAAGAAAAACACATAGAGAGAACAAAATAGAAAAAGTTATTTTTCAAAAAGGTGCTACCACACCATCATTGCTTTGGTCACCTTGTTTATGTGGATACCGTTAAAGGGTGTGGCTTTATAGAAAAGCTTGAGGTAGGGTGTCACTGGAGTGAACCCCCTTTCTTCCTTCCAACCATCTTTCCATAAGATCATCTTGGTGAGTGTTTGGAAATCCTTCTTAATTGATTTTATTCAAATTACATGGGTCTGGTTTAGGGTTTTCATGAATTAAAATTTTAATTTTTGCTGCAGTTACATTAAGGAAACCCAATAATAACAAGAAAAGATAAGGAGAGATAGGGTCACCTTCTCTCAATCCATGTTATGGTCGAGGAAAACCAATGGGAGATCCATTAATTAGATAAGAATAAGAAACTGAGCAAACACAAACCATAACTAGACTGATAAAGTGGTCAAGGAATTTTATATGCTGCATCATTTGTTCCAAAAAAAGCCATTCAACCCAATCATACGCCTTACCCATATCAAACTTAAAAGCAAGAGAACCCTTTCAACAATTTAATCCTTTTTTCATAGTATAAAACATCTCAAGAGCTATTATTGCATTATATATAATCAAACGTCTTGGAGCAAAAGCACTTTTCATATGAGATATTAAATTAGGCAAAATGCCCTTAAAGTGATTTGATAATACCTTTGAAATGATCTTATAAAAAATATTACAAAGACTTATCAAATGAAGATCTGTTATAGTCATTGGATACTTTATCTTAAGGATGAGGGTAATAAAAATGTGATTAAGATTATCTAGCATACATCTAGTATGCAAAAATTCTAAAACCAAATTCACTGTATCATCATCCATAGTTGACTAATATTTCTGAAAAAAATAAATTAAACGTACCATCAAATCCCAGGGTCTTATCATGATGCATCTACTTTAGTGCATATAAAATTTCATCATAAGTAAACGAAGTAGATAAGAATTCAATATGCTCATTATTAAGAGAACGATCCATTGTCTTAAGAATCAAATCAACATTCGATGGGTTAGAGCTAGAAAATAAACGGGAATAAAATTGAAGAATCACCTGTCTAATCTTTTTTCGACCTTCTTGCCTATAACCATTAGAATCCAATAGTCTTGCTAGATAGTTAACTTTAAGCCTTTCAAAAGCTTTTTTATGAAAAAATTTTAAACTTTTATCCCCTTCTGCTAGCCTTATTACCTTAGACCTTTGCTTCCAATAAATCTCCTCCAGTTCTAGGAGCTCATTAATTTTAGCTTGAATAACTATCTGTGCAGCAAGGTCATCATTAGTGGGATTAATAGATTGCAACTCTTCTAACTCACACATTACCTTCTTTCGATCATTCTTTATAGAACCAAACTTCACTTTATACCATTAGCGATGATTAATGCTACATAACTTAATTTTTTTCCATCATTGAATCTTGATTACCATTACTATTCTATCAATTTTGGATTAAATTAATACACTTGGGATCATTTGCCCATATAACCTCAAACTTGAAAGGCCACGAAGGAGGACTAGAGCTAGATATGCTATCATCATAATTTAATAATAAAGGACAGTGGTTCAAAGAAAATCTACCCAAATAAAGAGCAAAAGTTGAAGGAAAAAGAGAAAACCATGTAGCTGAACATAAGAACTGATCAAGACATTCTGAAATTATGTTAGAACCAGTCCATCCATTTTTCCAAATTAAAGGGGATACAATATAACCCAAATCTTGAAGTTGAAATGTATCCATTGTAGAGCAAAATTGATTTATAAAAGTAGATATTCTATAATTACCTCCCATCTTTTCAAAACTATAGAGAATCTTATTAAATTCACCAAGAAGTAGGAAAGGAAAACTAGATATAGAGCATAAGGAAGCCATCAAATCCTATGTTAAATAACTTATTAATAGATTCGGGCCTCCTATAAATACCCACTCCCTACCAATTCACATTATAACCATTTGAACTAACTAAGAAAGAGATATAGTGAAAAGAATAATTTTTAATAAACAAATCAAGAGACTTTCGCCATATTAGAATTAGACCATGAGACTATCTCATTGCATCAACCATAAAAAAAAATTGAAATCAATAAAACCAACAAGTAACTTATTTACATGGTACTACTGTAAATATGTTTTGAATAAAAATAAAACCTTAAGTTTCTTATCTAAGATAATTCAGAGATTGCAAAATGTTTGAGGATTGGTAAAACCTCAAATGTTGTAGCTAAGACACTTCATGGTTTTGGGTCACAACTCGACTCACTAGAAGGCTGAGAAATAATAGAAAAACAAGCATGTTTGGTACACTTTAATAATATCATTTGAGACACCATATCAGATAGAGAACACGATTTCATTCCAAAGTGACCCTGAATTAGAACCTACATAAGTTTTAAAACATTAACAATCATCTTTGTCAGACTCATACATTTAAATTTTTGTCCTTTTTTATAGTTTTCCCTTTATTAAAACCTACAAAAGCCTCAACATTCTCATTAAAACATCACTACTTTAGCAACAGTTAAATTACCCTTTATATGAGCCAAAATATTAGGAAGCTCCTTACCTAAATTAGAGATATAGACAGTAGGAGCAAAAACATTTTTTGATGCTAGGTTACTGCTCACCAATATATCAAAACCAATAAGAATTATAGCAAGTTCCTCAATGAGTTTAGTAGAAGCAAGCTATATTTGTCTATGTATTAGTAATAAATCCCTATATAGCTTGGGCAAAGAAGTAGACCCTTTCTCATGTTGACGGTGATTAACATCAAAATAAGAATTACTAGGACCTGCCTAACCACCACTGAAAAATGGAGCTTTAACTAAATGAAAAAAGAATCAGTTATTAATAGGAGAGGCATGTAACTTAGGATTATAGGGCTAGAAAGAAAACTCACAATCATCAGGTTTACATTCATACTCATCCTCCACGTGATCAAGAAAATAATACTAATAGTAGAAGTTTGGAAGGCGTTCATATCAAAAAGAGACCCAAGCTTTATCCATGACTCCATTCAGGATTATAGTTCCTCTTTTCAAAGGCTATTTAATATCAATAGAAATAAGAACTCACACATACCAACTCCAAGAATCAATATCAAATTCACTTATCTCCATTAATGTTCCTAACTTCTCACCAATTTTCATGATAGAGGATTTATCATGTCTATTAAAAGGCAGGTTACAAATATGAACCCAAATAGGACAGTATGATATTATAACATTAGATGGTTGTTCTTCACTAGAAAATTCATTAAAAATTATCAAATGGCAATCAAAATGCCATAAACCTTCTTTCAAGATACGATTCTTATCAGTCTCATTAGGAAACTCACAAATGAACAAATTATCTCCCACTTCCTGTAGTTTAAAACCTTTTAAAATTCTCCAATCACCTTAAAGAGCCCCTAAGAGTGCTCTAAGATTAGAAGGTTTTCATGACAAAATAATGCCAACAACTAAACAAGGGTGTTTGTTTAAATCTATAGAAGAATCCACACTTTGCAAATCCACCACCTCCTCTTTTAGATTCATAAGAGAAAATTTCTCTATCAGGTTCTCTAAATCCTAGGCCATGAATACTAGTAACACATTATAAGATATCACAATTAATATAATAGTCACTAAACAACGAAGATCAAGAAAACTTCATTCAAGAAAACCATACTGTAAGCACCCAATTTTGGGATGCAATTGTGCACAATTGCGACGTAAACCCCTATGATCAAATTTATTTAAAGATTGAACTTGGTTGTCAATTTTCTGGACTTTAGGGACTAAATTGCAACATTTTTTAGGATTTGATTATGAGGAAGTCAATTTTTCAGGGTTGTTTTGGTAATTAAAAGTTAAAAAAATTAGGATCGGCATTGGTACTGACTGGCATTGTGTAATGCTAATCGGCATTTTATAATGCCGAAAAGCATTATACAATGCCAGTCGGTATTGCACAATGCCGACGCGTAAAAAGACCCATATTTTTAATTTTTTTGCGTATTTTTTTATTTTTTTGTCGATTTTTTCAGTGTTTTGATTGGTTGAAAATTTAATTTTATTATTATTATTATTATTATCTGATGAAAATTTCAACACTTTCAAAATGCTTAAATAGCTTTCAAAAATCAAACTATTTGTTTGTTTTGAAGAGATGAGACCGTTCCTACAAATTTGGGAAGTCAGTACACAGGTAGACTTGTCTTTAAAAAGCAAAAAGTCTGCATGTGTGTAAGGGGCTTGAGACTCGCACAGACGCGAAGAACACCTTGCACACACCCTTGTCTTTCAAAACCCTAATTTTGGATACTGTCAGTGTCTTTGAATGCAATCAAATTCTAGTCTATAATCAAATTAATACTGAGTCAATTTTAACAGTGATAATCCAATTTGAGGGGCTAAAAAGGGCATTTGCACAACATCTAAAATCATCAGTGTTCTTTTCTATTCTTATCTTTTTTTATTTTTATTTTATTTCGTTACTATTTTAATTATTCAATTTCATTACTAATCTGATTATTTGTTTTGTTTTGTTTTGATGTTCGATTATGGATTGAGGAGGATACTGCCTATGTTTAGATGAACAAAAGGTCTATGGAATGCCATGGAAGAACTTGTGTTGTTTATAGTAGAACTTAGGATTTTCATCTTTATTTTGTATTTTGGTATCCTGTGTAGTTATTTTAATTCATGGGTGTATAATTATTTAATTTTAATTTTTGTACGTCGTTTGTAATAGCCCCAGTAGTGGGAATAATGAAAGATTTAATTTTTTGTATTTAAAATCAATTAGTAATTAGGTTCAATTAGGTAAAAATCAACTAAAATCAATGGTGGTATTAGCTTAATTTAGGGTTTGCATGTAATTGATTTACTTTTTTTAGAAAATCACTATAATGTATGTTTGATCCTTTTTATGTTTTATTTATTTTGGGTTGTGTTTTTGGGTTTTTATATTATTTTGGGCCCCAAGCCTATGCTTAAGTCCAACTCACTTTAAATAGGCTTAAAAAATGGTTTAGGACTTAAATAATTAAAATCAATTTAGGCCCATTAGGTTAATTAGATTTTAGGCCCATTTAGTTAATTAAAACTTGTTTAGACTTAGCTCAGCCCACTTAATTTCATTTCTTTTAAAATAAATAGACCTAGGCCCACATTTCACTTAAAATAAAACCAAGTTAGACTTAGGCCCATTAATTTAACTTTCCTTTAAAATTAAATAGACTTAAGCCCATTTTTTAAACAAAGTAAAAGAAATAGATCTAGGCTCACTAATTAATAAAAATGTAGGCCCACCTTTAATCCATTTCTCACTTGTAAATAAAATGTGAATCTAGGTAACTTTTTCATAAAATTAACATAGTTTAGACTTAGGGACAACGCGATCTTGAGTGCACTTTTTATGTGCAATTTTATTGACTAGATGTCTAGGGTTAGATGGATGTCAAATAGGTTTTAAATAAAATTGCATGTAATTAGAGGATGAAATAATCATTTATAAAATTATTCTAAATGAACACGAGACTAAGAGAAGTTAGTATTCCATTCCTAGAATCTCCTAGTTGTGGTGCTAACTTTCTTTTAGAGAATCGAATGCCACCAATCAAATTGTCTCAGCTATTACCCTGGGTGGCAATTCCTCTTCTCCACACTATGACTTTATGACATAGTAGTGTGTTCCTTAAGGTCCTAAGCCTAAATAGTGTCACGGTTGCTAAAATTTTATACGCACGCTAAACCTCGTCGTCTACACATACCCTAACCTAACCCCTCAAAGTCATCTCCATAGAGGGAACTCATAATAATTAGCTATGTTTACCATGTTTAAAATTATTTTTAAAAGATAAAAAGTATTAACCATTAAAAATATTAAAATAAGATGATATGTATAATTACTTGAATAGAAAATATATTGATATTATAATAAATTACAATTTTATTAAGATTATAACCAGAGAATTGAGAGTGTTATCTTTATATATAAGTAAAATAAAATTAATGTTATTTTTAGAAAAAATTAATGATCAAAATATTAAAATTATGAATTTTTTTGTAGTTCAATGCATATTTATGTTCATAATTTAAAAGAAAATAGCATATATAATTTGTTTATGGAGAAAAAAGTTTTATTGTTATATAGATAAAATAAATATCATTGTTTGAAATAAGGCTAAACACGAGACGGAGAAAATACCGAAATACCAAACCGAAAGATATTAAAATCATATCGAACCAAATAATTTTAACCCGAACTGAATTTTATGACTAATTTGGTATGGTACTGAAGATTTACAAAAAACTGAACCGAGAACCGTATCGAAACCATACCGAATCGAAAACCGAATATAGTACCGAATTTTAATTTAATAAATAATGCATAAATAATTGTAAAATTAATTATATACTTTTTATTATAATATCAAGTAATATATTAATTTATATGTTTTGTGTTAAAAATATAATTAATAAATTTTTAATAAATTATTTTTATTAATTTCATTATCATTAATTATCGCTACTACTACTACTATTGTTACTGCTATACTACTACTATTCCTACGACTACTACTACTATTCAATTGATATAAAATACAAGAATGTATAATGTACATTACAACACAATTTAAACTTAAAATATGAAAAATAAGAAAACTATTATTATTATCAATAAGAAGTAAAAATTTGTAATACTTATTATATTTCAATTTAAACTAAAAATATAAAAATAAGAATATATGATTTCAAATTTTATAATTTATTAATTAAATATATTGTTATTGTTATATTTCATAATTTATTAATTATTCTTTTTAGTAAGTAACCTAATAATCTTATTGATATTATTTAAAATTAATGAATTAAATAATAGATAATCAAAATGATGTAATTATGTCCAAAACTGCGTCATTTTCATTAAAGTAAATAGTGACCTTAAAAATAAATAAAATAAAAGTCATTTCGGCAAATATAAAAGTATAAATTTTATGGTTTAAATTGTATTTTCAATAGGTTTTAACTATAATACTTTGTAAACATATATATATATATATATATATATATATATATATATATATATATCAACTATGGTTTATATTGTATCAATTACAAAAATTAATACATTCTTATTTTTTTTTTAGTAATAAATATAAACTCAATTAATAATATAAATTTTTTATATAACATAAATCTCTAGGTCCTCATTTTGAACTAAATCATACTAATCCATTCCAAAAGAACCGAAATACTGTACCGAACAGTCTCAAAAAATGGAACGGTATCAGTATGGAATTTTTTAAATTTGGTACTAGTACTAGAAATTTTATTTTTAAAATTCCTGAAATTTGGTATAGTTTCGGAGATTTTAGATCCCCGGATTCCCCCATACCATGTACACCCCTAGTTAGAAAAGTTCTCTATAGGTAAATAAGGCTAATGGAAGATTTTTGTGTGATTTTGGAAGATTTGATTATGAGAAGGAATTAAGAAAGATTAAGAGCAAGAAAAGAATATACGACACAAATGATTTAAGGGAGCTTAAATTCTCAACAATCTTACATCCCACCTAACTTATCCTAAAATTAGAATTTCCAAACTTGTAACCCCAATTTGTTCACTTAGATTGATAACACAAAAGAGTTTTTAAGACTCAATTTAAAACTTTATACAAATGATTTTTTTTCTTAGCTAAACTTAAACCAAATCTCAATTCCCAAGTGTTTTACTTTGGCTAACACTTAAATCACTCAATAGTTTAGTTCCTCACCTCCCTTCACTTGCCCAAGTAAATAGATAAAGAAGAACTTAAAGTAGATTACACAACCCAAACTCTCAATAAATGAAAAATTTTAAGGAATTATAACGAGAGTTTTTAAGATTTAAAAATAAAATTATTGAACACTCGTGTAATCATCATAAATATCTTATAAAGAGTATATATATAGTTGAATATAAGAAAATGATTATTAGAAGGTAACTATTTCATCCTTAATATTCACCATTTTCATTTAATGCATATTCAATTTTTATAGGATCTGGACTGATCACAATCATGGGTAATAAAAATATAGCCATTGAATTTAATTTCTAACTATTAAAGAAGTGACATGCCACTTGTAGCATTGATCACGATCATTATTAGGGTGCTCAAGATTATGATTGGTCTTCTTATAATAGTAGCTTAAGCTCATGAGGAGCACTGGATGCTGACTCTTCTTTTGTACTGAAGATCACAAATTAGGTTTGATAAGATCATGATCATGAGCACTAGAACTTTAAGGTTATGAGCTCTTGAATAATTATAAACAAGCTTTGCATCCTCATGATCGTGACTAGTATCATTAAGAGTACTGAAACTTTACAATTTTAAGGCAATTTAGCTTATAATTGTGATAAACTATTTTACAATCATGCTTTCCTCAGTCAAGATCATAAGAGTCAAGAGAGCAATTCTGAGAAGTATATCAGATGTGTATGTTGATTATCAAATAATAGAGTATAACAACATATAATAACACTGATACAACTAAGTAATAAAATTGTATGCAGGTGAACAATAAGAATAAGCCCCCATAAGTTGATGGTGAATGTGAAAGTAACTAAAGCTTGCACCTAAAATGAGTGAACAAAGGTCTTGCTAGGGGCTTGGTCATAATGTCTGCGAGTTGGTCTTTTAAAGATAAAGGAGATACGGTGAGTTGCTTATTGGTGAACAAAATGATAGTCTATCTCAACATGTCGAGTCAGAGCATAAAACACTAGATTAATGGAAATGAATACCACACTAACTTTATCATACCAAATATAAGGAGGTGCTAAAAGTGTGACTTGTAATTTTGAAAGCAAAGATTTTAACCATTGCAATTAGATACTAAAATCTATGATAACTTTGAACTTTAATTCAATACTTGACTGTGCCACTATTTATTACTTTTGAGAATGCCATGCAACTAAATTATAGCCTAAAGAAATAAGATAGCCGCCTATTGACCATTAGTTATTTGGGCATCTAGCCTAGACAACGTCAAAAAATGCTATCAAGAGAGAAGGTTTGTTGTTGTTGATAAATAAGCCAGCATCCATCATCCCTTATACATATTGTAATACTGATTTCATATCTTGAAAATTATCAATTGTAGGTTGATGCATGTATTGGCATAGGCAATTCATCCAGAAAGAAAGATCCAGCCATGTGATTGCTAAGTATTAAATATTGCCATAAATCTTGTGATATAACAAAGCATTGTCTATAGGCAAAGGTGTACCTTTTTTTGTTAATGGTGAACTAATAACCATAAGAGTGAAGCTAGGCTTGTAATTCAATATACCTGCTAATTTAAGTATTTTGACATTGTAGGAAGATTAGTACTAGACCAAATTATTAGACTTAGTAGCAACTTGAAATCTAAGAAAATAATTTATATTGCTAAGATCCTAAAGTATGAAAACCAAAGACAAGTGATAAATCAACTTAGTAACTGCTTTAGAATCATTACTTACAATTAGTACATCATCAACATATACTAATAAGAATCATGTGAACTAATTGTAGTGATAAATGAATAAAGAGGAATCAACATTAGAACCATGAAAGTTGATGGAGAGAAGAAAAGTGTTGAGCTTATGGAACCAAGCTCTAGGTGCCTGTTTAAGGCCATATAAGGATTTCTTTAGCCGACAAACATAATATGAATGTCATTTGTCAATAAACCCCTATGGTTGAACCATGTATACATCTTTTGCAAATTCACCATTTAAGAAGGCATTATTGACATCCAATTGCCTTACTTTCCAACCTTTAAAAATTGCAACAGAAAGTATAGTGTAGAAAGTTATTGGCTTGGCAATTGGATTGAAAGTTTCACTATAATTTAGGCCATATTCTTGTGTATATCCATAAGCAACCAACCTAGCTTTATACCTTTTTATTTAACCATTGGTATATTTTTTTATCTTGTACCACACCAGTTATCGATAATGTTTTTTCCAATTAAAGGAGGAACTAAGACCCATGTATTATTTTTAATAAGAGCTACCATTTCATTCTCCATAGCTATTTGCCATTCCAGAATTTCTTTGGCTTTATAAAGGAAGAAGGTTCAGTTGGAAGGGAAGAAGAAGATATGGGTAGAGCAGTAAGGTGAGCAATGGTTTTGCATTACAAAGTGGAAGGTCTCAACTGCATAGGATGGTTTGATTTATTGGTGGTTAAGTGGGATTATTATCAAGTAGTTGTGATGGATGAAGATCAATGAACAATTGGATGCCATCAAAATTGAATATTTCAGTTTGTGATGGATTTGGTTATGAGGTTAGATTTGGTGAATATGGATGGAAGAGAATGAAGAATTTGAGGTGGAGTGTACTGTTGTAGAATTAGAAGATGGAGTGGAAAGAGAAGAGTTAAAGTCATATAATATACTTTGAAGAAGAGAGAGGTGGTATTCTATAGGAAATGAATAACTGAGTTGTAACCAAGAAGATTCTGGCAAGTTAACTGGTGATACATCCAAATTCAAATTTGTGTGGGAAATTTATTTGAAAGGAAATATTTGTTAATTAAAGGTTACATACCTAGCAATATAGATTTTTCTTGTATTTTTGTCTAAGCATCTATTACCTTGGTGAGATAGGGAATAGCCTAGAAAATTGCATTATGTAGTGCGATAGGAGAATTTATGTTTATTTAATGGATGAAGTAAGGGATAAACAGCACAACCAAAAACTTTTAAAAAAGTAATATTAGGATTTCTATGGAATAAAACTAAGTATGGATTTTATTTTTTAGGGATGTAAAAGGTATTTGATTATTAAAATATGGTAGTCTCAAAAGAAAATTCCCAATATTGTATAGAGCACCATAATGGCCTAACAAGGTAAGTCCAATATCTATAATATGTCAAAATTTTCTCTCATATATGTCATTTTGTTCATGTGTATGAGGTGTTAGTGATATGCACTAGGTTAATCATTTGATTATGCATTGACTTTCTCATTTTATTAATAAAGAGGTATTTCATTATCATTTGATTTTATGATAATTATATGAATGGTTAATTCTTACTAAGGCCATCAAGTATGTGACTTGATAGTAAAACACTTAGATTAAAATAAGAGTTCTATTCTAATTATCCCTAGCCATTTATTAATTATATAAATGTTAAAGTATTAAGGCTAGTATGATGTTGACTGATGGTTATGTTTTACTCATCATAAATATAAGATATTAAGTCAACTCATAAGTACATGATAAGAGATCATGTACTGGATTGACCCACTATGAGAATACTGCATAGAATGTTGTCATAAGTATTTCTCATCACAGTAATTTTATTTCGGTCCTTTGACCTTGAAATCATCATGGATTTCTACATAGCTATTTTATGTTTTGACACATTCTAACATTGTCTTTAATCGGATGATTAGATAGGATGTTGTTGGATATGAAATTAGTTATGTAAGGAATGTGAGTGATTTAGAAGGAATTTATCCCTCATTAATATGAGAAAGATATCTATAGGCCCCTTGATGAGATAGACTGAAGGAAAATGCATGGCCATGCTGAAATGAATTGATAAAGAGTTATCATTTTCAGTCTACTTGGAATCAAGTCATAATATTGAACTATATAAGGATGACATTCTATGCTTTATGTTCAATTAAGATATCATGTGATAAAGGGACGATAAAATTCACTGTAATTATGTTATGTCGGATTATTGACTTCATATGACTTGGGTAGTCATAATGTCTTGCTAGAGGCCACTTATGACTTGTAGGCCTAAATAAAGATTTAGGCCTACTGTCAATGTTACATGAACCTACAGGGTCACACACTTAGAACAAGCCCAAACTGATTATGGGTTTAATAAGCCCAAAATAAACTCTATGGAAATAAAGAATTAAAGTGTTTTATTTATTTATTTATTTATTTATTTAAGATAAATGTTATTTTAAATAAATAAATAAATAAGATATTATTTCTGATTTGTTTTTAAAATAAAATCATAATATAATAGGAAATTACTAAAAGGTCATTGGTAGGTAAAACCCTAATTTAGAGTCTATAAATATGTTATATTCTTTAGGGTTTAATAGTTTTATTTTTTCCCTGCCTCCAAAAAGGGTTTTCTCTCTTCCTAGAAAACAAACATAGAGTTTTTCTTTTGTTCTTGATTTGTGAGACAATCAAGAAGGTTGCTAGCACATACTCCAATTCATTTTGTGAAGGGTTGTTCGTGTGGATACCTATAGAGGGCGCATCCTTTTGGAGACGTCTTGATCCGAACAATTAAAGCAAAAAGCTTGAGGTAAGGTGTCACCGGTGTGAACCTCCTCTCATCCTTCCAGAAAATCTTGCCTCTTCTATATCTTGGTGAGATTCTTAAAACCCTAGTTTTAATCAAGTAGTCGAATTATATGGATCCAGGTTTGGGAACGTGATAGAATTTTAATTTTCCACTACGTTTGTATCACGAAACCCCAACATGAGGGCAAGTAATTCGATGGATAATTCCATGGTTTTGGATATATGTATGCAAAGGACAATACTCACCACCCTAGTTAAAATTAAATGATTTAATTTTGGCTTCAAACTACTTTTCTACCATTACTTGGAATTTATGAAATATTGATGCAACTTCACTTTTACATTTCATTAGAAATAGCCATGTAAATAAAGAGTAATCATCACTAAATATAACACAATACTTAAATCCAAAAATTGAACAAATTAGGGCAGGTCCTCAAACATCATAATGTATGAGTTATAGAGGTTTTAGAACTACAATGATGAGTCAAAGGTAATGACACACGATGGAGCTTTCCTAAGCAACATGCCTCACACTTATTGGACTCAGGCTTGATTTTAGAACATGGTAAATGAAAAGAATTAACAAGATGGGAAATAGTTTTCAACTTTGGATGACGTAGTCTAGCATGCCAGTCTTCTAAGCTAGCAAGTTACGCCATTGTAAGAGAGGACAATCTATATGGAAAAGAGCCTTGTAGCTTGAAAAGGCCAAGCTTAGTGGTTCCTTAAAGCATCGTTCTCTTTGTCATATGATCCTTAACAAGAAAATGGTCATGATGGAATTCAAAAAAATAGAGATTATTAATGTATAATTTTTTAACAAAAAGCAATGGTTTTTGAATTTTCGAAACATGCAAGACATTATTTATTTTTAATATTTTAAATGGAGAACAAATAGAAATTTTTCTACTATGAGTAATCTTTAATATGGTGCCATTACCAACATGCAATTTAGCCTTACCCTTATACTCATCTAAAAGTGAAAAAGCAAAGATCAGGGGTGACATGATGAGTTACCCTTATATTTGAGTACCAAACAGAAGGTGTAGTAGGAACTGATGAAAGAATGCCCTGAGAAGATGGGAGTGGTATCTTGGTTAGATAGGATTGGCATCAAGCTGCAAAATCATTAGCGAAAGAGAAGGTTCATGATCATTGTCTACTGTTAAGTGATTGATCAAACCTGCATTGACAGTCCAACGTAACATAGTTTATGCACCCACATATTTGAATAGAGATAGTGGAAAACCTCTTCGACCACTCCATTACAATGGGCAATTTCAGCCATTGTTGAATGGTGGTGGAGATGGAACAACAATTGAAAAATGTTGTGTTAAGTTTGCCATAAGGGGAGAAGGTTCTTGAGATTTTAGCAATAATTCATAAAATACCAATTATCCATGAAGTTCATGGAAGGAAATAAACTCTGAACGCTACTGAAGTGTTATAATGATAACATTATATTTGGAGCCAAGTTTTTAAAAAATAATGAAATTGAATTCCAAAGAAGAAATCGGTTGGCCAACCAAGGGTAGAGAATCAATGATAGCCTTAGTATGATAGAGATACTAAGACATTATTTTATTATCTTTTGAGATGTTATGAAGCTCAATATGCAATTAAGTTTTCTGAGCATTGGTGATAACCTCATATGTTATAGCCAAAGCTTGCCATACTTTAACGGAGGATTGAAGGTTGATGATTTAGGGATAGACCTCTTCAATGATAGAGGACAAGAGCTAAGAAAAAAGCATCTAATCTTTTTGAAACTAAAGAGTGTAGGTTGGATTAATTGTAGAAGCATTTAATGGTGAGTCGATAATTTCATAAAGAGGGGGAAGTTCTATGCCATTAATAATCAGATTGTAGAAATTAAGCAATAGAGTGAATTAAAGTTTCCAAGGAATGTAATTCTTAGAAGTTTGTTTAATGAAAAAGGTTTGGGAAACATTTGTCGATGGAGTAGAAGTTATGGGAGAAGGTATGCTAATTGAGGTCATTAACGATGAGGAAAAGGAAGAGGAAAAAGATGATGAAGATGAGGTGGAAAAAGACATGGATTATGCTCTAATACCAAGTCAAGAGAGCAGTTCTAAGAAGTATATCAGATGTGTATATTGATTATCAAATGATAAAGTACAATAATATATAACAACACTAATACAACTAAGTGATAAAATCATATGCAAGTGAACAACAAGAATAACAAAGAGATAACTACAATAGTTTCTCTAATAGTAAGGAGCATTGGGGAAGCTTGAAATCTTAAGTTCATAAGTTGCTTTGGCTTGTGGGAGTGCTCACGATTGTGAGGACCACTCATGAGCTCCCTTTTATACTTGAAATTGTTGGAAATTTTTGTTTTGTTTAAAATAAATTAATTATCTTAAATTGAAACTTTTATATTTTGTAGTTGTATTGTTTTGAAAGGATGTGTCGTTTCACATAATAACTAAC
The DNA here is from genome assembly GCA_947683625.1 of Mallotus nudiflorus. NCBI lineage: Eukaryota > Viridiplantae > Streptophyta > Magnoliopsida > Malpighiales > Euphorbiaceae > Mallotus > Mallotus nudiflorus. The sequence goes on from CANTUR010000107.1 coordinate 2,237,641, forward strand.
CTTCTAGCATATATATATATTATATTTTAATTATTACAAAGATATACAATGGAAATTTACATAGAAAATAGATATAAAAAAATAGAGAAACAAAAACAATTTTTGAAGAGCAACAAAAGAAAGATCAAATCAAGAAATTCTTTATTCTCAATAAAAATTTCTTCACTATTTGCTAAATGCAAAAATTTGAATGGTTTATCATATACATTAAAGCAATTTGTGTAAATCCTTATAGCAAAACTCGAGGAGTGTAGGAAAGCGATCCTTGACCGTGTTTCAAGCCTAATCATAGAGAAATTTTCTTATATTTTATTTTATTTTATTTATTATTATGAATACTTACATTAATTTTTTATTATTCTAATTTTCATCATCAAATATTTTTCTAACATAAATCACTTAATTTTAAGCTTCAATTAACATGAACTTGAACCTAACTAATAGTCCTACTTAAACACATATACTAGTACTTGTTAAAGTCAAAATAAAGGTAATTAACGACTGATCATATAAATTATCAACATTATTATTTTAAGAAATTTTATTGTAGTTTGATAAGTAAAAAATAAATTAAGTTAATTAAAAATCTATGTTAGTATATAATGACCAACTCTTATATTAATTTTTAAAAATATTATGCATAATTGTTTTAGAAAAAATATCGAAAGAATAAATTATGATTATGCAAATAAAAAAATTACTAAAATTGTTAAAAAGAAAAAGACCCCTTCCACGAACCAAATATCATTAGATGAGACCACGATAGTTTTCGTTCATTCCAGGCAACATGCAGCTTTTGGCATAGAAAATGGATAGGTTAATAAGGATAAATTCTAGTTTTATAAAATTAATAAAGTATTTTTATTATAAAGATAAACTCTATAAATATATATATATTCGATTAATAATTTAATTTCAATAACATATACAGAATAAACTAAATTGTTATTTACTAATATTAATTATTATAAATATTATTATTTATTAATAAAAATATTTTAACAAAATATTTTATTTTACAAATATATAATAAACTAAATAGGTTATTTTTTATACAAAAATTTTGACCCTCTTTCATATTGTATTTCTAAAATTATAGAAATTTTTTAGTAAATATGTTAGATTTTTTTAGAAATATAAACCAAAGATTAATAATTTATAAAAAAGACAAACAAATTAATGTTAGACAAAAAAATTATTAAATATTTTTAGAAATATAAACCAAAGATTAATCATTTATAAAGAAGATAAACAAATTAATGTTAAAATTATCAGCATATAAAATAAAAAATAAAAATAAAATTTAATTAATATATATATATATACATAAAAAGTCACATTTGGTATAAATATGAATTTTTTTTTTTTTTTTAACCAAAAGAGGGAGGAGGGACCCGTGAGGTTCGAAGAGTGGCAGCTTAAGGCAGTTGCACCACAGGCCTGGGTGAATATGATTGACATACTTAACAAGTTAGTTTAGTTATGATCCAAATATGATACAATATGTATCCCAAATTACAATTTTTAATAATAATAATTTTTACATTTTTATGTAATATCATGAGCCATGTAAGTTTTATTCAAATATAAAAAAAAATGATAAATTACTATTTTAAAAATATTTATGTACATTAAAAAAATAAAACTATTCTTAATTAATAAAATATACTAACTTCCATTTAAAAAAAGCAAATGTTACAATTGTATTTTACATCTTTGCACTTAAATTACTTTCAATGCTTTTAGTTTATAAAAGAATGGAAATATTTGTATGCTATAACTTCTAAAAATTAATAGCTTTAATTTTTTTTTTTTTAAAAGGTTATTAATCACCTAATTGGTAAGTTATTAAATAAAACAGCTACATTTCATATACAATGTTTTTTTAGGTTTATTTATTTTTTTAATATTATATTGCTTCATTTTCACACATTGAACCGAGCAAAAACCATATTTAAAGAAAATATATGATAGAACAAATCAGTTTAAAGAAAACATCACTTGAATCCCAGTTTTACAAATTTTATATTAATTATTAACACATTTTTAAATTATTTAATAGATACAATTTAAAATTATCTATATAAAATATTATCTTATGAATTTTGACGAATATAATGATCGAGTAAGTTGATTTCAAGTTGACACCAAATAAAAATATTAATTAAAAAAAATTTTAATTAAATTTTTTTTTTTTTTGAGATTGCACCGTATTATTATATGATTGAGAGAATTACTATAATTTTTATTTATTCAATTGTTTAGTTTGTAAGAGAAATTAATTTATTCATGAAATAGATTTTGAAAACACAGATACAAATCAAATGTCAAATTATAATTTGCCAAAAAAATCTCTTTTTCTCCTAATTTGGTTTAGAAAAATGTTTAGAAATGAGTAATTAATATTGCCCATTTTCTATATTACATGGACACTTCTATAAAGAGCTGTATTTTTTGTGGGACACATTTTTGATATTGACATAACTCAGAAACTTATCCGATACGTTTCGGGAACGTTTTTAAAAATAAAAAAAATATCAGGGCAATTAAAAAAAAGGACCCACATGCCCCTTTTAAACATATATATCTTCTACAATTAGATGAAATAAAATTAGAGATAATATTTTTCAATAAAAATGCCAATAGGAACATTGAAAGTGAAAACTGTTAATTAAATAAAAAATTTCATAAACTGAAATTGTTATTATAAATGAAGTCTTAATATATAAATTGTCACGATCCGAACCCGATGGCACGTGACCGACACTAGGGAATGGGTAGGCATAAGGCCCTGAAACCCGTAATAAGCCTAAAAGAAAGAAGAAACAACACTTCACAATTTAAAACCTTATTTTAAAATGGATCACATTATCAAACTGATTTTTTTTTCTCAAAATACACAAATTCAACTGCTTAATAAAAATGTGTTTCAACATCTCATATTATAATTTGAATTTAAATCTTATACATAAGTGTAGTTTACATAAATAAATTACACAATTATGTTGAAACCATACAAATCCTTAGTACACATATTACTGCAGCATCATAGAGTAATACACAGTACAGCTTACAATGACCTACATAAAATAGCCGGTGAAAAAGAAACCCGGCGTGGAGGTAGTCTGAGGTCGAACTCCCAAGCTCCTGAAAAATAAATTGAGGGGAATCAGACCTCACTGAGTAAGTCAATAAAAAGAGCTGTACGGTTTGAAAATCTTTTGAAAACTATATATATTTGTAGTAAAAATAACTTATAATGTATAATTATAGCTTTTAAAAAAATCTTGGTAGAACCCTAAACCCAAAAATCTAAATGGCCAACCAGGCCCACTTATTCCAACTAGACTACCGGTCCCCGAGAGCAAAGGCATCAACCGAAGCACCAAGTCGTAGTCATTCACTTAATCCAAATATATGGCACTGGCGGTCCCCGAGAGCAAAGGCATCAACCGAGGCACCCATCCCAGTCCATTATCAACCTTACAATCACTGGCGGTCCCCGAGAGCAAAGGCTTCTACCGAGGCACCCGTCCCAGTTTAGCATTCACCAATCACATATATATTGTGGATCCATCTCTCAATCTCTACCATGTGCACATAGTCCTGGTGAAGCTCACCAGGTAATCCGTTCTACCAAAATTTCTCAAATCGATTTTAAAATAAATAAAATGCATTTAGATTATAAATAATAGCATTAAATTAAATAAATCATATAATCAATATAATAAAAATATGAGCGCATGCATTCTTTAAATAAACACATGCACAGATCGTTCTATTGACTTACAGGATGAATGCGAAGGTTGACGACCACGCGTCTGCCTCGGTCTCACAACTTCTACTCCGAAATGCTCTAAAAGAAAATAACAATTCGACTTTTAAAACATGACTAAGGAATCGAAATCAACAATCAGCAAAACAATGAAATTTCAGGCTGACTCGAGGAAAACCGGACAAAAACTCGATAGACAGGACATAACCTAACTAACGATAGAAATTTTATGAATATCACATTTTACGAGAAAATCTATCGAAATTTCCGCAGAGTCTCCTCTATAAAACGGACATCTCTCTACCAAAGGTAGAGCCAGACCTGCATAGAAAATGCACTTATAATATCCACAACATCCACACTCGAGTCGGGCTCCCAAAACTACACTTAGCCTCGACCGATATCATAACTCAACAAAATATCGAGAATTAATAACACTTATTTCTCAAAATACATATTTCACATACACATACTAAAAATAGACAAAAATATATAAAATCTCAATTATTCAAAATTAAATAACTAAATTTGTATTCTGTCGTCAAAATATAATTATACCCTAATTTAAAATCCATTAAAATGTATAATATATATATATATATATATATATATATATAATATTTGGGATTTAATATTTAAAATTTACACTACTTAGGTAAAAATACCAATTAATTTATAAAAATTGTCTAAACCCCTTAAATATTAATAAAACTAATTAAAATATATATTTAACTATATATAGCATAAAATTACATTTTTACCTCTAAAATATATAAATTACATAATGTGCTATTAATACTAAAAAAAATTCCTTAAAATTATTTAATCATCTAAAACTTATTTTCTCAATGTTAAATTCTTAATATAATTAAAACATATAAATAACTTCTAATTTCTTCTAAAATATAATTTAACCTAATATTAAATTTTTTGACATAAACTATAAAAATTCCTAAAATTTGAATAATATTCAAAAAAATTTATTTTCTTTACTCTAAAATTAATATCAACTCATAATAACACCAGAAATACCAAAAATTATTATTATTTATTATTTTTATAATTAATTTACGAAAATTCCTAAAATAATATTAAAATATTCAAAAATTTCACCAAAAATCAAAATAAATTCCAAAAATTATACAAAAATTCATAGAAGTAGATTGAGCTACTAGGAATCACATTTGTAAAGGGAGTTTGCATGAATCAAGCTAGATCGAGCTAAAAAAAAAAATTCCAAAACCCTATAGCTCAAAACCAATAATCAACCAAAACTCAACCAATTCATGACCAAAGCTTAAACTAAGCTTAGAATGAGTCTCACCGGTGCAAGAGGAGGGAATTGATACCGGAATGGAGTAAAACGGTGGTCGGACGGAGCTTGGCCGATTCTAGGAGCTACTCTCGGCTTCTCCCTGTTTCAGAGATTCCGACGGCTTTGTAGGCGACCGGAGGTGAGGGAGAAGGAGGAGGAGGCAGCAGGTGGTGGTCGGAGATGGGGGAGGCGCAGTGACTGTGGCGGTCAGGGATGTCACACAGTGAGGAGGGGTTGAAGGAGATGGGGCTTCGGTTTCTTCTTCTTCTCTTTAAATATATACATATATATATATATATATATATATATATATATATATATATATATATATATATATACACTACTACTACTAATATATGTATATATTAATATATTAATATATTATTATACATATATGTGTGTCTAGGTAAGTATTAGTGTATGTATATATATATATATATAAACATACACTACATGAACTTATATTATATATATACATATTAATAACCACTAATATAATATATATAACTATATATTAATATATAGTTATGCATGTATGTATATAGATAAATATTAGTACATACCTATATATATATATATACATATACTACATATACATACATATGTACACTAATTACTTTAATATACACATCTAATACAATATTTAACCCTAAATGTAATATTAACATAAATAAAATATAATATAATGCAAAAGTAACTATTACTAATACTCTTTGAGAAAAATATCCCTTTTTATTTAAATAAATAAATAAATAAATATATATATATATATATATATATATATGGTATTACATAAATGTTACTTATGAGTATTATAATTTTATTGTTAATTGTTTAGGTAAAATTAGATAGAAAATTATTTATTTTTTATTAAAAAATTGCATATAATTAAGGTGTCATATTGTTTTATTTATATTATAAGATAATATGATTAATTTTTTTATGTGTTTTAGAATTATTTTTAATGTTAAAAAATATTGCTATCCATAAAAAGTATATTTTTGAATTAAATCTAATTTATAATTTATATAAAATGAATATTATAATTTTTTATATTTATAAATTAACTCCTATATTTTTAATAATTATAAATTTACTCCTCCGTATTCCATATTTAAAAAAAAAAAATCATTCCTCCATATCTGTATTTTCATTATTGTATTTGTGGTACCTAATCCATTTTTTATATTAATGATAAGAAAATAAACAGCCAAATGGTAATAAAAAAGATTTGGTAAAAAAAAATGGTAATAAAAAAGAAGAAAGTAGAGACCTCAAATTAAAATTTTACTATAAACAGATAGTGTGATGCTTTTTTGTAATTATCAAAAGAAATAAAAGAAAAAATTGTACCTTAACAAAATTAAAATATTTTTCATGGGCTTTTCAAAAAAAAAATTGAAATGTGACACTACAGTAGTAGGTTGCCACGTCATCATGGATAATATAGTCATAACAACGACTAATAATTATGACAGCAAGTCAAGACCGTGAGCTCAAAAAAACCCTCCGACAAGACATCTAATATTATTAGAAGTTGGACTGACTTAAGAAAAAAACAAAATCGTAAAAAAACCTTTCTAAAAAGGGCATTCTTGTCATAAAAAATTACCACAATCTCCACTATATAGTAAGCTCCCCCTTCTTTCAACTTTCGTATAGAAAGTAGCGTCTTTTCTCTGGCTGCTAGCTTCACTCTGCAGATAACGGAAAAAAAAAAAAAAAAAAAAAAAAACCATAATTTCTTTACTGTTCATCAATGGCAAGCAAAACCCCAATCCAAGATAATGGATTTGAGACAGCAGGAGCTGGAGAAAAGGGAAACGGGGACTCTTCTTCAACTGAGCACGAGAGATGCCCAGTAGAGGAAGTGGCATTAGTAGTACCAGAAACAGATGACCCAACACTTCCAGTGATGACATTTCGTGCTTGGTTTCTTGGTTTAGCATCTTGCGTGCTTTTAATATTTCTCAACACTTTCTTTACTTACCGTACGCAGCCACTCACCATCTCAGCCATTCTCATGCAAATTGGTGTCCTGCCCATTGGCAAGTTCATGGCTAAAACACTACCCACTAAACAGTACAAGATTTTTGGTTGGGGTTTTAGTTTGAATCCTGGTCCTTTTAATATTAAAGAGCATGTCATCATTACTATCTTTGCTAATTGTGGTGTTTCTTTTGGTGGTGGTGATGCTTACTCTATTGGTGCTATTACTGTTATGAAGGCTTATTATAAGCAGAGCTTAAATTTCATTTGTGCTCTCCTTATAGTCTTAACTACCCAGGTGTGTATTAGTAATTCTTTATGTATCTTTTCTTTGCTTCTACTTTTTTTCTATGCAATACGCATTTGAATTCAATTTGAATATTTTACGACTTCTCCTCTCTTCTTCCTAGGAAAGCATGCCATTTGAAGCAGTTTGTATGTATCTATCTCTACACACACACACACACACACACACACACATATATATATATATATTGTTGAATCTTCACCCAGTCCCTACTTTGCATTTTATATTCATAAATATATTTTTTAATAATTATTGACATGATTTAAAAAAAAAAAAATTGGTAGCTTATGTATTTTTTTTTGTCAAATTTTGTTTAGGATTTGCAGTTACTTAATTAGTTTTAACATCCTTCTTCCTTTGTGTGAACTGTGAATTGCAGATATTGGGGTATGGATGGGCTGGAATGCTTAGAAGATATCTGGTTGATCCTGTTGAGATGTGGTGGCCTGCAAATCTTGCTCAGGTTTCACTCTTCAGGTATATTTTTCATCTTTGACTCTATTATTCGTTATGAACTTCTTACCATCTGTTTGGTTGTTGAGAAAATGCAGGAAAAGATAAATATAGGTTCTGTCCTTAGGGTGTTAGAAACTGATGTTTAATCTGTGCGTAGACTGCTTATATAGTGATTTATATGTAAAACATGGTGAGATGAATTTGTTGAATTTTGAGTCTTGTTGATAAAATATCATTTTTAGCACACGCTTTACTCTCTTTCCAGCAATTCAAATCTTTTGAGAGCATGTCAGTAAAATGATTTATTCTTCAACATATTTGATGATTGCTTGTGGTTCAAATTCAAAAGGTGAAGCTGACAATGGTGGATATTTAACAGTAAAAAATAATAGACTGAAGCTAAACATAGCATCACTGATTTCTTAGCATATTTTAGTATAATTTGCACTGTGAGTTATCAATTTTTACCAGGTTTTGAATATTTAAGTGGGTTTTGTTGGCTATTCCAGTGGCATAAATTCCTTTTTTTAATATGAATAGCATGCTTATTGGTCTCTAATTCGTCTCGCTGACCATCTGCCATCTTAGGTAATATATTCCGAGAGGAAACACTGCCTAACTCTAGAGGCATTTAGAATATTGTCAATTGATCACAGAAAACCTTTTCTTGTATAAATAAAAAAATGTTTTCTTATTATACTTTTTGGATGAAGCTAAAGCGTGTACGATATTGATATAGAATTATCATGAATAAAAAATTTCATCTGTTTCAAATTATTTTAAATTAGAATAAGGGAATCATTCTAATCACATGAACACTTTGTACCTACAGAGCACTCCATGAAAAGGAGCCCAACAGTAAAAGCATGACTCGGATGCGATTCTTTCTTATAGTGATGACAGCAAGCTTTCTTTACTATGCACTCCCTGGCTACTTGTTCCCAATGTTGACATTTTTCTCATGGGTCTGCTGGGCATGGCCTCACAGCATCACTGCACAACAAATAGGGTCAGGTTACCATGGGCTTGGAATCGGTGCCTTCACCCTTGATTGGGCTGGGATTTCAGCATACCATGGCAGCCCCCTGGTGGCACCCTGGTCATCCATTCTCAATGTTGGTGTTGGTTTTGTCATGTTTATCTACATAATTGTTCCTCTGTGTTATTGGAAATATAACACATTTGATGCTAGAAAGTTTCCAATATTCTCTAATCAGCTGTTCACTACCAGTGGACATAAATATGATACCACAAAGATTTTGACCCCAAATTATGAACTGAATGAGCCTGCTTATAATAGTTATGGTAAGCTCTACCTTAGCCCTCTGTTTGCCTTGTCAATTGGATCAGGATTTGCAAGGTTTACAGCAACTCTTACTCATGTGGCTCTGTTTCATGGAAGGTAAATTAGTAGCTAACTAAAAGGTTTACACTGTCATAATATTTGCTTTAAGTGTTAAGACTTAATAATATTTGGCCTATAAGCTTTGAATCTTCAAGACTGACGTGGTGATCATTTTCCATTGTCCAGTGATATTTGGAGACAAAGTAGGTCGGCAATGAAGAACATAAAATTGGACATTCATGCAAAACTGATGAAATCCTATAAGCAAGTTCCTGAATGGTGGTTCTTCATTCTCTTGATAGGAAGCATTGTCCTTTCTTTGTTGATGTCATTTGTGTGGAAAGACGATGTGCAGCTGCCATGGTGGGGTATGATCTTTGCATTTGGCCTGGCTTGGATTGTTACTCTTCCTATTGGTGTCATTCAAGCAACAACTAATCAGGTGATAAAGCCAATTATCCAGTTTATTGGTTTTTTTCTCTTCTCTGCCCTTTTAGAACATAAGGAAAGTGTATTTTAATGAGAAACAATCTGCATGCTTAAATTTTGCACTAATGTTCTTGTGTCCACAATGCAGCAACCTGGATATGACATAATAGCACAGTTCATAATTGGGTATGTCCTGCCTGGAAAACCAATCGCTAACTTGCTTTTCAAGATTTATGGACGAATTAGCACCGTCCATGCTCTTTCTTTCTTGTCTGACCTTAAACTCGGTCATTACATGAAGATACCACCACGGTGCATGTATGTTGCTCAGGTATTGCTGATCAGAAAACTTGTGCAGTTGAGTGTTTGATTTTTTTCATTTTTTATTTTTTTAATGGAATATCGACAGTTTTTTGTTTGGTTTTTGATCAGTTGGTGGGAACCTTGGTTGCTGGTACAGTCAATCTTGCAGTTGCATGGTGGATGTTGGACAATATTGAGAACATATGTGATGTCGAAGCGCTCCATCCTGACAGTCCTTGGACATGTCCCAAATATCGAGTCACATTTGATGCTTCTGTCATCTGGGGCTTGATTGGACCAAGAAGACTGTTTGGACCTGGAGGATTATACCGGAATTTGGTATGGCTATTCCTTATTGGAGCTTTCTTGCCAGTGCCTATTTGGATAATGAGCAAAATGTTCCCTGACAAGAAATGGATTCCATTGATAAACATACCAGTTATATCATACGGCTTTGCTGGAATGCCGCCTGCAACTCCCACCAACATAGCAAGCTGGCTTCTCACTGGAACAATCTTCAATTACTTCATATTCAAATATCACAAACGCTGGTGGCAGAAATATAATTATGTCCTCTCTGCAGCACTGGATGCTGGCACTGCATTCATGGGTGTACTGTTATTCTTTGCTTTGCAAAATGAAGGCAAAAATTTGAAGTGGTGGGGAACTGAAATTGATCATTGTCCTTTGGCAACATGTCCGACTGCACCTGGTATTACGGTTGAAGGATGTCCTGTGTTTACATAGATATTAGAATTGGCTTATTGTAGGAGGGGAGATAGAACATAGCAAAACAGGAAAAGAACTTCAATAACCACTCTTCTTGTATATTTCCATATGCATCCTTGCTGCCACTGAAAGCGAAAGCAGTGGTCTTTTGTGTTCTGCTCCATACGCTTCTGGCTTTATTTTTGTATGCTCAATTTCCAACCATGGAAATTTTATTGTATCCAAGTTTCCTTTTTTTTTTTGGGTGTCTGCTATCATAGTTGAGGAGTTTTTGGTTCTTGCTTCACAATTGAAATTTGACAGAATCATGCACGTAACTTGGGAAAGAGTAGAAATATGCATATGAGCATATTCATTTGCAATTTTCGAGGTTAAACCAGAGGATATATCGCCATACACTTCAGAGCTTGAAGCAATTTGATGAGTCCTGCCTTCCTCAACAAACCAGCTTGGTTTATGTTTATGCTCCGAATTAAGGATTCATTTGCTGTTGCGGCGGCACTGGAAAACTCCACTCTTACTTATAGATACTCCAAAAACATAAGCTTTTTTGACAATAGAGTGAGTCTGAAAGTTGAGATTTAATGTCGCTTGTAGCTATTCCCTTATACATAATCATGTGCTCAAGTTGTTTCCAACTAACGGTCTATATTTTTTTTTTCTTTGTTATGCCTATGGCGGGGACATGGAGTGGGTCTGTTTAATAATTTTGAAAATGGTTGAGTTGGACAAAAATTGAACTGGCACCATTTATTCCAGGCTGCAGAATTTGCTTGCACGTACATAGTTTCATCTTTACCACCGGATCAAATGAGCAAATATTGTTTTGTCAACAGCCAGCCATTACACGAATTCCTCAATAGCAATCAAGGCTCCATATCCAATTTTTTTCCGCCTAAAGGTAACTTAAAAATTTTGAGTACATTGGAAAGAGAAAACACGGCTCGGATGAAGGATGAAAGTGGAGCAGTTTGGTGGGGGATGAGAGAAGATCGGATATCAATTGGCAGTTCAGTTTGAGCTATTCTTAAACTAAACCGTCAAAATTTTCGAAGTTTCCTTATAAAAAAATTGCATTGTTTTGATAAGTAGGGTTATAATCATACGTATATAAGCCACTTATTCTTTAGAAACTCTAACTCTCTCGTTTCTCACGCCCCTTCTGTTTCTAACCTAGCCACCGCTTCACCTTTTCTCTCAACTTTTTTCTCTTCAGTGTCTAACCCTAATTGAATTTCTTCTCAAATCTCTAAATTCTCTCCTCATCTTGTTCATTCCTCAACTCTTGCTCTCATTCTACTCCTCATCTAACTGTTTATAACAACTTGTTATGATATAATCTTTTTTGTTTTTGTTTCCATAATGATATGTGTTCTTCTCATTCCTTCCTTCTATGTATTTTTGTGTTGTTCTTGTGTAAGTTCTATTTTGAAGTTACTGATTTTAAATTAATTATTTGATTTATATGGCTAATATTAATGTCATTTTTTTTATGGTATTAGATGATGGGGGAAGCGTCATTATCTCTATATCGAACTTGAGATCTATTAGATCTGAAGGTGGAAGCTTCGTTAACTTTGTTTCGAAATTGAGATCATTGTGATCTAAAGGTGGACACTCTATAAATAAAGTTTCTTTGTGAAAAACACTACGAATCAAAGATCAATTTTGTGATCTTAAGATAATCTTTTTTTTTTCTTTAAATAAATATGTGGTTGCATGTTTTTATATTCTATGAAAAAAATTTGCATGTTGCAAATATGTGATGTTGTTTTCTTGGATTTGTTAATATGTGAAAAAAAAATTGTTTTTCTTTCGATCTGTGATGAACACAAATAAATAAATAGTATATAATAAAAAAAATTTTGATTTGTTGAACACTAATCTAAAAATTATGCTAATATTAATTAGTTGGTATATTTTAAAATATTTATATTAAGTTATTATTTATTTAATTAGTAGTATATTTATGTAATATACTAATATTTATATATTAATTTTTTTTTATTTATGTAATATACTAATATTAGGGTGTTAGTGTTGTTAGGTGTAGATATTTGCATATGAGGTGCATTGCTCACATTTTAAATCTAATTGTCCAACAGGTTTAAAAGAAGTCATTGACTCTATTAGAAAAGTTAGAGAATGTGAGAGGTCTATTAGAAACTCTCTAGCTAGACTTAGAAAATTCAAAGAATGTGCTGAGTTAGTTGGTATTGAATCAAAAGTCTGTCTGTCTTTGGATGTTCCAACAAGGTAGAACTCCACCTATTTGATGTTGAAAACTGCATGTGAGTTTGAAAAAACATTTGACAAGTATGATGAACAAGAGTTTTCATTTAGGTCTGATTTGAAAGATTATGTATCTAATTACTTTGATTGGCTTTCTATTAACAAAATGGTGCATTTACTTAAACATTGATATGAGATTACATTAAGAATTTGTGGTTCTCATTATGTCACATCAAACACCATGTTTTCTAAGATATCAGATTTGTGTTGCATCTTGCATAAGTGAAAAAGCTCTCTAAATATTGGGGTGGTCCAAACAAAATGAACAATCTGATTTTTATGGCTAGTGTTTTAGATTCTAGAGAAAAACTAGAATACTTGTCTTTTTCCTTATCTTAAATGTATGGAACTGATGTTGATGGAAGCTTAGTTGAATATGTGAAAACCAATCTTTATGAATTATTTGTTGATCATGTCTCTATGTAGGGACAAATTAAAATTGGGCGATCTGCATCTGATTTTGGTCAATCTACATTTGTTACTTCTGCTATTACGTTTCTAAAACTTTGTGTCAATGTTAAAAGCACGATTTAAGCAGCATAAGATGGAGAGTGGTATTGGTGGAAGCAAAAGGTTTGATATGGATACTTATTTGATTGAGTATGTCTTAAAGGAAAAGGGGGATTTAGATTTGTTGAGATGGTGGAAGTTAAATGCTAAAAGGTTCCCCTTCTATTAGAATGGCTCATGATATGTTAGGTGTTCCAATCTCCATAGTTGTTTCAGAATCTACTGTCAGCACAAGTGGTAGAGTTCTTAATCCATTTAGGAGTTCTTTAACTCCTAAAATAGTATAGGCTTTAATAGCACCCAATATTAGCTTAGATTGGGTAATCAATCAATTTCAGTTGAGGAGGAAATTTCTAAATTAGACAAATTTGAAAAGGGTAAATTCTTTGTTTTGTTTAGTTCTTTAATGTTTGTTTTATATTGGCTAAGATTGATTAACTTATTTTTTTTCTTAGATCTTCCATCTGTGGGTGTTAGTCCTTCAACACCCACAGTAAGTGCAATCTAACTCAACACCCACAGTAGGTGCAATCTAACTCAGTTCCATTCATTTGATATTGGAGCTATATGCACATATTGACTGTAAACTTTCATTTATATTTTGTTTTATAATTACTCTTTTGATTTTTGTCTATTTTGAATATGACATTTTCAATCTTTGATGATGCTTCCGGAAAATTTTGAGTCAAGGATGAGTGCTTGGCTGCAAACTCTTAGGTGGCATATTGAAATGCAGCTAGAAATGTTGTTGCATTTTTGGGTGGCATATTGAAATGCAGCCAAAAATACTGCTGCATTCTTTTAATGACATTAGTAAAAAATTATGAGATTGATAGTTGACTTGAATGATGCCTACTTGAATACTTTTCCATTTTTTATTGTATGCTTGTTATTTCTTGAGTTATGCCTACTTTTGTTGGTTGCACTCGCATATATCCTGCTTATGTTATTTGCAGTGGAGCTACTTTGGGCAAACCTCAAACCATGCTTTTGTTATTTGTTTCTTTTGCTTGTGTTTTTTGGCAGTCCTAACTCCTGTTGCATGCTAATTTTGTTCTGCCTTTAGCATAACTTGTTTCTTCTTGCCATTATCTTAGTTGTGCATTAACTTGGCTAAGCTGTGATGAATGCTTCCACCATATTACAGACTCATATTAAAGATCATGTGTTGTATTTTTTATAGGTGACATTTAATTGCAGCAAAAAATGTGGCCATGTTCCAATTAGATGAATTGAAAATAATATTTTAAGCTTAGTCAATTTTATAGATTAGTGAATTTCAAATTATTGAAGTTATTTATATGGAATTTCTTTTGTATAACTTACATATATCATGGTTTGATGTTCTTGTAGAAGAAATGTTTTTCTTTTTGTTCAATATTTTGTAGGACTTGGTCTGCCTAATTTTTGTTACTGTTGCTAGGCTCATTAACACAATGACACAACACAACAATAGAGCAAAAAATCTCAGAATGAAATGTTTATTTTTTTTTTCAACATTTCATCATTCATATTATATAGTTTTTGTAATTAATTATTGTCAATATGTTATATTTGGGCTTTTAGTCAAATTATATATATATATATATATATATATATATATATATATATATATATATATATATATATATATATATATATATATATATATATATATATATATATAATGTTAGTACTTAAACGTGTGGGCCTTATATTTTGGATTGGTGTATTTGAATTTAAGTATAAATATTTAGAATGTTATTTATTTTTTCTGCTTTTGGGTTACAATTTACTAGGATTATTGACTCGTCGGATATTCATTTATGGTAAGCTTGATTCGGCCTATTATCCTAGCTCTCCACTAGTCGATCGGTTGTGACCATTCCTCTCTCTCTCTATATATATATATAATGTTAGGCCTTAGACATGTGGGCCTTATATTTTGGACAGCTTTATTTGAACTTAAGTATAAATAGTTAGATTCTTTTTTTATGCTTTTTGGTTACAATTTGCTAGGCCCATCTCAAAAGCCCAAAATCGAACCTCCAAAACTGATTTAATCTGAAATTTTCGGATTACCAACCCGTCGGATATTTATTTCGAGTCAGCTCTGTTCGACCTATTATCCTAGCTCTACACTAACCGATCGGTTTTGACCATTCCCCATCCAATCCAACCTGATCTGACCGTTGCACACCCCTTGGCACAAGGGGCATGAATTGATGAGTTGAGTGTTCTATCGGTAATCCTTTTGTCAAGAAAAATAAAAATATAGAAAGTATGTTTTCTCATATTTTAAGAGATTATTATTGTTTTCTTTTTGAGTGGTAGAAAAAAATATTGTAATTTCTATAATTTTTTATAGTGAAATTTTACTAATTTTACCCATATTTTTTCTTAATTTATTTAGAATTTTCTACATTAAAATCTATGTGTTTTATATTTTTTTTAAATTTTATTATTTCAATTATTTTAGCTTCAATTTGCTCTAATCCATTCATTACTAGAACTTGCACACAATCTGATCTTCAATTTTTACAACACAAATTGTGCTAAAATAATTTGGCACAAATCATTTAATGCAAATTATAATTACTAATGTTCCCTTAAGCACATTGGCTCCAAAGCCAAGTACATATTTGGAATTAAAAGGAACTAAACATTTAGAAGCCCAAATATATAGAAATGAATCATATCTTACCCTAAAGCTCGGCCAAAAAAAGTAGCCTAACATTTCAATTCTGTAATCTGTGCAATTTTTGAATGCTTAGTTTAGAAACCTTGAACTAAATAAATAACAAAAACTAAACCTTTAAAATTCATCAATTATTCAATTTTATTCAATTAAAAGATATTATTAGGACTGATTGATATTTATTGTAATGACCATATATTTTAAATAATATTAAATTATTTTGAGACATCCAGTATTAATAAAAATTTTAAATTTCATTTATATATTATTTTTATTATTTGTGAATGTTATTTATTTATTTAATTCTAAAATTTTTAATTATGTAAAATGTTTATTTTGGAAGTTTTATTAATTAAAAATATTAAAGTTATTATTAATACGATTGTCATTATTATTATTATTAGTATTATTGTTTTTATTGTTATTTTTATTGCTAATATTATTGTTGTAGTATTATTATTATCGTTATTATTAATATTACTTTTATTATTATTATTATTATTATTATTATTATTATTATTATTATTAATTTTGATAGAGGGACATTTTATTCTTTTCCATATATATATATATATATATATATATAAGGGGGTCAAATCGGGTCAAATTCATTTTCTCTCTCCCTCTTTCTTTCTTTTTTTTTTTTCTTCTTCCCTTGCTTCTTCCTTCTCCTTCCCGTAACACTACCAGCGCCACCCAACCCCGTCAGACTACCACCACTCACCACTGTCACCATTTCTTCCTTCCCAGTTGTCGTCCACCACCTACAGAAAGTCAGAAGGCTGTTGGAAGTCACAGAAACAGCAGCTGCAGCAACCGGACCTCCATTGAAGCCAGTGAAGATTCCAGCCACCAAATATTGTTGCTCCGATCTTGTTCGAACCTCCAAGCTTCAGTGAGTTCGATTCTGAACTCCGTTTGAGCTCAATCTCCCTTGATTTTGAGTTCTAGCTAGTTTTTAGTTTATGTGTTTTAGGGTTTCAATTTTTTTTTGAATTATTGTGTTTGATTCATGGATTTTTGTTTAAGAAATGTTGTTTATGGAAACTTAATCTTCCTACAAATAATTTTTGTTTATTTTTTTGAATTATGGATAATTTTTTATTTTTTTATTTTTTTATTATTTTAATATTAAAATATTGAATTTTTGATAATTATGTTAATTAATTATTTTTAATGAAAATTTAGTTAAATTAGTGTTATTAATTTGAGTTAATAATTTTAGAATTTATAAAATAATTTTTAGTGAATTTATATAATTTTTTAGAATATTATTTGTATTATGTAAATATTGAATTAATGAGTTAATTCTGTATTTATGATGATATTATAGTTAAATAATATGTTTTTAATTATTATACAATTATATAGGGTATTAAAATGATTTTTATAAATTATTTACTATTTTTAACTAATTAATACTAATTTTTGAAAATTATATTCAAATAATATATTATTTACTATTTTGGTAATTAAATGGATTTTTAATAACTTTTATTAAATAATTAAGCTGTTTGAGTATATAAAAGTGAATTTTACTATTATATGTGGAATTATTGAAAATTTTGATTTTTATTAATATTATATTAGTATTTGAGATTTTTATTTAATTATTGTGAAATAATCATATTTAGTGGTTTAATGTTTAAATATATTATATTTTGGTATTTTATGAATATTTATGGAATTTAATGATTTAAAGTGAATTTATTATATTATATTGATTTTGGTGAATTGTGAACTTCAATTGGAAATTTGTGCAGTTCGGGGTCCCAACCCGATGTGTTGAGCTTTGTGGTATTAGAAGTATGTTTTTTCCTTTGTGGGATCGACTCTACTGTCAATAGAGAGATTTCCATTTTACAAAAGAAGTTCTGCCGAATTTTTGATACAATTTTCGTAAAACGTGACATCGGGTCGATCTTGAATTTTTGTGTTTGTTTGAATTTCTAGATCGAGTCTCCTTTAGAATTTAGAAGTATAAGTTAGAAATTTTTTCTGATTATTATTATTATTTATTTTCTAATTGTGTCGAGATTGAGAACTATCAGATCGGGCTTGTCGAGTCCGTCTCGAGGAGTGTAAACTTATGAGTTATTATTTTATATATACATTGCATATAGTGCATGATTATAAATAATTATGTTTTGATATGAATTATTTCATTAAGCAGTTTAGTATATTTTTGGTATACTTTTAGTATATTTTGGTATATTTTGATATATATGCAATGGTATATACTTGATAATTTCTTAATATACATTCTAGTATATTTTGGTATATTTATGATTGATTTTGGTTATATGTAGCATATATATACTTAAAATATATTTAGTATACTTTCGATATATTTTTGGTATATATATGGTATATTTCTTTGTTATGAATGTCGTTTATATTTAATTATGCATTTATTTATTTTCCATAAATATATAATTTTATTTGAAGGATATCAATAGAACATGCTACCTAGCGGTTTGCATTAGGACTGTGTATGTACCGGTTTATTAGATTTTAAGGTCAATATTGTGAGAATTATTTGAGGTGAATTGATTATTATGAATATTGAGTATCCAGTGAGTGAATAGTATGGTTGATGGAGCTCGGTTGATCTAGTATTTCAGGGCCAATTACACTGACAGTGAGACTACTGGAGCTCGGTTAATTTAGTGTCTTGGGGCCAGTCTATTGTTCAAAATGGAATAAGATAATTCATTTTGAATTAAGTAAGCCTGCATGGCTAGTGAGATTTTTGTTTGAGGTTACGAATATTTTAGGGTTCTATTTGATCCTTAATTTAAATAATGTTTTCTGTATTTGATATAAATATATAAAAGTAGAATTTTGTATTTGTATAAAATGTGTATATATGTATTTATATATACTGATGTCTGATTGTATATATATATATATATATATATATATATTATAATAATTCATTCAGTGAGGTCTGACTCCCCTTAATATTTTTTTAGGAGATTTATCGTCATCAAACCTCAGTAGTAAATCTTTATGCCGGACTTCTTCAGTCTCCGCTAGATTATATAAATTATTTATATGATTTTTATTGTATTCTAGAAAACTGCGGTAGCAGTGTATTATATCAATAGAATATTCTTTTAGTAAGAGACATTTCTCTAAATATTGTATAAAAATATTTTTATATTATGAAATGATATTTAAATATTTATTTTTATATCGATTTAATTTTTAATTATGTTGTATTTTTATTTATTTATTGCATGCATTTTATTTTTTAAGACTTGTTATGGATTTTGGAGTTGAAAAAATTCTCATTCTCTAGCACCGGTCATGACCCCAGTTTGGGTCGTGACATTTATTCTTTTAAATTTTGTATTTTTATACATTTTCGAAAAAAGTTATGCTAAAAAATGTTAATTTTTACTATTTTATTTTTTAAACTAGAGAAATAAATTTTCATTAATTAAGAAATTATAAAAAAAGGGGTTTATATTTAGCTACAAATCGATGAATGTATCATTACATCTTCTGTTGTTTGCTAATTAAGTAATTAATGCATTTTCTTGACTAAATTATGTTGTATATACAGTTTTTACGTCACTCATTAAAAAAATATTAGTTATTTTTTATTTTTTTTAATGGTAGATAACACATACTTTGAGTTAGAAACCTAGCAAACTTCTTCACAAAACTATAGAAATTTACTTTTATTTGTAGAAAATTAACACACACATACATATATTAATATTTACTTTTATTTTTTAAAAAATTAACTTTATATATTATTTATATATAAAAGACAATATTTAAAGTGTTTTATAGTCATTATAAATTTAATTCATGCACTAATTATATTTTACACGGTTAAAAACAATATTCCACCACAACATTTGGTTTGTTTAAGTATAAAGTAATTTGAAGATATAAATTGTGGTAGTTTTTAAAAAAATAAATATATAGTCATTGAATTTCATTACCCATGGTCCCAGTCTATATATTTTTGTCAAACATAATATTGCATAATTTACAGCTAGTAGTGAGATTAAGAAAATAGAAAAATAGCAGGTTTATTACAAAAAAAAAAAAAAGGTTTATTCATATATAAAAATTTGCATAGAATACTTAAATAATTTTTGTTCTTATTGAACCATTTTTTTCGGATGGACCTTTCCAGAAGTAAAAAAATACAATAATTACAATATTATCTCAAGACGAAGACTATCACTAATTATAACTATAACCACAGTCAAACTATTAATATTGCTATTGTTACAATTATATATATATATATATATATATATATATATATAGGTATGGACATTTATATCCAAGATTTTGTGCACGATCTAAGATTTGAATGTGTAACCTTAAGGTGTTTTTACATGAAACCTTAAAATTATTTTATGTTTTCATTTTTTAATTTTCAAACACAATAAAAACTTTTCATTTTTATAAAAAAATTTATAATACATATTTACTTATTAAAAATTGAAAACTATTTTCCATTTTTTAAAAGCGGAAAATGTGTTTACTTGTTCAATTTAATAAATATAAATTGAGATAATATAGAGTTTAAAAAGTAGAGTTTGTTTTTTCTTTAATATTAGAATAAAATTATAAAAAAAAAAAGTAAAAAAAATGATGTAATGAAAACAACGTGTTTTCAAATGAAAACTCTATATTTTCACTTTATATTTTTAATAAGAAATTTTTTTGAAAATAATAAAAACTTATTTTACACTTTTCTCTTAAAATTATGAAAATAGTAAAAACAATTTTCAAGTGAGATTTTTGTAAAAGTACTTAAAGACATAAAGTTCTACTTTTTGCTTTCATTTTGAAAAATTTTCTAAAAAATTGAAGTAGTTTTCGTTGAGTAAACACAACCTTAAAGTTCTAGGGTCTCCCATTAGACCAATTGTTCTATGGTCCATTGGCCTTATTGAACTATTTTATGATTGAGTTATAGTTCAAAACTAATTATTGAGTTGTTTGATTGACATTATTTCAATTTAACATTAAATTAAGAGATAATTAGTATTACCCCTAAGGCCTTCATCCATTCTTTTTAAAAAGTAAAAACCCCTCAATTTCATATTTGTCAAATAATTTTCTTCTTTCATTAAAAAGTATAAAAATTTTCTTGGAATATGTTGTTAGTCAAAGGTCAAAAAGTCAATAATTATTAAAATTTCAAAAATACCATTAATTTTGGTTATCTATAATTAGGGGTGAGTACGGATTAAGGAAATTTATGGATTTAAAATCTCCAGAACCATATCATATTTCGAGAATTTTAAAAATAAAATCTTCAGTACTAATACTTAATTTAAAAACTTTCATAGCAGTATCATCTCATTTTTTGGGACAATTCGATATGGGGATTCGGTTTTATCGAAACGGATCAGTATAGTACAGTCTAAAATAGAAATTCATGAATTTATATAATAGACAAATTTATATTATTAATTAAAATTATGTTTATAATCCACTAAAAAAATAAAATTATATTTATTATCCACAAATCAAAACGATATAGTTTTAAGTAAAGATATGTCATTTTAGTTATTATATGTATATAGGTGTATATATAATAATAATAATAATAATAATAATAATAATAATAATAATAATAATAATAATAATTATTATTATTATTATTATTATTATTATTATTATTTACCTAATATCCAGTACCATACCAAATTAATCATAAAATTTGATTTGAGATTAAAATTATTTGGTTCGGAATTTTGATTTAGTTTGCTATTTTCTTCATCCTGTGCTCAACCCTATCTATAATATATGTCTATATATTATTATGTAGCACAATAATAATTATAATATTATTATTTAGCTCATTAATTTTAAATAACATCAATAAGATTATATGACTTAATAACAATAATAATTAGTAAGTTATTAAATATAATAATATTATTTAACTCATTAATTTCAAATAACATCAATAAGATTAAATTACTTACTAAAAATAATAATTAATAAGTTAATAACAACATATTTTAATTAAAAATTATAAAATTTGAATTTATATATTGTTAGTTTTCTTATTTGCATATTTTTAGTTTAACTTGAAATGTAATTGGCATTCCACATTTTTACTTCTTGTTGATAATAATAATATTCTTATTTTTTATATTTTAAGTTTAGAGTGTATTGGAATGGACATTCTACATTTTTATTTATTAATTGAATTATTTGAAACTATGTAATGTGATTTTTTTTTATTTTTATATTTTAAATTCAAATTGTAATATAATAGACATTTTCACTTGTTAATTGAATAATAATAATAATAGTGGCAATAGTAGTAGTAGTAGTAGTTGTTGTTGTATTAATAGTAGTACTAGTAGTAACAATGATAGTAATATTAATAATAATAATAAAATTAATAAAAATATTTTGTTAACAATTTATTTATTATATTTTAATTACAAAACATATTAATTTATATCATATATTATTATACATATGTATATTATTTGACAATATAATTAAAAATGTATAATTAAGTTACTACTTACTACTATTTATTAATATCTATTTATTACTTATTAAATTAATATTCAATAGTATATTTGATTTTCAATTCGGTACGGTTCTCGATTTTATTTTTTCTAAATATCTAGTGCCGTACCAAATTACTTGTAAATTTTGGTTTGATTTGATTTGGGATTAAAATTATTTAGTTTGGTACAATTTTAATATCTTTCGATTCAAAATTTTAGTTTGATTTGATATTTTTCCATCCCGTCCTTAACCTTAATTAGCAAGTTGTTTTTTTTCATATTTTCTCTAAGATATTTGATGTTAAAATAATATTTTAATATTGTTAAGAAAAATCTTTAAATCAACTCTCTCTAAATCAATATATTTTGAAATTTAATTTCCATATTTGAAATATAAATATACATATTAATTGTTAATACTCTAGATATTTAGAAGGGTATGTTTGCCACTTAAAACAAATAATATATATATATATATATATATATATATTATTTTATTTTTTGAGAAAACAAATTTTACATTTTAAAATTATAATATTACCCTTAAAAATAAACGTAAAATTTCTAAAATATCCTTTTGTGTTGGCACAAATTGTACCATTTAGCATTGCTCAATTAGAAAAAGAACAATGCCCAAATGAGTACATTCTATACGAATTAAATTAAGGAGCTATTTGATTCATGCTCTGAAATTATAATTGAAAATAGAAATGGGATGAAAATTTTAACAAAATATTTATAGAATTAGGCTGGGAATCAATATTACTTATTTATGAAGATATTTTTACAATTATTGTTTATATCTTAAAAATTACATTATAATTATTTATTATAAAATTTTTTACTGATATTTACTAAAATATTACTATAATTTCAATAAATATTTTTACTGAAACATTTTATTAATTACTTTTTATTATATATTTTATCTTACTGCTTCAAAAAAAAATTTATTCCATAAATTTCAAAATATGTATTAATATTTAAATGTTGAACCATTTTATAATTAGTTTGACTTAATTTCTACGAGAATCAAAATTCATTCCTTAAATATACAACGAGAATGGTGAGTCCCTTCAATGAGGAAATCACATTTCTATTTCCATACTAAATTTAGTCAATCAAACACCAAGAGTCGGAATCTATTATTTCTATTCCGATTCATATTTCTGTACTTAATTTTAATGAAAGGGGCAACACTAAATTAATGAACCATGAGAATGAAAGGAATTGCTATATAAAATAGTTAGCAGCTATTCTAAAGTTTTATAATAATAATGAGCTTTTTAGTTTCAAAATGGCAAAACAGAAAAACAGAAAAACAGAAAACTGTGACAAATTGGAGGTTAAATATTGCCAACGTGGTGATAAAAATAATAAAGAGAGTAACAGCTCAGCTCCTCTTTTCAACATAATACTTCCAGAAGACTCTATCAAGTTTTAAACATGGAATCTTGTAATAATTTCTACAAATTGACAACCGAAACAGGTAGACAAAACCCCTGATTAATGGTTATCAGCATTTACGTCATGTGAAAATACACTATATTTTTAGGTAACCTTAAAAACGACTTTTCTTTCCTTTCCTACGCTTACTCAGATGGCTACTGATGCAGCTTTTCCTCTTAAAGATTATATCGCCTACATTCAGGGACTATAGACTAGAAGCCTCATAAAATGCAGTAAATTATTACCTCTGCAAGGACTTGTAGAGCACCACAGTCACATACTTGGATAAAAACCGATGTGTCGTACCAAGTGCCACCACAGCAGGCCCACCCTTCGCTTTTTGGACGTAGAGATGATTAAGTACTACATGCTGAGGTCTTGATAAAGGAGGTGGAATCTCCATGTAAGATGATGGCATATTGAGCAGTGTCATCTGTAAGTGTGGTGGAACAAATGGCGGCTCCTTTGCAAAATCCTCAGTTCCAAGTTGAAAGTTATTGTAGCTTGATTCTGGAGACTGGGGGGGTTCGAAACTAGATATACTCTCAAGGTCCTCTGGAACGTAGTCCTGCCAAAAGATAGTTGGACTAAATTGGTTGCTACCTAATTAGCAATTAATAATCCTTACTTTTCAGCATTGATTTACTTGAGAAACCTTATACAGAATATCACTAGCAAGAGCCACATGATAAAAGAAACAGAACGGTTGTGTATGTCTATTAATGCATGAGCACATGTGAGTGTACACGCACATAAACATAACTACAAGCATGTAATTGTTCCTACACATTCAAAGCTAGCTACTCACATAACTAGGCTGATATGTCAATTTTTGAACAATGCTGCTCATTTTTTCTACAAAGACTGACAGAAACTAAAGTGATAACATATAGGTGTTATAAGGTGTGATGGATGGAGAGAAGTAGCACAACTTATCTGTGCACACAACAGAATTCTATAAAATTATTAATTAATGTTACCATAGGGAAGTGCATAACATCATGTTTTCATGTAGCATTGCAGTATCTGAAGAGGAAATTATCTTGAGCAAAAACTTCATTGAGCAATACTACACAATGCAGGTTAAATATCAAAGTACAGTAAAATTGCAGAGTCTGAAAAAGAAATTATCTTGAACAAAAACTGTATTGAGCAATACCACGTAGTGCAGATTAAATATAAAACTACAGAAAAAGAAAAAAAGATCTATGATGCTCAGAAACTTCAACTAGTAGGTGTTTGCCTGTGTTGGGAACTTTAGGAAACTCAAAAAACATTTTGGAGCTGTTTCCAGCTTTCCCCAAATTTAAAAAATTAAAAAATATGTTTCCAACTTGAAAGCACCTTTCTATCTTAAGCAATGCAATTCTTTAGTTTTTTCCTAAATAAAGAAGAAAACAAAATTGGAAACTGATTTTATATTTTTCTTACCTAAACAAAATAATTGATAATCATACTATGGATTGATAATATTAAATAAATATTTTAATATTTATATATAAAATTTATGTTTATATATATTTTTTAATATTTATTTATACATCCTTATATTTTTCATATTTACACATTTCTTCCACGTTTTCATTACCTACATTTTTAGGAAATACCCTTTCACCATATCCATTTCCACGTGTCCCCCGTATCCATGTTTCCATTTCCATGCAACTTAGTCCTATATCATAGCTAGAAAGCAACAAAAAATAAGGACCCACTGAATGATAAAATTCAGTTGCACCAATAGAAGTTTTATAGAGGATAATAGGAATATCGAAAGCACCATCAAACTTATCAACGATGCTATAACTATTGCAATCATTGATTGAAAATAATGTTCACTACCACACATGGTTCCTGGTCTACCACTTTAAAATAAACCACCTGTTTAAAAAAGGCCATGCTTCTAATTCTTGAGAATTTTCAACGAAACATAGATTACACATGCTTAATCAAGTCATTATATTTATCTGTAGATTAAAATAAAAATACATTAGCTCTCCTTAGTTTTGAGTTAAAATGAAGATGATAAAATCATGGGTTCTGTTGACAAATACCATTTTCACCTATGTTAGTTGAATAATATGGACTCAGAAATTGCTTACTTAACATCGAAAGAAGTGAAATGCGGTGTTAACAGAAGCAACCTTATTAAATCTTCCTCTTCTGAAAATATTTTTGTCTCGTCCGGAATAGAGAAAGAAAGAAATATGGGGCTTGGTAATAGATACAAGTTCATACCTACAAGTTTCTTACTTTTGTGCCATGATGTGTGCTTCCTAAAAAGATGATTAGTGCACTATTGGCAGCAAAACTGTAGCATATCAAGTCCATGAGTACAAGGTTGAGAAAGATTCATATTATAATTCGTGGTTGTGTTGAGCCTTGAAACATGCCTCAAAAACAAGTGAAAATTTAAATGTTTACCTGCAAATCCAAAATATTATAAGCATTGCCTGCATCATCTTGGGCCCAAGGCAAGTCAGGGATGTACCTCCACTGTCCATCAACAATGAATCTATATTGATAAACCCCAGAAGGCAGTACTTTCATTATAGTATAGTCTTTACCAGATCTCTGCAAGGGAATTCTGATCAACGAAGTGGAAGGATAGGTTACATGATTGAAAAGCAGTGACAAGTGCAATAAAACAAAAGTGAAAAAGTAAGCATTGGATTTCTAGAACCTCATTTTCCAGTTATCCCACGATCCCTCTACAGCTACTTCCTTGCCGCCATAGCTCCATGTAATCATAGTAGGAATTCCTTGTTCATTACAAATTTCTTCATACCCAACAGTAGTTTGTGTCCATGAATTGCTTGGAATTTGGATCTCATCAGGTCTTTGAAGTGGAACCACGGGAACCTGGAAAAAAGAAGCATTGGAAAACACTCAAAAACAACTTTTTTCACAAATTTGTTCACAAAAAACAACAGGCATGGAAGCTGGTTTAACAGAAGAAAATATATAGGCCATAAACCTCATTGTATGTAGGCCACGAACTGAGCATACAAATGAAATAATAAGATTAAATAAAATGATTGTCAAGTTTGAATTCCCCTGACATACAACAAAGTTTAGTCTGAAAATTTCAATCTTGTTGAATTTAACACTGATAATTTATCTTATTGTACAGGAAAAAAAAAAAAAACAAAGTTCAGCACTCCATGGCATATTGATGGAAAGAACCATCAAATGCTTTGGAAGAAATAGTAATAAGTCATAACCGAACAAATTTCAGCACTCTATGGCATGTTTATTGAAAGAGCTATCAAATGCTTTCGAAGAAGTAGCCATAAATCATAACCACTCAGTAATTCAACACCACAGATAAGAGACCTTTAAATCAATAACCAAAATGAGTAACACAACTTCCTCTCCTATGATTTCTACACAAATACCCAATGAAGGGAATTCCTTCTCAAATAAAAAATCTTCATAAATGCTAACAAACTGTCTGCAAACTGCATTAAGCATTAAAGAAAAGCACATAAAACCATTGCCAATCCAGCATCACCTCTGAAAATCCTCCAAAACTAAATCATGTTCTTCAAATAATTCATATAACCCTTTGGGAAGCCAGAAACATAAAATGATCATAAATTACAAAAACATCAACTAATGGCATGGTGATAATAAAGTGATTAACAAAAACCCATACGAAGATTATTGAAACTATTCAGAAAAAAAGGAAACATTAAAAAAAAAAAAGGAAGAAAAATAAAAATTAACCTGGGGAGTGAACATGAGAGGAGAGTGAGTGGCTCTTGGGCTGTGAGGAGGTGACTGACCCATCAACACAGGAGGTGGAGGAAGATAATCAAGGTGGGTCTCATCTGGAACAATCATACCTTCACTGCAACCATTATTGCCACATCCTTCTTCATCAGCAACAACTCTAACCCCAGGACCACCACCGCCATTCGATCCTGATGGACTACTATTTCCTTCATCTTCTTCCCCTCTACCATTAACATTTCCCATTCTAAATTGTCTATGAATTTACAATCTACCTATCTATCAATCAAACTCCACTTGCAATGATAAATTATTATATTATTATAAATACTATAATAACTGATTAAAATTCCTGATCATCAGTTACTATTAATAATCATGTCCAATGCCCATAACCCATCACCCAGAACCCATCAACTATGAATATAAAATTCAACCCAGGCCAGACTAACAAAGACCCATCAAGCAATTGGGCGTAAAGACGCCTAATTCGTAGAATTCTTCGAAGGAAATGATAAATTGGCCACGTTTATATGGGTCTTCTACTCATAGCAGAGTGAAAAAAAAATTGGTAAATATATAAAATATAAATAAAAGGAAAGATTAAAAAGAAACAAAAAAGAAATTTACTTTATTTGTTTTTCCGACGAGTTTGGAAAATGGATTTGATGAGAGAATTGAAATGAAGGGTTGGGTGCGGTGGCGATAGTGGTGGGATAGCAGTGGGCCAATTGATTGCTGATTATCGAATATTATGGTTTTCTTTTTCTTTTTTAGTTTCCAGTGGAGTTTTTATTTTTATATTTACAAATCATTGTTTTTGAAACTATATAAATAAATTAGCAGAGAGAAAGGAGATGGTGGTCACGCCATCATTTGACAAAGTCCTTTTATTTTTAGTTGGGCAATTTACTTTGCAATAATCACATTTCAAGTGTTAAAAATTTTGAAAAATTTCTAGCACTGGGCTAATTTTTTTTATTAGTTTACAAAAAAATATTCTTTTTTTTTTAAATTAGAAATTTTTTCAGAAATATATAGAAATGGAAAAATATTTTCATATAAAACATGCTATTTTTTTTTAAAAATATAGTATTTCATTCCTAAAGAAAAACATAATTTTCTCTTGACTCATCGACGGTTCCGCTATATTAAACTATACTTTTCTCTAATCTAAGCTTCAAATCTGTAAAAAAAGCACTCTCTACTCTCATCCTAGCTTCAAATCCACCATTAACAATCGTACTCTTTTATGATCTAAATTTTAAATTCATTGTAACAACAATTACCTTCTCTCAACTTAGATTTAAATCCGTCAAAAACAAGCACAAAATTGATTATATTCAAAAAATTGATCACAAATTAATCAACAAACTAAAACATCAGAAACCAAAAAGCAACAGAGGTATGTAAATTTAGTTAATCATTTTTTTGTTCATATACTTTTCTTGTTATATTATAACTAAATCATTTCTAAGTTTTATTATTGTTTTATAACATAAAATAATAATAAAACAACTCAGTCCCTAAAACAACATTAAAAAAGAATGCAAGCAAAAATAATAAGACAAAACAACTGCAAAAAATAACTCAAAAAACAACCATAAAAATAATCACAAAAATAACCACAAAAAAGTCCAAACAATCTCATAAAATTGCAAAAGGACAAAAAAAAAAAACTACTAAACATAACCACAAAAACAACCGTCAAAACAACTACCAAAACAAACTATAAAAATAGCCACTAAAACAACTAAAAAAATAACCACAAAAACACTACAAAAAAAAAAAAAGCTAATAAAATTGAAAAAAATTATAAAAAACAAAACAATCCCCAAAATAACTAGAAGAACAACCATTAAAATAACAATAAAAACAAATCACCATAAACATAAAAACCACTACAAAAAGAAGCTCAAAAAATACAAAAAAGAAGCAAAAAATAAAAATAAAAACAACCCCCAAAACTTCTAAGAAAAATCACAAAAACAATTGTAAAAACAACTGGAGAAATAACTTCCAAAACAACCAAAAAAATAAATGTCAAAACAATCATGTATATGAGCCCATATTTATTCTAGGCTAGAAGCATATGGAACCCATTAAATTTAACTAACTTCAATAGCCCAAATTAAAAAAGAAGCCCAGCTCATGAAGCTTAATGGAAGCTTAGTGATGAAGATTGCTGAAGAGAAAATTTTGGAGATGACCATTCAGACACAACTTGGAGAAAAAGATTCCATTAAGCTTCAAATTTATTAGTTATGCAAATTTATCTCCCTAGAATGGAAAACTATTGAGCTGGAAAATTTATTTAGGTAAAGCAAGTATAAAATGAGATAGAATGATTAGAGAAATCATCATCATCTACAATCAACCAATTAACATCATTAACCAATAATCATTTATTATTAAACACCCAATCAATTATCAACAAATGTTATCTTTAGCGCATCATTTTTGTTTATAGTAATAATCTCTCTTGTTAATCATCTTTTAGCTTATGTTCAATCTTAAATTAATGAAATTTCTTTTTCATGTTCAAAGAATGTCAATTTGTCATTAAATTTTTAATCCATATACTTGAAATTCAAACAAATTATGGTAAAGGCGTTTAGGAACCAACAATCTGTTTAAAAGAAGTTAGTCACATTTTGAGGACTTTAGCTATTTTGGCACTCAATTTTATCCAAAAGCAAATTGCATTAATAATCTTTTGGCATGCTTGGTGGAACCCATTTTAACAAGATGCCAAAAATTAGAAGTGGAAAAGAGATTTCTGACCTTGGAAATTGATCCAACAAAACACTTAAAAAATTAGGTGATGATTACTCAGAAGAAAACTTGGTGCCTCATAACCAAAATAAGGATGAGGTGCCTATTGACTAAACAGGTCAAAATTTGAAAGCTTTTAATGCTACTAATAATGAGAACACTAATACTCAAGCTATAGTCACAGAAGGAATGAAGGTGTTGTAGGATTCAGTGCCTTAAATGATTAACTCCCTATAATAAGTTAGCACTTCCATTAATAATAATATTGGTAATTTTGAAAATTTTTTACCAAATGTTATGCATACATTTTCCAGAATGAATGAGCAAATATCCAAGTAGGTTACTGTGTCCAAAGTGGTTACTAAATAGGAGTCTAAAAATTCTCAAAAAATGTTCTAGGAGTTCATATGGTCACTAGTGACAAATATATTCCTCCACATTGGAGGGATGAATTTTGACCCATTAATAATAAAATAACTAATCCTAATGGACCTAATGGCTAAAATGGTAATTATTTTAATAGTAATAGGCCTAGCCAACAGTATTTTAGCATGATTAATTATAGAAACCTGATTTGATCGACTCGTAATATGGGGCAAACTGTGGATGTTCGATTTGATCGACCCATGACAAAATCCAATGACGAGAATGTATGAAGCTTGACTACAAGAGAAGACCCAAAATCTTCTTGAAAATGGATATGAGAACCTAAATCCATTCCGAGCTCGAACATATGCAAAAACAAGACTTAAACCACAAATCTAAGCACAAGCCCGTTCTGGCCCAAGGCCTAGTCCTAGGTCAAGGCCAGAGAGGCGACGCCTCATTGAAGAGGCTCCACCTCTATGGAATTCACTTTGATAAGACAAGGCCTTATTGAAAAGGCACCACTTTTGTAATAACCATTTGCATTTGTATTAAATGTAGAGGTAACAATGGTGGATAAATTGATGGGCCCACCTCCTACTGAATTGAACCCATTGCATAGAAAAGAGGGTTTTTAAGTGCAAAAGAAAAGTTTGATGATGAGGGTGGAAAAGTGGAGGCCTTGTCAAGGCATGAGGAGTTAAAATAGGTATGGAGAGTGAGAATAGGGAGTTAGCAACTCCTTTTTTTTAGCAAGTTTCAGAAAGAAAAGGAGAGAAAAGGACATTCTTAAGAGGGAAAAAAAGAAAGGCAAGCTTAAAAGTAAATTCTCAAAGAAAAAGAAGGAGACCTTTTGCATTTAAGTGGAGCTTGAGATCAAAATCAATATTTGAGGGCCAATTATTTTGAAAAAAAAAAGCTTATAAGCAGTAAAAATCTCTACTTTTTATGTTAAATATTAGTTTTGAATAAACTTTCTTTATTTACTTGCTTGTATTTCTTTAGATTTGTCCTCTATTTATGTTATATTCATGACATGATCTTTTAGATTACTTGGAGTAGTTGTTAGTTTCCATTATTTCCATTATATTTTGTTTACTTAGAACTTAATAAGCTCATCCATTTACTGTTACACCTATTAATTAGGTGGTGCCTCTTCAAAGAGGCATCACCTCTTTATGATGAGGCAACGCCTCATTAGCGAGGCGGTCGCCACTTCGATGAAGCCATGCGTAGCTTATCTATGACTTCTTTAATCATTTCACATAGTTTACATTTATATGTATTTTTGTGTTTCTTCAACTTCATAACTTTTATACGATTATTCATTTACCTTGTTTAGTTGAAATAGTCATAAATTTATTGCTTTCATTTATGTATATTTAATTGATGGACTCACTTAATGGCTTTCTTGTTGTAGGATTTATATATTTGTAGGGATTAGCATTTTGCTCATTCCAGGGAACTTGAGATGATTTGGATAATCCAATTTTAATTTTTATTCCTTTTTGTTCATTTTTTTTAATTATGTTTGATTTGATTTATGTTTGGTTTATTTTCTGTTTATTATCCCTTTCTTGCATGTAAAAGTTATAATCTATGGTCCTCCCTCCTTACTTTGCACGTAATTTTATCTCTATTTTGCAAATAAAAATTTTATTTATGTAGTGAACCACTCTTAAAATGCATGAATTTAAATTAATGTGCAAATGTGGATTTAAACATAAAATTGGAAATTGTTCGAAGGCAATTATAATTTGCATGTTAATAAAGAAATAATTAAATAATTAAAGGTAATAAATTACGAAACATAAACTGTAAACATCCAATTTCGGGATAATAAAATATGGATGCGACAAAAGACTTCAATGATAAATATGTTATGAGTAAGTCTTCAATACTTAAAGTTCAAAACCTCAAAAGTTTGAATATGTTTTCAGAAAGAGTTTCATTGGTTTTTTAAGAACTTAATTGTAATACCTTTTCAGACATAATTGAAAATTTTAATTTCTTTCAGGGGTCTTTTTGTAATTAAAAGTTAAAAAAATCATAATATAGAATTCTGATCGGAATTACGCAATTTTGGTCGGAATTACATGTTTTTCGTCTATTTTTTGTATTTTTTACAGAAAATAAAAATATTTTCCTGAGTTTTGATTGGTTAAAAAAATTTCTTAAATTTATTTTGGGATTTATATATCTATTAAGGAAATAAATTCCTTTTAAAATTGTTACTCTTTAAGAAATAAAGTCCTTTTAAAATTGAAACTCTTAGTACATAGAACTTAGTTTTTTTGTTTTTCTCCCTATAAATGGAGAGTTTAGGCTCATGGAGCAAGGGGAAACTAACACACTCAATACTGCAGATTGAATTATAAAGACCTCTCTCTTTTTATTTGGAACTCTTTTTTTCTGCATTTACAAAAATATTCTTGGTTATTTTGTCTTGGAAGCAAGGAGCAAGAGGCCTTTTTTGGAGACAAGAATAAAAAATTTTTGAAGATCTATTTAGCAAATAAATGGTGATTTTACTAGTATGAGGAGCTAACCACAGTGCATCCATAATCATCTTCTCCTTCTCTATTTTCTATTATTTTTTATTTTTTCATTTTTGTTCCTATTGAATTCTAGTTTTACTTAAATTTTTATTTTATTTTGTTTATTCACAAACCATTGTTTATTTTTGTGTTGCTGATTATGGAGAGGATCACTTAATGAGTTTACTCAAAGAATAAAATCCATGAAGGTCCATGGAATGTCATGGATGGAACCTTGTAGCTAAACAATATTTCTAGGGTTTTTATTTAGTTTGTTTATCATTATTTTATTTTTATTTATTTTTAGGTTGTATTAATTTTATTTTTTATTATTCTCAATAGTTCATTGTAACAGCCCTAATAGTGAGAATAATGAAATTTGGTGTGTGTGCTTGTATGTTTTATTTTAAGTAATTGGTTAGTAAAATTAGGGTTTTCATTAATTAATTAATTAAAATTAATGGTTATATAAATCGTTAGGTTGTCTAATTAAAATTGAATTAGATTTAAGTTGGTAAAATTAGTTTGCTTGATTGATTGTTTTATTTATTGTTCATGGTTACTTTAATTAAATTAGGGTTTTAGAATAGAGGTAAATTAATTGTTTGATCTTTTATTTGTTTGTCTTGAGATTATTTATTGTTTTTTTTGGGCTTGTTTGCTTATGTTTATTTGTTTTGGGCTTTAGACCCACATTAGGCTTTAACCCATTTAAATTTAGGTTTTTTAGGTTTAATTAATTAAAATGCATCTTTAGGCCCATAATTAATTAGATTTAGGATAGAGATAACTTGGGTTAATTTAGTTAATTAGACACGGACCTACCTAATTTAATTTAATTTCTGTGCAAGGTTGGCTCTACTTTTGTATAGAGTGGCCCGTTTTATAAAGGAGACTACTGAATTTTTGATAGATTTTTTATAAAACATGACATCAAGTCAATTTTAGTAGAGTCATATTTTAATCGAGTCTTTCCTTAGAAATCTAGAAATTGTAGGAGTTCCATTTTTAATTCCATTTTTATTTATTTCTTTTTTTTAGCCACGCTTCCAGCCGAGTCGACAGGTTGGGGTTGAGCGCGACTGCACAAAGAAGGACATTCCACCTGTAAGTTAATAATTGAACTCTGTAACATATATATATATATATATATATATATATATATATATATATATATATATATATATATATATATATTGATTTTGATAAATAGAAGAATTTATTAAAGAATATCTATTGAAATTAAATTCTCCTATTATTGCTAAAGTTATATTAGTATGTTTATATTAAACTTTCACATGATTAGTAAATTTTAGTTTAGTTTATTTTATTATAATCTTTCTTATTTATTTATATTTATTTATTGTAAAATAAACTACGGTAGAACATACTACTTGTAAACATCCAATTTTGAGATAATAAAATATGGATGCGATAAAGGACTCCAATGATGAAAAAGTTATAACTAGGTCTTCAACACTTGAAATTTGAAATCTCAAAAGTTTGAATACGTTTTTAAAAAGATTTTTATTGGTTTTTTTAAGGACTTAATTGTAATACCTTTTAAGACCTAATTGAAAATTTTAATTTCTTTCAGGGGTCTTTTGGTAATTAAAAGTTGAAAAAATAAAATACATCGGAATTATAGATTTCTGATCGGAATTTTATAATTCTGATCAGAATTATGCAATTTCGGTCGGAATTATGTGTTTTCTATTTTTTTTGTATTTTTATAGAAAATGCAAATATTTTTTCTGAGTTTTGATTGGCGAAAATTTTTTCTTAAATTCATTTTGGAATTTATCAAATTCTTCAGGAAATATAGTCCTTTTGAAATTAGAACTCTTAGTACGTAAAACTTAGGGTTTCTTGGTTTTTTTCCCTATAAAAGGATGCTTAGGCTCCTAGAGCAGGGGGGAGTAAACACTTAATACTATGGACGAAATTCTCAGGATCTCTTTCTTTTTATTTGGAACTCTCTATACAACACTTACAAAAATATTCATGGTTATTTCGTCTTTGAAACAAGGAGCAAAGTCCTTTTTTTGAGAAAAGAATAACAAGTTTTTTTTATATCTATTTAACAAATAAACAGTGATTTTTCTAGTCTAGGGAGCCAACCACAGTGCATCCATAATCATCTTCTCCTTCTCTATTTCCTATTATTTTTTATTTTATTATTTTTGTTCCTATTGAATTCTAGTTTTACTTAAATTTTTATTTTTATTTTTTTATTCACTGACCATTGTTTATTTTTGTGTTGGTGATTATGGAGAGGATCACTTAATGAGTTTACTCAAAAAATAAAATCCATGAAGGTCCATGGAATTCCATGGATGGAACCTTATAGCTAAACAATATTTCTAGGGTTTTTATTTAGTTTGTTTAGCATTATTTTATTTTTATTTATTTTTGGGTTGTATTAATTTTTTTTATTATTTATTATTCTCAATAGTTCATTGTAATAGCCCTAATAGTGGGAATAATGAAATTTGGTGTGTGTGCTTGTATGTTTTATTTTAAGTAATTGGTTAGTAAAATTAGGGTTTTCATTCGATAATTAATTAAAACTAATGACTATAAAAATTGTTAGGTTGTTTAGTTAAAATTGAATTAGATTTAAGTTGGTAAAATTAGTTTGCTTGATTGATCATTTTATTTATTGTTCATGGTTACTTTAATTAAATTAGGGTTTTAGAATAGAGGTAAATTAATTGTTTGATATTTTATTTGTTTATTTTGATTTTTTTTATTATTTTTTGGGGCTTGTTTGCTTATGTTTTTGTTTTGGACCTTAAGCCTACATTATGCTTTGACTCATTTAAATTTAGGTTTTTTTATGTTTAATTAATAAAAATGCATTTTTAAGCCCATAATTAATTAGATTTAGGGTAAAGATACTTATGCCCATTTAGTTAATTAGATGTAGGCCCACTAATTTAATTTAATTTAATTAATTTAGACTTAGCCCATTTAATTTAAACATTTTTTATGATTTATAGACTTAAGATCATTCTAGAATTAAAACATGTAGAATTAGGTCCACTAAATTAAATACTTCATATTTGTAGAATTAGGCCTTGTAAACAGCGGGGTTTAGCGTGCGTCTAAGATTTTAGCAACTGCGACACTGTTTGAGCTCAGGGCTCTAGAGAACACACTAACCACTATCATAAAGACATGGTGTGGAGATGAGGAGTTGCCACCCAGGATAATAACTAGGACAAATCGAAAAGGTGGTACTTGATTCCTTAAAAGAAAGCTAGCACCATAACTAAGAGATTCTAGATATAGAATGCCAACTTCTTTTAGTCTCGTGTTCTTTTAGAATTACTTTATGAATTACTATATTATCCTCTATTTACATGCAATTTCATATAAACCTTTATTTTAGCAATTAACTTCAAGGCAAACTAGTCATGAAAAATACAAGTAAATAATGCATTCAATACAATCCCTAAGTTAGTCTAATCTACATTAATTTTAATTAAATGAGCTAAATCTACATGTTTTTAATAAGTGAGCCTAAAGGGCCTAATTCCTTTTAATTTTAATTGAATGAACCCAAGTTTATGTTGGGTTTTCGTGATACAAACGCAGCGAAAAAAATTAAAATTTATCACGTTCCCAAACCCGGATCCATGTAATTCGACTACTTGATTAAATCTAGGGTTTCAAGAATCTCACCAAGACGCAGAAGAGGCAAGATTTTCTGGAAGGATGAGAGGAGGTTCACATCGGTGACACCTTACCTCGAGCTTTTTGCTTTGGTTATTCGGATCTAGACGTCTCCAAAAGGATGCGTCTTCTATAGGTATCCACACGAACAACCCTTCACAAAATGAATTGGAGTGTGTGCTAGCAACCTTTTTGATTGTCTCACAAATCAAGAACAAAAGAAAAACTCTATGTTTGTTTTCTAAGAAGAGAGAAAACTATTTTGGAGGCAAGGAAAAACAACACTTATTAAACCCTAGAGAATATAACATATTTATAGACTCCAAATTAGGGTTTCACCTACCAAAAACCTTTTTGGTAATTTCCATTTATTACATTCTGATTTTTTTTTAAAAACAAATCAGAAATAATATCTTATTTATTTATTTAAAATAACATTTATCTTAAATAAATAAACAAATAAATAAATAAATAAAACACTTTAATTATTTATTTCCATAAAGTTTATTTTGGGCTTATTAAACCCATAATCATTTTGAGCTTGTTCTAAGTGTGTGACCTTATAGGTTCACATAACATTGGCAGTGGGCCTAAATCTCTATTTAGGCCTACAAGTCATAAGTGGCCTCTAGCAAGACATTATGACTACCCAAGTCATGTGAATTCAATAATCCGACATAACCTAATTACAGTGAATTTTATCGTCCCTTTATCACATGATATCTTAATTGAACATAAGGCTTAGAATGTCATCCTTATATAGTTCAATATTTTGACTTGATTCCAAGTAGACTGAAAATGATAACTCTTTATCAATTCATATTAGCATGGCCATGCATTTTCCTTTAGTCTATCTCATCAAGGGGCCTATAGATATCTTTCTCATATTAATGAGGGATAAATTCCTTCTTAATCACTCACATTCCTCACATAACTAATATTATATCCAACAACATCCTATTTAATCGTTCGGTTAAAGACAATGTTAGAATGTGTCAAAATATAAAATAGCTATGTAGAAATCCATGATGATTTCAAGGTCAAAGGACCGAAATAAAATTACTGTGATGAGAAATACTTATGACAATATTCTATGCAGTATTCTCATAGTGGGTCAATCCAGTACATGATCTCTCATCATATACCTATGAGTTGACTTAATATCTCATATTCATGATTAGTAAAACATAACCATCAGTCAACATCATACTAGCCTTAATACTTTAATATTTATATAATGAATAAATGGCTAGGGATAATTAGAATAGAACTCTTATTTTAATCTAAGGGTTTTACTATCAAGTCACACACTTGATGGCCTTAGTAAGAATTAACTATTCATATAATTATCATAAAATCAAATGATAATGAAATACCTTTTTATTAATAAAATAAAAAAGTCAATGCATAATCAAATGATTGACCTAGTGCATATCACTAACAGTTTATTTATTTTAATTCTCAACATGGGTCTAGATCTGCAAATTATGAAGTATTTAATTAGTGGGTCTAATTCTACATATTTTAATTCTAAGGTGATCTTAAATATACAAGTTATGAAAAGCTTAAATTAAGTGGGCTAAGTCTAAATTAATTAAATTAAATTAGGTGGACCTATATCTAATTTACTAGATAGGCCTAAGTTATCTCTACCCTAAATCTAATTAATTATAGGCTTAAAATACATTTTAATTAATTAAACCTAATCTTAATTAAATTAGAAAATTTGTGAATAAAGTGAATCTAATTATCAAACCTAAAAAAATCCTAAATTTATTTAAGTGGATTATAATCTAATATGGGCTTAAGGTCCAAAACACACAAAAATACATAAACAAGCCCAAAAATAAATAAAACATATCAAAACAATTAAATTAAATATCAAACAACCAATTAATTATTCTTTTAAAACCCTAATTGTAATTAACATGCAACTTAAATTAATCTATTTCCTCCATTGATTTTAATTAATTATCCAATTAAAACCCTAATTTTACTAACCAATTAATTAAAATAAACAAACAACTACACACAATTTCACTATTCCCACTATTGGGGTTATTACAGTAATATATTGAAAATAATAAAAAGAAAATAATTAATACAACCCAAAAATATAAATAAAATAAAGCAATTAAATAAAAAATAAAAAACCTAAAAACTATATCTTTACAAGATCTTATCCATGGCATTCCATGGACTTATCATAAATTTAGTCCTCCAAACATGATCATCATGTATCTTCCTTCATAATCACCTTGGAAAAAGAAAGAAAAATTATGATTAGTGAATAAAATATAATAATAATAAAATAAAATTAAAAATCAATAAAACCAAGAAAAAAAAGAAATAAATAAATCAAATAAAATAGAATAAAGAGAAGATGATGCTTATGGATGATTTTAATGGAGTGCTTCTTAGATTTTGTAAAATCACTGTTCTTGATAGGTTTTCAAATCTTGTTCTTAAAAAAAATCCTCTAAAGGTCTTTAATTAATTAATTAAGCAAAAGGAGAATTTTTGTAGAGAATGCTTTTTCAAAGTATCTAAATAAAAGCTGTGAATAAGAGTACTGCTCCTCCCCGATGTCCCTCTAAAAGAGCCAAAACACTCCTTTTATAGTGAAACAACCTTTCAAACCTTACGTATAAATTGATTCCTAAAAGACTTCTATTTCCTTAAAAATATTAAATAAATATCAAAAATAATTTTAAGGAAATTTCAGACCAATCAAGATTAAAGAAAAAGATATTTTTATTTTCTGAAAAATCCAAAAAATAGACAGAATAGGTCTAATTTCAACCGGAATTGTGTAATTATGATTGAAATTGCATAATTTCGATCGGAATTACACAATTCCGATCAGAATTAGTGTAATTCTGACCAGAATTACATAATTTCGATCGGAATTACATAATTCTGATTAGAATTACATTCTATTATTTCAACATAATTCTGATCAGAATTATATAATTTCAATTGGAATTATAGAATTTCGACTACTTTTTTTTACTTTTAATTACAAAAAGGTCCCTGAAAGAATTTAAGTTTTGTAATTAGGTCCTTAAAAAACATTGCAATTTAGTCCATGAAAACATTAAATTCCTTCTTTGAAAAATGCAATCAGACCTCTGAAGTTTTAAAGTTCAAGCATTGAAGACCTATTCATGACATTTTCATCATTGGAGTCCTTTGTCGCATCCATAATTCATCATCCTGAAATTGGGTGCTTACAGGCCCATTTTTCAAAATTAAAATGAATAGACTTAGGTTCACTTAATTAACATTGAATAAGAATTAGGCCCTTTAGTCTTTAGGCTCACTTATGAATTAAAACATGTAGATTTAGCTCATTTAATTAAAATCAATGTAGATTAGACTAACCTAGGGATTGAAATAAATGCATTATTTACTTATATATTTCATAACTAGTTTGCTTGGAGTTAATTGTTTTTAAGGGTTTATATGAAATTGCATGTAAATAGAGGATAAAATAATAATTCATAAAGTATATCTAAAACAACATGAGACTGAAGGAAGTTAGTATTTCATCCAGAATCTCCTGGTTGTGGTGTTGGCTTTCTTTTAGGGAATTGAGTACCACCAATTTTTAATTTGTCCCAGTTATTACCTTAGGGGGTGACTCCTTATCTCCATGCCATGTCTTTGTGACAGTGGTTAGTGTGTTCTCTAGAGCCCTGAGCTTAAACAGTGTTGCAGTTGCTAAGATCTTGGGCGTGCGTGCTAAACCTTGCTATCTACAGTGGCGACTCCATTGGGGATAAGAGATACTGATTCTACTTGTGTTCTTTAGAATTATTTTATTAATTATTATTTTATTCTTGCATTCATTTTGCATGTCCCTATTAACTGATGACATTGGTTTATGGTTCCATGATTCCACTAGCTTTATGGGATTGTAAATTGGTTATCCATCACTCTTAGCCTTAACTCAGTTCAAGAGAGATTACCAAGCTTATCTTACGAGAGTCTGTAACCTAAGTCCTAAAGGGGGGGAGTCTTCTCTCAAGTTTGCAAAGAATGTTAAGTCCCTCTGACCTTGGCCTGTAACTCAAGTTTTAAAAGAGGACATCTTGCTAAGGGAACCTTAACCTTTTTACTGGACTTAGCTCATGTAGTGGCTTAGTAACTTCCCCTAGGATTACCCAAATTGCTTATGAATGTTGCCATGAGGTATTTCTATCTATAAAGGCCCAAGCCCATACTTTAGAAGCCCATCAGGACTAATAAAGAATGGGCTATGCTTTTATACCTAGAAATACTGTTTTTATGCTTTTCTGCTTTGAGAGATTTGACATGCGCATCGGTTCTTGATATCCCCCATTGATATTAAGGTCAAGACAAAAAATCTTAGGAAAAGAGGCTTGCCATTGAATATGTGTGTGGGAGGAATAAGGTTAGAAGAATGTATATACTTGACTTGATTGATACTTGTTACTTGTTGCATAACATGTGCATCATCCATACATGCATACATGCAATTTGAGAGGATAAAGCATTGGATACTCATTTGACTTTGATAATGTGATGCAATTTGAGGAGGATAAGTTGCCTGATAAATTTAAGATGCCACAACTATAAAAGTTTGATAGTACTAAAACTTGAGGATCCATTTTAGTCAATACACAACTACCATGAGCACCACTAAGGCTCCTTTGTCTGTGGTTACCAAGTTGTTTATGCTATCCTTAGAGGGTATGACTATCAATTGGTATAATGGATCAGAGAAGTCTATCTGAGCAGAATGGAGGGAACTATGTACTACTTTTCTAAAGCAATACAACTACAACACTAGGCTCGAAGTGTCCATAAAGGATCTAGAATTGACCAAGCAGAAGCCTAATGAATCATTCTCAGATTTTCTAACCAAGTTCATGAATAAGGCAGGATTAATAAAAAATAAACTGGCTGAAAAGGATCAGGTTAAGATGATAGTCCAAAATGTGTCACCCAATCTGGTTGAAAGGTTGTAAATGATGAACCCTAAGACATTTTTAAACCTTTATAATGATGGGTTGCAAGCTGAAGAGATTGAAAGTGAGAAGAGGAAGATCACTAGAAGCACTAAAGTGAGAAATTACCTAACTGGGGGTATACAACAAGGAAATGCTAGTCCGGTTGTAGGAGTCCATGCTATTCAACAACCCAGGAAATTCTTAAATTTCAACCAGCCCTTATCCAAAGTCCTAGACTGATTGATGCAAAAAGGCCTCTTTAAACCTTTAATCCTCTATAGACCACCAAACCTAAATGTCCTTGGCTTTGACCTAAATAGTTACTGTAAATTTCACCAAGTTATTGGCCATTTCACTGACTCTTGCATGCGCCTTAAACATGAAATTCAAAACCTCATAGACTCTAAAAAAATCATGGATGTTGAGAAATCCAATCTAAACCCAAACAACAAAAATAACCCTTTCCTAAATTATCGAAACATGCCATCCCCAACCACCATGATGATCAACTCAGGAGTTTGTAAGGAAGAAGTGCTTAACTCCTATGAGGATGTAAACCTTAAAACTAATGAGAAACCCCTTAATGCCCCCAAAGATAAGGAGAGGATAGAAGACTTGTTGGGATAACCTTTAAGCAAATTTGACTACAGGGTTTTTTATCCAAACCACCTTCTTTCGATATACCCATTGAGGTGATCATACTTACAGGATGGGGTGATGAATTTGATGATAAGAAGATGCCTGATAAGAGAGAGAAATTCATGGTTGAGGTGTGGAAAGATGGAAAGAAGGAGTGGACCATTGGGGTTGTAGACATCTAGTACAACTCTAATGAAGAAGGCACTGAAGGCTACAATATATGGGTTGATAATCCAGAAGTCAGTCATGTCATTAGAAGTGGTAAGGGTTATAAAACAACCGAGAAGACCACAGAGAGGGAGGAGGTTACTGAAAGAGAAGACTCAGATGAACATGATGATGACTTGATCCTTGAACAACTTAAGAAGGCAAAGAAAATGTGAGCATTTGGGAGCTCTTGATGCACTAAAGTAGCCATAGGAAGGCTTTGGTTAAAGCTCTAGCCAAGTTGAACATTGACACCACTATAACCCCTAAAGTAATGGTGGCTAAGGTTACTGAGAAGAAGCATGGGGTTATCACCTTTTTGGATAAGGATTTATATCATAATAAAGCTATGTTCATCCCAATTAAAGTTAAAGGGAAGAAGACTAATTATATGATGGTGGATGATGGGTCTACAATTAATGTTTACCCGCTATAGATTCTACTTAATCTAGGGGTGAAGGTGGAGAATTTAACAAAATTTGACCTTATAATTAGAGCTTACGATGACAACATAAGGAATGTAGAAGGAATGTTTATGGCTCATGTAAAGACTGGACCTATAAAGGCAATGGTGGAGTTCACTGTGTTGGATATCCTTGTCACTTATGCTTTACTTTTGGGTAGGCCCTAATATCATACTTTGGGAGGAGTGCCTTCAATGTGCAACAAAAAGTGAAATTCCTATTGGATGGAGAAGTTGTAACTTTAAATGCTAGTATGGGCAAGACTTTGTCTATAGTTATGGATGGTCAGAAGTAGGTAGTCACCCCTCCTAGTTTCTAAATAGCCATGATTTCTTATGGAATTGGGATGGATCCAAGGGTTATGAGCATGATTAAGAAGATGAATTATCGCCTTGGACAAGGACTGAGAAAGAATGAGCAAGGAAGTCCAGAGTTCCTAAATTTCAAAGGATAAAATGATATAAGAGGATTGGGCTATACAACAGTTGGGCATGGTAGTAAACGAACTAAAAAAAGGATTCTTGACAAGAATAACTTCTCAAAGAATGTGGGACATGTAAATGGTGGGGTTTAATGCTTGTTTAAGATTTTAGCAATTGCGACACTGTTAAGCTTAGGGCTCTAGAGAACACACTAACCACTGTCACAAAGACATGACATGGAGATGAGGAGTCACCACCCAGGGTAATAACTGGGACAAATCGAAAAGGTGGTACTCAATTCCCTAAAAGAAAGCTAGTACCATAACCAGGAGATTCTATGTATGGAATACCAACTTCTTTCAGTCTTGTTCATTTAAAATTACTTTATGAATTACTATTTTATCCTCTATTTACATGCAATTTCATATAAACCCTTATTTTAGCAATTAACTCAAAGGCAGACTAGTCACAAAAAATACAAGTAAATAATGCATTCATTTAAACATACAATCCTTAAGTTAGTCTAATTTACATTAATTTTAATTAAATGAGCTAAGTTTACATATTTTAATTTATAAATGAGCCTAAAGACTAATGGGATTAATTCCTTTTAATTTTAGTTAAATGAACCTAAGTCCATTTATTTTAATTCTCAAC
This sequence comes from Mallotus nudiflorus, assembly GCA_947683625.1. Classification (NCBI taxonomy): domain Eukaryota; kingdom Viridiplantae; phylum Streptophyta; class Magnoliopsida; order Malpighiales; family Euphorbiaceae; genus Mallotus; species Mallotus nudiflorus. The sequence goes on from CANTUR010000107.1 coordinate 2,282,182, forward strand.
ATGGGCCTAGATCTATAAATTATGAAGTATTTAATTAGTGGACCTAATTTTACATGTTTTTAATTCTAGAATGATATTAAATCTACAAATTATGAAAAAAGGTTTAAATTAAATGGTTTAAGTCTAAATTGATTAAATTATTAGGTGGGCCTATGTCTAATTAACTAAATTGGCCTAAGTTATCTCTACCCTAAATCTAATTAATTATGGGCCTAAAATGCATTTTAATTAATTAAACCTAAAAAAACCCAAATTTAAATGAGTTAAAGGCTAATGTGGGCCTAGGGCCCAAAACACATAAACACAAGTAAACAAGCCTAAAAAAATAATAAATATCAAGCTAAACAAATAAAAAGATAAAATAATTAATTTAACTTATGCTAAAACCCTAATTTAATTAAATTGACCATAAACAATAAAATAAAATAATCAATCAAGCAAAACCAATTTTATGAACTCAACTCTAATTTAATTAAAAAAAACCTAAGGATTTCTATAACTATTAATTTGAATTAATTACCCAATGAAAACCCTAACTTTACTAACCAATTAAATTAAAAACACACACACACACACAAAATTCCATTATTCCCACTATTGGGGGGTATTACAATGATCTACTACAAATAGGAATAAAAACTAATACAATAAAAAAAAAACACAAAATAAAATAACCAACAAAATAATAGCAAATAAATAAATAAAACTTAAAAAAAAACTACATTCAAATACAAAATTTAATCCATGGCATTCCGTGGATCTTTACGAATTTGTTCTTGTTCAATCACATGCTACTCCACAGCTTAGGTTACTCCCACCATAATTATGAACACAAAAGCAAAATAAATAATGATTAGAGCTTAAATAAAATAAAAATAGAATAAAATTAAAATCAAAATAAATAATCAAATAAAAATAAAAGAAAAGGGTAGAAGAAGGGATGATGGAATGGATGCAGTATTGATTAGTTCTTCAGAGTGTTATCAATCACTGTTGCTTTTAATGGATTTTCAAAACTTGATGTCCTCCTCTTCAAAAGTATATTGCTCTAAGAAAATCTAAAGAAAAATATTTTACATACTGCTTTAAAGAAAAATATGGAGAGAACTCTTTTTTAAGCAAAAAAAAAGAGATAGTCCCCAGAGAGGCCCCCTTTTTCAAGAGTCTAAACTATCCTTATATAGGAAAAGCACCAAAAACCATATTCCTACTTACTCAATAGTTCCAGTTTTAAAAGAAATTTATTTCCTGAAAATCTAAAAAAATAAATTTTAGAAAATTTTTAGTCAATTAAAATTCAGGAAAAATATTTTCAAAAATTAAAAAAATTAAAAAAAATAGTACGGGACCCAATTGAAATAGTACAATTCTGTTCAAGATTGTAGATTTTTGATTTGTAATATTTTTTTAACATTTAATTATATAAAGACCCTTGAAAGAATTTTAAATTTTCAATTAGGTCCTTAAAAAGTATTACAATTCAATCTTTGAAAAAATGTTAAACCCTTTCTTTGAAAAATGCATTTAGACTTCTAAGGTTTCAAACTTCTAGTATTAAAGACCTATTTATGATAATTTCATCATTAGAGTCCTCTATTGCATCCACACTTTATCATCTCGAAATTGCGTGCTTACAGGTTCGCTGCAAGATAACTTTATTAAAGAAAGAAAAGAGAAGTTCTACCTGGGTGAAAAGGAGCCTGTCCAAATAGCTGGAGTGAATGTTCCTGGGTTTGAAATCTTCAAGAAGTAGATAGTTGAAGGTCTGGTGCAAGAAAACAAAGACAAGGTGATTAAGAAAGTTGGTAAGAAGATAGGGACTGAGGCCATTGAAGATTTGCTCTATCTACCACCTAACGAAGAACCACTATAGGGGTTTAGCTAGAATTATTAATAATAGTTTTAATGATGTTTTTTTATGAAAAAACTGATGTAATAACATCCAGTCTGTTTAAGGATGAAAATGCTATTTTTTCTGTGATCAATGACATAAACTTTGGTTTTGCTTACTTGTGTGACGTTGATTCTAATGGTTTTATGCACTTTAATAATGATTGTTCATTCTTGTTTGACATTAATTCTATTAAATTAAATTCATTAAACATGGGCACAAATGAACAACCAAAGCACATTTCTATATCATATGATTTAACTCTTGAAGAGAGAGAAAAATTAGAGAGAATATTAATAAAAAGAAAGGTAGTATTCACTTAGTCCTATGAAGACATGCCAGGTATAGACAAAGAAATTGTAGAGAATTGCATTTTGATATATCCAAAGGCTAAACCTGTTAAGCAAAAACTTCGTAGGTTAAGGCTAGAGTGGGCAAAAAAGATAAGGGAAGAAATCACTAAGCAAATCTAGGCCAATTTCCTAGAAGTGATAGAATATCCTTAATGGTTGGCAAACATAGTAACTATTCCCAAAAAAGATAGGAAAGTTTGAATGTGTGTAGATTTCAGGGATTTCAATAAAGCATGCCCGAAGGATGGTTTTCCTTTACCCCATATTGATGTGATTGCTGATTGCACCATATATAGTGTAATGTACTCTTTCATAGATGGGTTCTTAGGGTATAATAAGATAATGATGGAAGTTATGGACAAGATCAAGACTACTTTTATCATAAAATGGGGAACATATTGCTTCAAAGTGATGCCATTCAGATTAAAGAATGCATGAGCAACCTATCAAAGGCAGCAACAACTCTATTCCATGATATAATGCACAAAGAAGTGGAAGTGTACATCAATGATATGATGGTCAAGTTAGGAACTAGGGAAGGAAATTTTGAGGCTTTAGGCAAGTTTCTAGCAAGAATATAAAGATACAATCTGAGGCTTAATTCGAAGAAATGTATTTTTAGGGTCACTTCGGGAAAGCTGTTGGGGCATATAGTCAGTAATCGAGGAATAGAAGTCAATCCAGACAAGATTAAAGCCATTCAAGAGATACCAGCACCAAGGACAGAAAAAGAAGTATGAGGATTTATTGGAAAACTGCAGTACATTAATAGGTTTATTATGAAAATCACCATGATTTGTGATCCAATTCTCAAGCTCTTGAGGAAGAATCAGTCCGTGGAATGGAACGAAGAATGCTAAAAAGCCTTTGATAAGATTAAATAATACCGTACCAATTCACTTATGTTAAGGCCACCAAGACAAGGTAAGGCCTTAATCTTATATTTGGCTTTATAGGAAAAAGCAATGGGGGCAATGCTAGCATAAGAAGGACCAAAAGGGGTGAAGTACACAGTGTATTATCTTAGTAAGAAGTTCTTACCATATGAAGAGAAGTATGATCTTATGGATAAGATGTGTTTGATTATGATATGGGCCACAAGGAAGCTAAGGCATTATTTCCATTCCTACAAAGTACAAGCTGTTTCAAAGATAGATCCTTTAAGATACTTGTTTCAGGCACTAGCATTAATTGGAAAGATGTCACGATGGTTGGTACTTCTAACTAAGTTTAATATTGAGTATGTCAATACCAAGGTAATCAAAGGAAGAGCAGTGGTAGAATTCCTAGCACAAAATGCAATAGAAGGAAATGAGTAGTGGAATTTAGAGTTTCCAGATGAGAACTTAATAGTAATAGAGCAATGCAAATGAAAGCTTTATTTGACATGGTTATGAATAATAGAGGAGTAGGGCTAAGAGTAGTTCTTATCACTCCAGGAGGAGAAACCATCCCAATGGCTAAGACATTGGACTTTAAAGTCATGAATAGCATGGTTGAGTACGAGGCATACATCTATGGGCTAGAGGCAACACTAGCAGTGGGAGCTAAAGACCTACTCGTTTACGAAGATTCCATGTTAGTCATTAGCTAGGCTAATGAGGAATGGGAAGTAAAAGAAGATAGGTTGAAGCCTTACATCTGTTATTTGAAGAATCTAATGAGGAATTTCACTAAATGTCTCCTTATGTATTTACCAAGAGATGAGAATTAAATGGCGGATGCTTTGGCAATGCTCTCTTCAATGTGGGATAAACTGACAGGGTTGATGATGAAGCCTTTGATGATAATGAAAACAAAATCCCTATATTATGGTGAAGAATAAGTTATGAGCATTCAGATAGGCTTAGAAGAAAAGCCATGGTTCTATGACATCCAGAGATTCATCGAGGAAAGGAAATATCCAAATGAGGCAACTTCCAAGGAGAGATATACCCTTTGTGTTCTTGTAAGTCATTATGTAAGTCATGATGGGGCTATTATATAGAAGAATGCTGGATGGAATATAGCTGAGATGTCTCAAGAAGAATGAAGCAAAAAAGGCGATGAGAGAAATTCATGCAGGGGTTTATGGATCTCATATGAATAGGATGATTCTGATGAAAAAAATAATTCGATAGGGGTACTATTGGATGAGCATGGAAAGAGACTGTATCCAGATAGTGAGATAATGTCATTAATGCCAGATACATGGAAACCTCAATCATCTTCCCCTTATCATTCTAAATAGTCTAACATCTCCATGGCCCTTTGCAACATGGGGGATAGATATAATAGGGGAGATAAGACCTGATAGACTATTTCTCTAGATGGATAGAAGCAGAATCTTTCAGTACTTTGAAAGCTAGACAGATGGCAAGATTTATCAAGAAGAATCTCATTTATAGGTATGGGATCCTGCATCATGTTGTGATGGACAATGGTGTTCAGTTTCAGGTGGAGACAGCTAAATTATTATAGAGATACAAGATTAAGCATCATAAATCCTCACCTTATTGACCTTAAGCTAATGGTGCAGTTGAAGCGACTAATAAGAATATAAAGAGAATTCTCTCCAAGATGGTGAAAACACATAAAGATTGGTCCAAGTATCTCCCTTTTTCCTTGTGAAGATATAGAACTATAATGCGTATTGCTATAGGATAGACACCATTCTCATTAGTATACGGTTGTGAAGTAGTTTGGCATATAGAGATGGACATTAATTCTTTGAGGGTTGTTATGGAAGCAAAAGTCCCTGAGAATGAATGGATGCAAAAGAAATATGGCCACCTTATGTCTTTAGATAAGAAAAGGATGGAGGCTCTGTTTCACACTAAGAGTTATCAGAGAAGGATAGCGAGAGCCTTTAACAAGAAGGTCAAACCCAAAGAGATAAAGGCTGGAGATATGGCGCTAAAGCAATAAAGAGCAACATTGTTTAATTCGAGAGAAAAGTTTAGACCAAATTGGGAAGGGTTGTATTTAGTCAAGACAATCTTACCTAAGGGAGTTGTAAAGATATTAGATTTAGAAGGGAGTGAGTTCACTGAGCCAATCAACTTGGATCACCTCAAGAAATACTACCTTTAAAAAAAATAAAGGGTCCGTTGGCTAGAAAACCTTAAAAGGCTAGTCAAGCAAAAATTAGTACATTCCCGTTGTTCAGAAAATTCGCAAAAGGCTGACAGGAAAAAATTAAGGAATAAGGTAAAAGAAGTGATCCCGCTAATAAGAAAACTCACAAAGACCTAGTTAAGCAGAAATTAGGGTAATAAAAGTGAGAGAAAAATGTTCAGTTAGAAAATTCGAAAGGATTAGCTGATAACAGGAGTTATATCATGTGATGTAATAAATGTACTCATTTTGGCCCTAATTAATGAATAAAATTAAAATGAATTTTTTTTGAATATTGCATATTTTATCTTCATTACAAAGAATGAAAACTTAAATGAAAAACAAAACATGAGAGCCTAAAAGACCAGGCTTATGAGATCGCTATACTATTTTTTTTATTTCTTTTTCTATGACTCATTTAGCAATACTTGAGTCCTTATGTACTTATCAAACCTGGTGGTTATATAGCTTGCATGATAACCTAAGCCTTATAATTGTCATCAGTAGTAATATTAGTATCCAATTGCATGTTCAACTCTAATGCTCTGCGAGGCCATAGGTTCTTCATTTTGTCCAAGAAATCTTTCCTTAAAGGGAAGCCTTAAAAGCTAGGTATAACAGTCACAATAAATTATGGACGATCGTATTAGCGGCAAAGGCGTGATGGGGAAAAGAAGGTTGAAAAGTAACCCAGGAATAGGAACACAGTGGTCATATAGGTTGATGGTCACAAACTTCAACTTCCACTAAGGATAGATCCATGTAATCTTAGTGTCAACAATGCCTTTCATCCAATCAATCCATTGGCCTCCTTTAATGGATGAGACTGTAGATGATGAGGTTGATAAATCAAGGCATCAGAGGGGGGATTAAGTAGACTCAATTTTTCCTGTAGCCAAATCTAAAAAAAAAACCTAAGTTGAAAACTTGAAAGGGCAGCTTAGGCAAAAAAAAAAAAAAAAGGCTGCAAACTTGAAGGAGAAGTAAACTATTTGAGAGTTAATTTGAACCTTGAAATTATCTAACCTAATGATAATTTTAGCGAGTATAATAGGCACAGGGTTAGCCCCAACTTCTACTTATTCTAGGATACAAAAAATACTAGTATTAGCATCTTTATGAGAAACCATTGGAAGAAACTGGGCATACAAGCAAAAAGAGATAGTCCTAATCTAGGCTGCATTATTCTTATCTTTAGTCCCATAAGAAGTGATAAGAGAAGAAAGACTGACAGTCCCGGGGTTATGTGCATACATGTAGATGTCACTTGGGGGCATATCAAAGAATGTCATTAATCTACTGGGAAACTGCATCTCAAGATTAGGAAGAGTAATCACAACAGTCAAGTCCAAAGAATAGCCAAGGATAGCAGCAAACTCCTCAATTAATGGACATAGGTTTTGCCTATTGAATCTAAATTCATGGTTTTTAATGTCCTAAAAGGTGGCAGCAACATGAAGAAAATGATGGTTTATTTTTATATGTTAAAGGGATTTCAAAGACTTGACATGATAGGGTAGCAATTTATTCCAGTCATCCCCATTAAGGTTTCTGAGAAACTTCTTCACCAAATTAAGGGTGACTTGTGTCATGATTAAGTAAACAAAGGACAAGAATGGGTGACTACCCTTTGACAAGCTATTTATATAGGCATAAAGGTTTAATCTGGATGGGATTACGATTTTACATGTGTGGATTGGACTCAAATAAGAAATTAAAATGGAAAAGGGGCAAAGAGCAAAATTCAAATTTCTAATTAGAAATCTAGAATTCCAATTGGAATTCTAGAAATCCGATCGGAAATCTAGAATTTCGATCAGAATTCTAGAAATCCAATCTGAATTCTAAAAATTAGATAAAAAATCTATAATCCTGATCGGATTTTTGAGATTTTTGACAAAAAAGAGGGTTCATTAAATTCTAGGGTTCGACCCAAAAATAAAAGTCCATAATCCATTTAGAAAAAGGGAGAACAATTCATAAGAAAAGGAAAATACAGTAATGAAAGCATAAGTCCTAAAGATGAAATATCAGTCATCTTGAGCTCTAGTGTCTGGCCAATGAATCCATCCTCTAGCAGGATCATTGCTTTGATCTGGGGGCATAAAAGTCTCAGCATCATGACCGTTAAAGCCAAAACCAACAAGTTGTTTGCGAAGCCTCTTATTCTCATGCTTCAGATCTTCAACATAACTCTGTCATATTAAGAATAATTAAAATCATGCATAACATGCATAAATTTGCATACTTATTGTAAATACTAACCCTCCAACTATCCTTGATTTTCATAGTAAATAATCTTTGGGATGAGGCGAGTCCATACAGATACTTTGCTTTTGTCCGAGGGATTTGTAAAATGACATATACTAACTCAACAATAGTCAATTTATGTAGGATTAGGAATGTAAAAATACACTTACATGTGTAGCATCAGGAGGAGAAAAGCTAGGAATCTAAATCATATCAAGGTACATGTGCTGCTTAATGGGAGTCTGCATCACAGGAGCCTAATAGTACATAGACCTATCAAGGAGGGGAATATTGCCCAGAATGGTACTTGAGGAAGTATCACCTCGAGAAACTCTACTATGCTGAGTAGGCTCAACCTCTTGCTTAGTTCTCTCAGTGTCACCCTCAATCTCCTCCTCCATAGTGACATTAGCAGCATCTTTAACCTACATAGAAAATAAATGTCATTCGCAGCGATGAAGGAGAATGAAGTAAGATTATGATAAGGAGGAATGGTGATGGAAAGCATACCTTAGCTGGATCTGTGGGAACTTGCTCTAGGAGATTCTCTCGAATATACTCTTGATAGTGGTGAGAACACTCGAGTAGTGTTGAAGCGTCATATCCCTCAAGAGCTGCTTTAAGCTCAAGACCAATTAAGCTGTAATTCCTTAGCATGGAAGAGGGAATAAAAGAAGGAACGAACCTCTTAGAAGGTCCCATATGCCAATGATAAACACGCTCACCTAGATACCACATCTGGCAACCATAACTAGGAAGCAAGATCCTCATAGTCTCAAGCATGGTAGTAGCAGTCATGAAATTGTATCGTTAAATGTCTTCAATGCCAACCAACCAATATGATTTGACATGCAAATTCATTTAAACAAACTCTATTTAAATTTTGCAACTAATTAGATGCTAATAGTTAAATTTCTTGTACCAGGTCCCACTCTAAATAGTTTAGCTAGTCTCGATAAGTCTATAGGTCATACTTGACACTAGCAAGATGAGAAGAACCCCATGTCGGCATCAATGGAAGACTCCTGTCAGAGCTAATAGCACTAAAGCCTAAGATCACCCCAATTTTAATGCCCCAAATATGAAAAGGAAAAGATAAGTTGAAATGAAAAAGAGTTATAAAAGAATAAAAATTAAAAAGGAGTAGAAGACACAAAGGAGGCATACATGCAAAATGTGCTAGAAGTTGCACATAGTCATAACACCTTTACAGACAGTATCCAGTCTATAATAGAGATAGGTAAGAGCAGTGGATCCCTAATCAAAGGTAGCTACTCTAGCAAGATCCTGAAGAGGACCAAAAAGTGTAATGCTAACTTCATGACTAGTCTCAGAGAAGAGGGTAGTGCCTAACAGTATCAATAAGAAGCATCTCACCTTCTGAAGGATCTGACGAGGTGTGGTACTGGGCAATCTTTGGAAACCATGAACAAGAGAAGAAAGAAGCACGCTCTTCTAATTCTTCCATGTCGGAACAAACCCAAGCAAGTCACAAACATCCTAGCATCCTCAGGAAGAGTGCAGTAATGGATATCAAAAGGAATCGGGATACCCCCAAAGGTGATACCAATGATAGTAAAAAAGCTCATAGGAGAAATAGTTAGCTCACCCACTCATGTATGGAAGGTGTGAGTAGTATCCATCCACCTCTCGATAAGAGCAAAAAGAGAATAGTGATTTGACCTACCTCGAGTAGTCAACAGAGTCGCAATAAAGTGTTAGAAGCCAGACGCCTAGATGTGTTGTACTACCTCTCTTGATAAATCATGAAAGAGTTCTCGAGCCAAGTGAAAGCAACCTTAGAATTTGAGTGGTTTCTGAATAAAATTTAGAAAATGACAAGATTACCATCCTTACTAACTTCTGATTTTGTTTATTTTCATTTCTATCCTAAAAAAGGAGATAAAAAAACTGGATTTCCAATCGAAAATCCAAAATTTTGACCAAATTTCTAGATTTTTTATCGATGTTTTTGGATTTCTGATCGGAAATCTAAAAATTTCAATTCAGAATTCAGATTTCTGATTGAAAATTCAAAAATCTATCTAAATTTTGTTAGTCCTCTGACATGTTAAAACCAATTTTGCAAAATTTTATTTCAAAATTGACAATTTCATGTAATTTTGTCTAATATTCTATAATTGTATGATAATGTTTTAACAGAAATATATTTTTTGCAAAATTAAAGATTGAAGTGAAATTTACCTCATCTCCAGCTTGTGAGCATTTGTGAAGGTGCAAGTAAGTCAAAGGGAGTACCTTTTCCCCTTTATTGAGCCCTAGACTATTTTGAGGGAAATGTAGTTGAGATATGACCGAATCTGACTATTTGGAGCTGCTTCCATGTAACCTGTGTCCTAGGTGAGCCATAGGATCAGATAGATTCCAAATTGAAGATCAGATGAAAGAATAATTAAAGAAGTAAGGTTTCAAAATCAAGAGAAAGGAAAAGAAAAAAAAAAGAAAAGAGAATGAAAGAAATGGGAAATGAATTGACAAAAGCAAGGTATATATTAAAGTGGCAAACATCCATTTTTGTCCCTTAACTTCATTTGCATTCAAGTCTAAAGCTTTTCTTACAATTTAGTCCTAAATTACAAAACTACATGATTTAATGATTCCTTGAATTATTAAATTTTCAACATAAAAGAAATCAATGCTACATGACTGAGTGTAGTGTATTCCTAATAGGAATATATGACTGAGTATAGTCAACATCATACGATCGAGTGTGATGTGTCATTCTAATTCAGACTGTATGACTGAGTATAGTCAACATCATATGAACGAGTGCAATGTGTTATTCCAAATCAGACTGTACAACTGAGTATAGTCGACATTGTACAATTGGGTGCAATGTATCATTTCAAATTAGACTATATGATTGAGTGCAGTAAACATTATACAATCAAGTGCAATGTATCATTTCAAATCAGACTATATGACTGAGTGTAGTCAACATTGTACGACCGAGTGTAATGTATCATTTCAAATTAGACTATATGATCAAGTGTAGTCGACATTGTATGACTGAGTACAATGTGTCATTTCAAATCAGACTATATGATTGAGTGTAGTCGACATTGTATGACTGAGTGCAATGTATCAATTCAAATCAGACTATACGACTGAGTGTAGTCAACATTGTACGACTGAGTGCAATGTATCAACTCAAATCAGACTATACAACCGAGTGTAGTCAACATTGTACGACCGAGTGCAATGTATGATTTTAAATCAAACTATCTGACTGAGTGTAGTCGACATTATATGACTGAGTACAATGTATCCTCCCAGCCTCCTATTTAGACTATACAACCAAGTGTAGTCGACATTGTACAACTGAGTATAATGCATCCTTCCAATTTAGACTATATAACTAAGTATAGTCAACATCATATGACTGAGTATGATGTATCCATCCAAATCAATGCTATACGTCTGAGTATAGTGTTTCTCAGACGTTTTAAGTTTATGCCTAGTGTTGTACAGTAACATAAGCATTTATCGTGAACCGACAATCGCTTACAAGCATAAACCTCAAGGAGCATAGGTAAGTACCTGAACTTCTATTCTTAAGAAATTGTGTGTTTATTTGCATTGCTGTAATTTATCAAGCAAACAACGATTATAAACACCCAATTTTGGGATAATAAAATATGGATGCAACAAATGACTCCAATGATGAAAATGTTATGAGTAGGTCTTTAACACTTAAAGTTTAAAACCTCAAAAGTTTGAATACGTTTTTAGAAAGAGTTTCATTGGTTTTTTAAGGACTTAATTGTAATACCTTTTTAGATCTAATTAAAAAGCTTAATTTCTTTCAGGGGTCTTTTTCTAATTAAAAGTTAAAAAAATCAGAATTATAGAATTTTGATCAAAATTCTGTAATTTCAATTGGAATTATATAATTTCGATCGGAATTACGTGTTTTCGATTTGTTTTTTTGTATTTTTTTACAGAAAAGAAAAATATTTTCCTAGGTTTTAATTGGTTAAAAATTTTTCTTAAATTTAGTTTGGGATTTATCTATCTATTCATGAAATAAATTCCTTTTAAAATTGTAAGTCTTCAAGAAATGAAGTCCTTTTAAAATTGGAATTCTTAGTACGTAGAACTTAGTGTTATTGTTTTTCTCCCTATAAAAGGAGAGCTTAGGCTCCTGGAGCAAGGGGGGACTCAACACTCAATACTATAGACTGAATTCTGAGGACCTCTCTCCTTTTATTTGGAACTCTCTTTTTCTGCATTTACAAAAATATTCTTGGTTATTTCATTTTGGAAGCAAGGAGTAAAAGGCATTTTTTGGAGAAAAGAATACAAGTTTTTGAAGATCTATTTAACAAATAAATGGTAATTTTACTAGTCTGAGGAGCCAACCACAGTGCATCCATAATCATCTTCTCCTTCTTTATTTTCTATTATTTTTTTAATTTTATGATTTTTGTTCCTATTGAATTCTAGTTTTACTTAAATTTTTATTTTATTTTGTTTATTCACTGACCGTTGTTTATTTTTGTGTTGGTGATTATGGAGAGGATTGCTTAATGAGTTTACTCAAAGAATAAAATCCATAAAGGTCCATGGAATGCCATGGATGAAACCTTGTAGGTAAACAATATTTCTAGGGTTTTTATTTAGTTTTTTTATCATTATTTTATTTTTATTTATTTTTAGGTTGTATTAATTTTCTTTTTTATTATTCTCAATAGTTCATTGTAATAGCCCCAATAGTGGGAATAATGAAATTTGGTGTGTGTGCTTGTGTGTTTTATTTAAGTGATTGCTTAGTAAAATTAGGGTTATCATTCGGTAATTAATTAAAATTAATAGTTATAGAAATTGTTAGGTTGTCTAATTAAAATTGAATTAGATTTATGTTGGTAAAATTAGTTTGCTTGGTTGATTGTTTTATTTATTGTTCATGGTTGCTTTAATTAAATTAGGGTTTTAGAATAAAGTTAAATTATTTGTTTGATATTTTATTTGTTTTTCTTGATATTATTTATTATTTTTTTGAGCTTGTTTGCTTATGTTTATGTGTTTTGGGCCTTAGGCCCATATTAGGTTTTAACCCATTTAAATTTAGGTTTTTTAGGTTTAATTAATTAAAATGCATCTTTAGGCCTATAATTAATTAGATTTAGGATAGAGATAACTTAGGTCCATTTAGTTAATTAGACATATGTCCACCTAATTTAATTTAATTTAGACTTAGCCCATTTAATTTAAGCATTTTCATAATTTTTAGATTTAAGATCATTTTAGAATTAAAACATGTAGAATTAGACCCACTAAATTAAATACTTCATAATTTATAGATCTAGGCCCATGTTTAGAATTAAAATAAATAGACTTAGGTTTCATTTAATTAAAATTGAATAAGAATTACGCCCATTAGTCTTTAGGCTCACCTGTAAATTAAAATATATAGATTTAGCTCATTTAATTAAAATCAATGTAGATTAGACTAACCTAGGGATTATGATGAATGCATTGTTTACTTGTATATTTCATGAGTAGTTTGCCTAGAGTTGATTGTTTTTTTTAGATTTTATATGAAATTGCATGTAAATAGAGGATAAAGTAGTAATTCATAAAATAATTCTAAAAGAACATGAGACTGAAAGAAGTTCATATTCCGTATCCAAAATCTCCTAGTTGTGGTGCTTGATTTCTTTTAGGGAATCAAGTACCACTATTTTTCGATTTGTTTTAGTTATTACCCTGGGTGGTGACTCCTCATCTCCATGCCATGTCTTTATGACAGTGGTTAGTGTGTTCTCTATAGCCCTGAGCTCAAAAAGTGTCGTGGTTGTTAAGATCTTGGGTGTGCGCTAAATCCCACCGTCTACACAAACGGAGGCCAACTACAAAGTTAGGTGGGCATTCCAAAGCCCATACCTAGTTTTTAAAAATCGTTATTTGAATATAGCTTCTCGGAACTTCTGTGGGATCCATTTGTTGTACAATGTGTCTCAAGTTTCATTTGGGTGCTGACTCCTTCTCAAATTTAGGCTCCAAGCCTATTTTATATTTCCTAATAGACCTCGAGCTTACACAGTGGCGTGGTTGCCAAATACTTGGATGCGCGCTAAACCTTGCCGTCTATAGTGGCAACTCCATTAGGAAATAGAGAAATTAATTATAGTGTTTTGTATTTTATCATTTTAATTATTCTTTTATTTCTTTTGCATCTTTTGCATTCATTACACATTTTCACACAATGAGCACTCAGTCCCTAATAACACGATAATAATCATTGCTTTACTACTTGTGTTTCACTTAGACCTGGTGGTGGAATATTTGATTATTATCACTTATAGCATGTACTTATCCATGTCGTATGGACCCTTGTGTAGGGGGATATAATGGAAGTATATCACTATGGGAGCTAAAGCTTATCACTCTAAAACTTAGCTTATGTAATGACTTAGCGATTTCCTTTAGGATTTTTCGTAAGTGCATGTGCTTTAATGCCATATAGTAATCCTTGGAATAAGGCATAATCCCATTTCAAATGGACCATGTCAACATGGGCTTTTTACAACCACTATGGCTCATTGCAAATAGTCCATACTAAAGTGGGCTTTTAATGCCTATTAAAATGGACTTTGAAATTATTTAAAGATATTACTACTTGTTTGTTATGTCTTAAGAGTGGCCTTACATACATTGGTTTTATTATCCCCCATTGATAATTAAAACCCAGACAAAAAATTTTGGAATAAGAAACTCACAATTGAATAAGTGTGTGGGAGAAATAAGGGTGGAAATTATTATTTGAGAGCTTTTTGTTTATTTCCTTATTATGTGTAAATAGAGTGTGTTTATTTTCTATCTTTGAATAATTAAATAAAAAAATGAAATTGCATATCATGCATACACATTATGCATAGTTCTAACATACGGCCTTGTAAATATAGATCCTTTAAGCTCTTCTGTATGAATTCAATCTGATTCCAACCATTTAATTAGAAATTCATAAGCAATGATGGCAAATGGTTTTGATCCCAAGGCTTTTAAAGCACAATTGAAGGAAGAATTATTTGCTGAAACCTGGTCAATGATGAAGGAGATGATGGGGAAATAACCAAACTACTTAAGGAAAAACAACTAACACAGCCAACTGGCCTAATTGAGCTTGATGATGAGATCCTTATGAAAGAAAAGGAAGATGATGATGTGATAGTGTTGGTTGATTTGGTAAGCCAAAAGAATGTGAACCTATCCATAATAGTGGAATAAATTGATTGGATTAAAAAAATTCCAAGGTAGCGTCAAAAGTTTAAATGCTAATAAAGGAGAAGGGAATCGACACTCCATTAGATTATACTTACCTTGATTTAGATTAGGATGATGACCTTATGCCTCAAAAATTTAAATTCCCTAACAAGAAAAAATATTCTAGAATCGATGATCTGCATATGCATTTAAAATAGTATATGACCTATATGAAGGCCACTGAGCTGACTAAGGCCCAAATAGTCAAGTAGTTTCCTATGTCATTAGAAGGTGCACCAATTCATTAGTACTATGCTTTGGAACCACATATGCAGTATGGTTGGAAGGAGTTATATGCTACATTTGTGAATTAGTATGGTCTCAATGTTCAATTAGAGGTATCCTTGAGGGATTTAAAAACTAAGACTTGATTGATGTAGGTAAAATCACTGATCCTGAAAATCAAAAACCAAACACCCAAAACAACCTAACTTCCAAAATGTCCTGCCACCTAAGGCACCCATCCTTATGATTAACACTGGCTTAACTAAATAATAAGTTTTAATTCCTTTGTTAGCACCACTTCTGAGCTATCAAAACTTGAACAAAAAGACCTGAACCTAAATGAACAAACTATGGCGCTTACTGTAAGTGTCTTGGATATTTTGAGCTTCGATGACAAAGATGGGGGAAGGGTTGATTTATAAGAAAATAATGAGCGTAAAAAGAGTCAATCAGTTGGGAAGGATGAAAAGAAAGAAGAAAAAACTAAGTCTATTAAACTTACAGAGATAAAAGAGGATATGAAAGAAGATGTGAAGAAGGACAAGGAAGCTATTGCTAGTGTATGGGAATTGCTTATGCATTCTAGAGACCATTGGGAAGCATTGGTTCTAGCCTTGGACCAAAGGAGAATGTCTACGAGCTGAACTCTTGAACAAATGGTTAGCTCCTTGATGGAAACTCCTTAAGGTACTATTATATTTTCTTATGATGATCTGCCATTAGAGGGAATGGACCATTATAAGGCCTTATTCATTAAAGCCAAGGTAAAAGGGAAATTGACTTGGTTGTGTGATAGTAAATAATGATTCTGCCATTAATGTGTGCTCACTGAGAATTTTACCAAAGTTAGGATTGACTGTTGCTGACTTGAAACCCTCTGATGTAGTCATCAAGGCCTATGATGATACGAAGAGACATGTTGAAGGGACATTTTAAGCTTTACTAAAGATTGGGGCCATCAAAACTTAGGTTAACTTACATGTAATAGATATTCCTGTGACTTTTGCCATACTATTAGGGAGGCCATGATTTCACCTTTAGGTGGTGTGCTATCCATTGTTCATTAGAGAATTAAGTTTCCACATAATGACAAGGTTATTACCATCTTAGGAAAGACCAAGGTTATTATGGCTGCTTTGAAATTAGCACCCAAGGAGATTCCTATAAGCCCAAGTTTTGAAGTCTGCATAATTTATAAGATGAATTAGATGAGAAGGTTATAAACATAGTGAGGAGCATAAAGTTCATGCATGGACTAAGGCTAGGAAAGAATCAAAGTGGACCACTTAAATTTGTTGAACCAAAAGTCCCTATTTTAAAATATAGGATTGGATATTTTGGGGCCAAAGATTTTAAAAATAAAAATGAGGTTGTTGTTGAAACTAAGAGGTAAGGATTATGGGATGTGTTTTCTAAAGAGGGCATTGATTACCCATACACGAGAACTGTTGAACCTCTTTTGATGGTTGGGGAAGTGATATTAGGATTTAAAATCTTTATTGAATTTATGAACAGTGAAAAAAAAGGTTGATGCTAAGGTCATTCCTATTGAAGAGCTAGTACTAGCTGAAAAAGAGTCCAAAGAGGTCATTGCTGCTCTGGAGCTAAAGGATGTTGCTAATTAGGAAAGGGAGTTGGATTTCGAGCCTTATGTTTTGAATTCTTATTATGGATTTTTTTATAATAATTTTGATGTTGCGCTCACTACTTTATTTGAAACTAATGACTTGTTTCTTTCTAAAGTGGATGCAATAAAGTCTGATTTTGCTTATTTGTGTGATGTGTTTTCTAATGGTTACTCTATTTGTGATGATTGTTTCATGCATATGTTTGACATTAAATCTATGCAAAATGAATGATTTAATTAGGCACAAATGATAAACCTAAAAATATACTGATTGCTTCTGATTTAACTCTTGATGAGAGAGAAAAATGAAAGAAATTTTTAAAAAAGACGTAAAGTATTTTCTTAAGGCTATGAAGATATGCCTAGGATATACACAGAAATAGCAAAACATAGAATGTATCCTCACTCTTGATTTAACTCTTGATTGCTTTTGATGTATCCTCACATCACACCAATAAAATAGAAGAAGAGAAGATTGTGGCTAGAATCGGCTTTTTTAATCAAATAAGAGGTTGAAAGCCAACTAAAGGTGAAGTTTCTAGAGGTGGTAGAAGGCACCCAATCGCTAGCAAATTCATTCCAATCCTTAAGAAAAATGGAAGTATTAGGGTGTGTGTGGATTATAGAGATTTAAATAAGGCTGGCCTACAAGATGATTTTCCTTTATCGCATATTGGCACACTGGTTGATAGTGCGGATTCTAATGCAATGTACTCCTTTATGGATAGTTTCTCAAGATATGATTAGATCATGATGGCTATAATTGATAAGCTAAAAATGTCTTTCACCATTGAATGGGGTATCTATTGTTACTTGGTTATGCCATTTGGATTAAAGAATGCAGGGGCTATGTATCAAAGGATGGCTACCAACTTGCTACACGACATGATCCATATGGAGATAGAGGTATATGTGGATGATATGATGGTGAAATCTTAAACTAGAGAAGGGCACTTTAAGGGTTTAGATAAGTTTCTAGCAAGGGCAAAAGAGTACAATCTAAGATTAAATATGAAGAAGTGAGTTTTTGGGGTAACATAGGGGAATTACTGGGACACATTATTAGCTAAAAGAGAATAAATGTTGATTTATATAAGGTTAAAGAAATCAAAGAGATGCCTATACTAAAAAATAAAAAGCAGTCAGAGGGTTCATTAGGCAACTATAATACATTAGTAGATTTATAGCTAAGTTAACTACTATTTATGAGCTAATCTTTAAGCTCCTGTGGAAGAATTAGCCAGTAGTTTGGGATCGTAAATGTCAATAGGCTTTTGAAGCTATTAAGAATTATTTAATGAATCCTCTAGTCTTACAATTACCAAAGCTGGGAAAGCCTTTAATTCTTTATCTGGTAATTAAGAAGGATGCAGTAGGTGTAATGTTAGCTTAAGAAGGTGAAGGTAAAGTTGAGCACGTGGTGTATTACTTGAGTAAGAAACTTCTACAATATAAGGATAATTATAATTTAGCGTAAAAGATGTGTTTGGAAATGATTTGGGCAACTAAGAAGCTTTAATATTATTTCTAATCTTATAGGGTATAGGCAGTTTCCAAACACGACCCCCCTTAGGGACCTTTAATAGACTCTGTCGCTCACAGGAAGATTAGCTAAATGGCTAGTCCTACTCACTGAATTTGACATAGAATACATAGTAAATGAGATAGTGAAAAGGAGAGTGGTGGCAAACTTCTTACCTCAAAACCTAGTAAGTGATGACTAAGAGTAGGAGTTGGAGTTTCTAGATGAGCATTTAGGGGCAATAGAGGTCCAAGGTTGGAAGATGTACTTCAATATGGCCATTAATAATAAAGGAGTAGGCATTAGTGTAATTCTAATAATGGCAGAAAGAGAAATGATCCCAATGGTGAAAAGGTTAGAATTCAAAGTGATAAATAATTAAGTTGAATATGAGGCCTGCATCTTTAGGTTGGATGCACTTCAAAATGTGGGTGCAAAAGATGTCACTGTGTATGGGTGCTCCGTGTTGGTTATAAAATAAGCTTTTAAAGAATGGAAGGTAAAAAAAGATAGGTTGTGTCTAAATTAAGATTATATGACTACTATCTTGTTGTCCTTTATCAAGTGTAAATTTGTTCATCTACAAAGAGAAGATAACCAAATAGTTGATGCCCCAACTACGTAGGCTTTTGTATGGGAAAATGGGAAACAAATAGAAATTAAACCCCTAATTCTAGTAAAGTCCAAACACCCTTATTATGAAGAGGTAAGGGTAATGCAGGTTGATATTGCTAAAAAGCCTTAGTTTTATAATTTACAACGGTATTTGCAGACAAGATAATTTCCTGAAGATGTTGATAAGAAAGAAAGAATTTACTTAAGGATGTTGTCATGATAATTCATCAGCCATAATAGGATGTTTTACAAAAGAATACCAACTGGGGTTCACCTAAGATGTGTGGATAAAAATGAAGCTAAAAAACTCATGGAAGCAATTCATGAAGGAGTATGCGGGCCATATATGAATAGGACAACCTTGGCAAAGAAAATAGCTCATTAGGGTTACTTTTGGCTGACCATGGATATAGATTATGTTAAGTTTGCAAGGAAATACCATAATTGTTAGGCCTATAGGGATGTCAACCTTTTGCTGTCCATGGAACCTCAAAGGAATGACTTTTCCTTGGCCATTTTTAGTTTGGGGAATTGATATTATAAGATAGATAAGGCCGAGAGCATCAAATGGTCATCGATACATTATGGTGGAAATTAATTATTTCTCTAAATGGGTCAAAGCCGAGTCTTCTGCTACCGTTAGCGCAAAGCAGATGGTTAGATTTATTGAGAAGAACATAATTTGCAAGTATGGGTTACCTCATCATGTTGTCATCGATAATGTTGTCCGATTTTGGGCAGAGGCAACAACATTATTAAAGGAATACAAAATTAAACATCATAGGTCATCTCTATATAGACTATAGGTAAACGGGGTAGTGGAGGCCCTCAAATAAAAAAAATGATATTGGCTAAGATGATGGAGAATTATCGAGACTGGGTAGATTATCTATAGTTTGCATTATGGGAATATTGGACTATTGCTAGAACGTTGACTAGGGTCAATCCGTATTCCTTAGTGTATGCGTGTGAAGCTTTATTACATATGGAGGTTGAGATTCAATCATTAAGGGTTCTTTTAGAATCCAAAATCCTTGAGTATCAGTGGGTAAAAAGTCAATTGGCACAACTGATGCTGTTGGATGAGAAAAGGATGAAAGCTATGTATCACTCCTAGTTGTATAAAAAAAAGAATAGCTTGGGCCTATAACAAGAAAATTAAGCCAGGAAAGATCAAAGAGGGTGATATGGTGCTGAAGCTCATAAAGCCAATAACGTCTAAATAGTGGGGAAAGTTTAGGTTGAATTGGGAAGGTCCTTATATGGTGAAAAAGTTTTTCCAAGGGTGCTGCAATTTTGTTCGATGTGGTAAGGAATGAGTTCAGAGAGCCTATTAACCTAGACAAGCTTAAGAAATACTTTTTATGAAGTCTTGCTAAGGAGAACCTCAAAAAGAGGCTGCCTAGGTAAGAGTTAGAGACAAAAAAATAAAAATAAAAAGTCTTGCTAGATTGAAAACCTTGAAAGAGGTGATCCAAGCAAGAATAAAGGACATGTAAAAGGAGAGATAGAGAAAGAAAAATAATTAATTAGAAAACTTATAAGGGCAATCCATCTAATGACATGGGTTGTATCAAAAGAAAAATGTATAGCCATCTTGTACTTAATTTGAATGAAATGGATTTCCTTAATTATTATTGAACATTGCATTATATGTCTATTGTAAACTATTTAACCGTAAAAGGAAATTCCATTTAACACAAAGAGGGAAATGATGACTAAATTTCATAAACTAATTTTATTTTTGCTTCTTTTATTAAACACCCTGAGCACTCGATATTTGCAACTCTCTTGTCCTTTTATTTCTCATGGACTCATCATTTTCTGTTTATTGTAATTGAATCCATACTTTATACTGATCATCGATGGACTGATCTCTATCGTAATTAACGAGCCTCTGAATGATTCTGTGAGTCTAGTTAGTAACCAAATTGTTTGAGAGAGGGGTCTTGGTTCAAATTCATGCACTAACCCCACAATTAGCTATTGTTGTCCATATTGTCAATAAAGATTGCATGATTGTAGAAAGCGACGTAGTGAAGGTCAACTATAAAGACATAGTGGGTGTAAGATTGGATGGTCAAGTGCTGCAACCTCCACTATGGACACATCCATTAAATTATAGTATCAATAAAGGTGGACAACTAGTTATCCACGTCTTCTAGTATATGGTGGAGCTTTTTTGGTATGACAATGCTTTGCCTTGTAGTGCGCAATGTCTCTAGGAGGCTCAAGTAGTCTCAGCTTTTCATGAAGCGATGCCTAAAAAGAAACAAATTAGAAGATAATAGAAAAGCTAAAAATAAAGAGAGGAGAATGCAGACCTCCAATAGTAATGGACTCCTAGAGAATTGCTTAGTTTCTAGAAATTTATCTGGCCCAATGATGGTTTTTTCTAGAATAAGAGTGAAAGGATTGAGCCCAGCTTCCACTTGGTCCAAGATATGGAGGACTTTTGAATCACATTCACTAGAAGTGGAAACCAACAGGAACTGAGCATACAAGCAAAGGGCAATTATTTGTGCCCAATAAACTTCCTTCTTGTCTATAGTTGCAATAAGCTTGAGGAAGTGTCCTACCAAAACTTCATTACCAAAGATGTAGCAAAGAGAAGATTGAGGGGAGATATTGAATAATCTAGCCATCTGATGTTAAATGGAACGTAAGTTTCATAATCTCAACCTGAGGGATTGCAATTTGATAGATATAGTCCAAGTGACATCCTAAAATAGCCCCGAATTCCTCTAACAAGGGGCATATTTCTAAAGAATTGCAATAGAAAATATATTTTCTTGGATCCTAGAATTGAGCCTGTAGATGGCGGGGTTCAGCACGCATCCAAGATTTTAGTAATTGCGACACTATTTGAGCTTAGGGCTCTAGAGAACATACTAACCACTGTCACAAAGACATGGTGTAGAGATGAGGAGTCGCCACCTAGGGTAATAACTGGGACAAATAAAAAAGGTGGTACTAGATTCCCTAAAAGAAAGCTAGCACCACAACTAGGAGATTCTGGATATGGAATACCAACTTCTTTCAGTCTTGTGTTCATTTAGAATTACTTTATGAATTATTATCTTATTCTCTATTTACATGCAATTTCATATAAACCCTAATAACAATCTAACTCCAAGGCAAACTAGTCATGAAATATATAAGTAAATAATGCATTCAATGAATCATATAATCCTTAAGTTAGTCTAATCTACATGGATTTTAAATAAATGAGTTAAATCTACATGTTTTAAATTATAAATAAGCCTAAAGACCTAATTCCTTTTGATTTTAATTAAATGAACCTACGTCTATGTATTTTAATTCTAAAAATGGGCCTAATTCTACATGTTATGAAGGTATTTAAATTAGTGGGCTTAATTCTACATGTTTTAATTAAATAGTGATCTTAAATCTACAAATTATGAAAGAAGGCTTAAATTAAGTGGGCTAAGTCTAAATTAATTAAATTAAATTATATGAGCCTATGTCTAATTAACTAAATGGGCCTAAAGATATTTCTAACCTAAAATCTAATTAATTATGGGCCTAAAGGTATATTTTAATGAATTAAACCTATTTAATTATTAAGCGAAATGAGCTAAAAAAATTACTTAAACTTAAATAAATAAATCAAAGCCTAAAATGGGCTTAAGGCCCCAAAACACATAAAAATAACAAATAAACCTAAAGACAAATAAAAGCACAAAAAATGATTAAACAAAAGATCAAACAACTAATTAAATTAATCCTTACTAAAATCCTATTTTATTATTAAGCAACCTAAATTAATTTATTTCCTCCATTGATTTTATGTAATTACCTAATTAAAAACCTAATTTTACTAACCAATTTAATCAAAATAAACATGCAACCATATGCATAATTTTATTACTCCCACTATTGGGGCTATTACATTAAGTCATAAAATAAAATAATTAATAAAATAAAAAATAAAAAGCAATAAATAAAATAAAATAAACCCTAGAAACTAAGTCTCTACGAGGCTTTATCCATGGTTTTCCATGGACTTCTCATGAATTCATCCCTCCAACATGATTATCATGCGTTTTCCTCCATAATCACCACAAAAAAAAAAAATAAATGAATAAATTATAATAATAACTTGAAAGAATAAAAATAATTAATAACGAAGAAAATAAAAATAGAATAAGAAGAGGATGATGATGATTATGAGCGATTTGGGGTACTCAGATTTGTAATTTACCGTTCTTGATAGTCTTTGAATCTTCTTCTTCAAAATTCTTCAAGGATCTTGAATTAATTGATGAATCAAAAGGAATTTTTGTAGAAAATAACTCAAAAAAAGAAAAAAGAATTTAAAAAAACCCTCTTCAAAAATACGTTTCTCTTTTTTCTTTCTTCTCCCGTCTCCCTCTTTTTTTCCTCTTTTTGATGCTCTTCATCCTCTTTATATGTTGGAAAAAGAACTAGAAAACCTAGCCCAATGCTATCGTGATTCTAATTCCTAAAAATAAAAGATTAATACTTAAAATTATATTTAGGAATTTTAGATCAATTAGGATTGAGTTAAAAGTCAATTAGGAGTTTTAAACCAATTAGGATTAAATTTAAAAATAAAAAAAAGAGATGGAAAAATTCAATTCCAACCGGGATTGTGCAATTTCGATCGGAATTACACAATTTCAATCGGAATTGGTATTGTACAATTTTGATCGGAATTACATAATTCCGATCGGAATTGGTGGAATTTCGACCGAAATTACATAATTTTGATCAGAATTATGTAATTCCAGTCAGAATTATAGAATTTCAATAGGTATTTTTTTAACATTTAATTATTGAAAGACCCCTCGAAGAATTTATATTTTGCAATTAGGTCCTAAAAAAAGATTACAATTTAGTCCTTAAAAACATTAAATCCTTCCTTTAAAAGATGCATGTAAACCTTTAGAATTTTAAACATTAAGTGTCAAAGACCTATTCATGATATTTTCATCATTAGAGTCCTTTGCTGCATCCATAACACATCATCCTAAAATTGGGTGTCTATAGAGCCATAACTTGGAGGAAGGGAAAGTTGATTCTCTTTACATAAAGAGATTGGAAAACTGACAAATGGAAAGGCTCCAGTTTTCACTATGATTCACCATCTAAGCCCTTTAAGATTACTTATGGTTATTTGAAACTTCTTTGAATCATGTTTAGGGACTTTTGGAGCTATTAGGTGAGAGAAGATGGAGAGTTGATGTGTAGGTGTGAGAAGAAGAAGTGGATTTTATGAAGAAAAATGAAGTTTAAAAAGGGGATCTATAGTAAATGTGGTAAGGCATTAGTCTCTTTGATTATACGATGCCTCTTCGATCAGGTGGCACCTTTTCGATCAGGCGGCACCTCTTTAAATAGGCGGCATTTATAAATTGCCTTTTCATGAAAAGATGATGCTTGAGTGAATAGGTTGTAACAGTTAGCATTTTGATTGTATTATTCACTTTTGATTTTTCTTGTTTCAATTCATTAGTGGGAAATTTGCATGATTGAATAATGTATTTATGTAGCATTATATTGAAATGATCAAAGATTCCTTAATGAAATGATTCAAAATTTTTTAAATGTTCCATTACATATGAATATAAATATGCAAAATAAAGTTGAAATAATTCTACAATATTAGAGATTATAAAGCAAATAAAAGTCTGGATCATAGTCTAAGAAGCCTCTATCTTAGTAGCCTTTGTATCATCTCTAGCACCACCCCTATCAAAACCATCACCATCATCATCATCACCAGCACCCTCTTCATCTTTTTATTTATCATCATCCTGCTTGATTTGAAGAGTGGTAACTTTGCAATAAAGGGCTATAATCCTATCCTAGCTCACCACATCATGATCTTGTTCGTACATAATCCAAGGTAAGCACTCATATAAGCACACATATATATAGAAGTAGGGAAAAATCATTACCCTCCATTGTTGAGTGACAGTCATCAGATGGTCATGTTGAGCCTCGATCAGGCAATACATGTACACTCCCTAGTCTAGAGGAATTCGCATGATTAAAGATTAGGTATTACTAATGCCTTGTCAAGATTAATCATGAATGTAGGAAAAGGGAAAGGCTTACATGAGTAGCAATAGGAGTATATGTCAGAGTTAGGCTATCATCTAATGTTAAGAACTTATAATATAAGTTCCATGGGGGCACCCAACAGTGAGCCAACAAATTAGGAGTGAGTTAGGTGGATGGCAACCATCCGTGAATTAGAACCGGAAGGAGCTCTAGGAGGTGGTGCTCTAGTAGAGGTACCCTCTCCATAATCAATGTAAGGGCACTAAAGGGGTCTCTCATGTATAAGAGGCTTGGCTTTGCGAGTGGGGCCTATGGCTACCATCTATGGAAAGAAAAGGTTAAGTCAATGTGTAATATATAAGAGAAAAAATAAGAAAGGCAAAGTAAAGTGTATACTTGAGCAATGGTAGTAATTAAAAGAGGCACCCACTGTAATATATTGGGTCTAATAAAGTCCAAGTAGCAGCTCTTGCTCCTTACAATACGTAATTTAGCAGGGTCTCCTACTACCACTCTAGCTAGCTAGTCATTCTCTAGTAGGTGCATCTAGAATATGCCCGTAGGAGGTGATACAAGGATGCGCCTAGCACGAGCATCATGGTCCCAATAAAGGATCCTCTCGCTAAGATACCACACTCGACAGCTAGGTCCATAAAGCAACACTCACTGTAAAGACAACAATCTCGAGCAACTCTTCTCTATGAGCCACCTATCTTGAGGACCCTACAAATACTGATGTAGCTATAAGGAAGAACATGGTAAGAGACATGGATTCTATAACTATATGATACTAATGATAGTGTCTTTATCTTTTTTCAATAAGGAAGAACATGGTAAGTGACATGGATTCTATAACTATGTGATACTAATGATAGTGTCTTTATCTTTTTTCAATAACGAAGAACATGGTAAGTGACATGGATTCTATAACTATGTGATACTAATGATAGTGTCTTTATCTTTTTTCAAGTACCTTATTATAGCTAAGGGTTTAGTCGCTCCCGATGAATGTGCACATGAGCCAAATGCCTCCTCCATATGTGACTAGAACCCCACAGGGCTAATGCTGAGAAATGAATGTCACTAATGTAGGTTTTCCCCTAAATCAACTCTAGCTCCAAGGCCCTGACTTGTAAAAGATAATTGCTAGTAAATAATCAAGGAAATTGGAAAATAGAGTTAAAAAAATAAAAGAGAAAGAATACACACTAGGATGGTGTGCTAAAAGCCATTTAATCATCTGGCCCCATGGACTACCTCATCCATGCTCCTACATATGTAGGCCAGTGCAAGCTACCCTAATCATAAGAGGACACCCAATCCAAGTCTAGAAGAGGCATCAAGAACATCAAATTGATGATGCTGGCAGTATCAGCAAAAAGGGTAAAACCAACAGATAAATTAAGAATGCCCTTAATACCTATTCAATCTCTTAAGTAGTGGTAGTAGCCTCAACCTTGGCTCCTGTTTAGTGGCTCCAGTTCAAGTAAACCTTGATGGTATAGGTCCCTTTCATATTTGGGACCATACTACGAAGCTGCTCGATGTAAGCTACCTAATCTGGTCCTATCCAATGGTTGCTTACATCAAATAGGACAAAATCACCTGTATATGTGACCCTAGTATTGGCAGCAAAGGAGATGAGATCTAGTGTCAGCTCACCAAAAGGAAGGTGGAAGGTGTGTATGGTCTTAAACTACCTCTCAATCAGCATATGGAGTGGCTGGTAATCAGTGTGACCTTAAGAGTTTAGGGAATGATCAGATGAAATCCTTAAAACTCATATCTTGAATGTGATCCTTGATATCATTTGTGAGCTCATTGTACTAGACCCAAGCCCCATTGAAGTTCCCAACACCTTTGAATGTGTGGGCGTCATGCTGGAAATAAACAGGGAAGTTAAAAATTATGTAAATTATTAAAAATTGAAAGATAAAAAATATTGATTACTATTATAGAGGCGAAGCCTCTTCAAAGAAGCGATGCCTCAGTAAGCCACATGGAAATGATCACCTTTCTGGTGATAAGGCAATGTCTCTCCTTGATAAGGTGATCGCCTCATCGAAGAGGTGACGCCTCTTCACCATGGAGATCACAAAACAATTTTTAATCTTTTTAATTTTTTCAATTTAATCGAGTCCATTCCTATTTGTAATGATAAATGCATGTTTACTCAATGATTATTTATAGAAAAATGATTGGATTGAATACAACCTCTTTGGAAGCTAAGGCGCAAATATGGGTGCCCAAACTTGCCATAAATAGAATTTTATGAGCGGAATGTCATCCCTAATTAAGAATCTGAGAGTACATAGAGGATCTATGGGCAACATCACTAGGTCCTACTATGGTGGATCAGAAGTTCAGGTAGCGTCCATTGTTGGAAGAAGAATACGTGCAAAAGAAGAAAATGAAGAAAAAAAAGAAAAAAGAGAAAAAGAAAAAGGTTTTTTTTATTAAAAAGAAAAGAAAATATAAAGAAAAAGGAGAGGAAATTGAGGTTTTAGAGGAAAAAAGAGAGAAGAGAAGAAAAGAGAAAGAAATCTTTTTGAAAAAAAAAGAAGACAAAAAAGGGTTTTGTGAAAAGAGAAAGAGGCTTATATAGAAATCGAAAAGGATGAAGTTTCCGAATAAAATTAGATAAGATAGAAGTGGCCTTTTGGGCTTGGGTCCCAAAGCTGATAGTCCAATAATTATTAAAAGAAAAAGAGAGAAAATTCAACCTCTAAATTTTGCACATTGAGGCTGATAGTGTGGATTTTTAGAAGATTGCCTCTTGGGTTTGTATACCCAAGATTAATAACCTGATATTCCCAATTGTTAAAGAAAATTTGACCTCTCGATTTTAAACACTAAAGCTGACAATAAAGATTTTTAAGGGATTGCCTCTTGGGTTTGTGTATTAGAGGTTGACGACATGAGCTTCCCAATTGTTAAAGAAAATTTAACCTCTTGGTTTTGAACACTAAGGTTGACAGTGCATATTTCTTAATTAGTTTTAAATCTTTTTGATTGAAGTATCAAAATGAAACTAGATTTAAAATTTTCTAATCTAAGTATCAAAGTGTTATTGGATTCGAAATTTACCGATCAAAGTGTGAGAATATTATTGGTTTTAGAATCTTTTAGTCGAAATATTAGGATGTTATTAATTTTAAAGTTTTTTGATTAAAGTATCTGAGCATAAGATTTGACCCATAGGGTTTGTATACCTAAGGCTAATGGTATAGATTTCAAAGAATTCAATTTCTAAGTGAGACTCAAAAATTGAGTATATCCTTTTTATTATAGATTATGTTGTGCAAATGATTTTTGAAAATTATCATTGCATTCATTTGGTTTTTTGAAAAATTAAAGGTAAACTGTAGACACCATGTTTTATTGGCCTGTAAGAGGGGGCAAACTATGGATGCTTGCTTTGATCGGCCTATGATGAAGCCTAGTGATGAGAACGTTCGAAGCTTGAATACAAGAGAAGGCTTGAAATCTTTTTTAAAATTGACCTAAGAACCTTAATCCATTCCAAGCCCAAACCCATGCAAACACAAGACTTAAACCCACAAATCGAAACCCAAGCCCATTCTAGCCCAAAGGCCTAGTCCTTGGTTAGGACCAGAGAGGCAACACCTCATCACAAAGGCATTGCCTCTATAGCAGCCACTTTGATGAGGTAACGCCTTATTAAAGAGGTGCCACCTCTACAACAACCTCTTGCATCTGCATTAAATACAGATGTGATAATGGTGGACAAATTGGTGGCCCCACCTCCTACTAAACTGAACCTATTGCATGAAAAAAAGGGTTTTTATGTGCAGAAAGAAAAGTGTAACGATAATGGTGGAAAAGTAGGGGTCTTATCAAGGCATGGGGACCTAAAAGGGGTATAGAGAGTAAAAATAGGGGGTTAGTAACTCTCAATTTTTTAAGCAAGTTTCAAAAAGATAAAGAGAGAAGAGAGAGCTCTGGAGAGAGAGAGAGATTTCTTGAGAGGGAAAAAAGGAAAGGCAAGCTTAAAAGTCCATTCTCAAGGAAAAAGAAAGAGACATCTCGCATTTAAGTGGAGCTTGAGTTCAAAATCAATATTTAAGGGCCAACTATTTTGAAAAAAATGCTCATAAGCAGTAAGAGTCTCTACTTTTTATATTAGACCCTAGTTTTGAATAAACTTTCTTTGTTTACTTGCTTGTATTTCTTTAGATTTTTCCTCTATTTATGTTATATTCATGACATAATCTTTTAGATTACTTGGTGTAGTTATCAATTTCCATTATTTCCATCATATTTTTTTTACTTAGAACTCAATAAGCTCATCCATATATTGTTATGCTTGTTAATCAAGCGGTGCCTCTTCAAAAGGTGTCACCTCTTTATGATGAGGTGATGCCTCATTGGCGAGGCAATCGCCACTTCGATAGAGCCATGTGTAGATTATTTATGATTTCCTTATTTGTTTCATATAGTTTACATTTGTATGTATTTTTATGTTTCTTAAACTTTATAACTTTTATATGATTATTCACTTACCTTGTTTAGTTGAAATAGTCATGAATTTATTACTTCCATTTATGCATATTTAATTGATGGACTCACTTGGTGGCTTCCTTTTTGTAGGATTTATATATTAATAAGGATTGAAATTTTGCTCATTCTAAGGAATTTGAGATGATTTGGATTATCCAATTTTAATTTGTATTCCTTTTATTCATTTTTTATTATGTTTAGTTTGATTTCTATTTACTTTTGGTTTATTTTCAGTTTATTATCCTTTTCTTACATATAAAAAGTTGTAATCTATGCTCCTCCCTCCTTACTTTACACATAATTTTATCTTTAATTTGCTAATAAATATTTTATTTATCTAGTGAACCAGTCTTAAAATGCATGAATTTGAATTAATGTGCAAATTTGGACTTAAACATAAAATTGGAAATTTTTTGAAGGCAATTATAATTTGCATGTTAATAAAGAAATAGTTGAATAATTAAAGGTAATAAATACAAAACACAAATGGAGGCCAACTGCCAAGTTTGGTGGGGATTCCAAAAGTCCATACCTAGTTTTTGAACATGTTCTCTGAAGATGGCTTCTGGGAACCTCTGTGGGATCCAATTGTTGTACAGTGTGTCCTATGTTTTATCTGGGTGGCGACTCCTCCAATTTAAGCTCCAAGCTTATTTTGTATTTTTTAGTGGGCCTCGAGTTGACATAGTGCTGTAGTCGATAAATACTTAAACCTCACTGCCTATACTAGCCTAGCTTTATAACCAGGAGTGTATGATCATGAAGGAAGAGGCACATGAGGCAATAGTCCTTAGGGTTACATGCTAAATCCCTAAAATTAGGTGCATTTTCCCTAATTATATATGCCACTTCCCTAGGCCCATAGGGTGGGAGTTAATTAGATACTGTGCAAGGTATAGTCCACAAGCTATTTGGACTAAGCATGTGCCAGATTAGCACCCAAAATTTCACAAGTTATACTTGGACATAATTGACAGGGATAATCCTTATCCCAAAGGGTTATAACATCCTTAAATTTTCTCTTTTTTCTAGAGAAGATGGGTAACCAACACTAGAACATATTGCTTGTTTTATAATTCAATGTGGAGAACTTGCAAATTATGAGAATTTTCCTAATTTTCAACTAAGGTTGTTTCTTAATAGCTTGATAGGGACAACTTTTACTTCGTATGCCACTTTGCCTAGAAATTCCATTCTTGTCTGGTAGGAGATGGAGCGACAATTTCACACCCAATTCTTCAAGGCAAAGCTAAAAGTTTGCATAGATAAGTTATCCAGTGTGACTTTAAGGTTGGTGAAAGTGCTGACTTATTCACTGTAAGTTCTAAAAGAATAAGGAATAGATGTAAGAATTTATTATATAAGATTATGTTAAAATGGCTTAGAGGGGACTCACCATTGAATTAAGGAAGAAATTCAAAGGAATGGAGTTTCAATATTTTTATGAGATGGCTATGAAGGTAAGTGAATATAAAGAATTGCTCAAGGAGGAGTATCAGAGAAGGAAAGCTTTTATGGGCACAAACTTTTAAAAAGCCTATAATATTGAGATTGTTGTTGCAGACCTTGCAAGCATTGGATCCTATGTTTTCCCTTTGTTAGAAAATAAAACTCCAAAAGACTGTAAGAAGCCTAAGGTTCCAATCCTCAGATGTAATACATATTTCAAGTCTCAAAGACAGACTAGATCTTTGATTTTATTCTTAAAGAGAAATTCATCAAATTACCTCTTGATCACAAAACGCCCATAATAGAAGAATTAAATGGAATAGACTATTGTAAGTATCATAATTCTTATAATCACACCACTAATGCTTTTTGGGTGATTAAAAATGTGGTACATGATCAAATCAACAAGGGTCTATTAAAGTTCCCAAAAAATAAGGACATAATGTTAATAGAAGAGCATCCATTGCCACTCATAGCCATAGTCAATACTATTAATATTGATCTTAGAGCTTTACTAGACATGAAAAAGAAACTTAAAGAGAGGGAAGAGAATTAGGATACTATTGGTCAGCCTTGAGGGAAATTTAATTATATGGTAAAGCATTCTAAAACTCTATCAGCAAACATTCCTATGGAATCAATAATTCCATCAGGTTAGGGAGATGAACCTAAAAGAAGAAATTGGGCATCCAAACCAATGGCACACCACTAAAAGTACCACTATAATTAGAGGCAGCCAAACATATTTAAAAATTATTAGAGAGCTATTCCAAATTAGAATTCATAAAAAAGGTAAGGAAAGTTTCCAATTTAGGAAGAAAAGTCTTTTTATAGGCCTATTTTCTTTGGGAATGTTTATAATAATTATAAGTACAAGGTTAAAAAAGAGGATATGATCATACTTAAGTTCAATAGAAAGCAACCTAGATTTATAGTATTGTCACCTATAGAGTTAAACAAGCATTGGCATCATGTGAAGCACAACATATTCCCGCAACAACTGACTCATACTTAAAAAAAAGGCTCGAATGACAAGGGGCTGCTGAGAGGAAAGAGAAGGAGTAATTAATGTAGAAAGTGGAACCTGATAATAAATGCAAGTTCAGGAGAAAAGCCATAGAAGATCCTAATTCTTATAAGGAGGAGTCTATTGGTAACTCAAATTCTCAAGAAGTGGACTTTAATGGAAATATGGAAATTGATGAGGATATGAAGATTGATGCCTTTGAAGTAGAGGGCGAGCCTCTACACTTTAGGTGTGCTACTACTTTAATTATGCTACCCTAAAGAGTTTATGATGCAAGAAGGGGAGAAAAATGTAATCAAACTTCATGACACTTGGGGGTAACTTCATCAAAGGAGGTTAAAGATCATTTGAGTGGCCATTAGGTTGGATCAACCCAAAAGGGTTATTATGGAAAAACCTTCTTTAGAAATGACTAAACATATAAAGCATTTGTACATTAAGGCTCACTTGAATAAAAAATCTATCTTTCTCAAGAATACTTGTGAATAACGGATCAGCTATAAATGTGAAACCCAAGCATTTAAATTCTTTTGGTAAAAGTGAAGATGATTTGATCTCTACTAATATAATTGTCTCAGCTTTTACATGAGAAATAACTGAAGTTATTGGAGTTTTGCCAATTAAAATCACTGTTGGCAACAAACATTCACTCATTACATTTTTTATTCTAGAGTCAAGTGCTAGTTATAATGCACTACTTGGGAGGGACTGGATTCATGCCAACTGGTATGTGTCATCTTCTGTGAACCAATTCCTATTATTTTGGAAAGATAATGAAGTTGAGGTAGTCTGGGCTAATAACAGACCATTCAGCACATATTCAGACAATCTAGACGCCAGAGGCCAGATTCTATGATGTAAAACTTAGGCTTTTCAAATTTACAAGAAGAAAGATTAATGGTGATCCTAAGACTTATCTCTCCAAAAAAGAGATGAAGGAAAAAGTCTGAGAGCAGTAAGATTTAATATAAAATGAGAAAACCATCATACCTTTTACATATTGGTCGATAGAGAAGCTTATCATTGAAGAGGTAGATGATTAAACACACAGAGAGGGAGTTGGTAGTAAGTCAAGAGTTAGAGGCAAATGGAACATAGATTATTGGTGAATAAGAGTTTGAGGAAGATATTAATGAACTAAGGATAGAAGATGTACAGGAGGCACTACAACATCTTCAGGATTATTTACACGAGGTACAGGACCCTTTGGAGGAAATTAACCTTAGCATAAATAAAGAGCTAAGGATCACTTATGTTAGTTCTTTTACTAAAAGAAAATGTGAAAAAAGAGTTAATTACATTTCTAGAAGAATTTAAAGATTTTTTTGTATGGGATTACACAGAAATTCTAAGACTAAATAGAGAGGTAGTTAAACACCGCCTCTTGTGTTTCATCCTTTCCAATAACTTCCAAGAGAATGTCAAATAAGGTAGAACTAAAAGTCAAAGATGACATTGAAAAGTTGCTTAGAGCTGGTTTCATCAGGCCAACCAAATATGCTAAATGGTTTTCTAATATAGTCATTTTGATGCAAAAGAATGGTAAGCTTATAGTGTGCATAGACTTTAGGGATTTAAATTTAGCCACCCCAAAGGATGTTTATGGTATGCCTATAGTTGACATGTTGATTGATGCTACCACCAGGAATGAACTTTTGTCATTCATGGACTTTTCTCAGGTTATAATCAAATATTCATTGCAAAACAAGATGTATCCAATACTGCATTCAGATGTCCAAGAGTAATTGTGCCCTTTGAATGGCTAATTATGACTTTTGGCTTGAAAAATGCTGGTGGTACTTACTAAAAGGCTATGAATGTTATCCTTCATGACATGATTAGCCAGAACATAGAGATAAACATTAATAAATAGTAGTAAAATCTAAAAAGGCCCCTGATCATGTTTGTCATATAAGAAAGAGTTTTGAAAGGATGATAATTTATCATTTAAAGTAAATATGCTTTTGGTGTGTAGGCTAGAAACTTTTTAGGATTTTTAGTACATCAAAGAGGAGTTGAGATTAACAAAAATAAATCAAAGGAAGTGCTTGAAGTTAAGCCACCTCATACTTAACGTGAATTACAAAGGTTCTTGGGGTAAGTCAACTATTTGAGAGCGTTTATTTCTAATCTTGCTGGAAAAACTAAATTTTTTTTCTAACCTATCAAAATTAAAACAAGAAACTAAATTTAAGCTTGATGAGAGGCACCAAAATGCCTTTAATAAAATCAAGGATTATTTATCTAAGCCACTTATTTTAGTTCCTCTAAGAGACAAAGTCCCTTTAAGGTTATATATTTCAACTGTAAATGAATCCATTGGATGTCTATTAGCTAAAAATAATAAAATGGGTCATGAGTTTATATTATCTAAGTAGGATCCTAACTCTTATAGAAATAAATTATTCTTTTTTTAAAAAATTGTGTCTTGCATTATACTTTGCTTATACTAAATTAAGACATTATTTGCTAAAGCCTAGGTATAAGTGATTTCACAAACTGACTTAATGAAGTATATATTGAATAGACCAGTGTTGTTAGGTAAAATTAGGAAGTGGTTACTAAGCTTGATTGAGTTTTCATTGGTTTATCATTCTTAAAAGTTAGTAAAAGGGCAAGCATCAGTTGACTTTTCCACACATTATAGATCTTGATATCTTCTTCTTTAAAGCTATATCATATGTCAATAGTGCCAATGGCTTGGTCCTTCTTTCCATCCTTTTATACCTCAACTCTGTATGTTTCTTTCTTATATAGCAGCTTTTCATCATCATATTCATTACCCCATCCTCTAGGCATAGTTGACTTAAAGGGGATGTTAAAAGAAGGCAGTTTAGAGTAAAACACCTTATAGTCAAATTTGCCTAAAGGTTGACCCAACAAATCTTCAACTCCCCATTATGACTACTAAGGAGTTAAAGTTCCCTTAGTTTTCTTAACATCTTTAGGGCATCAAGAAATTTCTCATTAGTTTTAAGGTTTAGGTTCTTAAAGGAGCTTAGCACCTCTTTTTTACAAGCTCCCAAGTTAATCATCATGGTGGTTGGGGGTGGAACATTTTGGTAATTTGGAAAAGAATAATTTTTGATGCTTGGGTTTGGATCTTATTTTTCAGGGTCTATAATCTTTCTAGAGTTTATAAGGTTTTAGATCTCATGTTTAAGGTAGACACAAGTTTTTGTGAAATATCCATTGACTTGGTGAAACTTGCAGTAACTGTTAGAATCATAACCTCAGACATTTGGAATTGGTGGTTTGAAAAAGGTTAAGGGTTAAAGTAGGCCTGTTTGCATTAGGCAATCTAGGAATTTTGATAAAGGTTGGTTGAAATTTAAAAATCTCCTTAGTTGGTGAACAACATGCACTTCTATAGCCTAACTAGTGCTTCCTTACTGTGTACCCCTAGTTTGGTAGTTCCTTCCTCTAGTAGGTCTAGAGCTCTTTTTCTTTTCATTCTCCACCTCTTCAATTCATAAACTATCATTATAAAGGTCTACTAAAGATTTAAGGTTCATCATTTGTAACCTTTCAACTATATTAGGTGATATATTTTGGACTATCATCCTAACCTTGCTTATTTTTCATCAATCCTGATTTGTTCATGAATCTGGTTAATAAAGTTTGAGAATGATTCATTAAGTTTCCACTTAGTCAACGCTAAATCTCTAATAAACATTTCTAACTTGGTGTTATAGTCATACTACTTTAAGAAAGAAGTGCACAATTCCTTTCAGTAAGCTCGAACAAACTTCTATAGCCCATGATACCAGTTCATAGCTATTCCTTCCAAGGAAAACATAAAAAACTTGGTGACCATAGATAATAGAGTTTAGTAGGGCTCATAGTTATCATGTATTGGCTAAGATGTATCTTTAGATCTTGAGAACCATGGAACTTTTGCAATTGTGGCATTTTGAATTTTTTAGGCAGTTTATCTCCCTTGGTGAATAACATATCATCAAAGTCAAATGAATAACCCATGCATTGTCATCTTATAAGCTCATCCATCTTAGACATCTTTTGAGTTAATGCTTGCATTTGCTTGGACTCAAGTTCTTTAACCAACTCGAGTGATTCCTTGTTTGCTGTCTATATAATGTAGTTCTTAACATCCTCAAATTTCATTTCCATAATAGGAACATTCCTAATAGCAATCAATGGTTGATCCCTAGTATTGTCATTATTAGCAAGTAGAGTTTCCATAATTGGTGGAATAACAACAGTGGGAGGTATAGCAGTAGGTGCTGGTTCAACTGTAAGCGGTGGTGCTAACCCAGCTAAGGCTTGTCTTTGTTCATCTTGCATTATAGCTCTCATATCATCCATTATTGCACCCTTAATGTCTTCCAAGGTCCAATCTCCTTCTTATTTTTTCCATCTCTATAGCTATATGTCTAGTTATAGTCGGTGTTGTTTCTAAGTAGAGCGGGTTGATAGGGCTCTTTTCCAAACTTTTAGCTATTAACTATGGATTTAAAGTAGTTCTCTTTAGTCTGCCACCTCTTTGTTTCTAAGCACAGGAAACCTAAATGAATCTATGATGCTTACAAAACAAGGTATTAGTATGATGCATGAAATTTATATATGCATGCATGTATAATGCACGTGTCAAGTAGCAAGTAACAAGTCAAAGCAAGATTTAAACCTTATAACCTTATCCTTCCCACACACAATTCAATGGTGAGTTTATTTTCCTAAAATTTTTGGTCTTGGCCTTAATATCAATAGGGGATATAAAGAACCGACGTGTATTCCATATCTCTCAAAGTAGTAAAACATAGAAGCAGTATTTCTAGGTATAAAATCAAAGTCCAATCTTTATGAGCCTAAATGGGCTTCCAAAATATGAACTTGGGCTTTTATAGTTAGAAATACCTCATGGAAATATACACAAGCAATTTGTTTAATCCCATGGAAATTACTAGGCCATTGAATAGCTTGGTTTGATGGAAAAGTTAAGGTCCTCTTAGCAAGATGCCCTCCTTTAAGATTTGAGTTATAGGCTAAGGTTAAAAGGGTTCAACATCCTTTACAAACTCGAGAGAAGACTACCCCCCTTAGGACTTGGGTTACAGACTCTAGTCAGGTGAGCCTAGTAATCTCTCTTGAATTGATTTAAGACTAAGATTGATAGTTAGCTAATCTACAATCCTATGAAGCTAGTGGAATCATGGAACCATAAAACCAAAGCCATCGACTAATACATACATGCAAAAATGAATCCAAGTAAAAAAAAATAATAAAATAATTCTAAAGAACATAAGTAGAATAAGTATCTCTTATCCCTAATGGCATTGCCATTATTGACGGTGGGGTTTAGTGCATATGCATGATTTTAGCAATTGTGACACTATTTGAGCTCAGGGCTCTAGGGAACTCAATAACCATATCACAGAGGCATGGCATGGAGATAAGGAGTCACCACCCAAGGTAATATCTAGGACAATCTGAAGGTGGTAGTAACTCGATTCCCTAAAAGAGAGTTAGCACCACACCAAGATAATTCTAGGTGCGGAATATCAACTTGTTTTAGTCTCATCTTCATTTAAAATTATTTTATGAATTACTACCTTATTCCCTATTTACATGCAATCTTATTTTAAACCCTTATTTAAGTAATAAACTCTAGGCAACTAGTCTTATAAAACACATATAAACATTACATCCATGTCAGGAGAGACATCCCTAAATTAGTCTATTCTACATTGATATTATTAAGTGAGCTAAGTCTACATATTTTATTTATAAGTGAAATGGAACTAAAGGTGGGCCTACATTTTAACTTATTTAATGAGCCTAAATCTACTATTTTTAATTCTAAAAAATGATCATAAGTCTATTGATATTAAGGAAATGGATTAGATTGATTGGAAAAGATTAGTGGCCTAGTTCTAGATTTATTTTAATGCCAAAGTGGGCTTAAGTTTATTAATTTTTAAAACATGGGGTAAATCTAATGGGCTAAGCTATGTCTAAATTAATTTTAATTCTAATATGGGCCTAAGTATAAATTAACCTAAATGGGCCTAAGTTTATTTTAAAGTTAAATTAAACCTAAACTAATTTTAATGGCCTTATTATGTGAATTAACCTAAAGGAGGCTTTTGAGCCTAAAACAATTAAAAAAACACACATACAAATAATCACAATAAATAGAACAAAACATGTATATTGTGTTTCTAACCTAATTTTTACACACAATCTAATTAACTACAACTACCATTGATTTTAATTAGAGTTTTCACCAAATTGAACGTAATTACTAATTAATTTTAAAGAGCAAAAAACTAAAGGGTTTCACTATATTCCCACTATTAGGGCCATTACAATTTGTGCATAAAAATAATTACAAGCCAAAACCAAATAAATACATAGCATAATTACCATCAAAACACAAATAAACAAAATAATAAAAAACACAAAAACCTAAAACTATATTAAATTATAATAAGAGTCTAATCCATGATATCCTATGGACCTTCATAGTTTTTAGTTTAATCATATTCACCCCATGGCTTAAGTTGCTCTTACTAAAATCATCATAAAGAACAATTGAAAATAAAAAGTTAGAATGATTCTAAAATAACAAAAAGAAGTAAATAAAAAATACAATTAAAAACAAAAAGGAAGAAGAAAGCAAGAAGGGATGTAGTGCAAATGATGTATTGATTTGATTTATAGAGTTTTTGAATCACTATGTTGGAATAGAATCTATAGAATTTCCTTCCTTTTTCAGGCTTTATTATATTGTTTTACAAAGAACGTAAATTTTATGAACAATTTTTGTTGACCTTAGGCTTATTCAATCTTTAA
The DNA here is from genome assembly GCA_947683625.1 of Mallotus nudiflorus. Classification (NCBI taxonomy): domain Eukaryota; kingdom Viridiplantae; phylum Streptophyta; class Magnoliopsida; order Malpighiales; family Euphorbiaceae; genus Mallotus; species Mallotus nudiflorus. The sequence goes on from CANTUR010000107.1 coordinate 2,320,909, forward strand.
AGTTTTAACTTTAATAAATAATTTAATTAATTTAATGTGTTTATTTAAGTGTGTTTTAGGTTTAATCAAATTTATAGAATTGAAGTGAAGTGATTCAACTCCTTAGCTTATCAAAATATCAAATATAAGTTGTCATAAAGCTTAAGATCAATTTGAGTCAATCAAGGCATAAAAAATACTCAAAATAAGGCTACGTGGGAGTGCTCACGAGCAAGGTGTGAGATGCTCATAGTTTGCCTTCACAACCATGAGCAGCTTGTGACCAAGTGACTCTGTGAGACACATTAGTCACCTATAAGAACAATGATTATATTTTCATAAGTCATGATTGAGAGCATGCCTTTATGATCTTGAACAGCAGAAATCCTACAGAAGTTTATTTTGCATTAAATGGAACTTGTACATTGTTAGGGACGAAGTTAATGCCCCCAATAGACATATTTGAGTTGTTAATGTCTAGAAACAACATATTTGAAGCTTCATTGAATAGTTAGATTCTTGGTTATTGAACTCTTCTATTTTAGCATTTATTGAAGCTCTCAAACTTTCATCTAATTTCTTTATTGTTCATTAAACTCTTTAAGAGTTAGTTGTGTGTTAGAAATAGGACTTCCACTTTATCTAATTCTTAGGATAGATTAAAAGGGAAGTGAGGTTTATTTCTAAGGAATTGGTTTAGGTGTTTAGCCATCAAAACACTTGGGATTGTGGTTAGAGCTTAGCTTAGTCAAAAGCGCATTATTTTATGGTTTAGAGTTGATCCTTAAAACTCTTGTAATATTAATCTTTATGTATAATATTGGTATGGGGATTGAAAATCCTAACTTGAGGATAAGTTAGGTAGAGACGTAGATTCATTTGTGCATCAAACTCCTTAAATACTTATGTTTGATTCTTTACTCCTTTCATCTTTTTTTAATCCTTAATTAATGGTGGTAATTTTATTTTAAATTTTAAAAAGCCTATTAACCCTCCTCTAGGGCAATTACAATTGGTATTAAAGCTTGGGTTCTAGGTACTTAGTTACTGGAATTCAATATCATGGGGAGTGAATTTCTTAAATTTTCATCACTTAGACCCTTCTTTAATGGTAGTAATTACCATATTGGAAGTTCATAATGGAGTTAGATTTGGATAATGATCCTATTAGACTTTAGGATGTTGTCTAAAGAGTTGGGAACTGCCTCAAGCTATAATTAATGATGGACAGACTCTCCTTGTAAAAAGTCAATGGAACGATGAGCAAAAAAAAGAAAACTACAAGAATAAGATGGCCATGACAATCTTGCTAGTATCTATATTAAAAGAAGAAGGTTGTAAAGCTCAAAATTGCTAATTCACAAAAGAAGTGTGGGAGACACTTGAGAACCACTATAAAGGAAATATGCAAGTGAGAAGCAAGAAGGTTTAACACCACATGTATGAGTATGAACTCTTCAAGATGAAGCCTCAAGAATCAATAACCAAAATGACCAATTGCCTTAATGCTCTTCTTACCACTCTTAGGAAGCTTAGAAAACATTTCTCTAAGGAAGAAGTGAACAATCAATAAGATTTTAAAAATCCTACGTATAGACAACAGGGTTTAGCGTGCGCCCAAGATTTTAGAAACTGTGACACTATTTGAGCTCAAGGCTGTAGAAAACACACTAACCACTGTCACAAAGACATGGTGTGGAGATGAGGAGTCACCACTTAGGGATTCCTTTGAAGAAAACCAGCACCACAACTAGGAGATTCTGGGTATGGAATACTAACTTCTTTTAGTCTCATGTTCTTTTAGAATTACTTTATGAATTACTATCTTAATCTCTATTTACATGCAATTTCATATAAACCCTTATTAAAACAATCAACTCCAGGCAAACTAATAATGAAATATACAAGTAAACAATTCATTCATTTAAATCACAATCCCTAGGTTAATTTAATCTACATTGATTTTTAATTAAATTAGCTAAATCTATATATTTTAATTTACAAGCGAGTCTAAAGATTAATGGGCCTAATTCCTTTTAATTAAATGATCCTAAGTCTATTTATTTTAATTCTAAAAATGGGCCTAGATCTACAAATTATGAAGTATTTAATTTAGTGGGCCTAATTCTACATGTTTTAATTTTAGAGTGATCTTCAATCTACAAAATATAAAAAGGCTTAAATTAAATGGGCTAAGTCTAAATTAATTAAATTAAATTAGGTGGGTATATATCTATTTAAATAAATGGGCCTAAGTTGTCTCTACCCTAAATCTAATTAATTATGGACCTAAAATTCATCTTAATTAATTAAACCTTAAAAAAACTTAAACTTAAATTTAAATGGGTTAAAGCTTAATGAATATAAGCAAACAAGCTCAAAAACAATAAAAATATAAAAAAAAATAATAAAATAAAAGATCAAATAATTAATTAAATATATTCTAAAACCCTAATTTAATTAAAGTGGCTTTGAACAAATAAAATAATCAATCAAGCAAACTAATTTTACAAACTTAAATCTAATTTAATTTTAATTAAACAACCTAATGATTTTTATAGCCATTAGTTTTAATTAATAACCAAATGAAAACCCTAATTTTACTAACCATTTACTTAAAATAAAACACACAAGCACACACACCAAATTTCATTATTCCTACTATTGAGGCTATTACAATAAACTATTGAGAATAATAAAAAAGAAGAATTAATACAATCCCAAAAATAAATAAAAATAATACAATTAAATAAAAAAACCTAGAAACTACATTTAGTTACTAGGTTCCATCCATGGCATTCCATGGATCTCTATGGATTTGGTTCTCCAAGTATGATCATCTTGTAATCTCCTCCATGCTCACCATCATAAAAGGATCAAACAATAATTAACGAATAAAATTATAATAAAAATTAAATTAAATTGAAATTCAATAATTAACGAATAAAATTATAATAAAATAATAAAAAAAAGAATAAAAGAAAGTAGAGTGAAGATAATGCTTTATGGATGCTAAATAAATTGCTCCTCAGACTAGTAAGATCACCGTTGTTTTTTAGTAGGCCTTCAAAACTTGTTATTCTTCTTCTCAAAAATCTCCTACGTATAAATCACAAAGAATTTTATGTACTGCCCGAAGAAAAGTCTAGAGATCCTTAGGAAGAAGAGAGCTAAAATTGTAGAAAAGAATGTTAAGCATTGAGAATTTTCTCTTTTTCTTTTCCAGGAGCCTAAGCTCTCTTTTTATAGAAAAAAAAACAAAAATCCCTGGGTCTTATGTATTAAAGAGTTCCAATTTTAAAAAAAACTTTATTTCTTGAAGAATTAGTTAAATCCCAAAAATAAACTTAAGAAAAAAATTTTAGCCAATCAAAATTCAAGAAAAAATATTTTTATTTTCTGTAAAAAAATACAAAAAATAGACGAAAAACACGTAATTCTGACTAGAATTGTGTCATTCCGATCAGAATTATAGAATTTCGATAAAAATTCTATAATTATGATTTTTTAATTTTTAATTACAAAAAAGACCCTTAAAAGAAATTTAAAATTTTCAATTAGGTCATAAAAATTATTATAATTAAGTCATTAAAAAATCATTAAACTCTATTTTGAAAATGCATTTAGACTTTTGAGGTTTCAAACTTTAAGTGTTGAAGACCTATTTATAACATTTTTATCATTAGAGTCCTTTGTCGCATCCATATTTTATTATCTCAAAATTGGGTGTTACAGTTGCCCCACTTTGTCACTGTTTGCTTGACAAATTGCGGCATAGCAAATAAGCACACAATTTCTTAAGAACAAAGTTTGTGTACTAACCTGTGATCCTTGAGGCTTTTTCTTATAGGTAATTGTCAATTCATGATAAATGCTTGTGTTTCCATGCAACACTAGGCATAAACTTAAAACATTTGAGGAAACACTGTACTCGGATGTATAGCATTAGTTTGAAAGAATAAATCACACTTGATAGTATGATGCTGACTATACTCAGTCGTATAGTCTGGATTAGAAGGATGCATTGTACTTAGTCATACAATGTCAACTATTCTTAGTCATATAGTCTAAATTAAAATGACACATTGCACTCGATCGTACAATGTCGACTACACTAAGTTGTATAGTCTGAATTGAAATAGGTACATTGCACTTGGTCGTACAATGTCGACTATACTTGGTTGTATAGTCTGAAACTTAAGTAGGTACATTGTACTCGGTTGTACAATGTCTATTATACTTAGTCATATAGTCTGAATTGAAATGACATATTGCACTCGGTCGTACAATGTTGACTACACTTGGTCGTATAGTCTAAATTGAAATAGGTACATTATACTCAATCGTACAATGTTGACTATACTCAGTCATATAGTCTGAAATTGAAATATGCACATTGTACTCGGTCGCACAATGTCGACTATAGTTGGTCGTATAGTCTAAATTGAACTGACGCACTACACTCGGTCGAACAATATCAACTATACTTGGTGATATAGTCTGAATTGATATGATATATTGCACTCAGTCATATATTGTTGATTATACTCAATCTTGTAGTTTGAATTGAAATGACACATTTCACTTGGTCGTACAATGTCAACTATACTTGGTCGTATAGTCTAAATTAAAATGACACATTGTACTCAATCGTACAACGTCGACTACCCTTGATCATATTGTTTGAATTGAAATAGGTATATTGTACTCGGTAGTACAATGTCGACTATACTAGGTCATATAGTTTGAAATTTAAATGATACATTACACTCGATCGTACAATGTTGACTATACTTGGTCCTATAATCTAAAACTAAATAGGTACATTATACTCGGTCGTATAGTCTGAACTGAAATGACACATTGCACTCGGTTGTACAATGTTGACTATACTCAGTCGTATAGTCTAAATTGAAATGACACATTTTACTCGATCATACAATGTCGATTACCCTTAATCGTATTGTTTGAATTGAAATAGGTACATTGTACTCGGTAGTACAATGTCGACTATACTAGGTCGTATAGTTTGAAATTTAAATGATACATTGCACTCAATCATACAATGTCGACTATTCTTGATCGTATAATCTAAAATTGAAATAGGTACATTGTACTCAGTCGTATAATGTCGACTATTCTCGGTCATATAGTCTGAAATTAAATGACACATTGCACTCGGTCATACAATGTCGACTATACTCAGTCGTATAGTCTAAATTGAAATGACAAATTGCACTCAGTCATACAATGTCGACAATACTCGGTCATATAGTCTGAATTAAAATAACACATTGTACTCAGTCGTACAATGTCGACTATACTTGATTGTATAGTCTGAATTGAAATTACACATTGCACTCAATTGTACACTGTTGACTATACTCAATCATATAGTCTGAATTGAAATGACACATTACACTCAATCGTACATTGTCAACTATACTCGGTTGTATCGTTTGAATTGAAATGACACATTGCACTCAATCATACAATGTCGACTATGTTCTCTAGAGCCCTAAGCTCAAAAAGTGTCGCTATTGCTAAAATCTTGGATGCATGCTAAACCTCACCATCTACAGTGGTGACTCTATTGGGGATAAGAGATACTAATTCTACTTGTGTTCTTTAGAATTATTTTATTAGTTATTATTTTATTTTTGCATTCATTCTACATGTCCTTATTAACTGATGGCGTTGGTTTATGGTTCCATGATTCCACTAGCTTCATGGGATTGTAAATTGGCCAACCATCACTCTTAGCCTTAAGTCAATTCAAGAGAGATTACCGGGCTCATATGATTAAAGTCTGTAACCCAAGTCCTTAAAAGGGGTAGTCTTCTCTTGAGTTTGCAAAGGATGTTGGGTCCCTCTAACCTTGGCCTGTGACTCAAGTCTTAAAGGAAGGCATCTTGCTAAGGGAACCTTAACCTTTTTACCAGACCCTAACCATATATAACGGCTTAGTTACTTCCCCTAGGATCTACCCAAATTGCTTATGAATATTTCCATGAGGTATTTCTATCTATAAAGGCCTAAGCCCATACTTTAAAAGCTCGTTTGGACTAATAAAGATTGGGCTAATCTTTTATACCTAGAAATACTGTTTCTATGTTTTACTACTTTAAGAGAGATTTGGCATGCACATCGGTCCCTGATATCCCCTGTTGATATTAAGACCAAGACTAAAAATCCTAGGAAAAGAGACTCACTATTGATTACGTGTGTGGGAGGAATAAGGTTGGAAGGATGTATGTATACCTAACTTTTTACTTGCTACCTGTTGCATAACATGTGAATTATGCATACATGCATCTCATGCATCATACTAACATTTGTCTTTCAACCATCATATATTCATCTGAGTCTTCCTGTGTTTGGAGTCGAAAGGGTGGTAGACTAGTGAGAACTGATTTGAGTCCACAATCGATTGCGAAAGAGATTCTTAGCAGACTAGAAAAGAGTCCCATCAATCCATTCTACTTAGAATCTGCACAACTGAAATAAGTTAAAGAAATGAAACAACAAGAAGGAGGAAACTTGACCTTAGAGGATGTTAAAGGAGCACTGATGTATGACATGAGAGCAATGATGCAAGATAAGTTAAGATAGGCTTTGGCCGGACTGATGCCACCACTTGCTACTGTTGCACCTCCTACGAGCAATCCACTTGCTGTGGGTACACCACTCGCTAATAATGATAATGCTGGGGAAATAAAACTCGAGGATATTGAGAGTTATATGGTTGAAAGGGCAAAAAGGGAATCACTGGAGCAAGTTTAAGAGCTGGAATCCAAGCAGATGAAAGCATTGACTCAGAAAATGTCCAAGATGGAGGCATTGATAAGAGGACAAGGCCTCAGATGCTCATTTGATTTTGATGATATGCTATAATTTAAGGAGGATAAATTGCCTAACAAATTCACGATGCCACAGCTACAGAAGTTTGATGGTATTGGGGACCCAAGAATTAAACGTAGTTAATACAAAACTACCATGAGCACCACTAAAGCTCATTTGTCTATGGTTACTAAGCTATTTGTATTGTCATTGGTGGGCATGATTGTCAATCAGTATCATAGGTTGGAAAAGTCTATTCATGCAAATTGGAGAGATCTGTGCATTGCTTTCTAAAAGAAATATGACTGCAACACTAGGCTTAAAGTGTTTATCAGGGATCTAGAACTGGCCAAGCAGAAGCCTAATGAGTCATTCTCAGATTTTCTAACCAGGTTCATGAATAAGATGGGACTAATGAAGAACAAACTGGCTGAGAAGGATCATGTTAGGATGATAGTCCAAAATGTGCTACCTAATGTAGTTGAGAGGCTACAGATGATGAATCCCAAGTCATTTGTAGATCTTTACGATAATGGGTTGTAAGCTGAAGAGATCTAAAATGAGAAAAAGGTCACTAGGAGCACTGGAGTGAGAAATTACCCAGCTGGGGGCACACAACAAGGAAATACTAGTCGGGTTGTAGGAGTTCATGTTATTTAACAACCCAAGAGATTCTCAAACTTCAACCAACCCTTATCCAAAGTCCTAGACCGTCTCACCCAAAAAGGCCCCCTTAGACCTTTAACCCCCACTAGACCACCAAACCCAAATCTCCCTAGCTTTGACCTAAATAGTTACTGCAAGTTTCACCAAGTTGCTAGTCACCCAACTGATTCTTGCATGCGCCTTAAACATAAAATCCAAAACCTCATAGATTCTGAAAAATCACAGACCCCTGAGAAATCAAATCCAAACCCAAACACCTAAAATAATCCTTTCCTAAATTATTGAAACATGCCACGTCTAACAACCGTGATGATTAACTCAGGAGTAAGCAACGAAGAAGTGCTAAACTCTTTTAAGGTTCTAAACCTTAAAGCTGATGAGAAATCTCCTAGTGCCCTTAAAGATGTGGAAAGAGTACAAGACTTGCTGGGTCAGCCCTCAGGCAAGTTTGATTATAAGGTGTTTTATTCTCTACCACCATCTTTTGACATATCCATTGATACAATCAAGCCTATAGGATGGGGTGATGAGTTCGATGATGAAAAGTTGCTAGTCAAAAAGGAAAAATGCATGGTTAAAGTATGGAAAGATAGAAAGAAGGACCGGACTGTCGGGGCTATTGATATTTGGTACAATTATGATGAGGAAGGCATTGAAAGATATAATATATGGCTTGATAATCCTGAAGTCAGTCATGTTACCAGAAGTGGGAAGGGTTATAAACCAGCGAAGAAAACTACAGAGAGAGAAGAAGCTATTAGAGGAGAAGACTCAGATGAACATGGTGATGACTTAATTCTTGAATAGCTCAAGAAAATAAAAGTAAATGTACGCACTTGGGAGCTCTTGATGCACTTAAGTAGCCATTGGAAAGCTCTAGTTAAGGCTCTAGCTAAGATAAACATTTAAACTACTGCTACCCCTAAAGTAATGGTGGCCAAGGTTACGGAGAAAAAGCATGGGGTTATTACTTTCTCTGATGAGGATCTACCTATGGAAGGAAGGAATCATAATAAAGCCCTAGTCATTCCAACTGAAGTGAGAGGGAAAAGGACCTATTATGTGATGGTGGATGATGGGTCCACAATTAATGTTTGCCCACTACGAATCCTACCTAATCTAGGAGTGAAGGTGGAGGATTTGGTAAAGTCAGACCTAGTAATCAGGGCTTATGATGATAACACGAGGAATGTAGAGGGAACATTTGTGGCTCTTGTGAAGACTGGGCCTATAAAAACAATGGTGGAATTCACTGTGATAGATATTCTTGTTACTTATGCCTTGTTGTTGGGCAAGCCTTAGTATCATGTTTTTGGGAGGAGTGCCTTCCACTATACATTAAAAGGTGAAATTCCTATATGAAAGGGAGGTTGTAACTTTATATGTGAGTATGGGTAAGACTATGTCTGCAGTTATGGATAGTCAAAAGCAGGTAGTTATTCCTCTTGGTTTCCAAATATCCATGATCTCAGAGGGAATTGCAATAGATCCAAGGGTTATGAGCATGATTGAGAAGATAAATTATCGACTTGGACAAGGACTGGGAAAAGATGAGCAAGGTATCTTAGAATTGTCGGACTTCAAAACCCAAAATGATATAAGAGGATTGGGCTATATTGGAATTGGATTTGGTAGCAAAATGGCAAAGATAAGGTTTTTTAATGAAAGTAACCTCCTAAGGAATGTGGGACCTCTGAAGGATAAATTTGTCAAAAAAAGAAGGAGAAGTTCTATTTAGATGAAAAGGAGCCTATTTAAGTAGTTGGTATGGATATCCCTGGGTTCAAGATCTTTAAAAAGCAGATAGTTGAGAGGTTGGTACAAGACAACAAAGACAAGGTGATGAAGATAGTTGCTGAAACGATGAAAGCTGAGGACACTAAAAAGTTGTTTTGTCTGCCACTTAACGAAGAACCACCACAGCATTTAGCTAGCATTATTAATAATAGTTTTAATGATGTTTTTTTTATGAAGAAACGAATGTAATAACATCCGATTTTTTTGAGGAAGAAAACTCTATTTTTCTTATGGTCAATGATATGAATTCTGGTTTGGCTTACTTGTGTGATATTGATTCTGATGGCCTTATGTATTTTAATAATGATTGTTCATGTATGTTTGACATTAATTCTATTCAATTAGATTCATTAAACATGGGCACAAATGAACAACCAAAACATATTTCTATATCATATGATTTAACTCCTGAAGAGAGAGGAAAATTTGAGAGAATATTAACAAAAAGAAAGGTAGTATTTGCTTGGTCCTATGAGGATATGCTAGGGGTAGATAGAGAAATCATAGAGCATCACATTCCAATATATCAAGAAGCTAAACCTATTAAGAAAAAACTTCATAGGTTGAGGCCAGAGTGGACAGAAAAGATAAGGGAGGAAATCGCTACGTAGATCCAGGCTAACTTTTTAGAAGTAGTGGAATACCCTCAATGGTTGGCAAACATAGTACCAGTTCCTAAGAAAGATAGAAAAGTTCAAATGTGTGTAGACTTCAGAGATTTGAATAAGGCATGTCCAAAAGATGACTTTCCTTTACCCCATATTGATGTGATTATTGATAGTGCAACATCTAGTGCAATGTACTCCTTCATGGATGGGTTCTTAGGTTATAATTAGATAATGATGGTAGTTTTGGACAAGATCAAAATTGGTTTTATCATGGAGTGGGGGATGTATTACTACAAGGTGATGCCCTTCAATTTGAAGAATGTAGGAGCAATTTATCAAAGAGCAGCCACTGCCTTATTTTATGATATGATGCATAAGGAAGTGGAAGTGTATTTCGACAATATGATGGTTAAGTCAGAAATAAGAGAGGGACACTTTAAGGCTTTTGATAAGTTCTTAGCAAGACTAGAAAAATATAATCTAAGGCTTAATTCGAAGAAATGCATCTTTGGGGTAACTTTTAGAAAGTTATTAGGGCATATAGTCAGCAACAAAGGAATAGAAGTTGACCTAAACAAGGTTAAATCCATCCAAGAGATGCCAACACTAAGAATGGTGAAGGAAGTATGAGGGTTTATTGGAAAACTGCAGTACATTAACAAGTTTATTACAAGACTTACCATGGTCTGTGATCCGATCTTCAAGCTCTTGAGAAAGAATTAGCCAGTGGAATGGAATGAAGAATGTCAAAAAGCCTTTGATAAGATTAAGGAATACCTTACTAACCCACTAGTGTTAAGACCACCGAGGCAAGGTAAACCATTAATCTTATATTTGGCTTTAGAAGAAAAGGCAATGAGGGCAATGCTAACGTAAGAAGGACCAGAAGGGGTGGAGTATGCAATGTATTACCTCAGTAAAAGTTCTTGCCATATGAAGAAAAATACAATCTGGTGGAGAAGACATGTTTGATAATAATCTAGGCTACAAAGAAGCTAAGGCATTATTTCTAGTCTTACAAAGTACAAGTTGTCTCAAAGATAGATCCTTTGAGGTACTTATTTCAAGCACTAGCTTTGATTGGAAAGATTTCTTGATGGTTGGTAATTTTAACTGAGTTTGATATAGAGTACATCACTACTAAGGTCATCAAAGGAAGAGCAGCAACAGAATTTTTAGCCCAGAATGCAGTCGAAGGAAATGAGTAGTGAAATATAAAGTTTGCAGATGAGAACTTAACAGCAATAGAAAAACATAAATGGAAGCTTTATTTTGATGGAGCTGTGAGTAAAAGAGGAGCAGGACTAGGAGTAATTCTCATTACACTAAGAGGAGAAACAATCCCAATGGCCAAGAAATTAGACTTCATGATCACAAACAACATGGCTGAGTACGAGGCATGCATCTACGACATGGAAGCAGTGTTAGCAATTAGAGCGAAAGACCTACTGGTTTATAGAGATTCCCTGTTAATCATTAATCAGGCTAATGAGGAATGGGAAGTGAAAGAAGAGAAGCTAAAACCTTATATCTGCTATTTGAAAAAGCTATTGAGGAATTTCACTAAATGTCTCTTCATGCATTTACCAAGAGATGAGAATCAAATGGTAGATGCTTTGGCAACACTTTCTTTAATGTGGGATAAACTAATGGGATCAATGATGAAGCCTTTGGTAATAATGAAAATGAAAGCTCCATGTTATGGTGAGGAACAAGTTAGGAGTATCCAGATAGGGCCAGAAGAAAAGCCATGGTTTTACGACATCCAAAGATTTATTGAGGAAAGGAAATACCCAAATGAAGCAACTTCCAAAGAAAGATGTACTCTTCATGTTATTGCACTCCATTATGTAAGTCTTGATGGGATATTGTACAAAAGGATGCCAAATGGAATACAACTGAGATGTCTCAAGAAGGATGAAGCATAATAGGCAATGAGTGAGATTCATGCAGGAGTTTATGGACCTCACATGAACAAGATGATTCTGGCAAAGAAAATGGTTTGGCAAGGGTATTACTAGATAAGCATAGAAAGGGATTGTATCCAAGTAGTAAGAGAATGCCATCAGTGTCAAGTACACGGGAACCTCAATCATCTTTCCCCTTCAGTGTTAAACAGTTTAACATCTCTGTGGCCTTTTGTAGCCTGGGGAATATATATAATAGGGGAAGTAAAACAAACTACTTCAAACGGGCACAAGTATATAGTGGTTGTAATTAACTACTTCTCTAGATGGATAGAAGTATAGTCATTTGGTACCTTGAATGCTAGACATATGGCATGGTTTATTGAAAAGAATCTTATTTGCAGATATGGGGTCCTGCATCATGTTATTATAGACAATGGTGTTCAGTTCCAGGTAGAAATGACTGAATTATTACAAAGATACAAGATGGAGCATCATAAGTCCTCGCCTTATCTATCTAAGGCTAATGGTGCAGTTGAAGCAGCTAATAAAAATATAAAGAAAATTCTCTCCAAGATGGTGAAAACACATAAAGATTGGTCTGAATATCTCCCTTTTGCTTTATAGGGATACAAAACTACAACACGCACTATTACGGGACTAACTTCATTCTCGTTAGTATATGGTTGTGAAGTGGTATTGCCCATAGAGATGAAAATTAAATCCTTGAGAGTTGTTATAGAAGCAAAAATTCCTGAGAGTGAATGGATACAAAATAGATTTGATCACTTTATTTCTCTATATGAGAAAAGGATGGATGCTCTATTTCACACTTAGATTTATCAGAAGAGGATAACAAGAGCTTTCAATGAAAAGGTTAAGCTAGGAAAGATAAAAGCTGGAGATATGGTATTAAAGTAGATAAGGGCGATGGTGTTTGATATGAGAGGAAAATTCAAACAAAATTGGGAAGGACCATATTTAGTCAAGACGATCCTACCTAAAGGAGCTACAAAGATATCCAATCTAAAAGGGAATGAGTTCATTGAGCCAATCAATCTGGATCGTCTCAAGAAATACTACCTTTAAAAAAAAATTCCGCTGGCTAGAAAACCTGAAAAGGCTAATCAAGAAAAAGTTAGGACATTCTCACTGTTTCGAAAACCCACAAAGGGTTGGCAGGCAAAAATAAGGGAATAAAATAAAAGAAATGATCCCATTGTTTAGAAAACTCACAAAGGGCTGATTAGGCAGAAATTAGGGAAATAACAGTAAGGAAAAATGTTTAGTTAGAAAATTCGAAAGGACTAGCTGATAACAGGAGTTATGTCATATGATGTATTAAATATAATCATTTTTGCCCTAATTAATGAAATAAATTAAAATAATATTTTTGTCAAATGTTGCATATTCTATCTTTATTACAAAGCATAAAGGCTTGAAGGAAAAATAAAACATAAGAAATCAGACTTATGAGACCATTATTGTCGTTTTTGTTTTTTCTTTTATGAATCATCTAATAACACTCGAGTCCTCTTGTAGCTAGTAAATTCTGGTGGTTCTATAAATTGCATAACAACCCAAGCTTTGTAGTCGTCATCAGTAGTAGTTATGTCAGCATTTAAGTGCATATGCCACTTTAAGGCTTCATGAGGCCATAAGTTCTTCACTTTGTCTAGAAAGTCTTATCTTAGAGGGAAACTTTCAAAGTTATTTGTAACAACTATATTGAATTGGGGGCGACCATACTGGCGGCAAAGGCATGAGGGAGAAAGAAAGGTCGAAAAGTACAACCCAGGAATAGGAACACAGTACTCATACAGGTTGATGGTCATGGATTTCAATCTCCACCAAGGACAAATCCAAGTAATCTCAGTATCAACAAGGCCTTTCATCTAATCAATCCATTGATTTATAGCATGCTTGTCCTTTATCTTCAAAGGATGAGACTGTAAATGATGAGGTCAAAGCATTAGGGGGAGCATTAAGAAGACTCAACTTCTCTTATAACCAGATCTAAAAAAAAGGGTTACATACCTGAAGGAGAAGCAAACTGCCTAAGAGCCGGTTTTGAATCTTGAAATTATCTAACCCAATGATAGTTTTAGCAAGGATGACAAGAATAGGATTAGCTCTAATTTCTACTTGTTCTAGGATACTAATATTTTACATCAAGATCTCCATGAGAAGACACAAGTAGAAATTGAGCATACAAGCAGAAAGTGACAGTTTTGATCCAAGCAGCATTGTCCTTGTCCCTAGCTTCGCAAGAGGTAATTAGAAAAGGAAGACTAATAGTACCAGTATTGTGTGCATGCATGTAGATGACATCTTGGGCCATATAAAAAAATGCTACTAGTCTACTGGGAAATTCCATTGCAAGATCAGGGAGAGCAATTGCAGAAGAGGATCGCTTAACTGTAGCAAGAGCGTGAAAAATTGAGCATTTCTTATCACAACCCTTTTTCGTAGCAGGAGTATTTACAAGTTCCCCGGGGAAATATGTCGGTTTAGTAGAAACTATTAGAGGGTTTAAATTGATCCTTTCCAGATAATTAGATAGTCTACCTGAGCAGGCCTTTTATTTGGTAGGCAATATTGATGAAGCTACGGCGAAGGCTATGAATTGAATCTTATGAACATCTAAGAATAGCAACAAATTCCTCAATTAATGGACATAACTCTTGTCCATTGAATTTAAATACATGATCTTTAGCATCCCATAATGTAGCAGCACCATGTAAGAAATTTCTATCTATTTTTAGGTGTTGAAGGGACTTTAGGGATTTGGCATGGAAAGGTAGCACTCTGTTCCAATCATCCCTGTTCATGGTCATGAGGAATTTCTTCATCAAACTGAGAGTAGCTTGTGTCATGATAAAGAAAAATAAAGAGAGGGATGCATAGTAGACTCATCTGCGACTCTTAAATAGCTTCAAAAAGATGATGCTAAATGGGATTAGGATTTTCTCGATTGGGTTTTCAAAAGACGAATAGGATTAGGATTCATTTCAATCACTTTTGGACTAAGCTCAAGTCAAAAAAGGAAAATACGCAGAACATAGTAGAATTCTTGATCAAAATTCTAAAATTCCAATCAAAATTCTAGAAATTCAATCGGAAATAGGAAATTCTGATCAGAATTCTAGATTTTTTATCAGCAATCTAGGATGTAGGTCAGATTTCCAGCATTTCTAGCACAAAAAAAAGAATAAGGGCGTTTAGTCCATAATTCACTCATAAAAGGAAACAATTTTGAAGCATCAAATGTATAGTCATGTTAACACAAGTCCTAAAGAAAATTAGCTATCCTGAACTCTAGTATTTTGGCCAAGGGCTCCATCCTCTAACTGGATCATCACTTTGATCTGGGGGCATAGAAGTCCTAACATCATGACTATTAAAGTCAAGTCTAGTAAGCTGTCGTTGGAGTCTCTCGTTCTTATGCTCAAGATCCCTTGCATAATTCTGTTGCATTTAGAATATTTAGAAACATGCATATCATACATAACATGCATACATTTGCATATTTGTTAAAAATACTAACCCTCCAAGTATCTGTAATCTACATAGTAAATAATCTTTGGGAAGAGGCAAGACCGTATATATACTCTGGTTGTGTCCTAAGGACCTGTAAAATGAAGTTTACTAACTCGGCAACAAGTGCTAGTTTGTGCAGGGTTGGAAATGCAAATCAAACTCACATGTGAAGCATCCAGAGGAGAGAAAATGGGAATTTGAGCCGCATCAAAGTACATATGCTACTCAACATGAGTCTACATAATGGGAGGCTAATAATACATGGACCTATCAAAGGGGGGAGCATCGCCCAAAATAGTACTCGAGAAAGTATCACCATGAGCAGCCTCATTATGATGAGCAGGCTCAACCTCTTGCTCAGTCTCCTCGGTATCATCCTCAGTCTCCTCTATAGAAGCATCAGGGACTCCTTCAATTTGTACAAGAATTGAATGGCACATGAAAGGATGAAAGAGATGACATAATATAGTGACAAAAGGTATACCTCAGCTGGGTCTGTAGGAACCTGCTCTAGGAGATTCTCTTGAATGTACTCCCAATAATGATGTGAACACTCGAGTAGAGTCAAAGCCTCATATCCCTCAAGAGTTGCTCTGAGCTCAGGACTAGTCATACTACTACTCTGTAACATCGAGGAGGGAATAGAAAAAGAAACACGCCTCTTAGAAGGTCCCATATGCCAATGATAAACACGCTCACCAAAATACCACATTTGGCAACCATAACCAGGGAGTAGAACTCTCATAGTTTCAAGCCTCACAACTGCTATCATAAAATCATATCGTTAAATGTCTTTAGCATTAGCCAACCAATCTGATCTGACTTGCAAACTTATTTATTTAAGTTTATTGAAATTTTACAATTAATGAAATACCAAAAGGTTATATGTGTCTTACCAGATCCCACTCTAAGGAGTTCAGCTGATCTTAATAAGTCTGCAAGTCATGCCTAATGCTAGCTAGATGAGAGGAACCCTACCTCTGCATCAAGGGAACACTCCTATAAAAGCTAATGGTATTGAAGCCTCGAATCACTCCTATCAAAGCTAATGGTGTTGAAGCCTTAAATCACTCCTATCTTAATGCCCCAGATCTAAAAGAGAGTAAATAAAAGAAATAAGGAAGAAAATGTGAAAATAAGCAAAGTTGGAAAAGAATAGGAGACATACGTGCAAAATGTGCTAGAAGCCACACATCTTCACAACACCTTTGCAAACAATATCCATTTTGTAGTAGAGATAAGCAATCACCACAAATCCCCAATCTAAAGTAGCGACCATACTAAGATAATGAAGGGGACCAAGAAGAGCGATGCTAACCTCATGACCAATCTCACAAAAAAGAGTAGTGCTAATTAATATCAATAAGAAGCATCTCACCTTCTGAAGAATCTGACGAGGTGTAGTGGTAGGTAGTCTCCTAAAACCCTGAATGAGAGAAGAAAGAAGCACGTTCTCCCAATTTTTCCATGTTAGAATAAACCCGAGCAAGTAGTGAACATAGCGATTCCTAGTATCCTCCAAAAGAGTGCAGTAATGGATGTCAAAAGGGACTAGGGCACCTTTGAATGCAATACCAGTAACAGCAGAGAAGCTCATTGGGGAAATAGTTAGCTCACCCACTTGTGAGTGAAAAGTATAAGTGGTGTCCATCCACCTCTCGATAAGAGCAAAAAGCAAGTCGGTAAAGCAGTAATGAAACATTGAAAGCCAAATGCCCAAATATGCTTCACTACCTTACTAAACAAGTCATGAAATAATTCTCGGGCTAAGTGAAAGCAACCCGAGAATTTCAGTGGTTTTTGAAAAATACAAAAAATTACAGGATTACTTTTTCCTTTCCTAAATTTTTTATTTTAGTCATTTTTACTGAATTAAAATAAATAAATTTTAATCAAAAAATTGGATTTCTGATTGGAAATCCAGATTTCTGATCGAATTCTTGGATTTCCGAACAAAAATCCAAAACTTCAATTGGATTTCTAGATTTTCGATCGGAAATCTAAAAAAATTGATTGGAAATTCGAGATTTCCAATCTGGAATTTAGAATCCCGATGAGAAATTCAAAATCCAATGAAAAATTCAGCAAATTTAAACATATTTTGAAATTTTCATTCTGAATTATTAATTTTTCATGAATTATATTTAATTAGCATCCTATAATTGCATGCATGAACATATTAATTTTTCATACTAAAATAAATATGTTTATTGCAGAATTAAAGACACAGACATAAAATTTACCTCATCTCCAACTTGAGAGCATCTATGAAGGTGTAAATGAGTAAAAGGAAGCACTTCTTCACCTTCACGGAGTCCCAAATCATTTTGAGGAAAATGCAAATGTGAAGTGATGGGATCTGACTTTTTGGAACTACTCCTATGTAGTCTACGTTGTGGGTGAGCCTAGGATCAGACGGATTCAAAAATGGACTTCAGATGAAAGAATAATTGAAAAGGAAAAATTTGAAAATCAAGAGAAAATGAAAAGGAAGAGGAGGAAAAGAAAAAAGATGAAGAATAGGAAGAATGGGATAATGAATCGGCAAAATGAAGAAAGTGATTTATTAAAAGGGAAAATATCCACTTTAGTCCTTTAGCTTTGGGTTTGCATTTACGTCCATTCTTTTCCTTGCAATTTAATCCTGAATGGCAATGTCTCCTAATTTAATAATTCGATGAATCATTAAATTTGTCAGTCAGCATCATTAGTGAGTAACAAAAGGGTTGCAGCTGATCGAGAGTAATTGTAGATTGCAATATAATCAAACTATACGACCGAGTGTAGTTGGCATTATATGACCAAGTGTGATGTTTCTTTTCAAATAAGACTATATGATCGAGTGTAGTTGACATTGTACAACTGAGTGCAATGTATCTTCAATCAAGATTATATGACCGGGTATAATCAGCATCATATGACTGAGTGTGATGTATTTTCAAATAGGTTATACGACTGAGTATAATCAATATCAAACGATCGAGTGTGATGTTTCTTTTCAATTCAGACTATACAACCAAGTGTAGTTGGCATTGTACGACCGAGTGCAATGTATTTTCAAATAAGATTATACGATCGAGTATAATCAGCATCATACAACCAAGTGTGATGTTTCTTTTCAAAATAGATTATACGACTGAGTGTAGTTAGCATTGTACGACTGAGTACAATTTATTTCCAATCAAGATTATACGATAGGTATAATCGGCATCATACGATTGAGTGTGATGTTTCTTTTCAAAATAGACTATACGACCGAGTGTAGTTGGCATTGTATGATCGAGTATAATGTATTTCCAATTAAGATTATACAACCGAGTATAATCGGCATCATACAGCCGAGTGTGATGTTTTTTTTCAATTAAGATTATACAACTGAGTGTAGTCGGCATTGTATGACTGAGTACAATGTATTTCCGATCAAGATTATACAACTGAGTATAATTAGCATCATACGATCGAGTGTGATGTTTCTTTTTAAAAAGACTATACAACTAAGTGTATTCAGCATTGTACGACTGAGTACAATGTATTTTCAATCAAGATTATATGATTGAGTATAATCGACATCATACGATTGAGTGTGATGTTTCTTTTCAAAACAGACTATACGACCGAGTATAATCGACATTGTATGATCGAGTACAATATATTTTCAACTAAGATTATACAACTGAGTATAATTAGCATCATACAACTGAGTGTGATGTTTCTTTTAAATTCAGACTATACGTCCAAGTATAGTCGACATTGTACAACCGAGTGTAATGAGTCCTTTTCACCCGAGATTATACGACTGAGTATAGTCAATTTTATACGACCGAGTATGAGATGTCATTTTAAATCAATGTTGTACATACGAGTATAGTAAGTTCATAAGCAAAAGCTTCATAAAGCACAAGTAAGTATCCTAGCTTTCAATTAAGAAATTGGGTGCTGGTTTACTTTGTCGCAATTTGTCAAAAACAGCGACAAAGGGGGGCAACTGTAAACACCCAATTTCGGGATGATGAGTTATGGATGCGACAAAAGACTCCAATGATGAAAATGTCATGAATAGGTCTTCAATATTTGAAACTTTGAAACTTCAAGAATCTAATTGCATTTTTCAAAGAAAGCATTTAATGTTGTTATGGACTAAATTGTGATGCTTTTTAGGGATTTAATTGCAAAACTTAAATTCTTTCAAGGACCTCTCCGTAATTAAAAGTTTTTTTTGTAAAAAATATCGGAATTACATTAATTCTGATTGAAATTATGAAATTCTGTTTAGAATTAGACTCCTTTTGCAAATTCTTGATTTTTCTGGATAAATCTTGAATTTTCTAGATAAATTAAGTCCTAATTGGTATGAAATTCTCCTAAAATTATTTTGATATTGTTTTTAAGGACATAAAAGTCTTTTAGGAATCAATTTATAACTAGGGTTTCAAGATATATCCCTATATAAAGAGGGCTTTTGCTCTGAAAATAAGGGGGGAAAAAGAAAAATCTAGGAGGAAAGCAGCAACATATTTTTATAAGCTTTTGATTTTTCATTCATTTTTTTTACATAATTACTTTTTATTCACTAATTATTCTTAAAAAAAACCTTATTAATTCTATTCTTTTGTGAATTGTCTTCCTCTACAAAAATCCCCTTTGGTGTTATTGGTTAATTAAAGATCTTTGGAGAATTTTTTAAGAACAAAATTGGAAGACCTATTAAGAAGCAGTGATTTTACAAATCTGAGGAGTATCCCATCACTCATAAGCATCATCATCTCCTTTTTATTTTATTTTATTTATTTTTTATTTTATTGATCATTTTTATTATTTGAGTTATTATTGTAATTTATTTACTAATCATAATTTTATTTCTTTTTCATGGTGATTATGTAGGAAACTATATGGTGATCATGCTTGAGGGGATAAATTGAGAAATCCATGGAATGCCAAGGATAAAGTCCTGTAGAGACATAGTTTTTAGAGTTTTTTTTTATTATTATTGCTTTATTTTATTTATTGGTGTATTAATTATTTTTATTATTATTTCCTAATAGATTATTGTAATAACCCCAATAGTGGGAATAGTGGAGTTATGTATGATTGCTTGTTTATTTTGATTAATTGGTTAGTAAAATTAGGATTTTAATTAGGTGATTAATTAAAATTAATGGAGGAAGTATATTAATTTAGGTTGCATGTTAGTGAAAATTAAGGTTTAGAAGGATTAATTTAATTAGTTGTTTGATCTTTAATTTAATTGTTTTAATGTGTTTTATTTGTTTTTTGGCTTGTTTATTTATTTTTATATGTTTTGTGCTTGTTTATTTATTCTTATGTGTTTTGGGCCTTAAGTCCATATTAGATTTTAATCCACTTAAATAAATTTAGGTTTTTTTAAATTTAATTAATTAAAATGTGTTTTAGGCCCGTAATTAATTAGATTTGTAGTTTAGATATAACTTAGGCCCATTTTTAGAATTAAAATAAATAGACTTAGGTTCATCTAATTAAAATTAAAAGGGAATTAGTATTTGGCTCACTTGTAAATTAAAATATGTAGATTTAATTCATTTAATTAAAATCCATGTATATTAGACTAATTTAGGGATTATATGTTTGAATGAATTATTTACTTGTATTTTTATGACTAGTTTGCCTTGGAGTTAATTGTTAGAATAAGGTTTTATATGAAATTGCATGTAAATAGAGGATAATATAGTAATTCATAAAGTAATTCTAAATGAACATGAGACTGAAAGAAGTTGGTATTTCGTATCCAGAATCTCCTGGTTGTGGTGCTAATTTTCTTTTAGGGAATCGAGTACCACCTTTTCGATTTGGCCCAGTTATTAACCTGGGTGGCGACTTCTCATCTCCACGTCATGTCTTTATGACAGTGGTTAGTGTGTTCTCTAAAGCCCTGAGCTTAAATAGTATCACGGTTGGTAAAATCTTGGACGTGCGCTAAACCCTGCCATCTATAGGCCTAGATCTACAAATTATGAAGTATTTAATTTAGTGGGATTAATTCTATATGTTTTAATTCTAGAGTGATCTTAAATCTACAAATTATGAAAAGGCTTAAATTAAATAGGCTAAATCTAAATTAATTAAAGTAAATTAGGTGGGCTTATATCTAATTAAATAAATGAGCCTAAGTTATCTCTATCCTAAATCTAATTAATTATGGACTTAAAATTCATCTCAATTAATTAAACCTAAAAAAATCTAAATTTAAATGGGTTAAAGCCTAATGTGGGCCTAGAGCCCAAAACACATAAACATAAGCAAACAAACCCAAAAATAATAAAAAAATATAAAAAAAAACAAATAAAAGATCAAATAATCAATTAAATCTATTATAAAACCTTAATTTAATTAAAGTGACTCTAAACAAATAAAATAAAATAATCAATCAAGCAAACTAATTTTACCAACTTAAATTTAATTCAATTTTAATTAAATAACCTAATGATTTTTATAGCCATTAGTTTTAATTAATTACTAAATGAAAACCCTAATTTTACTAACCAATTACTTAAAATAAAACACATAAGCACATACACCAAATTTCATTATTTCCACTATTGGGGTTATTACAATGAACTATTGAGAATAATAAAAAAGAAAAATTAATACAATCCCAAAATAAATAAAAATAATAGAATTAAATAAAAAAAAAACCTAGAAACTACATTTAGCTACTAGATTCCATCCATGGCATTCCATGGATCTCTATGGATTTGGTACTCCAAGTATGATCATCATGTAATCTCCTCCATACTCACCATCATAAAAGGATAAAACAATGATTAATAAATAAAATTATAATAAAAATTAAATTAAATTAAAATTCAATAAAATCTAAAATAATAATAAAAAAAGAATAAAAGAAAGTAGAGAGAAGATAATGCTTTATGGATGCTAAATAAATTGCTCCTTAGACTAGTAAGATCACTGTTGTTTTTTAGTAGGCCTTCAAAACTTCTTATTCTTCTCCTAAAAAATCTCCTACGAATAAATCACAAAGAATTTTATATACTGCGTGAAGAAAAGTATAGAGATCCTTAGGAAGAAGAGAGCCAAAATTGCAGAAAAGAATGTTGAGGATTAAGAATTTTCTCTTTTTCTTTTCCAGGAGCCTAAGCTCTCTTTTTATATATAAAAAAAAAAACCAAAAACCCTAGTTCTTACGTACTTAAGAGTTCCAATTTTAAAAGGACTTTATTTCCTAAAGAATTAGATAAATCCCATAAATAAATTTAAGAAAAAAATTTAGCCAATCAAAATTCAGGAAAAAATATTTTTATTTTCTATATAAAAATACAAAAAACATACAAAAAATACGTAATTCTGATAGAAATTACATAATTCCGATTGGAATTCTATAATTTTAATTTTTTTAAGTTTTAATTACAAAAAAGACCCTTAAAAGAAATTTAACATTTTCAATTAGGTCATAAAAAGTATTACAATTAAGTCCTTAAAAAATCATTAAACTCTTTTATGAAAATGAATTCAAAGTTTTAAGGTTTCAAACTTCAAGTGTTTATAACATTTTCATTATTGGAATCCTTTGTCGCATCCATATTTTATTATCCTGAAATTGGGTGTTTACACTACTTAAGAAGGATTGGGAATATAGAGTCACTGTAATTGAAAAAGCTTAAGACCTCTCAATTCTCTCAACCGATGTTTCATTGGGAAGCTCCTTACACATGAGCTTACTATAAAGCAAAAAGGAGATGAGAGGGATAAGAAAAAAGAAAAGAAAAAAAGATAGCATTAAAGGCTATACAAGAAACTAGTGAAGATGAAAGCTTGGTGGACTCTAGTGAAGATGATGATGAAATAGAAATGATTACTAGAAGGTTCAAACAGTTCTTGAAAGGAAAAAGATTCTTAAGGTAAAAAGACAACAAGAAGTATAATGGTAAAAAGAGCAAAGAAGTTATTTGCTATGAATGCAAGAAATCAGGACACATTAGAATTGAGTGCCCCAAGCTTAAGTTTAAAAATAAAGGAGCAAAGGAAAAGAAGAAGGCCTTTAAAGATTTATGGGATGACTCATCCAAATCGAAAAATGAAGAGGAACAACAAGAAGTGGTCAACCTTTGCTTCATGGCTCTTAAAGACAAAATGAGATACCATATACTTCTCATTCTTTTTGTGATGATGATGATGATAATGATGATGATGATGATGATGATGATAATGATGATGATAACTCTATTATGAGCAAACTCATACTTAAATATAAAAGCTTACTCCCTATAAAGATGCTTTACAAGCATGAGTTATCTAGCTTGTCCAAGGAATTTGAAAACTTAAAAGATAATTTCTTTAAACTTGTTGAACCTAATAAGAAATTTGAAAATGATTTGAAATCTTTTAATTCCTTAGAAGACCAACTCAAGAAAGCTAATAATGAAAATCTTTGGCTTTCTAAAAAGGTTCTATAATTAAAGAATTCCATTTTCTAAATTTAAAAAGGGAAAAGAGACTTTAAATTGTCTATTTGACTCTAAAAAACTATATGGGAATACCTATGGAATTGGATACATAAATGGAAAGTCTTCTTCCTCATTATCTTCCATATTAAATTTGTTAAGGCTTTATATGACTTTATTCTTTTTACTTCTAAACCTCTTGAGACTCAAGCTTTCAAAGCTAAGAAGGTTCATGTGTCAAATGACAAGGGAAAATCTTACAAGACCTAACCTTTATTGATATAATGGGCTAAGGTACAAAAAAATTCCCCAACCTAGACATACTTACATGCACACTAGATATAAAACTCAAAAGCATGCTACATAATCACCTCACAATAGATAATGCCATTACCAATATATGTCTCACTTCTCTCTTATGGCACAAAGAACCTTTAGGAAGCCTACACAACAACAACACAAAAGGCATGTTTCATATACTAGGAAATCATATGATCCTAGAAGAAATATATTTGCTAATGTTGACTATTTCTATTGCATGACCAAAGGTCACACTAGCATTATGTGCTTCTATAAAAGACTACACTTGCAATTGCTTCCTTTGGATTACTTAAAGACTAACTAACCTAGACCAACTAAGATTTAGGTTTAAAAGAATGCTTGAATTATGTTATACAGGTGTGCTTGAAGTCCAAAAAAGTTAGAAGCAAGTGGCATCTTAATAATGGATGTTCAAGGCATATGACAGGAGAAAAGGAACAATTTAATAAGCTTGATGCTACAGATGAAGGTTATGTCACATTTGGAGAAAATACCAAAGGGAAGATCATAGGCATTGGAGAAATTAGTAACCCTCAATCCTTATCTATTCATCATGTTTTACTTGTTGACAGTCTTAAGCATAATTTACTTAGCATTAGTCAATTGTGTGACATACAAAATAAAGTCACTTTTTATCCTAGAAATTACTTTGTTAGTAGCTTAGATGATGACAAAGTCATTTTTAATGGTGAAAGAGTTGAAAATGTCTATGTTATTAACTTGAATAAGTTAATAGCAAAGACATAAAATGTTTAATGTCTATTTCCCATGACACATGAACTTGGCATAGAATATTAAGCCATGCAAACTTTAAGCTTTTAGATGATCTTAGTAGGCATGAACTGATGATGGTTGGATTACCCAAACTCAAGTTTGCTAAGGAAAAGCCTTGTGATGCTTATCGAAAGGGAAAACAATCTAAATCTTCCTTTAAACTTAATAATGTAGTGTCCACTAATAGGTCATTTAAACTTATTCATATGGATTTATTTGGCCCTACTAGAGTTACTAGTTTAGGTGGAATGCACCATGCATATGTCTTGGTTAAAGATTACTCTAAATACACTTATGTATGTTTCTTTGCTCATAAAAATGATGCCTTTAAGGCTTTTAAAACCTTCTAAAAAAGAATTCAAAAAGAAAAAGGTTTTTGTATTTCAACTATTAGAAGTGATCATGGAACCAAATCTGAAAATGAAATTTTCAAAACATTTTGCAATGAAGATGGTATTTCACATACTTTCTCTTCTCCTAAAACACCTCAACAAAATAGGGTTATTGAAAGGAAAAATAAGAATCTAGTAAAAGTGGCTAAGACTATGCTTTATGATATAGTGTAAATATGCATATTTATTTTGGAGTATTTTAGTAATTATATTGTTTATTTTGCTTATGATTTTGTGTTTTTATGTTCTTATTATATGATTTCTATCTTCCAAATACATTTTAGGTTTGTTTGTATGTTTTGATGTGTTTTTAGGTCTAATGATCATTGGAAAAGGCTTGGATTTGGTTAAAACAAGTTAGAAGGCAAATAGACTTACTCTTGAAGTATTCAAGACTATCACAAGTTGTTACACATGGGATGACTCATTATAGATAGTTTTTGTAATGAGTCGGCATCATGGAATGACTCGGCATCATGGAATGACTCGGCACAGGGACAAAAGGCCTAGAAGATTTTAGATTGCGCAGTTTTCGTATTTTGGTCATAACTTTAACTACAGACATCTAAATGAGGTAATTCAAGTTTTTTTAGAAAGATAACTCAAAGGTCTAGAACTTTTATGAAGAAAATTTCCAGAGGTAGAGTCATTAAATGGAAAAAAATTCCCTATAAGTTATGTATTTTACAAAGGGTTGTAACCCTTCATGTCAAAGGGTACCTTTTTATTTTGTAACCTCTTGTGACCACTTCTAAAGCCTATATATATAGGTCATTAGTGCCTTGTACACATATATAGAATAGAGATAGAATAGATATGGAACAGATATAGAACAGAGATAGAATTCAAATAGAATTCATATAGAATTCAAGATAGAATTTAGGAGAGACATAGTTACAAATCTTTTAGATAGATTTATATATTATCTTATAAAGTTACTAATAAGTTTCTTATTTTTGAGAGTTCATTCTTCTTTTTTATTATCTTGTCTATTATTTAAAAAGAAGGAAGCAGATCATTTATGCAAGAGAGATCATTTCGGCTAGAAGACAAATTAAAAGAGTTGTATAAACTCAATCTCTTCTCTTCTATATTGTTTTTGATTGTCTCTTGATTTAATTAACCATGCATAATGGCTAAGTATTTGAAGGAATTGTAATGTTGATTGAATAAGGATTACA
Organism: Mallotus nudiflorus; assembly: GCA_947683625.1. Taxonomy (NCBI): domain Eukaryota; kingdom Viridiplantae; phylum Streptophyta; class Magnoliopsida; order Malpighiales; family Euphorbiaceae; genus Mallotus; species Mallotus nudiflorus. Next base: position 2,347,352 of record CANTUR010000107.1, read on the forward strand.
TACTCATACTTGCTTGTTTGATTTGAATTCAATTAGTATAGAATTGTGTTATGTATGCTTGATCACCATATGTAACTTGTAAATCAGTTTATTTACATTGAGAGTTGGAATAATTCGATGGAACTTTAATTAGATTCATTTAAGTAATGAATTCACTTGGAGACAAGGAATTCATCTTAAGGGATATGTAGTAGTTTTACTTGTGTTTCCTTGTCTATCTCTACAATGAACCAAGAGGACTTGTAGACTCTAGACGGAAATATCCTAATCTAACAATGAGAGTTTCTTTTTAGGATTTGTTTGGTATAATGTCATTTATGGTTTCTTCCTATCTCTACAATGAACTGAGAGGACTTGTAGACTCTAGGAGGGAACACTTTTAATTGACAACGAGAGTTGCTTTTAGGAACTTTACTTTAATCTGACAACGAGAGTTGCTTTTAAAGATTATACACACTAATTTCCAGTCATTAAGTTAAGAATAATTAATTTACATATCCTTATTGATTATCATTGTAATTCTTCCATGTTTTTTTATAAGAACTTATAGTAATTATAGTTTTAGTATTAGAGTAGTTGTTTTGATTATAATTTATTTGCTTGATTATTATTGTGATTTTACCTATTCAATTAATACAATATCTACCCCGAATTCCCTATGGATCGACACCCTACTTACTTTATACTAAGTCCTAGAGACTAGGGTATTATAATTTGACTCTCAATTAGATTTTTGGCACTGTTGTCGGGGAATTTGATCTATAATATTTATTAATTTAGGGTAGAGAAAGGTTGTTTTAGGCCTTGTTTTAATTTTTATTTATTTTTGTGTTTATTTATTTTTTGTTTGTTTCTATTTTAATTTATGTTTTAAATTTTATTTTCATTAATTGTTTAGTTGTGAATCTATATGCTTACTAGGAGTACTAGTGATAGTAACGTGCTTTTTGATCCTGAAATTGATTTAACCATACGTGCTTTGCGCAGGGAACAAAGGCGAAGGATAGAGAATCAATTAAACTTTAATAGAATGGCTCAACCGGAGAGAAGGACATTGGGTGATTTTGCCATGCCCAATATTTTGGGTTGTTTTAGTGGAATTGTGGCTTCGGCTATTGCCAACAACAATTTTGAGATCAAGCCAAGTATTAGCTAGATGGTGCAAAATAATCAATTTAGAGGCTTATAAAGAGAGGATCCTTATGCTCACATTTTGACTTTCCTCAATGTGTGTGCAACCTTCAAGATAAATGAAGTGATGGATGATGCAATAAGGTTGAGATTATTTCCATTTTCAGTCAAGGACAAGGCACAACTATGGCTTGCAAGTTTGCCTAATGAATCAATTACCACATGGGACCAATTGAAGTAAGCATTTCTGCATAAATATTTTCCACCACATAAGATAGCCAAGTTTCAAAATGATATCACTACTTTCAAGCAAAATGGAAGCGAGACAATTTATTCAACTTGGGAAAGGTTTAAAGAACTACAAAGGCAATATCCACATCATGGTTTGTTGGAATGGATGATCCTTTAAATCTTTTACAACAGGTTGACAGATGAGAATAGAAACATCGTTAATGCGGCTTCTGGTAGGAAATGGATGGACAAAACAGCTAGAGAGGCTGTTACAATGCTTGAGGAACTTGCACCTCAAGGGTACATGGGTGAAGAAACTACTATGGTAAAGGCAAGAGGAATCTTGGAACTTGATACAATCAACATGCTTAGTGCAAAAGTGGATGCCCTCACCAAAATGGTAAGTAAATCTCAAGTTAATTCATTAGAATGTAATAACCTTGTTTGTGAGACTTTCTCAATGTAATATGAGTGCTAATGAATATCTGAATTATATCCAAAGAGGTTTTAACCAAAGAGTATGACTTAACTCAAACACATATAATCCTCAATAGAGGAACCATCTTAGATTCTCATGGTTAAACCCATCTTCCTAATTGAACCCCCAAATTAACCCAAACACCAAACCTTAAAACCTACCTGAATTCCCTACAAAACAACAACCCTTTAATCATCCCCAATTTAAACCTAACCTAGAGAACCGTATTGAGCAATTTGTCAAATAACAAATTGCCATCAATAAACAAAATGAGGAGCAATTTAAACAAATATCTTTTAAGCTTGAGCAAATTGCTACTCATAACTGAATCCTTGAAACACAAATTGCCCAACAAGCTTCTTCCTCTAATGCTAAACCTTACAGAAAGCTTCCAAGCCAATCGGAGTATGCACAAAAGGAGACTTGCCAAGAAATTACTTTGAAGAGTGGTAAAAAAGTTGAAGGAAGCTCTAGTAAAAAAATAATAATAGTTGATGATGAAGAGGCAGGGATCAAAGAAGGGGAGGTTAGTGGTACAAAGAAAGATGAGAGTAAGTTGCAAAGTAAGAAAGAAAATGCTACATCACCAAAGGTGGATATTAGAACACTTCCTTTCCCTCAAAGGTACATAAGGTGTAATTTGGATAAGCAATTTGGAAAATTTCTTGACTATCTAAAGGAGATTACTATCACTATACCATTTGTGGAGGCAATAAGGGATATGCCTGCATGGGGTAAGTTTTTGAAGGATATTGTTAACCATAAACGTAAGATTGAAGACTATGGTTTGGTATCTCTTGTTGAAGAATCTAAACCTATGTACTCTATATCTCTATCGAAGCTCAAGGATCCTGGTTCATTTACGGTTCCTTGTACAATTGGAGGTACGCATTTCGATAAAGCCTTATGTGATATTGGTGCTAGTGTTAGCCTTATGCCTTATTCAATTTACAAAAAAGCTTAACTTAGATGAGCTTAAGCCTACCAACATGTCTCTTTCCTTGGCGGATAAATCTGTTACATATCCACTTGGAATATTAGAGAATGTGCCAATAAAAGTAGGTAAGTTTGTGATACCAGCAGATTTTGTTGTGTTGGAGATGGAAGAAGATCTTAAAATTCCAATTTTGTTTGGAAGACTGTTTTTGCGGACAACAGGAGCAATTTTAGATATGAAGAATGGGAAAATTACATTGGAAGTAGATAATAAATCTATGGAATTTAATGTATTAAATATGGTGAAGTCAACACCTATAGAAGTGGCAAGTAGAGTTGATCATATTGACGCTCATGATATTGATGGGTGTATAGAAGAGGTGATTCATGAGTGTATAAAAAGTGATTCTATGGAGCTAAATAAGGTTCATGAGCTTAATGAGCAAGTTTTGGAGATAAGTCCATATCAACCTTTTCAAAGGACATCAAGATTTGAATCTTTGAAGAGGGAAGATGATCTAGAGGCTACTGCATCACCTGAAAAAGTAGAGTTGGAGCTCAAGCCTTTACCATCAAATCTTAGATATGATTTTCTTGACTCTAATCTTCAATATCCTTTTATTGTTAATTCATATTTGCCTAATGATTATGTTGATGCTTTTTGTGATAAGTTGAATAGTCATAAAAATGTTATTGGTTATTCTATTAATGATTTGAAAGGAATCAGTCCTAAAATATGTATGCATAGAATTTTTTTAGAAGATAATGCTAAACCTCCATTGAAGGCCAAAGGCGATTGAATCCCACTCTTAAAAAAGTGTTAAGAAAAGAAGTGACTAAGTTGCTTGACAATGGAATCATTTATTCCATTAGTAATAGTAATTGGGTAAGCCCTGTTCAAGTTGTTCCAAAGAAGGGAGGCTTAATTGTCATTAGGAATGAGTCTAGTGATTTGATACCTACTCGAACTGTCACTGGATGGTGTATGTGTATTGATTATCATAAATTAAATAAAGCAACTAGGAAGGATCATTTCCCATTGCCTTTTATTGACCAATTTCTAAAGAGGCTAGCTAATTTCTCTTATTTTTGTTACCTAGATGGAATTAGTGGATTTTATCAAATCCCTATTCACCCTGAAGACCAACCTAAAACTACTTTTACATGTCCTTACGGCACTTTCACTTTTAGGCATATGCCTTTTGGTTTATGTAATGCACCTGCAATTTTTCAACAATGCATGTATTCAATATTTAGTGATTTTCTTGATGATTGTGTAGAAGTTTTTATGGATGACTTTAGTGTCTATGGTACTAACTTTTCACATTGTCTAGACAATCTCTCTAAGGTTCTTAATAGGTGTATCGAGCATGGTTTGATCTTGAATTAGGAGAAATGTCATTTCATGGCACAAGAAGGAATCATTCTTGGTCACTCAATTTTAGAGAAAGGCATTGAAGTTGATAGAGCAAAGATAGAAGTAACCGATAAATTACCATCTCCCAAATGTGTTAAGGACATAAGAAGCTTCCTTGGACATGCAGGGTTTTATAGGAGATTTATCAAGGATTTTTCAAAGGTCACAAAGCCATTGTGTAAGTTACTTGCTAAGGATGCAGTGTTTGAGTTCGACGATGCATGTCTTGATGCATTTAACACATTAAAAAGCACTCTTGTATCTGCACCTATTTTGCAACCACCTAATTGGGAGGAGCCATTTTAAATAATGTGTGATGCTAGCAATTTTGCTATAGGAGCTGTGTTGGGTCAAAGGAAGGAAGGCAAGCCTTATGTGATCTATTATGCAGGTAAACTACTTGATGAAGCTCAAATCAACTACACCACTATAGAAAAGGAGTTGCTAGCTATTGTTTATGCATTTGACAAGTTCATATTATATCTTGTGGGGAAAAAAGTGATTGTTTATTCTAATCATGATGCTCTTAAATATCTTTTGAGCAAGAAGGACGCAAAACCTAGAATTTTAAGATGGATTTTGATGCTGTAAGAATTTGACTGGGAAGTCCGAGATAAAAAAGGGAGTGAACACCTAGTAGTGGGCCATCTATCAAGGCTAGACCAATATGGATTAAAAGAACTTAATGATGGTGTCCCAATCAGTTTTTCTTTTCATTGTGAACATCTTTTAAATATTACATCGAAAGAACTTCCATGGTTCGCTGACATCGCCAATTATCTGGTAAGCGGAGTTCTACCTTATGGTATGGATTATAGACAAAAGAAAAAGTTTTTGTATGATAGCAGATTTTACTATTAGGAGGAGCCCTTACTATACAAAAGGTGTGCGGATAGATTAATTAGAAGGTGCATACCTTAAGATGAAGTCCAAGAAGTTTTAAAGCATTGTCATTCCTTGGAAGTTGGAGGACACTTTGGAGCATCAAAGACAACATCTAAGGTAATGCAATCTGGTTTTTGGTGGCCTACTTTATTTAAGGATGCTAGAGAATTTATTCTCACATGTGATAGAGGTCAAAGGATGGGTAACATATCTAGGAAGCATGAAATGCCTTTGAAAGGAATTCTTAAAGTTGAAATTTTTGATGTGTGGGGAATAGACTTTATGGGTCCTTTTCCTAGCTCTTTAGGCTATAAGTATATTTTGGTTATGGTTTATTATGTTTCAAAATGGGTTGAGGCAATGCCAGCCTTGACCAATGATGCTAGAATAGTCAAGAAAATGTTTAAGAAGGTCATTTTCCCTAGATTTGGTACCCTTAGGGCATTGATAAGTGATGGAGGTTCCCATTTTTGCAATCATCTGTTAGAAGCTCTATTGAATAAATATGGAGTGACACATAAGGTTGCCACTCCATATCACCCATAAACAAGTGGGCAAGTTGAGGTAAGTAATCGGGAGATTAAATAGATTCTTAAGAAAACAGTTTCTTCTTTAAGGAAAGATTGGGCATTGAAGCTTGATGATGCATTATGGGCATATAGGACAACATTTAAAACTCTAATAGGCTTTACTCCTTATCAAATTATATATGGGAAGTCATGTCACCTACCTGTTTAGCTTGAGCATAAGGCATATTAGGCAACTAGAGCTCTGAACTTTGATATGATGAAGGCAGGAAAGAAGAGGTTGCTTCAACTCAATGAATTGGATGAATTAAGGATGAATGCATATGAAAATGAAAATTTGTACAAGGATAGGACTAAATTGTGGCATGATAAGCATTTAATGAAGAAAGACTTTCATGAAGGAGAGGCTGTTTTGCTTTACAATTCAAGATTAAGGTTGTTTCCGGGCAAGTTAAAGTCTAAATGGTCGGGTCCATTTAAAGTTGTCAAAGTTCATCCTTATGGTGCCATCGAGATATCAAATGATAAGGGTGAAACATTTAAGGTAAATGGACACCACCTCAAACCCTACTTAATCGGTGAGGCAACTACTTCAGGTCAACCTATATACCTTTCTAAGACTTAAAGGAATTAAGGTATGTTCACTAACACATTTTTACTTTGTTATGCATTTCTATTCTATGTTTATATTTCATTTTCAATTTTTTTTTAGCAATTTCACTTCACATTTCATTACTCATAAACTTGTTTTCAAAATTTTTATTTTACACGTTTTTCTTATTGCTTTTCTTAGTTCAATTTTTCTTATTCATATGCATTTCATTATTAGAATTTCATTATTTTCCTTTTAGTATACATTTGGTTTCTAATTAGTATATTTTTGGTTTTTGATACAATTTTTATGCATTCCTTTTATACATATTGTTTATAATAGGACTTAGAAATATTTTTTCATTTTTTTCATACCGTCACAACTCGTTACGCCGTAACGAGTCGTTATAGAGACACATCATGCTGAGTCGTTACATTTGGAACGACTCGGCAAAAATTACTTGAGAGCATCATGACTCATTCTAGTGGATCGAATTGTTACAGTAACCCATCGTGCCGAGTCGTTACACATGGAACGACTCGACACAACCCAAGTCAAAATGTCATGATTCGTTCCAGTGGATTGAGTCATTACATAAAGCAAGGGTCACGACTCGTCCCACCTGTGTTGAGTCGTGCCACCTGTAACTAATTTCCATTTTTCAATTTTACACACACATACACTTTTATCAATTTTGGATTTGTGTTTTTAACATCTTTTTATTAGTTTTATTTGATTTTTAATTCAAAATTGAATGAAAAGGTGTTTCATTTTTCAAGAGGTGTTATATATTTTCACTTCCCCATACACCTTTTCACCTTCAAACACATCTTTTCAACCCTTTCTCACACACCTTTTCATATATCTTACACCCCTACATCTTACACACCTTCTACACCTATATATAACCCCTTTTTACCACCCTCACCACTCATAAAACCCACCCTTAAGAGTCTATATGAATTTTGATAAGACTCTTACTCTTTCATCTTCCCCATTCTCTCTTCTCCCTAGAAAAACTCTTTCCATTTTCTTTTCACAGAAACCCTTACCAAAATATCTACTCCTTTCCTTTCCATTTTCTCTATTTTCTTTACTTTATTTTCATTTTTATCATCTTCATATTTCTACATTTCTATTATTACTTCTATTCAAGTTAGTTTAGCAATATGGGTAAGACTAGAGGATCAACATCCAAGAGACATCATGTTGAAGAATCTCCTCTAGAGGAAGAGGAGAATATAAGCAAGACCTATAAGGCCAAGTTCCTCATCCTATCACATGAGGAAGGTGCTAAGCTTACTAACATCAAATTCAGAGAAATATTGGCTTGTATGTATATGCTTAACTCTCTCTTGACTAAAATAGATATGTTTGATGAGTTTGATAGAATGCTTAACCAATGTGGTCTTAAACAGTTTGTTTTAATGCATGAGGACACATATGTGGATTTTATCACTAAATTTTACACCACTCTTGATGTTAATGCCACCAACTCACAAATCCTGGAATTTATGTTTAAAAGCAAACAACACCAACTCACTTATAGTTTCATGAGTAGAGTATTTGGATTTAAAAAGGATGGGTTATGTGACCCTCCTTCTAAATTTAAGTTGAATGAGTTTTGGACTTTCTTGACTGATTTGCACACTCCCTTTCAACCTAAGAAAGCCAAAGCAATGTTTATAAAGGATATGAAGTATTGGTTGCTACATAAAGTCCTTGCTTGTCTTATCTTTCATAAATATGAATTCAATAGGGTCTCTGCACAAGAGATGTTTCTTATGTGGTGCATTCATAACAGAAAACAAGTTTGTTGGACCTATTGGGTTTTTAATAAATTGTTATCTTGTACACCATGTAAGGATGCACCCTTCACCCATGGTCATGTTGTCACAATTATTGCTAAAGCCTTGAATATTAATCTTGGAAATTACACTCAAAAAGTCGAGTGTTCTTATTTCACTAACCATACCCTCGTAAGAGGAGAAATTGTTGATGCAGGTTTAACGTTCATTCTTGCCCGCTCATGATCTTGTTGGCGAGGCCTTCCTAGGGCAACCCAAGTTAAGGAACCAATCCACCAACCCATGGAAGAGGAGGAAGAGGAGGACGAGGAAGCAGAGGAGCTTCCACAATACCAACCTTTTGGAGATGTTCCCTTCCTTATATACCCCCTCTAAAGTGCACTGAGTTCTTCGAGTGATCACCCACCTATATGGGATCAAATTCTGAATAACCAAATTTCAGTGCAAGGGTAATTGAATGACTTAGCACGTCATCAATAGCAACTCAATCGTCGCCAATGCAGGATGGAGTACAAATTGGAAAATTATTTCGCTCAATGTGGTTATTCCATTAACTCTCTACCCATCACTCCCACCAATGACTAGGGAAGTTCTTCTTTTCCTTTCCTTTTTTATTTTTCCATACATTAGGGACAATGCATGTTTTAAGTATGAGGGGAGGATACTAATTATATATATTAGGATGCTATATATATATATATATGTTTGTGCTTTGTGTGTTTTATATTTGTGTTTGTGTTTTTTTTTCTATCATGTTTGCACTATCTTTTTCATTCATTTTACTCATATATATATAATAGTAGCCATCCATATTAGTCTTTTTTATTTTGATCAAAGTTATTATGTTTTGTTAAATTTTTAATGCTTAATTGGTAGAAACTTTAAGTTTCATGTAGTATAAGTTATAAGTTTATGCTTTTATCTCTTTTTATTATTTCTAAAATCTAAAAAATGTATTAGTCAACTTGATAACTATGCTTAAGGCTAGTTAGTAATGTTTTAAACCTAGGTATTCTTAGAGTCTTAAGTAATTTTAGAGAAACTATAGCCATAATACTTAGACACTCACTTTTCAATAATGGATGAGGACTTATTATAAAAAAAATAAATAGAAAAAAAAAAAATAATAAGTAAATAATGCTTGTGATATGATGCATCTCGAGTAAGTTGTATGCAGATGAGTATGCTCCTTAGTTGCATTCATTTGGAAAGAGATGTATAATGTCATAAGTTGATGTTTCTCGAGTAAGTTATGCACATTTGTGTTTGCTCCTCATTTGCATTCATTCAGAAAGAGTACATCCAGCAAATTTGCTTTGAAAATTTTTTTTATCTAAAAATGCCATGAGAAGAGTGAGTTAATGAGTGTTCTTAAAATTGTCTCAAAACTTACTTTTGCTTCTAGAGTTCCTAAGTTTGAAACATGACTATTTGGTCTACATAGCTTGGTTAGAATTTTGACTTTGCATTTTTTATTTTACTCTTAGTAAATTGAGATAATTGGGTAAACTTGTTGCTTATACTATGAGGCTTGTTTATTCTATCATTGTTAAGCATTCAAAGTGTATTATCTTTTCTATCTTTGTTCTTAATTAAATTGGCTTGGTATGGTGGCTATGTCTATTTAGAGTAAAATGAAAATTTTGTTAGCTTTTTCATCATGGATCTTGACTTACTTGAGGGCAAGCAGGGTCTAAATATGGGGGTGTTTAATATAGCGCAAATATGCATACTTATTTAGGAGTATTTTAGTAATTATGTTTTTTATTTTGCTTGTGATTTTGTGTTTTTATGTTCTTATTATATGATTTCTATCTTCCAAATGCATTTTAGGTATGTTTGTATGTTTTGATGTGTTTTTAGGTCTAATGATCATTGGAAAAGGCTTGGATTTGGTTAAAACAAGTTGGAAGGCAAAAAGACTTACTCTTGAAGGATTCAAGACTATCACGACTCGTTACACATGGGATGACTCATTATAGAAATTTTTCGTAACGAGTCGGCATCCTGGAACAACTCGGCACAGGGACAAAAGGCCTAGAAGATTCTAGATTGAGCAGTTTTCGTATTTTGATCATACATTTCTCTAAATACATCCAAATAAGGTGATTTAAGTTTTTTTGGAAAGATGACTCAAAGATATAGAACTTTAATGAAGGGACTTTCTAGAGATAGAGTCATTTAGATGGACAAAAATGCCCTATAAGTTATGTATTCTGTATAGGGTTGTAACCCTTCATGTCAAAGGGTGCCTTTCTATTTTGTAACCTCTTGTAACCACTTCTAAAGCCTATATATATAGGTCATTAGTGCCTTGTACACAGATATAGAATAGAGATAGAATTCAGATAAAATTCATATAGAATTCATATAGAATTTAAGATAGAATTCAAGAGAGACATAGTTACAGATATTTTAGATAGATTTATATATTATCTTATAAAGTTACTAGTAAGTTTCTTATTTTTGAGAGTTCATTCTTCTTTTCTATTATCTTGTCTATTATTCAAAAAGAAGAAAGCAGATCATTTATGCAAGAGCGAACATTTTTGGCTAGAAGACAAATTAAAAGGGTTGTATAAACTTAATCTCTTCTCTTCTATATTATTTTTTATTGTCTCTTGATTTAATTAACCATGAATAGTGGATAAGTATTTGAAGGAATTGCAATGTTGATTGAATAAGGATTACATACTTATACTTTCTTGTTTGATTTGAATTCAATTAGTACAAAATTGTGTTATGTATGCTTGATCACCATATGTAACTTGTAAATCGGTTTATTTACAACGAGAGTTGGAATAATTCGGTGGAACTTTAATTGGATTCACTTAAGTAATGAATTCACTTGGAGATAAGGAATTCATCTTAAGGGATATTTAGTAGTTTTACTTGTGTTTCCTTATCTATCTCTATAATGAACGGAGAGGACTTGTAGACTCTAGACGGGAATATCCTAATCTAACAACGAGAGTTACTTTTTAGGATTTTTTTGGTGTAATGTCATTTATGGTTTCTTCTTATCTCTAGAATGAATAGAGAGGACTTGTAAACTCTAGAAGGGAACACTTCTAATTGATAACAAGAGTTGCTTTTAGGAACTTTACTTTAATCTGACAATGAGAGTTGCTTTTAAAGATTATATGCACTAATTTTCAGTCATTAAGTCAAGAATAATTAATTTACATATCCGTATTGATTATCATTGTAATTCTTCCATATGTTTTGATAAGAACTTATAGTAATTGTAGTTTTAGTATTAGAGTAGTTGTTTTGATTATAATTTATTTGCTTGATTATTATTGTGATTTTATTTGCCTATCCATCTTAGTACCTATTCGATTAATACAATATTTACCCTGAATTCCCTATGGATCGACACCCTATTTGCTCTATACTAAGTCCTAGAGACTAGGGTATTATAATTTGACCCTCGATCACTTTGTGAGTTTAATTTACCTTTATATGCCTGGGCGGAAGCCTTTAACACTTCATGCTATACAACAAATAAAGTCTTTAAAAGACCAGTATTAAAAAAATGTCTTATGAGCATTGGAACCATTGAAAACCTAAAATCTTATATCTTAGAGTATTTGGATGTAAGTGCTTCATGTTAAACACCAAGGACAACCTTGGAAATTTGATCCTAAAGCCGATGAAGAAATTTTCATTAGTTATGCCACCACTAGCAAAGCATATATAGTCTTTAATAAAAGAACTCTAATAGTTAAAGAGTCAATGCATATTATATTTGATGAATCTAACCCACTTGATTCTAAAAAGGATATTGGTAGTGTTGATGATGTTGTAGATGAGTTTGCATATATAAATAATCAAGAAGAAAATGCTAGCAAACTTTTGAAGCTTAAAGGTCCTATAAAGGAAGACGGTGAGGAGATGCCTCAACCTACTTTAAAAGATGAACTCCCAAAGGAATTTCAATTAAATAATAGTGAGGAGATGCCTTAACCTACTTTGAAGGATGAACTCCTAAAGGAATGTGAATTCAAGAATAGTGAGGAGATGCCTCAACCTACTTTGAAGGATGAACTCCCAAAGGAATGTCAATTCAAGAAAGCTCATCCTTAAGAGCTAGTCATTAGTGACACTACAAAGGGGGTAACTACTAGATCTTAACTCAAATATATTGTCAATTTAGACTTTATTTCTCAAATTGAGCTAAAAAATGTTGATGATGCTTTAAATGATGCATTTTGGGTCCTTGCTATGTAAGAAGAGTTAAATTAATTTAAGAGAAACAATGTTTAGACCTCGATTCCTAGACTTAAACATCATCCTATTATAGGCACCAAATGGGTGTTTAGAAATAAGATGAATGAAAAAGGTGTTATAACTATGGACAAAGCTAAACTAGTGGCTAAAGGCTATAATCAAGAGGAAGGCATTGATTATGATGAAACCTTTGCCCTCGTTGCAAGGTTAGAAGCTATTAGGATATTACTTGCATTTGCATTTGACATGGACTTTAAATTATTTCAAATGGATGTTAAAAGTGCATTTTCAAATGGTTTCATTGAAGAGGAAGTTTATGTTGAATAACTTTCGAGTTTTGAAAGTTTTAACTTTCCTAATCATGTGTTTAAGCTTTTAAAAGCATTGTATGGATTAAAACAAACTTTAAGAGCTTACAATGAAAGGTTAAGTAACTTTTTATTAGAGAAAGGATTCTTTAAAGGAAAAGTTGACATAATTCTATTCATAAAGAAATCCAAGTATGATTTACTTATTGTACAAATATATGTTAATGATATCATTTTCGGTGCTACTAACCATTACTTGTGTAAGGAATTCTCTAAGTTAATGGAAGGAGAATTTGACATAAGCACAATAGGTGAGCTCAAGTTCTTTCTTGGACTTCAAATCAAGCAATGTAAGGATGAGATCTTCATCAACCAAAGTAAGCATACAAGAGACATTCTTAAGAAGTTTGGAATAGATGGAGCTAAGTCAAGGAAGACTCTAATGAGCACTATCACTAAGCTTAACAAAGATGAGAATGACAAGCTGGCTGATGAAAAACGTTATAGATGTATGATTGGATCTCTTTTTTATTTAACCGCTAGTTGGCTAAATATAATGTTTACTACTTGTTTGTGTGCACATTTTCAATCTAATCCTACAGATTCTCATTTGAATGTCATTAAGAGAATTTTCAACTATCTTAGTGGAACCATGCACTTAGGACTTTGGTATCCTAAAATTTCGATATTTAACCTATTTAGCTACTTAGATACGCACTTTGCTGATAGTTTACTAGATAGCAAAAGCACTTCTGGAACTTGTGAATTCTTAGGACAATTCTTAGTTTAACAAGAAATAAGTTTCAATTGCCTTGTCCACTATTGAAGTCGAATATGTGGCTGCTAATTGTTGCTTACAAGCCTTGTGGAAAAAACAACAACTTAGGGACTATGACATAGAACGTTATCATATTCGAATCAAATGTGACAATACAAAGTGATATAAACCTTAGAAAGAATCTCATTCAACACTTTAGAACCAATCATATAGACATTAGACATCATTTTCCTTAAAGATCATGTGCAATATGGTGATATCTTACTTGTGTTTGTTTATACAAACAACCAACTTGCGGATATTTTCATCAAACCTCTCAATAAAGAGAGATTAAATTTCATTAAGTATGAACTTAAAATGATCGATGGGTCTAGCTTGCATTAATTAGCGTGACTTGTTTACTAAATGTATTACTTATTAAGTAATTTCCATTTTATGTCCTTTAAAAATATTTTATATGTTTGTTAAATTTTATGTTTGTTTTGAGTGCAATATGTGCCATGTTCTTCATGAATTTAAGCTATATATACATTTGACCTTATATTTGTGTGATAATAATAATTTATTTATTTACTACTAAGACTTGGTTTTGGCCCATCCGAAACTAGAAAAGTCTGATGATGTAAAACCCTATAATGATCACCATTTTCAGTAATCTCATGAAAATTATTTATGTGAAAGGAAATTATGAAAGACTCTAGAGAACTTTTGAAATGTAGGATAATTGTTTGTCATTGTAATTTTTTTTAAAAGGAGTTAAAAAAAGTTTAAGGATGAAATGGGTAATTTTGCACTTTTTGTAACCCATTTCCACGTTCCAACCGCACACGTCCACTTGGTTTTGTTATATTTTTTTTATTATTTGGTTTTTCTCTTTTCTTTCCTATTGTAGGGGAGATTAGTTCGGTTTTTCTTTTTACGGACTATATAAACATGATATTGGATATTTTCTAGAGCGGCTGGTAAAAAAAATTAAAAAATTCTGCATTTTGCTTTCTGTTTTTTTCTTTCTTTCTCTCAATCTAGATTAGTTTTAGATTTAGAGACATTTAAAATAAAATTGATAGAAATAAATTTTTTAATAAAACCAATTTACTAAAATAAGAAAATATAATTATCGTTTACATTTTGAAGGTATCTAGGATTTCAATATAATTCTCATAGCACAATAATATTTTTAGAGGCGGTTGTATTTCAAAAGAGATATGAGATGACTTTTATTAGTATGTTCAATTTTAATTTTATTTATTCTTTATACATTTGATTTGATATTCATGTTTTATTTTTTTATTTTAAATCTATTGAACAACGCCACTATTATTCTTTGATTTAATTTAATGTATTTTTTTCTTTACATTTTTTTTAATTCACTAATAGTGCTACTGCTAAGGCACTGTTGTTTCCCTTTGAAATCTTTTCTTCTTTGTCCGGTTGCCTTTCTTTCTTTTAATTCTTTCCTTCACTTATTTAGTTTTATTTTTCATATAAATCATTCGGCAACAGCCCTTGCTTTTTTATATTTCAAATCATTTAAGGGGGTGTTTCGCCTTGAATTTGCCAACATTGTTGCATTGTTCCTTGGGCTTTTACTTTTTTTTTTTTTTTCATTTCTTATTTTTATTTATTTTTATTTCTTTATTTTTATTTTTAGTCAATTTATTATTGATTTATTTTATTTATGTCTTATAAGTTTATTTTATAGTTATTATTATGTTTAATATTGTTATTATTTTATGTAATTTGTATAGTATCTTTTATTTATTTTATTTTATTTGTCTAATTATATTTTATTATGTTGTTGATGTTAATCTTGTATTCATATTTTATTTTATGTCATGGTAATATTTTTATTTTTCATCATTGATTTCTTTTCTTGTTTATTATCTATGCAAAAGTTTATTTATTTATTTATTTTACTGCTATAGTTAATGGTGATTAAGTTAATTAGAGTATATAAATTGAACAATCATTTATCCTTTAATTAATTTAGTAAAGTTAGGTTATTCAACATTGTGAAATGTTTTAAATAATTTTAGATTTAGTTTTAGTGGTTCTTGTAGTTTTTAAAGATAATTTTAATAATTTTAGTTAATAATATTTGTTGAATAATTAGCTATTGAGTAATTTAATTGGTATAATTTGTATTGACCATTTGCATGATCAAACTCCAAATTTTGGACTTTGACAAACAATTTTTATACTAATAATTTCAATTAAGTGTATAGGGAATTATATACCATACATATACCAAGCATATACACTTTTGGACAAATAGTGACTTTTCAAGCAAATTGAACCTCTAAAATTCAAGAAACCTTTTAACACCTTTAAAGCTCTTAAATGAGAAAATGAGCTTCTTAACATTTGAAGTAGACATCTTGAGCTTTCTGAATTGGGCTTATTTATCAAAATCCAAGTTCATTTGGTTAGGAAAATTTTGAGTTGAAGTCCACGTATACGTATGCCATCTTAGATTGTACATCTCTTAGTATTTTGGACATATCTTGAGTTACAGAAGTCCAATTAAGGTGGTTCAAAATGATATGAAAATATAAGCCAAATATCTACAACTTTAATGAAGAAAATATGGGAAAATTAAAATTTATTAAGGAGTAGACCACGGCTTCCACTTGTGTATAGCTGTCTGACAGTATTCTGAATTTCAAATTGCACAATCCTTAGTAATTTGGACATATCCTGAGATATAGAAGTAAAATTTAGGTGATTCAAAATGATGTGGAAAGATAATTCAAATATCTACAGCTTTTATGAAGAAATTATAGGCAAATTAAAATTTATTCAGGAGAAAATCACGGCTTCAATTTGGGTATAGGTGTCTGACCGTAGTCTGCATTATAGATTGCATAACCCTTAGTATTTTGGACATATCTTGAGCTATAGACGTCCAATTTAGGTGATTCAAATTGATATGGGAAGCTAATTCAAATATCTACAGATTTTGTGAAGAAAGTGTGGGCAAATTCAAACGTCTTAAGGAGCCAATTACTGTTTCAATCTATGAATAGTTGTTTGACAGTATCAGTCTTAATAATTCAAAATATAGACATTGGACACAACATTTGCACCTCCAACAACCATATTTTTTAGTATAAATACCTCTAGAGCTGAATGGAAGTTAAAGAAACTTATTTATCATTCATTATTTCTTAAGCATTCATTGAGCTCTCAAATTCTCTTAAATAATTCTTTGTTTGTATAACTCTTGAGAGAGTTGGGTGTGTGTTAGAAATAAAATTTCTCTTCATCTTAAATCTTGGGTTAGATTAGAAGGGAAGTGAGATTTATTTCTAAAGGAATTGGTTTAAGTGTTGTCCATTGAAACACTTAGGTTTTGGTTTTTTAAGTGAGCCTTGAAAACTCATGCTGTAAGGTTATAAAAGTAAGTCATAAAACTCTTGTATAATCTCAATCCTGTGAATAAGATTGTGGGTGATTAAAAATTATAACTTGGGGATAAGTGAGGTGGAGACGTAGGATTGTTATTGAATCCAAACTCCTTAAAAATTTTTGTTCTTCATTCTTCCTTCTTAACTTCTATTTAATTCTTATAAAGAATTCTTTTAATTTCTCATTTTTATTTGATAGTCCTATTCACCCCCCCTCTAGGACTCTTTTCATTTGGTATCAGAGCTTGAATTCTATGTACTTCATTGCTAGAATACAAGATCATAGGGAGCGAATCACAAAACATCTCTTCTCTTAGACCATTTTTTTTATGGCAGTGACTATCCACATTGGAAATTCAAAATGGAATTATATCTTGATTGTGATTCCATTAAACTTCGGGACATTATCCTAAGAGGTTGGGAACCACCTACAACTATCATTGATGGTGGGGTAACTACTAATAGGAACCCTAAAAGGGATCAAAAGTGCCCGAATATGAAGAATTCAAGCTAATTAGCTTAATTTCCTATTCTGAAATTAATTAGCTTGATTGGATGAATTTTGATTTATTTTCTTATTTTGGAGTCAATAAGGAAGATTCTAGAAGATGTGAGAAGATTCAAGAATATTCCAAGTCAAAGTCAACAAGTCAAAGTCAAAGTCAAATAGTCAACAAGTCAAAGTCAATGGTCAATGGTCAACATATGACATGGCATGTGACATGGCATGCTTGAATGCTTAGTTGTCATGAGTTGTCATTTTGCTTAGTTGTCATGAATTGTAATGAGTTGTCAATTTTGACTTTTCAAAGATGAGTTGTCATTAGTTGTCTTATTTTAAAGGAAATCTCCTTAATTAAGGATTTTCCTATATAGGTATCTTTGGGAATAAGGAATAAAACCTTTTCCTTCAAGGAATAGGTTGTTTACATGCCTATATAAGGGCTACAAACATGTAAAACGAATTTTGAAAAAAAGAATCATTGAAATATTAAAAGTAAGGTTTTTCCTTAAACTTTGTTCTTTTGAAACTTTGCAAGTCTACTTGAATTGTTTCACTTCTACCTTTCATTACAATTGCTAGGTTAGATTAAACTTAGAATTGTGTGATTGTTCATCTTATAATAGCTAAGTATCTTGCTTCAATTTAATAAGCAAAGGGTTTAGCTCCATCAACACAACTATCCTTGATGATCCTTGGGCTAATATTCAAAGTTGGATGCGCGTTCTATCTCTATTATAGGTAGGGTTCATATCAACTACTCTTGTAAGAAGCCAATGGAGTATTAATCAAAAGGAAGAAAATCATAAAAATAAAAAGGCTATGATTACTCTAGTCTTTTCAATGACAAGAGAATAAGGAGGTAAGCTTCAACATTGTATGTTGGCAAAGAAATGTGGGAGAGACCTTAGAAAACCACTACGAAAGCAACATTCAAGTAAGAAGTAAGAAGGTTCAACTTCACATGTATGAATATGAACTCTTCAAAATGAAGCCTTATGAATCAATCACGGAGATGAAAAATCATCTCAATTCTCTCCTCACAACCCTCAAGAAATTTGGACAACATTTCTCCAAGGAAGAAGTAAACAATAAGATTCTAAGAATCCTACCTAAGAAGGATGGGGAATCTCGTGTTACTTCAATTGAGGAAACTCAAGACCTCTCCACCCTATCAACCGATGTGCTCATTGGTAAGCTCTTAACACATGAGCTCACTATCAAGCAAAGAGGTGAAGAACAAGAAGAGAAAGAAGAAAAGAAAATGAGCATTGCTCTAAAATCTCTTCAATAAGATAGTGAAGAGGAAAGCATCAAAGATTTTAGTGATAAAGATGGTGACATTGCCATGCTCACTAGGACCTTCAAAAAGTTTTTGAGAAAGAAAAACTTCTCAAGAATAAGGGACTTCAATAAGAAGTTCAAAGGAGATAGGAAGAAGAAAATAAAAGAGGTTACTTGCTATGAATGCAATAAACTGAGACACATTAGAAGTGAATGTCCCAAACTTAAATTTAAAAATAAGGGAGCAAAAGATAAGAAGAAGGCATTCAAAGCTATTTGGTATGATTCTTCTGAATCCAAAGAGGAAGAGGAACAACAAGAAGTTGCCAATCTTTGCTTCATGGCCATTGAAAATGAAAATGAGGTACCATCCACTTCTTATTCTTCCTTTGATGATTATGATGAATATTGTGATGATGATGAGAGCTCTATTGTGAGAAAATTACTTGTTAAATGCAAAAGTTTGTTATCTAAAAAGAAACAATATAAATATGAGTTAGCTAGCTTAAATAAGGATTTTGAATGTTTAAAAATTGATTTTGCTATACTTGTTGCATTAAATGAAAAACTAGTTAGTAATGCTAAATCTTCTAATTCTTTGGAAGATCAACTTAAGAAAGCAAATGATGAAAATCATAAGCTTTACAAGGAAATGTTAGAATTAAAAAATTCCATTGCTAAATTTAAAAGAGGAAAAGAAACTTTAGATAGTCTTCTTGACTCTCAAAAATTTCATAAAGATACGTATGGAATTGGATATAAGAATGGAATGACTTCATCATCTTCATCACATATTAATTTTGTAAAAGCTTCAAATGATTCCACTCCTTTAACCACTAAATCAAATGAGACTCAAGCTTTCGAAGCTAAAAGATCTCATGTGTTAAATAGCAAGGAAACGTCTCATAAGATTCATCCTTCATTAACACAAACAAGTAAGGCTCAAACTAGAGTACCTAAACCTAAGCATGCTTATATGTACAATAGACAAAATTATAAGAGTCATGCTACACAATACAATGCACATAAATATGTTACATAAAATTATCGAAATACACATCACCATTGCCAATGCATGTCTCACTTGATGACACAAAACAATAGGAGATACACACAACACCAAAGGCATGTTGCACACACTAGGAAAGCATTTCATCTCAAGAGGAATAAATTTGAAAATATTGTATGTTCTTATTGCATGATCAAAGGATATACTAATAAGCTTCTATAAAGGACTGCATATGAATTTACTTCCAACGGATTATCTTGAAACTAACCAACCTAGACTAAGAAAGGTTTGGGGAACACTTAAATTGTATTGTGTAGATGTGCTTGAAATCTACAAAAACAAAAAGAAAGTGGTATCTCGATAGTGGATGTTCAAGGCACATGACAGGAGACAAAGAGCAATTCAACAAACTTGATGCTAAAGATGGAGGACATGTTACTTTTGGAGATAATGCAAAAGGAAAAATCATTGGCATTGGAGAAACATGTAATCCTCAATCCTTATCTATACATCATGTGTTGTTTATTGATGGTCTTAAACATAATTTGCTTAGTATAAGTCAATTATGTGACATGGGAAATAAAGTAACTTTTTTTCCTAAAAATTGCTTTGTTAGTAGTCTTGATGAAAATAAAATTATTTTTAGTGGTGAAAGAGTAGACAATGTTTATGTCATTGATTTGAATAAAATTGATAACAAAGACATAAACTGCTTAGTGTCTATCTCCTATGACACATGGACATGGCATAAAAGATTAGGACATGCAAATTTTGAGCTTCTGAATGATCTTTGTAAACATGAACTTGTAATTGGTTTACCTAAGCTTGAATTCACTAAAGATAAACCTTGAGATGCTTGTCAAAAAGGAAAACAATCCAAGTCCTCATTTAAGCTAAAAAATGTAGTGTCCACCACTAGGCCATTTGAACTTATACATATGGATTTATTTGGACCAACTAGAGTTACTAGTCTTGGTGGAATGCATTATGCTTATGTATTGGTTGATGACTACTTTAGATACACTTGGGTGTTTTTTCTTGCTCATAAGAATGATGCATTTAAAGGTTTTGAAAATTTTTTAAAAAAAGTTCAAAAAGAAAAAGGATTTTGTATTTCATCCATTATAAGTGATCATGGAACCAAATTTGAAAATGAATTTTTTAAAAACTATTGTAATGAAAACGGTATTTCTCATACATTTTCATCTCCTAGAACCCCTCAACTAGTTGAAAGGAAAAATAGAACTCTTGTGGAAATGGCTAGAATAATGCTTCAAAAGTATAATTTGCCTTTACACTTTTGGGCGAAATCCGTTAACACATCTTATTATATTTCAAACTGAGTTTTCAAAAGACCAATTTTAAATAAAACATCTTATGAGCTATAGAACAATAGAAAATCCAAAATCTCATATTTAAGAGTATTTGGATGCAAGTGCTTTATATTGAACACCAAGGATAATTTTGGAAAATTTGATTCCAAAACTGATGAAGGAATTTTCCTAGGCTATTCCATCTCTAGCAAAGCATATAGGGTCTTTAATAAGAGAACTCTAATATTTTAAGAGTCAATGCATGTGGTATTTGATAAATCAAACTCACTTGATCCTAGAAAGGATGTTTGTAGTGTTGATGATCTTGTAGGTGACAATGAGATTATAGAAACATAAGAAGAAAATGTTAGTAAGCCTTTAGAACTTGAAGATCCAAGTAAGAAGGAAAATGAGGAGACATCTCAACCTACCTTGAAGGATGAACTTCTAAAGGATTGACAATTCAAGAAAGCTCACCCTCAAGACCTTATTTTAAGTGACATTACAAAAGGGGTAACTACTAGATCTCAATTAAAGTCTATTATTAATTTAGCCTTTATTTCTCAAATTGAACCTAAAAATATTGATGATGCTTTGTGTGATGAATTTTGGGTCCTTGATATGTAAGAAGAGTTAAATCAATTTGAGAGAAATAAGGTTAAGACCTTGGTTCCTAGACCTAAACATCATCCTATTAGAGGCACCAAATGGGTGTTTAGAAATAAGATAAATTAACAAGGTGTCATAACTAGGAACAAAGCTAGACTAGTAGTTAAAGGATATAATCAAGAGGAAGGCATTGATTATGATGAAACCTTTTCCCCCGTTGCAAGGTTAGAAGCTATTAGGATGCTACTTGTATTTGCATCATACATAGATTTTAAAATTTATCAAATGGATGTTAAAAGTGCATTTTTAAATGGTTTTATTGAAGAGGAGGTATATGTTGAACAACCTCCGGGTTTTGAAAATTTTAACTCTCCAAATCATGTTTTTAAATTGTCAAAAGCATTGTATGGATTAAAACAAGCTCCAAGAGCTTGGTATGAAAGATTGAGTAACTTTTTACCAAAGAAAGGTTTCTCTAAAGGAAAGGTTGACACAACTCTTTTCATAAAGAAATCCAAGCATGATGTATATTAATTATTCAAATTTATGTTGATGATATTATTTTCGGTGCTAATGACCATTGCTTGTATGAGGAATTTTCTAAGCTAATGCAAGGAGAATTTGAGATGAGTATGATGGGAGAACTCAAGTTCTTTCTTGGACTTTAAATTTAGCAAAGTAAAGATGGGATTTTCATTAATCAAACCAAATATGTAAGGGACATTCTCAAGAATTTTGGAATGGATGGAGCTAATTCAAGCAAAACTCCAATGAGCACCACAACCAAACTCAACAAGGATGAGAATGGCAAACCGATTGATGAAAAGCGATTTAGAGGTATGATCAGATCCCTTATTTATTTAACCACTACTAGACCCGATATTATGTTTACTACTTGCTTGTGTGCTAGATTTCAATCAAGTCCTAGAGAGTCTCATTTGAATGCTATTAAAAGAATTTTCAAATATCGTTATGGTACAATGCATTTAGGACTTTGGTATCCTAGGAGTTCTTCATTTGACTTGATTAGTTATTCTGATGCTGACTTTTCCGGTAGCTTACTAAATAGAAAAAACACTTCTGGAACTTGTCAAAATTTAGGAAATTGCTTAGTTTCTTAGTTAGTAAGAAACAACTTTCAATTTCCTTGTCCACCGCTGAAGCAAAATATGTGGTGGCTAGTTGTTGTTGCACCCAAGTTCTATGGCAAAAACAATAACTTTTGGACTATGGCATTGATATTAATCAGATTCCAATTAAATGTGACAATACAAGTGCTATAAACCTTAGTAAAAATCCCATTCAATATTCTAGAACTAAGCATATTAACATTAGACATCATTTCTTGCATGATCATGTGCAAAATGGTGATATTTTTCTTGAATTTGTTGATACTAATCATCAATTAGCAGATATCTTTACCAAGCCTCTTTGTGAGGAAAGATTGAATTTTATTAAGCATGAACTTGGTATGATTGATGGCTCAAGCTTGTCTTGATCACTTGTTAAATTGATGAATTGATGTTTAGATTCTTATGTGATCATGTGCTTTAAAAAAATAAAAATAAAAAAAAATTATTTTTAGCGTCATGTATATATTTTGTTTTAAAAGTATTTGCTTTAGAAAATTTAAATCATATACATGATATATTGTATTTCCCATTTGCATAATATTTGTATTAATTTTATTTGATTTGAATTTATTTCAAAAAAATTTTTTATGCATGCATAATAACAATGTAAGTGTGGCTAGTTTTGTTCTTGTGATAAAAAGCCTTGTTTTGCTTACTTTGTTTATATATGACATGAATTTTTTTTATTTATGCATGACTATTAATTATGCGTATACCTGCAAAATTCATATTCATGTATAAATTCTTCTTGAGAATGGTTTTTATCTTTAAAAATGAAATGACTTTCATAAAGATTTTGAGTATCTTGGCTTTCATTGTTTTGATTATTGATATTTTATTCCCTCTGGTATTATTGGCTCCCTTAGGTCTATTTCCCCTTATATCTCTCTCTTTTCTTTTTGTCTTTGACAAAGGGGGAGAAGAAGCTATGTGTTTAGAAGACAAATAATTATGTTTGTATTTAAGATATGCTAAGTACCATATGATTATGTATGATTGATTGACTAGCTAAACTTTCTATAATCATGTGATGTTTCAACATACCATATATACTATTTTGTGATGCATTATAGTAGCACTATATGCATTTATGTTTGAAATTATTTCCTTCATGTTGTCTAACATTTTTTAATGATAATGTTATTATCATTTATTATGTTAGGCCATGTTCTTGTCCCTCCTCTTATATTTTATATTGTTTATATTTTTTTAAAAAAGGATAATAAAATTTATTTATATTTCTTATCATGTCCAAAAAGGAGGAGAAATAAAGAAATATATTTTGTTAAAGGAATAGATTTGTTTAACCCTTATACATGCTATGATAATTCATTTATATACTCTGATACATGATAAATATTGAAATTATGCATATGTTAAGGGGGAGCAAAATACTTTCTCATTTTGCATCTATTTAAATTTGAAAGGGGGAGCTATTTTAATTAGATTGCTTATACATGTTATTTATTTTTGTCACACTCACACACATTATTTATCATCTTTTAAAATTGGTTGTCAAAGCCAAAAAGGGGGAGATTATTAACCATTTGCATGATCAAATTCCAAATTTTGGACTTTGACAAACAATTTTTATATTAATAATTTCAATTAAGTGTGTAGGGAATTATATACCATACATATACCAAGCATATACACTTTTGGATAAATAGTGACTTTTCAGGCAAATTGAACCTCTAAGATTCAAGAAGGCTTTTGACATCTTTAGAGCTCTTAAATGAGAAAATGAGCTTCTTAACATTTGAATTAGACATCTTGAGCCTTCTGAATTGGGCTTATTTGTCAAAATCCAAGTTCATTTGGTTAGGAAAATTTTGAGTTGAAATCCACGTATATGTATGCCATCTCATATTGAACATCTCTTAGTATTTTAGACATATCTTGAGTTACAGAAGTCCAATTAAGGTGATTCAAATTGATTTAAAATATAATTAAAATATATACAACTTTAATGAAGAAAATATGGGCAAATTAAAATTTATTCAGGAGCAGATTATGGCTTCAACTTGTGTATAGTTGTCTGACAATATTCTGCATTTCAGATTGCATAACCCTTAGTGATTTAGACATATCCTGAGATAAAGAAGTCAAATTTAGGTGATTCAAAGTGATATGGAAATATAATTCAAATATCTACAGCTTTTATGAAGAAATTATGGGCAAATTAAAATTTATTCAGGAGAAAAACCCGGCTTTAATTTGGGTATAGCTGTCTGACCGTAGTCTGCATTACAGATTACACAACTCTTAGTATTTTGAACATATCTTGAGCTACAGAAGTAAAATTTAGGTGATTCAAATTGATATGAGAAGATAATTCAAATATCTACAGCTTTTGTGAAGAAAATGTAGGCAAATTCAAATGTCTTGAGGAGCCAATTATGGTTTCAATCCATGAATAGCTGTCTGACAGCATCAGTCTCAATAATTCAAAATATAGACGTTGGACACATCATTTGCACCTCCAAAAGCCATATTTTTTAGTATAAATATCTCTAGAGCTGAATGGAAGTTAAAGTAACTTGTTTATCATTCATTATTTCTTAAGCATTCATTGAGCTCTCAAATTCTCTTAAATAATTCTTTGTTTGTATAACTCTTGAGAGAGTTGGGTGTGTGTTAGAAATAGAATTTCTCTTCATCTTAAATCTTGGGTTAGATTAGAAGGGAAGTGAGATTTATTTCTAAAAGAATTGGTTTAAGTGTTGTCAATTGAAACACTTGGGTTTTGGTTTTTTGAGTGAGCCTTGAAAATTCATGTTGTAAGGTTATAAGAGTAAGCCATAAAACTCTTGTATAATCTCAATCTAGTGAATAAAATTGTGGGTGATTAAAAATCCTACCTTGGGGATAAGTTAGGTGGAGATGTAGGATTGTTGTTGAATCCGAACTCCTTAAATCTTTGTGTTCTTTATTCTTCGTTCTCAACTTCTATTTAATTCTTGCAAAGAATTATTTTAATTTCTCATTTTTATTTGATAGTCCTATTCACCCCCCCCCCCCTCTAGGACTCTTTTCAATTTGTATATAATGCAGTTTAGATTTTTATTTCATTCTATATTTTATATTTTTTTTATGGAACTAACTTTATAATTTTTTGTAGGTTATTTTTCTTTTCTGTTGGATAACTAATTTAAATTTTAGTGTCAAGATGGTGGAATAAACAAGTAGCATTTTGGTTATTATGCAAATTAATTATTTATTTCATTTTAAGTTTATTTTGGTATTAGTTTCATTTTGTGTGAATAAAGGTTGTAACTCATTTCTCCTTTTTCCTTTATTTGCATGCATATTTATACTTTTAATAATTTATTTTCTAATTGCTTACATGAATAAGGGTTGTAATTCTTTTCTCCTTTCCCCCTTCTTTGCATGTGTATTTATTTCGACTTTTATTTTAGTTGTTTATTTTGTTTTGATTTGTAGATAGATATATTGTGATGTGTTATGAATTACACCAAAATTACATGAAAATGGCTTAAATAAAGAACTTGGATTTAAACATAAAATTTGGAAATTGTTTGAGGGTACTTGTAATTTTGTATGTTAATAAAAAAATAATTTAATAATTAAACGTAATAAAATAAAAAATACAAATGAAGGCCAACTACAAGGTTAAGTAGGCATTCCAAAAGTGCATACTCAATTTTTAAACCTAACCTCTAAGGACAGCTATTGGGGGGCCTTCCATGAAATCCAGTTATTGTGAAAGTGTGTCCCGAGTCTCATTTGGGTGGTGACTCCCATCTCGAACTTGGGCTATAAGTCCCTATTGTATTTCCTAGTTGGCCATGAGACCACATAGTGTCATGGTTGCTGAACACTTGGGCGCGCATTAAACCCCACCAACTATAGTGGTGACTCTACTAGGGATAGAGAAATTAATTCAAGTGTTTTATATTTTATCATTTTTAGTTATTTTGTTATTTCTTTTGCATTCACAATACCTTTCACACAATATGCACTCAGTCTTGAATAACCCAACAATAGTCATTGCTTTGCTACCTACATTTCACTCAAACATAGTGGTGGAGTATTTGGCTACTGTCACTCATAGCACGTATTTGTCTTACATTGCATAGACCCTTGAGTGGGGGAGATGTAATGGAGGTATAATGTTGTAGGAGCCAAAACTTTTACCCAAGACTCAGCCCATGTAATGACTTAGTAACTTCCCTTAAGTCTTTCCTAAAATGCATATGATTGATTCTAGTCCTCTGAATAAAACTTGGGCCCATCATAAAAAGACTATGTCAAATTAGGCCTTCATGCCCATTGTAGCCGATTATGTTGGACCTTGTTTTTTTCAAAAGAATTGCTACTTGTTTCTATTACCTTAAGAGTTTTTGTTTTCACACATCAGTTTTGTCATCCCCTGATGATAATTAAAATCTAAACTAAAAAATCCTAAAAAAAGAGACTCGTCATTGAACACGTGTGTGAGAGAAATAAGGTTGGAAGGCTTCACTATGTGATTTACTTGTGTTTATAAGTAAATAATTGTAAATAAATTTGCATTTCATGCATACATGACATTCATTGTAATTTTTAAAAATGCATTTTTTCTAGCCATAAGCCTTTTCTTGTTTGGAAGCAAATCAAAAGAATATTTGGCCCACCACTATTAAGGATCTAATCAAATAAATGAGGCCACTTCACAAGGAAGAAAAATGTCAGGACTCCCTAATTTTGATGTTGAGTCTTTCAAGCAAGAACTTTTAAAAGAGATCTAGGATGACATATGACAAATGATTAGAGACATGGTTATTGAGATAGTAGGGAAAATGCCCTTTGATAAAGAAGACTCTAAAACTAGAATCATTCTTAGTAAGCCACTTAAAGAAAAAGCACTAGCAAATCTAACTAAGTCAGAATGGATGAAAGATATGAAAAGGAAAATGTATCAATTACATATTTTGATGAAAAATCATGGGCTCGATCCAGACTTTGCTAATGTCGACTTAGATTTAAAGGAAGAAGAATCATTGCCCCCAAAACACAAATTCCCAAATATGAAGAAATACTTTGGCACTAATGATTCTTATCTATACCTAAAGTAGTACGTCACCTATATGAAAGCTATTAGGTTGTTTAAAGTCTATATTTTTAAACAATTGTCATTATCCTTGGAAGGAGCTACTTATCAAGTGGTACTACACTTTAGATGCATATTTTTAGCAAGACTAAAAGGAGCTGTGTTCAGCCTTCATCAAGCAGTATGGGTTAAATTCTTAATTTAAAGTCTCACTTCATGAGCTATAGAGTACAAAATAAAAATATAATGAGTCCTTCATGAGCTTCTTGAATAGGTAAAGAGGAAGATTAGCCTAGATAAAGCATAGACCTGTAGAATCAGACCAGTTGATTATAGCCATAGAAGTTTGCATTCCACCTATGGCTAACAAATTGAATGATATGGGCATAAGGGACTTCAAAGAGTTTATACCGTTTCGAAGTACAAATTAAAGCTAACTTGAATTCAAGCACCAATGAATGATTATTACTTTGAATGATTTTATAATTCAGAATTTTGATGTAATAGCTTTTCTTTGTGCTAATAAATGTATGATTGTCTAATTTACATGATTATGAAATTGTTATGATTATGCATGCTATCTTATACTTGAATGAGAAAGAGATTTCAAAAGAAAAAAGCACATCAAATAAGAGGGCTAAATGTAAGGATTGACTTTCACTTTTCCTTTAAGCACTTTCAACCTTAGTTTTTCCTGAAATGAATTCACCGTGTTCATTAAGAAAGAAAAGAGAAAAGAGAGAAAAGGAAAAAAAAAAGAAAATAAAAAAAGAGAATAAGGTGAAAAAAAGAAAAAGAAAAAAGAAAAATCTTTATTTATGCCACCCACATTTGAAAAGTCAATCATGTGTAAATATTTATTTATGCCATGTACATTTGAAAAGTCAATCATGTGCAACCCTTCAAAAGTCATCATGATTTTTAATGATACAAAAGTCAAAATTCCAAAATAAATCACTATCGATTATGAGTTGAAAAATAGTTGGTGGCTAATCAATAACAAGCATAATATAGCATGCCTAATTATAACAAAGGAGTAATCATGTGAAGATAGTCATGACAGACATAAGGTTAGCACGTGAAGTGTCAGACATGGACTTTTTTTAAGTTTTATAGTAATCAACAGTGTGAGTGACATTAACATCTGACAATCAATAGCATAAGCATCAATGATCAATAGCTAAAGTGGTAACATGAACATTGAGCATAACAAAATAATGGTTAATCATCATCATGAATTTGCAACCACCCTGCTAGGTTAAAAACTCCTAAAAATAGAGTGGCCTAGACAAAAAAAAAGGAAAATAAAAAAGAGAAAAAAATGAAAGACTTGGCTAGGTTCAAAAACTCCCAGAAGTGGGTAACTCAGGCAAAAAAGGTATTATAAAATAAAATTGGTCGCATTTTCATTCTAAGAAGAGCATTTTGAGAAATTATAAGATTCCATTTTATGATGCAAGAGTGACAGGGTATATCAATTCCTTTACTGGGGGCAAGTTTTTAAGAGACGTTAAGTCTCATGAGTGACCTTTCAAGAAATTCTTAAACTGGGGGGCAAGCCCATCTCTTTCACATTAAAGGTCAAGGATTACCATCCTATGACAACAAAGCATTCTAAGGAGGCAACCAAGTAAAGGGCATTTTTTTTCATCATTCCAATTTAATAATGAAGGGCTTTTAATTTCTATTCCATTTGTATAAACTAGTCTCTGACAAACTAAACTTTGAACTCAAATTTTTTGATAGAAGAAGGGCTAGTTCCCAAAAATTAGCTCTAAACAAAAAAGGCATTTGGCTAAGTCATTCAAGATTTTTTATTCTCTTAACTCATGCATACGGGAATTGTTTTTGCAAAAATTATTTTGACATTTCATACATGTATACATTAGAATAATGCATGTTTTTCATAAATATTACACAAACTATGAGATTATGTTGTTAAATCATTTTTAAAAGCTTTCAAAGTTCACGATCTTACATACATTAGTTTTGAACTTTTTTTTAATGTTTTTTCCTAAAAGTGAGTGAGCTCTAGTTCATAAGATACAATCATGATTCGCCTGACACCTTAGAGGCTATATGGCACATTTTGTTTGACTTGTTTGACACCCTAAAGGCTATACAACATCTTTTGATTGACTTTGTCTGATGCCTTTAGGCTATATGACATTTTATAGTTGACCCTATCTGATGCCTTATAAGCTATACAACATTTGTTTGTTCCCGCCTGATGCCTAAAAGGTTACATTTACACATTTTGATTATCCTCACGTGACACCTAGAGGCTAGATGGCACATTTTGATTGACCTTGTTTAACACTCATGAGGCTATATGACACATTTCAATTGACCTCGCTTAAAGCCAAAAGTGGCTGTAAGAATCCTATCTCTTGTAATAAGATTGTAGGATTAGCATTTCACTTCTCGGGTTGTACCTTGAGGACGACGGTGCATAAGATTTAGTTGCTAAATGAAGTATCAGTAGTTCACTTCTTGGGCTATACCTTGAGGTCAACGGTGCATAAGAAATAGTTGTTAATCAAAGTATCAGCATTTCACCTCTCAGGTTGTACCCTGAGATCGATGATGCATAAGATACAGTTGTTGATTGAAGTATCAACATCTCACCTATCGAGTTGTACCCCAAGGATGACGATGCATAAGATAAAGTTTGCTAAGAGAAGTATCAGCAGTTCACCTCTAGGGTTGTATCCCAAGGTCAACGGTGCATAAGATATAACTTATTGATTGAAGTACCAAAATTTTACCTTTTAGGTGTATCTTAAGGTTGACGATGCAGAGATAAAACATCTAATTGTTTTGTCGTACATTTGGCTCAAAATATTTATTTAATTGTTTGCATCTATACTTTTTCATAAATCTTATTTCATTGCTTAAATTTCGATTTTTGAAAAAGCAGGGGGCAAATTGTTAATACTTGATTTTGGCCCACCTGAAACTAGAAAGTTCAATGATGAAAAATCCTATGATGATCACCATTTTCAGTAATCTCATGAAAATTATTATTGTGAAAGGAAACAATGAAAGACTCTAGATAACCTTTGAAATGCAGAATAATTGTTTGTCATTGTAATTTTTTTTAAAAAAAAAGAAGTTAAAAATGTTTAAAGATGAAATGGGTAATTTTGCACTTTTGTTACCTACTTCCACATTCCAACCACACACGTCCACATGGACCTTTTCTTTTGGTTTTGTTATTTTTTTTATTATTCGGTTTTTCTCCTTTCTTTCCTATCTAAGGGGAGATTAGTTTAGGTTTTGGGGGCTTTTTTTACTTACTATATATATATGATACTGGATATTTTCTTGGGCGGCTGGTAAAATAATTTGCTTTTTGTTTTTTTCTTTCTTGCTCTCAATCTAATTTCAATTAGTTTTAGGTTTAGAGACATTCAAAATAAAATTATAGGCATAAATTTTTTAATAAAACCAATTTGAAAAAAAAAAAGAGAAAATCTACTTATCGTTTGCATTTTAGAGGCATTTAATATTTCAATTTAATTCCAATAACAAAATAATATTTTTTAAAGACAGTTACATTTTGAAAGAGATCTAAGGATATTTTTACCATTATGATTAATTTTATTTTTATTTATTTTTTTATATATTTAATTATGAATTTATTGAACAATTCCGCTGTTATTCTTTGATTTAATTTTATTTTTTTTCTTTAAATTTTTTTTAATTCACTAACAGTGCTACTGCTAAGGCATTGTTGTTTCCCTTTGAAATCTTTTCTTCTTTGACTAGTTGCCTTTCTTTCTTTTATTTCTTTCCTTCACTTTTTTAATTTTAGTTCATTTTGTTTTTTTATATAAATCATTCGGCAATTATTAATTTTGCCTTTCTTTTATTTTTATTTTATTTGTCTAATTATATTTTATTGTGTTGTTGATGTTAATCTTGAATTTATATTTTATTTTATGTCAGGTTATATTTTTATTTTTAATCATTGATTTCTTTTTTGTTTACTATCTATGCAAAAGTTTATTTATTTATCTTTTTATTACTTAAATTAATGGTGATTAAGTTAAGTAGCGTATATAAATTGAATAATCATTTATCCTTTAATTAATTTAATAAAGTTAGGCTATTCAACATTGTGAAATGTTTTAAATAGTTTTAGTGGTTTTTGTAGTTTTTAAAGATAATTTTAATAAATTTAGTTAATAATATTTGTTGAATTCTTAGCTGTTGAGTAATTTAATTGGTATAATTTGTATATAGTGCAGTCTAGATCTTTATTTCATTCTATGTTTTATATTTAATATATATTTTATTTTAAGGAACAAACTTCATTATTTTTTGTAGGTTATTTTTCATTTCTTCTGGAGAAGCAATTTAAATTTTAGTGTCAGGATTGTGGAATAAATAAGTAGCATTTTGGTTATTGTGCAAATTAATTATTTATTTCATTTTAGGTTTATTTTGATATTAGTTTCATTTTGTGTGAATAAATGTTGTAACTCATTTCTCCTCTTTCCTTGCATGCATAGTTATATTTTTAATAATTTATTTTCTAATTGCTTGCATGAATAAGAATTGTAATTTCTTTCTCCTTTTCCCCTTCTTTGCATGTGTTTTTATTTGAATTTTTATTTTAGTTGTTTATTTTGTTTTGATTTCTAGATAGATATATTGTGATGTGTTGTGAATCACACCAAAATTGCATGAAAATGGATTAAATAAAGAATATGATTTAAACATAAAATTTGGAAATTGTTTGAAGGCAATTGTAATTTAGCATGTTACTAAACAAATAATTTAATAATTAAAAATAATAAAACACAAAATACAAATGGAGGCCAACCATAAGGTTGGATGCGCATTCCAAAAACCCACATTAGTTTTTGAACCCAACCTTTGAGGACGACTGCTGAGGACTCTACATAGGATCCAATTGCTGTGAAAGTGCCTTGGGTCTCATTCGGGTGGAGACTCCCATTTCTAACTTGGGCCCTGAGCCCACACAACCTAGTGGGCCTTGAACCCATACAACCTCGTGGGCCCTAAGCTCACACAACCAAGTGGGCCTTGAGCTTGCACAATATTGTAGTCATTTAACACTTATTCGTGCGTTGAACCTCACTACCTACATTTACTATTTTTTGCCTCACATTGATGCTTGCCTATTGTTTCCACATGTTTAATATTTGGAATCTAATTCTTTATCCATAAGCTTTCTTTTTTGAAATTTTCTTTGTTATTTATATCTAACAAATGATAAATAATTAACTATTGAAGTTAATTTAATAAATTAATTATTGTAAAATCAACAAATTTTTTTTATCAAACTGCCTATCTATATGCTGAATTAAATGCATTCATTATCTTATTCCTTAAAAGAATTGAATTTACATTGAATTCCATTTAATTTGGAGTCAATTTGGTTTGTAGTGACCAAATTGAAACCTTTTTAGGACTCAATTGAAAGCTATTGAAAAGTTAAGGGACCCAGGGGCATTTTAGTCATTAGCCATTACAAAGGCTACAATAGCTCATGGTATATCGGTTCAGGACTACCAAAACCCATCATGGGTGATGGTCATCATTATGAGCATCCCATGAGTGGCAATCTAACAAGCGATAAGTTTCAATTCACTTAGAATTGTAACTCCTCCCTCTCCAATTCTAATTCACAATAAATTTTTGCATTCAAACCTTTTTTAATATATTTTTTGATCAATTTTCTCTCACTTTAACTTTATTTAAACAATCCACTCTTCCCCTATCATTCCATTCAACTCTCTTTTGCAATTAGGCTATATTATCTTCTCCTCTCCATCCTCATCTTCATATACTTGCACCTTTTTTTGTTACTTTGCTTCACCATGGCCCTTAAAAAGAAAACTTCTTCATAAGCCCCCTCTTATTCCCAATCCTCTT
This sequence comes from Mallotus nudiflorus, assembly GCA_947683625.1. NCBI lineage: Eukaryota > Viridiplantae > Streptophyta > Magnoliopsida > Malpighiales > Euphorbiaceae > Mallotus > Mallotus nudiflorus. Next base: position 2,380,893 of record CANTUR010000107.1, read on the forward strand.
CTCAAGCAAGAAGAGCCATAAAAGAACAACCTAAGAAAACTCTACCCCCTTCCTATACATCTTCAAAAATCAAATAAAGAGCATCACAATTTTCCAAGAGGAAGATCATTCCATTTTATTACATGTCCAAGGTTGCCTTACAATCTTTTGAATGCTATGATCAAGTGGTGTCCCTTCGTGAGAGAATTTTTATGCTCACTTTTGCCTTTACTCTTCTCATCACCATCCTTTCTCTTGTGTTGAGTTTCTCTCTTACTTTTGCTTGAGAAGTTAAAACCTAAGTGAGCAAAACCCCTTCTATAACATGCAGTTCAAATTGGGTATGAGGGATCAATTTCTAACCAAAGAGGACTTTAATAATCTCTTTGGGTTCAAAAGTGAAGGACATGAAACTTTAAGTACCCTTTAGTCTCCCTACACTTTTTAGAATGAAAATGTCAAGTAACATATGGGAAAATTCCTTGTGGGTTACTTAAAATCCTACTTTTTTCTTCTAAGAGCCTTTAGTACGTCCATTAGTTTATAACTTATTCATTCAGTGCAAGATGATTAAGTAATAAAGTCATTTCCTTTGATGATATCTTCATTCTCCATTGCCTTTAAAATAATTATAATGTTGCTTTGGGAAGTTGATTGCAATGGAGGCTTTAGTTGGTGAGTGATAGTGTTAGTGGTGCCATATGCAAAGGGGGATCATAATAAAAATTTCCCAACACTTCCGGATTGACCTTAATCATCTAGACTTCATGCCCTTCTCTCTTTTTAATGAAAAATTTCTAAAAAATTCCAATCAATTCAAGAAGGTGAATAATCAATGGGTGTGGAAATAAGAAGAGGAAGTAGTAGATAAAGAGCTTGCTTACAATTTGGAAGATGTTGAGAATATAGTAAATATTTTCCTTGAAGGTATTAGAATTGAAGAAGAACAAGAGAATCATCCTCAACCTCCTTTAATGCCTTAAAGAAAAAAGGCAAGAGGTCCTTCCACCTCTCAAGGAATGGATGATGAACCCGCATGGGTTGGTGGCTTCTTTGATAGACTTTTGATTGTTGAATTTAACTTCAATAATCATTTGATTGTGTTGACTTTAGGCTTGATCATTTGATAAGATGATGGACCATGTGGAGCATGATATCCACCACTTTTATGCTTATTATAACTTGTAATGCACTTGGCCTCTTCCTCCTCCTCAAGTGTTTCAAGAACTACCTCTTCAAGAACCTCAAGGGGATGAGTATGACTTTGATCCTACCTCTTAGATCCTCCTTATGTTTAGTATCTATGTGATTTATTTTTAGTTTATGTTTAGTTTCTCTTTAGACTTTTCTTGTTTAAGTTATTGCTAGTTTATGTTTATTAGTAATATTTAGACCTTTTCCTTATGTTTCTTTCATGCTTTTTATATGAACCATATATCTTCTTCTTTATCTAATTAATGAAGTTCCCTTTATTATCTATTTTGTTCTTTCTCTTTTAGCCTCTTACTTTTGTATATTCTTTTTGCTCTTTGACAAAGGGGGAGACATGTGTGTATTATTTGAATGTTTTAAATGAATGTTTATTTGAAAATAACTCTATGACATTTCACAAACTCTCACAAGCTTATGCATATATCAAAGGGGAGCTATATCATGCATTTTTTTTATCTAATGCATGAATTAAAGGGGAGCATTATATCACTCAAACATTTCACTTATTTTTTCATAACACACACACATAAATTATTTATCAAAGTTAAAAAGGGGGAGACTGTTGACCTAGGTTTATTCAATCTCTAAAGTTTTGACTTTAACAAATAATTTGATTAATCTAATGTGTTTATTTGAGTGTATTTTAGGTTCAATCAAATTCATAGAATTAAAGTCAAGTGATTTAACTCCTTCGCTTATCAAAACATCAAATATAAGATGTCATAAAGTTTAAGATCAATTCAAGTCAATCAAGGCATAAAAAATACTCAAAACAAGGCTCACGATCGAGAGCCTTGCTTATAAGCTAAAGGGTCACAAGAGCATCAAAAAGAAAAAATTATTGAGACCTCATGAACATGAGGTTGTTGTGATAGGTCATGAGAGCTTATCACGAGCTCATTTAAATCATGAGAAATAATGATTTTAAACCAGCAAAAGAGCCTAAGATGCTCATGGTCTACCCTCACGACCGTGAGTAGCTTATGACCAGGCAACTTTGCAAGACACAATGGTCATCTATAAGAGCAACAACTGTATTTTCATAAGTCATGATTGGGAGCAGCAGAAATCCTATAAAAAGGTTATTTTGCATTAAATGGAACTTATTAGGGATGAAGTTAATGCCCCCAATCACCATATTTGAGTTGTTAATGTATATAAAAAACTCCTATAGCTTCATTGAATAGTTAAATACTTGGTTTCTATTTTAGCATTCATTTAAGCTCTTAAACTTTCATATAATTCTTTATTGTTCATTAAACTCTTTGAGAGTTGGTTGTGTGTTAGAAATAGAACTTCTACTTCATTTAATTCTTGGATAGATTAAAAGGAAAGTGAGGTTTATTTATAACGAATTGGTTTAAGTGTTTAGCCATCAAAACACTTGGGATTGTGGTTAAAGCTTAGCTTAGTCAAAAGCTCATTATTGTATAGTTTGGAGTTGATCCTTAAAACTCTTATAATCTCAATCTTTGTGAATAAGATTAGTGTAGGGATTGAAAATCCTAACTTAAGGATAAGTTAGGTGGAGACGTAGATTCATTTATGAATCGAACTCCTTAAATACTTGTGTTTGATTCTCTACACCTTTCATATTTTCTTAATCCTTGATTAATTGTGTTAATTTTCTTTTAAACTTCAAAAAGCCTTATTCATCCCTCTTCTAGGGCAATTACAATCAATTTTTGAAAGTTTCTTTATGCTTTTTTTTTTCAAAGTTCTTGTCTCTCTAATCAATTTTTTTTTAAACTAGAATGCTCCCCTAAATTAAAACCCATAGGTTTTTTTAAAAGGAATCCAATCTCTTATAATAATAATAATAATAGGAGATAAAATGAGTTTTTATCCAAATATTAGTGACAAATCATATTTATAAAAAAAAATCAAGTGATAAATAGATATTTATCCCTCTTTTTTTTTACTAATCAAAATTAGGGACGTATATTTAAAAAATTGCAAATTCAAAACGGAGTTCAGTTGGAGGTATGTAATTCTGACTAAAATTGTGCATTTTCAATCAAAAAAGTGGAATATGGATAGAAATTCCATATTTTCGATAAAAAATGTGTAATTTTGATCAAAATTACATATTTTCAATTTGAAATTTTTACATTTTAGTCCTCCTTTTCCAATTTTGGTTATTTATAAATTGACCCACATAAGAAACTAAAAATTTTGCAATCAAGTCCTTAAAAACTCTACATTTAAGCCCTAAGATTCAAAATTCAAATTCTAAAGACCTATTTATAATAATTTTCATCATCAGATCCTCTATTGCATTTGCATTAATAAATCCTAAATTGTGTGCTTATAATAGGTTGTAGATCTCATTAGTAAAATCTATCCAGCTTCTTCTAAAGGCCATAGTTTTAGTATTATAGCCACTGACTATTTTACAAAGTGGGTGGAAGCAATTCCCATAAAGAAAGTAGAGCAAAGTTACATCATTTCATTCATCAAAGAGCATATTATTCATAGGTTTGGTATGCCCTAGACCATTATAATAGATCAAGGGACAATGTTCACTAAGGAAGAAGTCAGGGAATTCATGGAAGATTATAGTATTAAGCTTTTAAATTCAACTCCCTACTATGCACAAGTAAATGGTCAAGTAGATACTTCTAATAAGATCATAATAGGCATACTAAAAAAATGCTAGAAGATAACCCAAGGGATTGATTGAGAATATTATATGAGACTCTATAGGCTTATAGAACCTCTAAAAGGAAAGCAAATGGTACTAGCCCTTTTGCTCTTACCTTTGGACATGATGTTATTCTAAAACTAGAACTGTTTGTCCCTTCCCTGAGGGTAGCAAAGCAAAACAATTTAATTCCTGAAGAATTTTATAAATTCATACTAATGGTGTTGGAAAATATGGATAAAGAGAAGCTTAGAGCCTTTACTAGTGTGGTAGCTAAAAAAAAGGTTTTTAGACTTTATAATAAGAAAATTAAAAAGATGAAATTTGAAGTGGGTAATTTGGTTTGGAAATTAATTTTCCACTTGAAACCAAAGATAGAGAATTGGGAAAATGGTCTCTATTTTGGAAAGATCCACTCAGAATCCAAAGGTTTTAGATAATAATGCTTATTGGTTAAAGAGCTTGGATGGAATCCCACATAAGAGATTTATCAATGGAAAATACCTAAAAAAATATTTTCCCACTATATGGGAAATGAGGGAAAAAGATTAAAGTTATGTAACTGATGTTTGGCTAAAAGACTATCACCAAATCATAATGGTGATGGTTTGTTTTGTTTTTGTTTTAAATGTAAGATAAAATAAAAAGCTATCCCTTTGAATAAATAAAATAAAGAGCTTTGTGTTGTCTTAAGTGTGATTTTATTAAATAAATAAATAAGTAAAAATATACAAGCTTGTTGTGAAAGTATTATGAACACTAAATTTGTAAAATTTTGATAGCATCTCTGCTGAAAGTTAAACCTTTTAGTATTCTATACCAAGTTATGGTGCACAAGTGTGTGAATTGTAACATGAAGGTTTATAAATGAACAAAATAAGAAACATATGTTTTAATAAATCATCCATGTAAATTTTTCATACAGATGGCTCAACATAAGGCTAACAAGTTCAGAACATCTAATCATAGAGCTATAAAATCCATTACGAGGCACAAAAACATAAAGAAATTCATAACACAACTCAAATTCATAATCACTACAGTCAAATCACAAAAATAACCAAATCCAAATCATGAAAAATTAGAGAGCATCAAAGTCAAATCCACTAAGTGTATCCCATATGTCCAAGCATTTCTTTCTCATCATACGAGCCTCTTGTTCTTATTTCTTCCACCCAAGAATAACTTTTTTTTATCTACCAAGTGTTTCCCTATTTCCTTGGCCTTGGAGATAACCTTCTAGTACTTTAATACCCTACTCTTATTCTTATTAACCATCTCTACTTTCTCAACTTTAAAAACAAGGAATTTTGCCTCCAAGTCTTCTATCTTTATCACCAAAGTGATCAAAGGAGGCTTTAGCTCCAATTTCTCCAACATTTATCTCTTTTATATTTTACTGCTCTACTAAAAAGTCCATCTTCTGTTGGTGAAAGGAACCCAAGTGCTTGGAAGCATCCAACTGGCTATCATTAACATAATCCAAATGAGAAAAATTCCAAATGTTTTGCTCTTTCAAAAAAGAGATGGTTGTATGTCAAGATCCACTAGCAAAACAAACCTTTGAGTCTCCCTCAGTGATCCAATCTCCAAGTTTATAATAGACTTTAATGACTCCTTGGACTTATTAACTTGCTCTTTATATAGAGAGTCACTTCTATAGTTAGTTGGAGAGGAGTCCAAGAAACATAAATCTAGAGAAAGATCTTCATTAAACATCGGGCACTAAGTTTTAGGATCTTGCATAAATTGATTAAATTAGGAAAAATTAGCTAAAGATAATTTAAAGAGTTAAAGAAATGTAAATTAGATTAAACCTGGGTAATTGGAGAAGGAACTTTGTTAGAAGTTGGATTAGAGGGAGATGCACTAGCCTTCTTACTTGAGGTGGTCTTCTAAAAGCAAAAGGAAGTGTCCACCTCAATGGATACAGAGCCGATAAGTGAAGGTGAGTCATAAGGTGTGGTAGGAGCTTCATTCTCATAAGTATCATCTCTTTTCCCCAAGGTAAACAAAGATTATAAGAAATTAACATGCATAAAGTAAATAAAAAAGGGAAAGGAAAAGAAATTATTGGAACTAAAGGGCAAATCTTCATCTTCATCTTTTATTTTTTTTATTTCTGTTACATTTTTGGATTTTTCTTTGGAGGAACTTTGCATAGAAATAAGTTGAAGAAATTTACATCTTGGAGGAGGAGGAAGAGGGATAACTGCTTTCCTTTTTTTGGAACTTATTGCCACTTACTTCCCCTTGTTCTTAGAAGAAGCTATAGAGTCCTTCATTCTTAGAGTAATAATTTCTTTAAATAAATAAAGAGTTAATAGAGTAAATGATGAAATAAAAATAATAAAAGAAATAAAACTGAGAATTATTACCTTCAACATCATTAGGAGTGAACAAAATCAATTCTTTGTACTTTGAATGCCACCATTGTTCATAATTAGCAGAGTCTCCAGAGTCTATAGTGGCAATACAAAAGTGCAAATGTCTTAACCCATTTTGGATCTCTACAATGACTTCCTTGGAGCAAGAAAGTAGGTTAATATCATAAAGGGGTATGATATTGGTGTCCAAGGAAAGGAGACGAATAGAGGGCTCAAGACCAAATTGGAGACTATATAAAAATGGCAAATACTTCTCAAAAGAGATAAAGGTACTCAGAAGACCATTATCCTATCTAAAAGCATATTTACCACCTAAGATAAAAGGCTTGGTGGAAGAGGCTGCATAGAAAATCTGCTAATAAATCAAGTCTGAGAACTGAATAAAGTGATCAAGCCACTTAGGCATGTCAAAGGTGTTGTCAAATAAAAATAACTTATGTTTGTCCTTGCTAGTCATCCTAATAAAGAAAGAGAGAAGCTCCTCATGTGATCAAGAACATTCATAGGAAATTAGGGTTCATCTAATATCAATAAGAGAAGAAAGACTAATAGTTCACATCTGGTTATTTAACTCAGGGAATTATGCTAAGAGCTAAGACTGAAGGACTTAAATGCCACCACTTAAGTAATAGAAAGGCTTTTTTTATTACACTCTTTCCGAAATTAGAATATAAAATCCTAAATAAAATATATCCTAAAGCAATATGATCTCTATTAGCCAAGCCAAGGGAAGATACTAGACACTAAGCTTAGTAAAAGCATGATAGAAAATGTATTTGCATATATAAGTCTAAAGAAAATCTAGGTGTTCCTCATCAGTAGGAGAGTCAAAAGAGGATAAATGATGAGATATAACTTTGGAAAAAGTGTTAAATGGCCTATAGGAGATGTTTATTTTAATTTATTAGGATTCATCAATCAAATAAACTACATCACCTCCAAGGACAAGAAAGCCAGTCATCATGAAAACATCTAGCAGAGTAATGGTCATATGGCCAAATGGAAAAACAAAGCAATTATATATAGGTCACCAAAATCTAAAAGCAGTAGAAGTAAGATTGAGTTAGTAAAAAATGGACTATTGAGTCATATGAACAAGCTTTGAAATGCCAAGCTTATTCTATAAGCAACTAAAGGAAGGAGTAAGTCTTTTTACCCATTCATTCCAATCTTTAGAGGGCCTTACCCTAGACTTGAGATAAGTAGGGGTAGCCTTGTAATCTTTTAGAAAGATAAGATATTCTGTAGAAGAACTAAGATAGGGTAGTGGACAACCTTCTTTAGGAATGAGGCATGATGGATAAGGCAACAAAATGAGAGGACTGCTAGTTTTCCTTCTAGATAAACAAAACCTAAAATTTATAAATCATGTTAGTAATGAGATATGAAGAAAACACAAATTCAATGAAAATGGTGATAAATGTTTACCTCACATCAAGGAAGTTAGGATAGGGATCCACCTTTATATCTTTGATAATCTTGAGTTTCATATCCTGTGGAGAAAAAAATGAGGAAATTTAATTAAATGCTTGAAGGAAATAAGTTTTAGGATATACCTCAACTCATCCAAATCATTACCTGAAAGAATAAGTTAACTAGTGTGAGGAGTATAATGTAAAGCTATTAGTTGTATAACAAAAAGTACTATATGTGAGAATTTGATTAAATTGCTTAAATAAAATTGGTGAAGGATAAAGAAAATGATTAAATACATGTTCAGTTGTGAGGGATATATTACTAGCATTTGAGGCAAGAGGAGTGGAAGAAAGACCTAGGACACCAACCAATAGTGGGTTCATCTTTACTGAAAGAAAGAATTAAATAGTTAAAAAGTGTAATGAGTTTGATAAGAGTTAATAAAATTGAAATCCCTAAGGTGCACAATAGATAAAAGAGAAAATATATAGCTACACAATTTCTAGGCAATAAAATTACAAAAAAGGTTAAATAAATAATTAATTTGGCAATAAAATGAAATTTGCCTAAAAGTATAATGTGTTATGAGAACGGACATTCTTTTGGCAATTTATTACTAAATAAATAAATTTGCTTTGACAAGTACATGAATGAATAAATTGATTTGATGTGATATGAGTGGTTGTGGTTTTGATAAGCACACACTAATATGCTTTATTTATGCTATAATAGAGGATTGAATTGAGTTTTACCAAGCTACAAGTGTTATAATATGTAGAATATGAATAGAAAAAAACAAAATACTTTTTTCCTAAAGGGAATTTATTTGTAGCGATGGATAAAATATCCATATAAAGAAACATTTTATTCAGTTTAACAAAGCCGAAGTAAATGAATAAATTCCATAAGAAAAGAATTTTGGTAAAATTTTGCTAAAATAAATATGAAAAAGTATTTTAAAGAAATTTAATAATGCATTTTGGTATGTTTCTCCAAAGCAAAGCAAACCAAATTGCTAAGGTGCAATCTAAGGGTGGGTGCTAATAAGGTTATTTTGGCTTAGTAGGTCAAATGGTTCTTGCTTGAAAATTAAGTTGCAAGGAAAAGTTATAACAAAATTCTATGATTTACATGACAAATTTAATTAAATTTTGGCCAAAAGAAAACCATTTTGTCTTAGCTAAAACCTTGTTAAAATGGAATTTGAAAATTAAAGATAAATTTTCACAAAATGTTGTGCAAATTGTTAAGGTAGGTGAAATGATTTTCCAAGGCCTTGAGGCCTCAGGAAATAGACAAGTATAACAAGTTTTGAACTAAGAAACTAAGGGCATGAAATTATACTAAGGAATTGTAACAATTTGGCCATGATTCACAAAATTGGCTTGAGAAAATAATGCTCAAATAAAATAAGAAGTAAAAATTATAGAGCCAAAATATATAGAAATGGCAAAAAATTGCTTAAATTCCATGGAAATAATGTTTAAAATGACTAGGCTTGGCATAAAAGAAATTTAGCACCATAAAAATTCACTAAAAGATCAAAGTAGAGATAAATTATGGTAAAGAGAAAATTGCCAAAGATAAAAACAAAAATTAACAGTCAAAAGCAAAATGTGCATTTTGGCTAAAGTGGCCAAAATTACATCTAGACCAAAAAATTTTGGTTTATTAAGCCAAAAATAATATTTACTTTCCGTATCATTATTTTGTCATTTCTTGCTAAAATAAAAATTTAAAGAATCTTAATTCTACTTAACATAAGCACAAAATTTTGCAAAATTAGTTTGGTAAAAGGTCGAGAAAATTCCTTGTCATTCGACTAAATGTGAAGTAATTTGATTAAGCTGACATTGTTAAGATACCTTAGCTAGAACATGGAAGCCTTAAGCAAAATGATGACCACTCTTATGGAAAATTAATAAAATTCAATAACATGTAATAGAGAATTTTCAAAACTTCTTAAGTTGCTATGAATTTTATTTAAAACTTGTAGGAATATATCATTAACAATTGGCTAAGTTAGGCTAATTGAAATTTTTGTCTAAAGAGTGCAAAACATGGCCATTTTCTTTAAGTTTACTAAAGAGATATCAAAATAAATATCAAATTGGTCATGAATAAATTTTGGCAAAGCAAAGATATGCCCTATGTTCAAATCATAAATTACCAAAATTCAAGCCAAAAATTTGTAGTTTTCAAAGCCAAAATGAGCTAAATAAAATAAAATTTTGCCTAAGGGAAAAAGAAGTATGTAAATTCTAAGATTATTAGACAAAATTTCAAGTTAGTTTGAAGTTAAAAGCCAATTAAAGTTTGTTCATTCAATCTTTTGGTTTAAATATTGACATTAAACACATAGTCCTTAAGCCAAGTTTGCATTTGGTCATGTTTAAGGTACAAAGCTCTAACTAGAATTTGGCAAAAATCAAGGAGAAGAAAAGCCAAAATTTAATGCATAAAGTTTCGGTTAAAAGAACAGATTATTTAAATGCCAATTTAAATTTTCTTGAAGATGGCTAATGAAGATCCAAAAATTTATTTTTGTTTAACAAAATTTGGTCAACCTAAATGCTCAAGAAAATTAGTATTTTTCTCAAAATAAAGTCACATTATGCAGCTAACAAGTGGTATAAACAAATCACAAATTAAAATGGCCGAAATATAGTTGATTTAATATATGGATTTTTCAACTAATCAACTACATCAAATGTTTCAAATTATGCTTTTATACAAGTAAGAGATGTCAAAATTGTTTTGGCATGAAATTTTCCAAAATAAAGCCAAATTGAAGAAATGTAATGAATCAAAACACGAGTTCAAAAAAATGGCAAATTAATAAGCCAAGATTAACTAATTCTTTGGCTAGAATGTGATAACATTATTAAGAGTTTCAAGCATTATCGTAGCCATCCATTCCAAGTTCATTAAACATTATCAACACAAGAGCATACTAAGTTTTGTGAGTTCTAGCTAATAACCATGTGTGAGTTTTTTACAAACAAAAATACATGTTTTCGCCTTAAGATCATCAAGCAAAGAATAATTAAACTTGCTAAATTCTAAGCCATTGAATAAGTGTTTGATAGCTAAAATACACTGAATTTAATTTTTGGCCAAAATAAAACAAATTGCACAAATAGTATAAAGTCATTAAGCAAAAATGCCAAGCTAGCTTTATGGTAAGGTCAATTAAAGCTTTTAAAGTTTAATTTCTTCAGCTTAAGCATCAATATTAAACATAAAATCCCCAAACAAAATGGCATTTCCTTAATTATAAAATGTAACAATCTAAATAATGCATTGACATCTACAAAATAAATGTGGCCGGAACATATATATTGAAATTAATGCTTGGTTTTTTTAGCTAGAACAAAAAACAACAAAAAATATCTTTTGAGTAATGCCGATTAGATTTTTCGGCTAAACTAAAGTTGTATCAATAAGTTCCCAATGTCATAAAAAAATTTCATTCTTTCAAGAATCAAAAAAAAAGAGAGAAAAATTCTAGTATCAAGTCATAAACCATCAAATTTACAATGACAATTAATCTCAAGATTAATTCTTAACAACACAGACCCACTCAAAATACATAAGAGAAAAATAAAAATACCTATTTTGCTTTTCCGAAAATAGGTTTCAAGGATGGGTTTCTCTTAGGAAGTTAATCCAAAATTGCTCAAACAACTTACAAAAATTGCAAACCAATAAGTGAAGATGGAGCTACTGAATTGAATTTGGAAACTACCTTAGAACAACAATGTGCTTAGGCGGTAAGTGGTGGTGTGGCTGAGAAAGGAGCTACACATTTATGGCTTATTGGTGCATCGACTTGGAGAGGAGAAGTGGTTGCATAGGGCTGCTCACCATCAGCTATTAATGAAGGCACTATGGGAGAGGCAACAACGCTCTATTACTCATTACTAGACACTATGATGCGAGGGAAAGCAATAACCGACGCTACTCACAATGGCAGCCTAATAGTAGCCCACTATTTGATAGCAAAGACAATAAAAACTTCTATTGGTTGGCATATATCGATGGGTGATGATGTATGGTGACCAATAAAAGATTGACCGGAAGAGGAAAAAGAAATATAGTGGTAGGCATAAAGAATAGAGAAAGGAGAAAGAAAACAACAGGAAGTTTAGGGATTTTTAGAAAAAATAAATTTTAAGAGTTTTAGGTATTGATTAAAGGAAGAAATTGAAAGAGTGGGATTTGAGGATATGATTTTTGGAATATTTGGTTTTTAGGCAAATGGATTCTTTTAGTAGAAAATGCTTAGGGATTTATTTAATTTGGATCAAATTTTTGAAATTCATTTGAAGAAATTGAAGAAGGATTAATTGGTTGAGTGGAAGATGATAAATGCTCATTAATTGAGGAGGTTTGAATTTTGATTTGATGATGAATGAAAGGGTATTGCTAAAATGGCGGGAGAAAAAGTTTCAAAGTGATAATATTTCTTACCCCACTCACATCTTTCTCTCAGTCTATCTTGATGGGTCTATCAAAGATTTTGCTCTTCTTGAATCCATTTATCATTAATTAGAGCAATTACTCTCTGATAAAATTCATCAAGTTTAGTGAACTTTACCTTTAGCTTAGGCATGAAATCAAAGAACAAGGAATTTGAAATTAGAAAAAGATATGAGCTTTATTTACGTGTGAATTAGCCTTAGGTTTTGCCCAAGCTAATCACATGTGGGGGGCAATGTTTGAGCCCATATTTAATTCTGGAAGAGTAGAATATAGAGCCTATTAAATTTAACTAATTTCAAAAGCCCAAGTTAAAAAAGAAGCCCAACTCATGAATCTTAATGGACGCTTAATGATGAAAACTGTTGAAGAGAAAATTTTGGAGATGACCGTTGAGACACAACTTAGAGAAAAAGGCGTATAGGCATTACGCAAATTTATTTTCCCATAATGGAAAACTCTTAAGTTGGAAAATTCATTTAGGGAAATAAATTCTACAAGTATAAATGGACACATAATGATTAGAGAAATCATCATCATCAACAATCAACCAATCATCAACAATCATTACACACCCAATCAATTATCAACAAATTTTATCTTTAGCACAACATTTTTGTTTACAGCAATAATCCCTCTTGTTAATCATATTTTAGCTTATGTTCAATCTCAAATTAATGTAATATCCTTTTCTAGTTCAAAGTCAATTTATCATTAAATTTTTATTCCATCTGCTTAAAATCCAAATAAATTATGGTAAAGGTACTTGGGAACCAATAATTTATCTAAAAGATGTCAATAACATTTTAAAGACTTTAGCTTCTTTGGCACGCTCATTTTTATCCAAAAAGCAAACTGCATCAACACTAGGAAAATAACCTAAAACAATAATAAAAATCACTACAAAAAAAGGTTATAAAATTGAAAAACAACAAACCAAAAGACATAAAAACAACCATAAAAAAACATGAAACAACAAAAAAAACAATAAATAGCCAAAAACACCAAAAAAAATAAAAAATAAAAAACCAAAAAAACAAACTTAACTAATATAGAAATATAGATTAGATAACTCACTTAAACAACAAAGTTGATACTGAGCTATCTTTTTTTTTTTATAAAATTCTATTTAAAAAGCTAATTTTGTTTCTTTATTTGTAGATAAAATGGAAACAATACCAATATTTGTACATTATAATGGCAAATGGATTAAAGAAAAAAGTTACATGAACTTTCAATTGTGTGGAATTCTTATTGAAAACAATTATAGTTTTTAGAATTTGTTGCACATTTTATGTGAACTAAATAGCAGCATAAAAACTAAGAGCATGAGCATCCAGTATAAAGTCTCAAAATTTGCTGCACATTCTTATTCATCAACAGTGATGTAGAGCTAAAAAGGAGATGGCAATATATCATAAAATTTCCTCTCTACATCACTATTGATGAACAAGAAAATCAACTAAGAAATAACTGCATCAACAACCATATGACAAATCAACAACTAGTAACAGTTGAGTCACTTTCAACACTAGCAACCACAACATTATTTGAAGAAAGTTCAATAAATAAACAATAGCAGGAACATGTTATAGATTTTTGGGATTTTACAAGCATCATAAGTACATTAATTATAAATGAAACTGTAGAAAAAGTGAGTGAAGAAGAAAAAGATGAAAATGCTAGTGACCAGTCCTCTATTTCCATAAATACAACCACAAAAGAACTTAAAAAAGGTTAACAATAGAAGGACAAAGAAGCTTTCAAAATAGTACTAAGTTTTTATGCTATCAACAACCATTCCCAATATAAGACAATGAAATCATGCAAGATGGAATTTGTTAGGAAGTGTATACATGAAGATTGTAGTTGATACATAACAGTTTTAAAAATGGCAAAACAAATGTCTTTATAGTTCATGAATAAAACAATAGCCACACATGCCCTATTGAGCTTAGGTTAGGAAACTAAAGGCAACAAAAAAAAATTATAATTATAGATTGTATAAAATTAAAATATCTTAATAGTAAAATAGTATGCATGCTAGAAGATATTATAAGATACATAAGGAATGAATGTGGCCTAAGTATAAACTACAAAAAGGCTTGGAGATCAAGAGAAAAAATATATGAAAAGCTTAAAGGTAAACCAAATCAATATTATGCACTTTCCTCTAAGTTATCTATATATACTAAAAATAATAAATCTAGGGTTATTTATAGAGCTATAAATAGAATAAGTCTACTCATTCCTTTGTGTATTCATCGCTATTGTTGCATCTATGAATGGATGGAAATATTGTAGACCAATAATGGTTATCAATGAAATATTTTTAAAAGTAACATATGGTGGTACATTACTTTCAACAACTACTCAAGATGCTAACAGTAACATTTTCCCATTAGCTTTCTCTATTGTTAACTATGAAAATGATGCATCTTGGGAGTAGTTTTCGAAAAAAAATGAAAGAAACATTTATTTTTAGAGAAGGAATGTGCATAATATCGAACAAATACGAAAGCATTGAAAAAGCAATAGCAACTTTAGAAAAGACATAAAAAGGATTAAGGAATTCTTTTTCAAAGCAGCAAAGGATACAAAATATAAGAGTTTGAATACTAGATGAAAGAGTTGGATAGAGTTGATGAAAGAATCTTACTATATTTGCATAACATGGGATACCACAGATGGGCTAGAGCTTTCTCAATCAATAACAAATACTCAAGAATGACATCAAACATAGTTGAATCAATGAATGTAGTTAGTGCATCAATAAGGGAGTTACCCATCACAACATTTCTCGAGTACCTTCATTCTTTAACAGAAAACTAGAGCTGTAAAATTAGAAATATGCAAAATCAACCTTCACCAATTTTAAAGCAAATGCTGAGTGAAAATTTAATTTAAAACTTAAGACTACCAGTGACATATACAGTCCCTATTTTTGTACTTGTTTATATTATTATTTTTTACACATATGCTTTCCTTAATGCTTTGAAAAACAAGTAGAAAAACAATAGCCAAAACAACATGAAAACTACTAGAAAAATAACCAAAAACCAAAAATAACCACTAAAATAACAACAAAAACAACTAAAAAAACAAATACCAAACTAACTTATAAAATTCAAAATGACCCAACCCAAAAAACCAAAAATAACATGAAAACAACCATAAAAATAGCCAACAAAACAACTAAAAATAACTAGAACACAACCTATTAAACAAACCAAAAAAATAAATGCCAAACTTTCTTATAAAACTCAAAATGAACCAACCAAAAAAACTAAACCAATAAAATAACCACAAAACTAACCAATGAAATAATCAGAAACAACCAATAAAATAACAAAAAAAATAACCTGTAAAACAACAAAAACAAACACTAAACTAGCTTATAAAACTCAAAATGAACAAACCAAACAAAATAAAAATAACCAATAACGCAACCACAAAAAAATCATAAAAACGATAAAAAAAAACCACAAAGAAACTAGAAAAATAACCATAAAAGAATCATATATATTTTATGAAGATAATATTTATTAATTTAATTACTCTACTTGTTGATGTTATTATTTCATATAAAATTTCTGAATTTAAAGTTATTTTTATTAATTCAATTTCTCTATTAATTGTTGTTATATTTATGCTAACAATAATTTGGTAAATAGGGGAAAGCTTCAAATGAAGATTTATTCACAGTCTTTAACAATTAAGCAAAATTCATTGTCAACATGAAAGAGAGAACCTATAGCTATAACATATTTCAAATTGATGAGATGTCATATCTTCATGTACTTGCAATAATGAAGCAACATAATAAAGATCTTTACAACTACTACTCCAAGTTCTACACAAGGTAGACATTATTGGCAACATATGAAGAGATAGTATATCCAATATGGAATAAAACAACATGAAAAGTACCAAATGAAGAGGAACAAATACTAGTCAATCCACCAATAGTAAGAATAAAAACAGAAAGACAAAAAAAAAAGAAGAATAAAAGCATCATGAGAGAACAAAATTCAAAAAAATGTGAAAAATGTCTAAAGATTGGACACAACCAAAAAACATGAAAAAATCAACTAAAGAGAAACAATTGAATAGTTATTTCTTCACTAAAGAAAAAAATAAAAAAAAAATTCATTTGCTAGATTTACTGTACTAATAAATTTCATTCATATTCTAATACATACTTTCTCCAATATTTCAATTGTTTAAATAATAAAACCATTATAACAACCACAATAAAAACAACTCAAATGTTCATATGTTATTCTTTACTAATCTCCTCTTCTTCTTTATAACAACTTGTTCACTATCATTAAACAACTCCCCACCTATTTTTTTCATCCCATAATAATAAAGAGACCAAGTTAACCTGGTTCTGTAAACATCAACATTAAATCCTTATCATAGATCCTTACAAAAAATATGATATTCATCAAAACCAAAAACATACATACCACAATCACTAAAAAAAATACAAGTCTAAAAAAAATAAACATAAAGAAAAAATAACAATAAAACTTATTTATTTGTATGGGTTGGTAATCCATTAACAATTTCAATATCAAATGGATTAATACAACTTTCAAATTTATATGCTTCACAAGACTACTCCAATTTATGTTGGCCGTCATAAAAATTGATACCAAATAAGGAAGTAACACAACAGAACTGTTTAAAACTTATCTAACAATGGCATTCCCTTTAACACTTCTCATTGAGTAAAAAACATAGATGCAATGATCCTTCAGAATTAGAATCCCAATGATCCAATGGTTTTGATCACTTACATGAATTGGAAAATAAATTTCATTAAAATCAGTCCAATGTTTGTTGCAGAGACCAAGTTATCAATGGAAAATTTATAATTCCCTTTCTTAAACATTGATTGCAAGCTCTAGTTAAAAAGGACATCAATTGTTGTCAAATTTAATTATATATATATGTTTTTAAATCCTTCTTCCTAAAGTAATAAAATATAACATATAAATGTTGGAAATAAAAACAAATAGTAATAAAACAACCATTTGTATATTCAAGAATAGTGAAAACAACAAAAACAACCATAAAAACAACCAATATAAAACACACTTACTAAACCAAAAATAGCCATAAAAATAACTAATATCAAACAGACTTAAAAAACCATAAACAATCACAAAAATAACCAATATAAAAAAAGAAGGGATAAGGTTCATTTAAGCCCCCAAGTTCACCCCAAAGCTCAGATAAGCCTTCAATTTGTTTTTAGGCTCAAATAAATTAGAGTTTCATTAAAAACATGTTTTTAGAACCTCTTACCAAATAGATTTCAACTCCGTTAACTTAAGTTCCTCTCTTGTAGTTCCTTTACTGTTAGCAAGTGGAAATTGTTATTTTTTCCTTCTAATTTATTATTAAAACTAAAGAAAAGCAAGAGCAACAAACACAAGATAACCCACTTCAAGCAAAATGTAATCATTCTAAAATCGACATGAACTTGTAAACAACTTATTGTCACATCAAAACAAGAATTCAAGTATGAGCTCCTTAACCTTTAGCATCAATA
The DNA here is from genome assembly GCA_947683625.1 of Mallotus nudiflorus. Taxonomy (NCBI): domain Eukaryota; kingdom Viridiplantae; phylum Streptophyta; class Magnoliopsida; order Malpighiales; family Euphorbiaceae; genus Mallotus; species Mallotus nudiflorus. Next base: position 2,398,576 of record CANTUR010000107.1, read on the forward strand.
TTCGAACCCAAGATGAGCAAAGGATCAATATCCAAACCCAGGATGAGAAAATCATCAATATCCAAACCCATTAAGCTCTACATTTGATCCTTCTTTGCAAAGGATAAGCACAGGAGCTGCTAGATGCAATTTAGATGTCAAGTTCCTATGGTAAGTTGCTTATACTGACATTCTACTTAATCTTGGCTCAGACTTTTGATAGGGTTGAAGCCTACTCTCTACAACCTCCTCTCTATAATCTGTAATAAAGACAATTTCTCTACTATGTTCCCTTTCAACTTATTCAAACTCTTATCCATTGCCTCCTTCTCTAATAAAGCAACCTTTAACAAGCTATTAATGTCATAATTTTCCTTAATCAAACTTTCAACAATTTTCTCTAATTCTCTTTTCTCTTTCTTTTTCTTCTCTTTAAACTCATTCATTTTTTATTTGGCCTTACTTACTAGCCTTGTAGTTGGAAACAATTCTTCCCAAATTGCCTTTGATTTATTATCTAGTATTAGAATTAAACACAACCTTTGTCATTATTCATTCTCTCAATCCCTTTCTCATTATTAAAAAGTATCTTCGAAAGCCAATTTATTGATATCAACTACGAAACCAATACGACTACTTTCTTGAAGATGCCTAAGAACTTGTTGAATATTCTTATGTCGAACACCTGAAACTCAAAGAACCAAGAAAAATCCAAACCCACCCACTATCAACACAAACCCAAACCTAAGCCACCATAATATTCTTTACCGAACACCACCATCGACACACCCAAACACCATCATCCTTAAATTAACACCAAGTTATAACCACCATCATCAACAACATAAACAAATAACTAAAAGCCCTCTATAAACATAAATAAACAATTGCCACCAATTAAGCTATAATCAACACTATAGCCACTACCCACAAACTCCACCATTATCATCAATAATTGGGCTAAAAATCAATAGAAATTAGGGATATAATTTTATTACCTAGCTAAATTTGGCTTTCTTTTGAGCTTTGTTAACAATAATTGCTAAGAAATTGAAAGGAGAAGAATGAAAAGAAGCAATAATAACTCCAATTCGATGATGAAATAAAAACATGGGCCATTATTAGTGGAGGGCTCATGGTTGGTGGAGGGCTCATTGTTAGGGTCATTGATGGAGGAGTTAACATCATCGGTGGTGGTGACATTGAGGTGATAACTAGGGGAGGTGTCATGGAGGTGGGCAATGGAGTGGCAGCTGATAGAGGTGTTATGGAGGTAAGTGGAGGTGATACAATAAAAAAAGGAGTTATCAATGAAGCTAATTATTTGTGAAGCTATAGGGCTTTGATATTCTTGAATGGTGAAGTTTGATAGAGAAGAATAGGAAAAAAATCAATTAGGTCAATAGATATTTAGTAAATATTAATTTGCATTGAAAATTACCATGTCAGCACTTAAGTTAACAGAATTGAAATCTATTTGGTGAGAGGGGCATAAGAACGCGTTTTTAATGAAACCCTAATTATTTGAGCCTAAAAAAATGGAGGGCTTATTTGAGCTTTGTGGTAAACTTGAGAGGCTTAAATGAACCTTATCCTAAAATAAAATTATTCAATTAAAAACAAAAACAAAAACAACCAAAAAAATAAATAAATAACAAACTTAAAAAAATAAAAAAAATAGATTTAAAAAACAAAAATAACTAGTATAAAACAAAATAAAAAATAACCACAAAAGCAACCAATAGCCAACAGCAACATAAAACAACAATAGTTAAAATAAAAATCAACAAATATCAAACTTACATTATTGGTTAAAATCGCTCTAGAATAATACAAAGTATGAAAAAAGGTTTTTCAAGTTACAATCAAGGGTGTTCATTAGTTAGAAATCGAATCAACTGAATTAAATATTTTACTCAGTTTAATGGTCAACTTTTGGTTAACTGATTCTGATGTAAAATAAATAAAAGAACCAAAATAATCAAATAAATACAAGTGCTTTAGTGGTTTCCACCTCTAGGTTATGTTTGGACAATATAGGTTCAATCCTCAGCAACATTATATATATAGATATACCTAACCGATAGTTTAGTTTGGTTTCCATTTAAGATTTTTGACAACTGAAAATTTTGGTTATATATATTTGTATGTGTACAATTGGCCTATAGAGGGTGAATAGGGCTTTTTGAAATTTAAAAAAATTAAGTTTAAATAAGAATTAAAAAAAGGTTTAAGAGGAAGGAAGAATGAACACACACATACATACATACATATATATATATATATATATATATATATATATATATATATATATATATATATATATATATATATATATATGTATGTATGTATGTATGTATGTATGTATGTATGTATGTATGTATGTATGTATGTATGAATAGTGCTTTTTAAAATTTTAAAAAAATTAAGTTTAAATAAGAATTAAAAAAGGTTTAAGAGGAAGGGAGAACGAACATAAAAATGTAAAGAGTTTGATTCATAAATGAATCTATGTCTCCACTTAACTTATCCCCAAGTTAGAATTTTCAATCTCACACCAATCTTATTTACGAGATTGAGATTACAAGAGTTTTAGGATGAACTCTTAAACCTTAAAACAATGAGCTTTTGACAAGGTTAAGCTTTAACCATAATCCCAAGTGATTTTATGACTAAAAACTTAAACTAAATCCTTTAAAAGAAAACCTCACTTCCCTTTTAATTTATCCTAATAATTAAATGAATTAGAATATCTATTTTTAACACACAACCATATCTCAAAGAGTTTAATGAAAAACAAAGAAATTATATGAAAGTTTGAGAGCTTCAATGAATGTTAAGAGTAAATATTTCAACAACTAAGTATCTAACTCTTTAATGAAGCTCCAAGAGTTGTTTATACACATTAACAACTCAAATATGGCTATTAAGGGCATTAACTTCATCCCTAACCATCTTCAAGTTTAATTAAATGAAAAGTAGCCTTTTGTAGGATTTTTACTTCCCACTGTCGTCATGGTATGTCAAGATCATGACTTATGAAAATATAGCCCTTATGCTTACAAGTGATTATTGTGCCTTGTAGAGTGCCCCGGTCATAAGGAACTCATGATCTTGAGCACAAACCATGAGCGGCTCAAACTCTTTTGCTTACTAAGATGCCTCATGGTAATGGCCTGGATCACCTCGTGACTTCCTCTCATGACCTAGTCATAATCGCCTCATTATCATGAGGGCAAATCATAAGGGTCTTGGAGTTTTTTGCATTTTGATGCTTGCTTGGTCCTTCAACTCATGAGCAAGTCTCCCGATTGTGAGCCTTGCTTGTGAGTACTACCCTATAACCTTATTTTAAGCCATTTTGATGCCTTTAATGATCCAAATTGTTCTTGAACTATATTGCATCTTATATATGGCATTTTAATAGGTCACTTCACTTTGATTTTACAAAATTAATTAGACCTACAAACACACTTAATAAACACATTAGATTAATTAAATTATTTATTAAAGTCAAAACTTTACATATTGAATAAACTTAAGGTAAAAAATATCCCCCTTTTTAACTTGAATAAATAATTTATTTGTACGAAATGTGCATAATTAAATAAAGTGTGAATAGTGTACATTGCTCCCCTTTAGTTCATGCAATGGATTAGAAATGACAAGATAACAAAACATAACTCCCCCTTAATGTATGCATAAGTGTTTATATTTAATTATAATATTAGCTAAGCAAGATCTATAAAGGTTCTAATCATTATAGAAAAAAAAAAAGCACACACACATATATTCTCCCCGTTTGGCAAAGATTAAAAAGAATAAGCAAAAGTAAAGAGAACAAGTTAGATAATAAAAAGGAGCTTTAATAAAAATAAAAAGAGACATGTTTTCCATAAACTTAACATGACTAACAAAGGCTAAACATAACCAATAACCATAAATAAAACATAAAGAAAAATGAGAGATAAAGTAAACATAAACAAGACATAAACCTAAGATAAACCAAGTAAATACTAAGAACATAAAACATCTAAAATGAAGGATCCATGTCATGCTCATCCCTTTGAGGCTTTTAAGGAGGTAGGTCTTAAAACACTTGAGGAGGTAGGTCTTAAAACACTTGAGGAGGAGAGGATGAGGCTAAGTGTATTGCAAGATATAATATGGATAAATATTATGGATATCATGCTCCACATGATCCATTCTTCTATCAAAATGATAAAGTCTTGTTTCAACTTGATTAAACCAATTATTGAAATTATTTTCAATAATTGATAGATGGTCAAAGGATTTATCAACCCATATGGGTTCATCATCCACTCCTTGAGAGGTTAAAGGCCCTCTTGCCCTTTTTCTTTGAGGTATTGAAGGAGGTTAAGGGTAAGTCTCTTGTGGTTCTTGAAGTCCCATACCTTTAAGACCAAGATTTCCAATGTTCTCAATATCCTCTAAATATTATGCAAGTTCTTCATTCACTTCCTCTTCCCTATGCTTGCAAGCCCACAAATTGTTCACCTTTTTTAATTGATTTTAGTTTTTAAGGAATTTTTCATTAAGAACGGAATAAGGAATGGATTCAAGGTGATCAAGTTCAAAGAAAAAGTGTTGTGCTATTTTGGTTACAATACCACTAATACATATTACACTACTAACACTATCACTAATCAACCATAACTTCTATTATAACCATCTACCCAGGGCAACATCAACATTATTTTGAATACAATAGAGAAGGTAAATGTCATTAAAGGAAATGGCTTCATTGCTTAAACCCTTAGCATGGAAGGAATAGGTGATGAACTAAAGACTAATGGATGTACTAAAGACTCTTCGAAGAGAAAGAAGAAGATTTTGAATGACCCACCAAAAATTGTCCAATATGTTGTTGAAAATTTTGGTTTTAAAAAGTGTGGGGAGACTAAAGGGTATTAGGGGTTTCAAGTTCTTCACTTTTGAAACCAAAGAGATTATCAAAGTGCTCTTTAGTTAAAAACCTATGTTCCCACCCAACTTAAACCTCATGCTATAGAATGGGTTTTGCTCACTTGTGTTTTGAGTCTAAAGCAAAAGGAAGAGAGAAACTCAATCATAAGAGAGGGGATGGTGATGAAAAGGGCGAAAGCAAAAAAAAATTGTAAATGGTGGGGTTTAGCGCACATCCAAGATTTTAGCAACCGCGACATTGTTTAAGCTTAAGGCTCTAGAGAACACACTAACCACTATCACAAAGACATGGCATAGAGATGAGGAGTCGCCACCTAGGGTTATACTTAAGAGACATCGAAAAGTTGGTACTTGATTCCCTAAAAGAAAGCTAGCACCATAACCAAAAGATTCTGGATACGAAATACCAACTTCTTTCAGTCTCATGTTCATTTAGAATTACTTTATGAATTACTATATTATCCTCTATTTGCATGCAATTTCATATAAATCCTTATTCTAGCAATTAACTCCAAGGCAAACTAGTCATGAAAATACAAGTAAATAATGCATTCAATCAAACATATAATCCCTAAGTTAATCTAATGTACATGGATTTTAATTAAATAAGCTAAATCTACATGTTTTAATTTTCAAGTGAACTAAAGACTAATTCCTTTTAATTAAATGAACCTAAGTCTATTTATTTTAATTCTAAAAATGGGCCTAAATCTACAAATTATGAAAGTATTTAAACTAGTGGGTCTAATTCTACATGTTTTAATTCTAAAGTGACATTAAATCTACGAATTATGAAAAGGTTTAAATTAAGTGGGCTAAGTCTAATTAATTAAATTAAATTAAGTGGACCTATGTCTAATTAATTAGATAGGCCTAAGTTATGTCTACCCTAAAATATAATTAATTATGGGTCTAGAATGTATTTTAATTAATTAAACCTAAATTTATTTAAGTGGATTAAATTTAATATGGGCTTAAAGCCCAAAACACATAAGAATAAACAAACAAGCACAAAACACATAAAAACAAATAAACAATCCCAAAAACAAAACAAAAATAAACAAGCCCAAAAACAAATAAAACACATTAAAAAAATTAAATTAAAGATCAAACATCTAATTAACTTAATTCCTTCTAAAACCATAATTTTCATTAACATGCATCCTAAGTTAATCTACTTCCTCCATTAATTTTAATTAATTACCCAACTAAAACCCTAATTTTACTAACCAATTAAATAACATAAACATGCAATCACATACAATTCCAATATTCCCACTATTGGGGCTATTACAATAATCTATTAAAAATAATAATAAAGATAATTAATACATCCCAAAATAAAAATAAATAAAATAAAGCAATAAAATAAAATAATAATAAAGAAACCTTAAAAACTATATCTCAATAAGGTCTTATCCATGGTATATCATGGACCTCTTATGAATTCATCCCTCCAACATGATCACCATGTGTTTTTCTCCATAATCACCACAAAAAAAATAAAATAAAATTATGATTAATGAATAAATTATAATAATAACTCAAAAGAATAAAAATAATCAATAATATCAAAAAGAAAAAGATGATGACGATGATGCTTATGAGTGATTTGGGGTACTCCTCAAATTTGTAATTCACCGTTCTTAATAAGTCTTCGAATCTTCTGCTTCAAAAATTCTCCAAGGATCTCGAATTAATTGATAAACCAAAAAGAATTTTTTTTAGAAAAACTACTCGCCAAAAAAGAATTAAGAAAGCTCTTTTTAAGAATCAACAATGGATAAAAATTATTTTCATAAACGCACAAAAAACCTAAAAGCTTAAAAATATGTTGCTGCCTCCTTTTTTCTTCTCCTCCATTTTTATAGGAAAAAAAAGAAAACCAAAAACCCTAGTTCAATTCTAATGTGATTCTAATTCCTAAAAATATAGGATTAATACTTAAATCATATTTAGGAATTTTAGGCCAATTATGCATTTAAACCCTTAGAATTTTAAAGCTTAAGTATCGAAGACCTATTCATGATATTTTCATTATTAGAGTCCTTTGTCGCATCCGTAACACATCATCTATAAATTGGGTGCCTATAAAAATAGTAATATTTTCAATGAGAGTTTTTACTTGATCATAGCAACCAATATATTCAAGAGCCTCCTTTGACATGCAGTAAGATGGAATGATCTTCCTCTTTCTAAATTGGGATGCTTTTGTTTGCTTTTTGCATTAGTGTAGGAAATAGGATGATTCTTTTAGGTTGCTCCTTTGTTGCTCATTGGGCTTGAGAAGGTTGAGAGGAATAGGGGGCTTGAGAAGAGGTTTTCTTTTTTATGGCCATGGTAAAGCAAACAAAAAAAATCAAGTGATTGAGGATGGTGGTTTAAGAGAAGAAAAGAATAGAGAATATAGCCTATTTTGCAAAAAGATGTGAATCGAATGAAAAGGGAAGAGATAAGTGTTTTAATAGAGTTAAATTGAGAGAAAACTAGTTAACAATTTAATTAAAAAAGGATTTAAATATAGAAATCCATTTCGAATTGGAAGTGGTAAGAAGGAGTTACAATTCCAAGAGAATTGTAACTTTTTGTTTGCTAGATCGTTCCTCACGATTAGGTCAGGTCCATGAGAAAAGCTCGTGATGGGTCAGTCATGAAATGACATAACATGAGCTATTATAGCCTTTGTAATGACTTATTACCAAAATGTCCCTAACTCTCTGAACTTTTGAAAATGTTTCTTTTAAGTCTAAAAGATGTTGCAATTTAGTCACTGTGAACTAAATTGAATACATTTAATACAATTTATAAATGGATATTTTGATCAAATAGAATATTTTACTAATTTTAAAATAATTATTTTATTGAATTAACTTCAATAATTGATTATTCATCATTAATTAGATAATATCAAAGAAAAAATTCAAAAAAGAGAGCTTATGAATAAAAAATATAATTCTAAAAATTAAGCATGTGAAAATAATAGCTAAGCATCAATATGGAACATCTAACAAAACTTTTCACATTCATAAGAGGTTAAGAGCATATTTAGCTAAACCTTATAAAGAACATGCCACATATTTTTCTTAACATAGCATTTGACAAGTAGATGGAATATTTTCAAGAATCATAAATTGGAAATCACATAGATGAGTAGCACTTAGCAACCAATATACATGTATCAATGTAAGCTACAACCATCAATCATCCTATGTTCATGCTTAAGGAAGCTTAATCTCTCTTTATTAAGAGGTTTGGTGAAAATATCTGCAAGTTAGTTGTTTGTATTAACAAACTTAAGCAAGATGTCATGACATTACATATGATCTCTAAGGAAGTGATGTCTAATGTCTATACTCTTAATTCTAGAGTGTTAAATAGGATTTTTGCTAAGGTTTATAGCACTTGTATCATTACATTTAAATAGGAATGTGATCAAGTTCTATGTCATAGTCCCTCAGTTGTTATTTTTACCATAATATTTGTGAGCAACAAAAACTAGTCACTAAATATTCCACTTCGATGATGGATAAAGCAATTGAAACTTCTTTCTTGCTAAATTAAAAAACTAGACATTTTCCTAAAAATTGATAATTTTCAAAAGTGTTGTTTCTATTTATTATACTACTGGTAAGATATGCATTTGAATAGCTAATAAGATCAAATGATGCACTCCTAAGATACCAAAGTCATAAATGCATTATTCCACTATGGTATATAAAGATTCTCTTAATTTCATTCAAATGAGACTCCCTATGATTAGATTAGAACCCAGCACACAAGCATATAACAAACATAATATCTTGCCTACTTGCAGTTAAATAAAGAAGAGATTTGATTATACCTCTATATCTCTTTTCATCAATTGATTTGCCATTCTTATCCTTATTGATTTTGGTGGTGGTGCTTATAGGAGTCTTGCTTGACTTAACTCCATCCATGCCAAACTTCTTGACAATGTCTCTTGTATACTTAGTTTGGTTGTTAAATATTCCATCCTTGCATTGCTTGATTTAAAGTCTAGTAAGAACTTGAGCTCACCAATTTTGCTCATCTCAAATTCTCCTTTTTAATAAAACCATTTAAAAATGCACTTTTAACATCCATTTAAAAGAGTTTAAAATCCATATAAGATGCAAATGCAAGTAACATCCTAATAGCTTCTAACCTTGCAACTAGGGAAAAAGATTCATCATAATCAATGCTTTCCGCTTTATTATAACCTTTAGCTACTAGTCTAGCTTTGTTCCTAGTTATGACCTTGTTCATTCATCTTATTTCTAAACTTTTGGTGTCTATAATAGGATGATATTTAGGTTTAGGAACCAAGGTCCAAACCTTATTTCTCTTAAATTGATTTCACTCATTTTTCATAAAAAGGACCCAAAACTCATCACTCAAAGCATCATTAACATGTTTAAACTCAATTTGAGATATATAGACTAAATTAACAATAGATTTAAGTTAAGATTTAGTAGTTACCTCCTTTTTACTATCACCAATTATAAGGTCTTAAGGGTGTGCTTTCTTGAATTAACATTCCTTTGAAAGCTCATCCTTCAAGGTAGGTTAAGGCATCTCCTTATTATCGTCCTTTGTAGGGCCTTCTAGCTCTAAAGGTTTGCTAATATTTCCTTCATGAATGTTCATATCCACAAGCTCATTTACAACATCATCAACACTATAAACATCCTTTCTAGGATCAAATAGGTTAGATTCATTAAATTCAATATGCATTGATTCTTCAACTACTAGAGTTCTTTTGTTAAAGACTCTATAAGCTTTGCTAGTAGTGGCATAGCTTAGGAATATTCCTTCATCAACTTTAGAATTATCCTTAGTCTTTAATATGAAGCACTTGCATCCAAATACTCTAAGATATAAGATGTTAGGTTTTCTATTATTCTAAAATTTGTAAGAAGTTTTATTTAAAATTAGTCTTTTAAAGACCCTATTTGTTATATCGCAAGAAGTGTTAATGGCTTCCAACCAAAAGTATAAAGGTAAATTATACTCATAAAGCATTATTCTAGCTATTTCCACTAGAGTCCTATTTTTCCTTTCAATAACCCCATTTTATAGAAAAAGTTATGAAATAGCATTTTTATTACAAAAGGTTTTGAAAATTCATTTTTAAATTTAGTTCCATGATCACTTCTAATAGTTGAAATATAAAAACCTTCTTTCTTTTTTAACTCTTTCTGAAAAACTTTCAAATTCCTTAAAAGAATCATTCTTTGAGCAAGAAAACACACCCAAGTGTATCTAGAGTAATCATTAACCAAGACATATGCATAGTGCATACAACCAAGACTAACAACCTTAGTAAGACTAGATAAATCCATATGAATAAGTTCAAGTGGCCTAGAAGTGGATACTATATTCTTGAGCTTAAAGGAACATTCAGATTGCTTTCCCTTTTGACAAGCATTCCAAGGCTTGTCCTTAGTGAACTTGAGTTTAGGTAATCTAACCACAAGTTCATATCTTTTAAGATCATCTAAAAGCTCAAAATTTCCATGTACTGATCTTCTATGCTAAGTCCATGTGTTATGGGAAATAGACATTAGGCATTTAATATCTTTGTTATCAACTTTATTCAAGTTAATGACATAAACGTTATCAATTATTTTACCACTAAAAATTGCTTTTTCATCATGTAAGCTACTAGCAAAGCAATTTCTAGGATAGAAAGTGACTTTATTTCCAATGTCACACAATTGACTAATACTAAGTAAGTTATGCTTAAGACCATCAACAAGTAAAACGTGATGAAGAGATAAGGATTGAGAGTTACTAATTTCTCTAATTCCTACTATCATCCCTTTGGCATTATTCCCAAATGTGACATGTCCTCCATCCTTAGCATCAAGCTTATTGAATTGTTCCTTGTCTCTCATCATGTGTCTTGAACATATACTATCAAGATACCATTTGCTTCTAGTTTTTATGAACTTTACACACACCTATATAACACAATTCAAGCATTCTTTTAAACCCAAACCATTATTGGTCTAGGTTGGTAGTCTCAAAGTAATCTAAAGGAAGCAATTACAAGTGTAGTCTTCTATAAAAGCATGCAATGCTATTATGACATTTGGTCATGCAATAGAAACATTCAACATTGGCAAATCTATTTCTTCTAGGAATATAAGATTGCCTAGTGTATGGGACATGCCTTTTGTGTTGTGGTTATAGAGGCTTCCTAAAGTTTCTTTATGCCATATGAGAAGAGTGTAACATACATTGATAATGTCATTGTGCATTATGAGATAGTTGTGTAGCATGCTTAAGAGTGTTGTATCTAGTGTATATATAAGCATGTTTAGGTTGGGGTTGTTTGGTTTGAACCTTAGCCTTTTGTGTCGATAAAGGTTAAGTCTTTTGAGACTTGCCCTTATCATTTAACACATGAGACTTCTTAACTTTGAAAGGTTGAGTATCAAAGGGTTTAAAAGTATAAGAGATAGAATCACATAAAGCCTTGAAAAATTTAATATGAGATGATGATGAGGAAGACAACATTCCATTTGTATATCCAATTTCATGAGTAGTGGATTATCTAAAGTCTCCTTTCCTTTTTTAAATTTAGAAATGGAATTCTTCAACTCTAAGACTTCTTTAGAAAGCTTGAGATTTTCATTATTAGCTTTCTTGAGTTGAACCTCTAAGGAATTAGAAGATTTCAAATCATTTGCAAGTTTTTCATTAAATTCAACAAGTTTAAAGATGTCATTTTTTAAGTTTTCAAATTCCTTAGATAAGCTAGATAACTCATGCTTGTAAAGCTTCTTCTTAAAGAGGAGGCTTTTTTAAACGAACCCTACCTATAATAGAGATAGAACATGCATCCAACTTTGAAATCTAGCCTAAGATTATCAAGAAAAGGTTGTGTTAATGGAACTAAACCCTTGCTTATTACATTAAAGCAGGATACTTAGTTACTAAAAGATGAATAATCGCACAATTCTATGTCTAATCTAACCTAGCAATTGTAATGAAAGGTATAAGTGAAATAATTCAAGTAAACTTGCAGAGTTTCAAAAGAACAAATTTTAAGGAAAAACCTCACTTATTTATCAAAATACTCTAATTCATTTTACATAAGGATAGCCTTTAAATAAGCATGTAAACATCCTAATCCTTGAAGGAAAAAGGTTTCTTACTTATTCCTAAAAACTTTTAGAAAGGAAAATCTTAAACTAAGGAGGATTCCTTCAAAAATAGGACAACTAATGATAACTCATCTTTGAAAAGTCAAAATTGACAACTAATGACAGGTCATCTTTGAAAATTCAAAATTGACAACTCATCTTTAAATTGTCAAAATTAACAACTAATGAAAACTCATCTTTGAAAATTCAAAATTGACAATTCATCTTTGAAATGTTGAAACTGATAACTTATGACAACTAAGCATATTGACTCTTTAACTTTGACCTTTGGCTCTTTGACTTTGACTTGGGATATCCTTGAATCTTCTCACATCTTTTAGAATTTTCTTAAATCTTCCTGAATCTTCCTAATTGACTCCAAAATAGAAAAATAACTTTCAAATTGGTCCAATTCAAGCTAATTAATTTTATAATAGGAAATTAAGCTAATTAGCTTGAATTATTCATCATTTAGGTCCATGCTTGCACTCGAGGTCGAATCCACCATTTTGTTCACAATGTAAAGAACAAATGAATTCAATGGTTCTTTGAACTCCTTTGTCTTTGATCTTGTCATTTGCTCCCTCTTGAAGATGATTCATCCTTGAATCATAACCCACTTCTAAAGTTGATAAATTCATAAATCCTCTACGATCAAATACAAATTTCTTGGTTAAAACCTTCTCATTTTAAGTAATAATCCAAAAAAGTTGTTTGAACATAGCTTGAACTTGATTGAACAATTAGAACATAGAACTTTTATGCATGAACTTGTAAGGACTGTATTCTTATTGCTTCCTTCTAAACTTGAAACATGAATATCTCTTTTTGCTACGAGCGAAGATTCCATAGATTCCTTTAAAAGAAATAAAATATTATAGCACTTTTAAAGTTGATAAATTCAATACCTGTTTGAAATTTTTTGTCCTTGATCTTGTCACTTTTACATTTTAGCATAAGTTTGCTCATAATAGAGCTCTCATCATCATAATCATTACAAAAAGAATGAGAAGTAGATGGTACTTCATTTTTGTCTTTAAGAGCCATAAAGCAAAGGTTGACTACCTCTAGCTTGTTCTTGCTCTTTCTTTTCCAATTTAGAAGAGTCATCCTATGAAGTTTTGAATGCCTTCTTCTTGTTGTTTTCTCCTTTGTTCTTGAATTTGAACTTGAGGCACTCACTTCTAATATGTCCTAATTTCTTGCATTCATAGTAAGTATTTCTTTGCTTTTTTTGTCATCATACTTGTTTTTATCTCTTTGTGTTGAGAAGCTTTTTTTTTTTTTGAAGAACTTCTTGAATCCTTTAGTGATAATTGTTATATCATCATCATCTTTAGTAGAGTCCATCAAGCTTTCATGTTCACTAGCTTATTGTATGGCCTTTAATGTTATCCCCTTCTTCTTTATTATTTCTCATCCCTCTTATCTCCTCTTTAATTTATAGTAAGCTCATGTGTAAGGAGCTTCCCAATAAGAATATTTGTTAAAAGAGTTGAGAGGTCTTCAGCTTCTTCAATTAAAGTAACTCTAGATTCCTAATCCTTCTTAAGTAGGATTCTTATAATTTTATTATTCACTTCTTCTTAGGAAAAATTCTTTCCAAGTTTCTTAAAGTGGTGAGAAAAGCATTGAGGTGATTTGTTATTAAGGTGATTGATTCTTAAGGCTTATTTTTAAAGAGTTCATACTTATACATGTAGAGTTGAACCTTCTTGCTTCTCAACTCTAAAAACCTAGGTCCACAACATTAATAACCTAAGGCTCTAATATCAACTTTGTTACAACCCAAACTAGGAGTCATAACCAGCACTAGGAAATAGAAATTCTTTTAAATCCGAAACTAGTAGCAAGTCTTAGAAAATAAAAGCATGGTAATAAATAAATAAAAATACGTCAGAATTAAAATCTTAAATTGATATATAAAATAAATACTCAATGTCATATCATAAAATAAAATATTTGCATACAATATTCAGAGAAAGGTCTCTGACATAAAAATCATTCTACAGATACAAACACCACTACTACTGTAGTTTTCTAGAGTACAATAAAAGCTAGATAAGTAATTTACATAAACTAGCTAGGCTGAAGAAGTCCGGCGTATAGGCCTACTACTGAGGTCTGAAGACGAAGAATCTCCTGAAAAATAAACAACTGAGGGGGAGTCAGACCTCACTAAGTGAATTATTATATTATATATACATGCACCTCCTAATGTCATATGCAATTAAGTATCAGTATATATATAAATATATATAGGCATTCCACACAGATGTTGAAATCACTTTTATATAATATAAATGCTGAAAAATGTTTATTTTAATGAAAGATCAAATAGAACCCTAATTATTCGCAACCTCAATCAAAATATCTCTCTAGTCATATAAGCTCACTTAATTCCAAATTAATTCTCTTATTTCGTTTTGGACAGTAGACTGGCCCTGAGACACTAAGTCAACCAAGCTCCAACAGTCTCATTGTCAGTGTGATTGGCCCCAAGACACTAGGTCAACGAGCTCTAATAACCACACTATTCAATCACATCAATCTCAAATAATCAATCAAATAAAAGTCACCTCAAGTAATTTAATAACTCAACCCTAAAATCTATCACACCAGTACGTATACAGTGTTAGTGCTGCCCACTAGATAGCACGTTTTATTGATATCCTTCAAATAAAATTGAATATACATATGGGAAATAAATAATGCATAATTAAACATATTAACATTCATAACAACGAAATAAACCATATATATACCAGAAATATACCGAAAATATATTAAATATATTTTAAGTATATATATGCTACATATAACCAAAATCAACCATAAATATACCGAATATAAACCATGAATATACCAAAAATATACTGAAAATATGCCTAACATATATTAAAACATTTAATAAAACAATTCATGTATAAATACATATTAAAAACATGAATACTCAATATTATGCGTCCTATATACAATGTATATATAAAATAATAACTCACAATTCTGCACTCCTCAAGACTGGCTCGACGGGTCTAGTCCAATAGGCCTCGGTCTCAGCACAACTAGAAATTAAAATAATAATAACAATCAAAATAAATTTAACTTATACTTCTAAAGAAAACTTGATCTAGAAATACAAAACTCATATAGACATAGAAATTCAGAATCGACTCGACATCACGTTTTACGAGAATTCTATCAAAAATTCGGCAGAACCTCCTCTGTAAAATGAACATCTCTTTACTAAAAAGTAGAGCCGATTTTGCTAGAAAAATACACTTCTAACATAGATTGCACAACACCACAGGTTGGGACCCTGAATTGCACAATTTTTCAACCGAGGTTCACAATTCACCAAAAATACAAATAAAATAATAAATATATTAAAAATCATTAAATTCCATAAATATCCTCAAAATACCAAAATATAATATATCTAAACAATAAAACACCAAATACAATTATTTTCACAATAATTAATTAAAAATTTTAAATAATAATTTAATATTAGTAAAAAAAACTAATTTTTCAATAATTCAATATAAAATAGTAAAAATTCACTTTTATATATCCATATAGCTTAAATATGTATTAAAAGTAATTACAAATCCATTTAATCACCAAAATAGTAAATAATATATTATTTGAATATAATTTTCAAAAAATTAGTATTAATTAGTTTAAAATAGTAAATAATTTATAAAAATCATTTTAATACCCTATATAATTCTACAACCATTTAAAACACAATATTTAACTATAATTTCCACAAAATTATACAATTAACTCAATAATACAAAATATACATAATATAATTAATATTCTCAAAAAATTATATAAATTCACCAAAAATTATTTTAAAAATACAAACACAAATTTAAATAAATTCCCATTAAAAATAATTAATTAACATAATTATCAAAAATTCAATATTTAATATTAAAATAATAAAAATTACCAAAATTCAAATTAATTCAAAAAATTCACAAAAAAATATATTTGAGAAGCTTAACCTACCACAATCAACATTTGTGAAGCAAGTTTGCATAAATCAAACAATATCTAGTTCAAAAAAAATAAAAATCCTAAAATACATAAATTAAAAATTGAAGATATCTAAAAATTTAGAGGATTTGAGCTCAAACGGAGCTCGGAAATGGACTCATCAGAGGAAAAGCTTTCAAAAGAGTGTGGTTTGAAAGGATGGGGTGGCCGAAATCTCACCGGCATGAGGAAGCTCCCACTTTCGGCTTCTTTGATTTCCGACGCTTCGACAACGATCTGATGGCTGCTAGCAATGCCTGGGAGAAGTCAAAGATGGTGGTGGTCAATGGTGGCAGCTAGGCGGCTCCAATGACACTGGATGGTAACGACCTGAGAAGAAGAAGAAAAAAAAAAGAAAGAAGAGAAGGTGATGTTGACCTGAAAATTTTTTTGACTTTTCTATTTTTAATTATGAAATTACTAAAATGCCCTTCACTCAAATTTAATAATAATAATAATAATAATAATAATAATAATAACAACACTAATAATAATATTATTAACAATGATAATATTAATAATAATAATAATACTATTAACTTTAATATATTTAAATAATAAATTTCTCACGTAAAATAAATTATTTTTATGTAAATAATTTCTTAAAATAAAATACGTAAATAATATTAAAAATTATCAATAATAACATACAAATAAAATTTAAAATTATTAACATTACATATCTCAAAATAATATTATTTGATTTAAAATACTGGTTCTTTACACCTAACTATTTTATTATTTTGTATACAAAGTGTTGATAAAATAGCAAGCATGGCTTATTATTATTATTTTGTTGAGGCTGAAAAGACTAAAGAGAGATTGCCTCTTCTTCTTTATTAATCAAATTTACATTGCTCTTCTATGTGAGTGCATGTTTGCCCTTTCTTTGGATTTGTAACATTAATTTGTTTCCTTTTTTTATATTTGTTCGCTTCATTTTATTCAGCATACTTATCTTCTTGTACCTGTTTTAAATCATTTGCGATAATAAATTTCGAATGTGTTTTAAATGCCCAATGTTATTTTACTTAACAATGAAATTAAAATGGATTACATGAATTTAGTGGAAATGTAATGGATAAGAATGGACAACATCAACTGGGCTGGATATTATTAATTAAGTTGAGTTAATGTGGTCCATTAGGGATTTCATTGTATATTATATTATTTGGTTATTTTGTATTTATTTTGTTATTAATCATTTGTTCTTGTCATTTGATGTATGTACATGTTAAACTTACTACTGTAACTAATTTATGATTGTTATTTTTTTAATTTAACTTGATCAATTCATGTGTGGATTTGAACAATCACCTATTATATATAATATAATAAATACATAATATTACAAGATATAACTAAAAATCTCATATACATTTTTCAAAATAAAATAAAAAATAAAAACAAAAAAAACGAATTAGAAACCAAAAATAAACCAAAATGATACAAAAAAATTAATCAAAAACCAAAAATAAACTAAAAACATATTTAAAAAAAAATCAAAATAATAACTCTCCTTCAACTATGGAATATTTGGATACAAAATAAAGATTGCATAAATACAACAAACAAACAAAAAAAAACTTTGTGATACAACTACATTGCCATTAATAAAATAAAAAAAAGTATCAAAAACAAAAAAAATAAAAACGATACCAAATTAAAAAAAAAAACTATTAGAAACCAAAACAATTCCAAATTATAAACGTAACAAAAAATGGCAGCATCCTCTTACGACTCAACTAGGGGTGTAAATGAATAGAGCAGCTCATGAACCACTCGGAGCTCAGCTTGTTAAAAGCTCATTCAAGCTCATTTGATAAGTTAAAGGAATAGAGTCCAAACATAATTTTGGTGTTTGAAAAATAAATGAATAAAGCTCAAACACCTTTAAACTCGACTCATTAAAGTTCTCGAACAGGTTCATTAATATGTTCATGAGTTATCTCGTGAACATGCTTGTTTGGAATGTTCGTGAACAGACTCGCAAACATGCTCGTTTAATATGTTTGTGAATAGGATTATGAACAAGCTCGTAAATAGGCTCATTTATGATGTTCGTGAACAAGCTCGCGAATATACTCATTTATATAATTTTAGTATCATTTAATTGTAATGTATGTTAATAATAATTTTAAGTAAATATAATTAAAAATTGGTAATATTAATAAAAATTACATATTTATAACATAAATTAGGATTAATATTAAACAAGTTACATAATTTTAATGTATATTATTTTGAATGTTAAGTAAATATATATAATTAAAAATTGGTAATTGTAATAAAAATTACATATTTATAACATAAATTAATATTAATATCAATGATTAGTATTAAACAAATTATATAATTTTGATGTATATTAGTATAAATTATTAAGTAAATATAATTAAAAACTATTCATTGCAAAAAAAAAGTTACATATTTTTTAAATATAATGTAAATTAATATTAACATAAAAAAATTAATTTCAAGTTAAAATATTAAAATAGAAAGTATTACATAATACTAAGTTACTATGAACCTATTAACTATAAGATTACTAAATACTAAGTATCAATTAACTATTGGGTATTAGTTATAGCTGAATTACTACTTATAAACCTATGAACTTCAAGGTAACTAAATACTAAGTATCAATAGACTAATATGATTACTAACTACTAAAATCATCAACTATAAGGTTATTACAAATTTACTAAATATAAGATTAATGATTTTAATTTTAACTATGTGTATAGTTTTAGTATATAATGTTACTATTAAATAGAAATAAATTTAACATTATGAACCTATTAACTATAAGATTACTAAATATTAAGTATCAATTAACTATTAAAATTACTAACTACTAATATCACCAACTATAATATACTCACTCTAGATAATCTTAATCATATAATACTAATTTAGTGTTAAGTAAATATAATTTAAATTATCATATAATACTAATTTAATGTTAAATAAATATAATCCTAATCATATAATACTAATTTAGTGTTAAGTAAATGTAATTTAAATTATCATATAATACTAATTTATATGTTATATAAATATAATTTAAATTATAAAGTATTATAAAATAAATTTATTTAATATTAAGTATATATAATTTAAATTATTAAATATGGTTCAAAACTACATAGTTTTAACATAAATGACGTGGTTTTGATAAAATAAAAAACTACATCGTTTTATATTAAAATGATGTAGTTTTAATCCAAAACAACACAACCCTAAAACTAAAACCTAACACATTTCATTTGCAACATTTCCCCTAAAAACCTGAATCACAGTCCACACCACATCCTTGTCGTCTTGCCAATCGCCCCTACCTTACTTCTCATTTTCAATCGCCCTGCAACTGCCCTCCCCCTGATTCGCATCTTGCCCCTCATATAACCTCACCATTCATCTTCGCCACGTAATAGCTCATCTCTGCCATTTTTTTCTTCATCCTTGATTCAATTTCAGCTCATCTTCGCCTCAGCACTTGTCTTCCACAGTAACTTGTTCTCTTTACCACAACAGCTTTATTCGAGAATACCCAACAACTTCATCAACCAATTAGCAAAATATAAAAGAAATGGGTCTCATCTAATCTCACCATGTTTTCATAGAGTGTTTGCATTTCTTCATCAGTCGTTGCTTCTATTCACTAAAAAAGGTCAATGATTGTTTTTTGCTTTTTAATGTTTGTTCTCACCATTTTCTTTTTTTTTCCTTTTCACAACTTGTTCTTTCCATCTTTTTCTTTTCATCTAATCTTACCATTATTTTTCTTCATATGCTTTATCAGTCTGTGCTCGATGTTGCTTCCGAAATTGTTGTCTTTGTGTTCAAGCAAAAAGGTTAGTTCTTATTTTCTTATTAACTGCAAGTGTTTTGCTGATGTTTAAATAAAGTCAATTATTCATCATAAATTTGTAATGCAGTATGAGTTTCATTATAAAAAGTACTATGAGAAAAAATGAAGTCAATTTTTCTTTTGTTATTTTGTTGTTCTGTTGTTTCATTCTTTTTATTTAGTTTATAAATCTCATGTTCTTACGTCTGTTATATTTTTTGCTATGATTTTTTTTGTTACTGTGATTTTGGATATCAGTTGTGATGTTAATGTCTGTTGTGATTTTAAGTGATCTGATTTACTTTGCTATTAATTATGATTTGATTCTTACTTTGTTTTTAAATCTCATCTCCATCTTCATTTTTTTAAAAAGTTTGTTTATTCATTTTTAGTTCTAATTGACCTTATTGCATGTTTATGTCTAATTTGCATTTTTAATGTCTGATTTTGAATTATGTGATGTGTTGTGTGTTTATAGAGTATATATATATATATATATATATATATATAAGAGCTTTTTGATTTGGAATATCAAAAATTCATTCACAGAGGTTATTGTCCCCAAAGACTTCACAAACTAGTCCAATGGTTGACACACTAATTGATAAAGATGGAGATGTAGCAATTGTAGATGATGAACAAATTGACAAAGTAGCCAATAAAGGTACATTTCAAGATAACAAAGCTAATGATGATGAGAACCCCTATGATTATAAGAAAAGGAAGCGGATGTCCAAAGTATAGGCTAACTTCAAAGTTATGCTACCTTGGATGCAAAAACAGTTCAAGTTCTGTTATGCGGTGAAGATTGGCTATGTTCTTTTTATGGGATAAAGTGGAAAAAAAAGAGTATTTTCATTCCATAATTTGTTTCCTGTTTCATATTTATTTGTAGTTTTGAATTTTTCTTATCTAATTATTTGCTATTTTTATAGGATCAAGAAGATTTCAAGGAAATTACACTACTTTCATGAAAAGTGTGTTAAATCTTGTTATGGTAATTTAATTTTTAGTTTCAAATTTTATTGTTTATTTATATCAATAATATTTTAAATTTAAATTAATGATGTTACATGTTTTTGTGTAGTGTGGAATTTAAGGTTACTCTTGTTGGAAAAAGTGTAATGCTGTTATAAGACTGTTGTTGTGTGGAATTTGGGCTGCTTATTGGATTGATGTATTAAAACTGTTGCTAAAGACTTCTTATTCATGCTAAACTACTATCTATTTATTATTTGGGTTTCTTAAATTTTTCATTTCGTTGACTGTAAGATTATTAATCACATTTAGATGATCGTAATTTTATTATTTGCATTTGAATAACTATATAATAATTATTTTATGTTTTTTCATTACTTTTTAATTGACATGTATTTGCATATATTGGCTGGTTCAATCCTCATGTATTTTTTTTAAGTACAAACGAGCTTATAACGAGCTCACAAACAAGCTCATAGATGAGTAGTTGACAAGCTCACAAACGAGCTCTTGACAAGCTTGCAAATGAGCCGCTAAACGAGTAGATACACAAGCAACCAAATGAGCTATATTGAACACAAACGAGCAGTGTTCATGAATAAGCTCGAATTCTACTCGAACTTGGCTCGAGCTCTATATTGCATAATTTTCCTGAGCTCGAACATGAGTTATTTAGGTTGAGCCAAGCCCGAGCATTCCAAAACTCGTTTTGGCTCAATTACACCTCTAGACTTAACAACACTAAAAAACTTAAAAACATATTCATTTCTTTAAATTTTTTCTATTACAATAATTACAACTCACTTAACTCCAAAGAAAATGTTTAGCTTTAAGTTATAGTGTATTGTTTGTATATTTTTAGTTTCCTATATAATAACAAAAGGAGATTTTAAGTTATAGATAGGTATGTGCTCCCTTTTCTGTGGAGGAAGACTAGCAAAATCTTCTTCAACATCTTGTGAATACAATTAAATCAGAAACCAAAAAGTAACAAAAACTAAATTACAAAAAATTAATAACAATATAAATCAAATCAACACCCTTCAAATTTTGTCCACCAAACCACCAAAACGAGTAGGAATAGAAATAGGATCAACATTTTCAACACCCTATTCAATAAAAAAATTATAAATGATCAAAATATATAAAAAATAGAAAAGTATTTCATACAACAATGTATGCCAACCCTCTTTTAACAAAACCCAATAAAAATTAATTTAATGATACTACTAGATTTTTAACTATGTTATTTATAGGATTATATAATTTTTTATTTATTTTGGTTTATTGGAATTAAAAAAATTAACATTTAGAAAATAATGGTAAATTTATTAGAAAATAAAGAGAAAATAAAAAAAGAGGGAAAAAGAAATAAAAATAAAAAAGAGATTGTATTTCAACATAAAATGTCAAAAATGTTATAAATTAAATCCCAAAAAATATATATTGGCTAACATTCCACTAATATAAAAAGATGAAAAAAATAATGAAAAATGAGAAAATAAAAATTTTGAAAAAAAAGATAAAAAGGAAAAAAAGAGAAATAAAAAATAATAAAGAGATAATAAAAAAGTTTGCAAAGAGGAAAAAATAAAAATAAAAAAATAATAAGAAAAAAAGAGAAATAAAAATAAGAAACAAAAAATAAAAAGGAAAAAAGGAAAGAGGAAAGAATAAATATGAAAAAGAAAAAAAATAAGAAAAAATGAAAAAATAAAATAAAATAAACAAAAAAGAAAGAAAGAAAGGACAAAAATAAAGATAAAGTAGAAGGAAGAAGGGGACACACATGTAATTAAAAATGGGCATTTTTTATAATTAATGAAAAATGTGTGTATTTCAATTGAATAAAGTAAAAAGTACCTTTTTTTAAAAAAAAATTCCTTGAATTTTACATAATTTTTTTTTCTTCTTATCAATATTGATATGATTTTAATTTTTGTGTTTAAAAAATACAAGGTTTTTGCATCAAATCATAATTAGAATTTATGTAAGAATCCTAGTTATGATTTGATGCTCAGTTTAAAGAAAAGTCGTTTAAATTTATGTAGCCCCTTTTCATAATGTTATTTCATATTATTGACTTCCTTTTTGGTTGATGTTTGTATTTCTTTACTTTTCTTTTCTTTTTCTATTCCTATGGCTGATTTATGAAGTTGCATGAGAGAATATGATTTTTCCTTTTCTTTAAGGTTGAGCTTGTTTACTGACGTTTGATATCATGCTAAATATCTCTTTCTTGAGTTGTAGAAGACATTTTAGTTTTGAATCATGGGTCCTAATATTTGTACATTACAGGGCTCTGATTGAAGTTGTGCCTCTACTATGGCTATTTTATGACATTTGTTATTTTTTCAACAATATGAAAATGGTTATTTATATGTGAAAGAGAAGAAATTGTTTATGCACTGTACTAGTCTTTATAATTCCCTTTAATAACTTAGCAATTTGGAATATTAGAAATTGATCCTAGGAAATATGGACCATTAAAGGAAAAATATTCCCCTAGTTTAGGTTCTGTTTCATTGTAGCAAATAAAAAATGAAGCCTATATATGCTTTCATTAGAAAAAGTTTTTGTATGTTTGAGAATGATTAGTAATGCTACCAATTTGGTATGGTTCCAGAGATTTTAAATCTCCAGATTTTCCGACCCATGCTCACCCCTACTTTTCTTCTACCATCTATTTGTATTATTTTACATGTATTTCTAATTTCCTCCATTTTAGTCCTATATAACTCATCAATTGTTTATTTGCACAAATTAGTCCCAATATGTTTAACTTAGTAAATGTTCATGTGGGAGCAAGTGTGAGACTTAGAAATTGCATTATCTTTAATGATGTTGAAACTCAAGGATGGTTTTATATTCTATAATAAAATCATAACGACAATGCTTTAACATGAAAAATGATAATTTATTGATTTTTTTTTTTTTTGCAGGGAAAATGTTATGAATTCAATTGTTGGATGGAAATCAACTCTCATGAAGATTGTCAAGAGTCTAGGCAAGTCCAGTGATAAGATTTTTTTTAAAAAAAAAAATTATGCAATTAAGCCTTTGAGATTAGATTATGAATTTTTTACTTTTATTCATCTTTTTCAATTAATAATGAGATTAGATTCATTTACAATTACATTCATCTTAAATCTCTAAAAATTGATGAAGTTACCAGTGTAATCTAACAAGTGACAACATTTCTGTTCCAGTAGTAAATACTGAGTTAGGATAATTTGTTAGTCACTTTTGCTAATTAAAGTTGAATTGATTATTTAGGCTTATAATATAAAGCTCGACATAACTATACTCAATAATAGTCTTCGCCTTTCATTTTTCTCTAATATGGGTTCCATTAACGTTGTTGTTAAGTCTTGAATGCTTATTTCTTCATTTCTTTCTTATGAATGAAAAGTCATAACTGTTGAAGATGAAGGTGTTGTTATTAATTATTTTTTCCTTCCTAATAAGATAATTAATGTAAGACAAGAGGAGGCGATAATATTGTAAAAATGAATATCATAGTCACAACCTTAGTTTTGGATTCTTGCTTTCCTTTTGTAGAGATAATAGAAAAATAGAGTCTGACCATCAAGAATTTAAAAAGTTCTAGTCCCTTGTATTGTGCTAGTTATACAGATATTGGACTATAAGGCTGCATACGGTTTGTTATAGAATGGAAGTGTAATCCAATTTTTTGAATATAATACTATGATTCTTCTTAT
The DNA here is from genome assembly GCA_947683625.1 of Mallotus nudiflorus. Classification (NCBI taxonomy): domain Eukaryota; kingdom Viridiplantae; phylum Streptophyta; class Magnoliopsida; order Malpighiales; family Euphorbiaceae; genus Mallotus; species Mallotus nudiflorus. The sequence continues at coordinate 2,423,253 of CANTUR010000107.1, forward strand.
GACCATATTGATATTTAATTTCAAGATAATTATAAAGTGAAATAAATATTTTTTTTTAATAATTGGGAGGTCAAGGGGAAAGTAATTAAACTAGTGACCTCAATATTACAATATCCATCACCTAAATTAGTAGGCTACAGAGAGAGGACATGAAGTGGACTAAACATTAATAGTAAGCTTTAAAGGGAAAATGCACCCTTATTCTTAAATTGACCATTTTGCCAGTTTAGGACATGTCATATTCTTAAGTGTATTATTGAGTTGTATTAAATTTATAAATTAATCTTTTTTTTTACCATTTTACAATACGATATTGTTGCCTAATTTAGATGTATAAGACCGTATTATTAAATTTAATTTATAATACATGTTAAGTTAGTTATAATATTAAACAAATATAACTAATCATAATACATATTATTCATCTAAGCATAGTGGAATTACTAAAAATCAATGAACAAACAAAAAATGAGTTTGAATATTAATTGATGGAAAGACTAATATATATATATATATACACACACACACACACAATGTTGAGCCTTAAAATTATTTATCCCAAAATTTTATAAGTGTCATTCCTTATAATTCAACATTTACTTCTAAATGATTATGTATTGAATTCTTAAAAACTATAATTTTTTGTATAAAAATATTCAATTTTTTTTTGTTTAATTGTCTATTTAAAATAGACTCCTTTTAACATAAAACTCTTAATAGTATATTTCTTTTCAAGATCTACCACCATACCCCTTAAAAAAATTGATATTATATTTTTATAATTGTCATTCACTCTATATTTACATTAAAAAATTGTATTATATTGATATCTCACCTATCGTCTATTTTTCTTCAAGCCTTTGTCCTCTTCTTCCTCCCATTTAATAAGAGTTTTTTTTTTAAAAAAATTAAGAACATGCTTACTTTTGTTATTAGGGCTTGATTTTACCCTTTTTTTTTTTTTGCTTTGTTATACTTTTCCATGGTGATCTCAAAGAACATATTTGTTTTTGTTATTAGACAACTCTGAAATCATATTAATACAATTTAATTTTGTTATTATATCATTTTTTCAATCATTATTTAGTTATTACTGTTGTTGTTGTAATTATTCTTTATGCTAATCCGATTAGTTGATGATTTAATCCTTTTGAAATTCGCACTGGAGTAGGAGCAAGTCAAGATAATTTACAAAATTTGGATCATTCAAACTACATTGGCGGTATGCGTTATTCAATATTTTATTAAAAAGTTCAGTATAAGCATTGTTTTGAATAAATTGTTTTTTTCCTTTCAAAATGCTTTACTTGTGATATTTCCGAGATGCTAAATATATTCTTCTCCATCATCTTAAATTTATTATCAATCAACTCTTTTCATTAAAATCAAAATTAACTTTCTCATCAAAACTTTTCTAATCCTCACTCGATTGTTTTTTAAAAACTTTTATTTTAAAAAAAAAATTGGAGTCTTAAAATCATCAGAGCTTAGATTTTTCTCTTTATCAAAAACATATTTTGTAGACTTTGATTTTTGAACATTTTTATTACTGAATAGAGTCCAGTCAAATTCAATCTTTTCAGCTGTTTAGAACAAGGAACAAAAACATCCAACTTCAACTGCATTAAAATATAAAATTAACAAAAAAATAAAAAAAATAACTAACTAAATAATAAATTAAAAAGATAAAAAAGAATTACCACAGAAGCATCATAGACCCAAAAAAAAACCTATTCTCCATATATTTAAAATTGGGAATGATAAAAGATTTCCACTTTAGCAAATGTGGAATACCAAATCCCTTTGATTCAGCCAATTTTCCATGGCAAAAACCACATACTTCACAGAACCAAAACTAAAGAGCAAGAGGAAAGCCCAATAGTTTGTAATAACCTTTATAAAAAAAATCCTAGCAACATTCCCTTTCAAAGAATTAATAAGAAACTTGAACACTTCTTTGCCCCCCTAGATAAGCATTATAATCCCCATTGTAAATTAACACCAGATGTTTGTAATTAATTTGATTATTTTCTAGTGAGGAAAACAAATAACACTCAACAAAATGGATAACAACAATCCTAACAGTGTCCTCATCATAATCATCTTTTTTTATTCAAAAAAACCTCCTTAAGAGCATTCCTGCTTATCTTCTTTGAACCACCAAAATACTTAATAGACAAGTTATCCTTCAAACTACTAACATAGAACTTCTCTAACTCACTAATACATCTTAAACCATTAACTACAGAAAATTCAGCCAATTTATTTTTTTTACTTGTCAAGTTAATTATGTATTTGAAATCATCTTATATATTGGTGGTGAAATGGTAGACACGCGAGACTCAAAATCTTATGCTAAAGAGCGTGGAGGTTTGAGTTCTCTTCAAGGCATAATATTGAAAATGCTCATTGAATTGAAGTAGATTTGGCTCAACATGTTCTATTCGATACGGGTAAGAGAAAACCTTGACTCAGTATTCTTTAAATTGAAATATTTAAAAAAAAATAAAAATAGAGTAAAATTGTCAAAAATTAGAAACTTAACCTTTTATAAATGTTGCAATCATAAAGGAAAATTTTGATATATTATGAATCTTCCATCAACATCTATTATTTAATTTTGAACAAATATTTATTTGTATTGAAATTATCAAGAATTAATTAAATTGGAAATTTTGTCCAAAATTACAAAATTTGAATAAAATTATAGAAAATCAACAACTTTTGAGTTTTTGAAACCAATAAATTTGGTGGAATCATATAATAATTTCAAAATATCCGTTGATTGGTTATGGTACATAAAACATATTATTCATCCTTTGTGGTATATATATAACCATGCATGCACGTTTCATCAAGTAGAATATCTCTAAAGCAATTATATTTATTGGTTGTTCAAGTTGTTTATAAGAGACTATGTAGATGAGGATGGTTGTGGCAGGCTTGAATAAAGAGAGAGAGTTTTCTCATGTTTCGTTCCAATAAAATCTTTTATTGATAAGATGTTTCTATTCTTTAAAGCTTGGTAAGCGGCATTTTTTTGCCTATAGAACATAGTATAAAGTATAGAATAAGCTTGACATGGGTAGGCAACCTACCAGCATATAACTTCCCTTTCAGCTTCTAACTCGTGTCCTGTGCAATTTGTACAATGTTAACGTCCCTATGCCCCTCAAATTCGTTTAAACTTCAACTTTGCCCCCATTTTAAGCATTTCTCTTCTCATATTGACTTCACGTAAATATATTTGGCTTAAATGAAAATTTTTTAAAATTTATTTTTAATTTTAACTTTTTAATTTTTAAAAATTATTTAACATTAGATTTATTCTTATTGTTGAAATGTATTTGATTCAAATAAATTTAAAATTCATTTAAAAATTAAATAAATTCCTTAACATAATTGAATCAAATAAAAGGTAAAAAAAATTATAGTCGAATATTATTTTGGAAATCTAAAAATATTTCAAATGTTTTCAAGGTAAAAATAAAAATATTAATTTAGAATCAAATCTAAGGGGGTGTTCTTTTGGTAAAAAAATGAGGGTGTGAATCGAAATCGGAATGAACAATTTTGATTTTTAGTGTTTTGTTGACTAAACTTAATGTGAGGATGAGAATGTAATTTCTTCATCAATGGGAGTCATCATTCCTCTTTTATTCTTAAGGAATAATTTTTTATTTCTTTGAAAATCAAGTCAAATCAATTATAAACTTATTAAATATTTAAATTTTAACATTTATATTTAAAATGTATAAATGAAACATATAAAAATATGCAATAAATGTTTGAATAAAAAATATTTATCAAAAGTAAATAATTTTTATACTTTTTAAAAAAAAATTATAATTATATTTTTATAAATAAATACTTTATAATACATAATTATAATATTAATTTTTAATATATAAAAATAATTATAATGTTACTTTTTATATATAAAAAATAATTACAACAATATTTTTTTATAAAATATATTTTAGTTGTTAAATGATAGTTTGATTCTCATTATCATTCCCTAGTGAAATTAAATATCTTTTTCAAATTTTCATTCCTTTTCTCATTTCTTCTCATTCTCAATCCGATTCCGGAATACGAACCAAACACCCTCTATGTAGATTGAATCTTGTATCAATTCTTCTCTTTTGCCAAGAGAATAATAAACATTTTTATAATAAAATTGAGTTCGCACTCCTTTTTCTCAATCCTTAAAAAAAATAATGATTTTGGAATTAATTAATTTGCCCAATCATATTTTTTCAGAAAAAATTTAACTAAAAAATTATCTAATTTGTTAATTATAGTCATTTAATCAATAATGAGAAAAATAGGATTGTTAAGTAATTGTTGATATTACAAAACACCATCCTAAATGTTTATATACTTGCCAAAAGTAGATTCACTAACTAAATAATTCGTGAGTCTTTAAGGTTATAAAATAATAATCATCCGGGAATGTTTACAAGTTATAACCTATGAAGAATAATTTCATTTTCATTTGGCAAGAAACTTCTGAAATTATAAATTAATACTATATGATATACCCTAAAATCATTTTATTAGTATGAAAATATGTATAAAAAAAGAAAGGGTATACTTGTAATAACAGAACGTGAATGAGGCATATAAAATGCAAAGAAGAAAAGGTCGTGAAGTCTGATATTGTATAATTCTTTATTTATAGGCCAACATCTTACGCAAAATATTATCAAGAGAACACAAAGAAGATGAGCTACTTTAGCGGCTGCTGCAGCAATCTCATGAAACTCCTCATTTTCTTCACGATGATGATCTTCCTTCAAACATCAACAGCTTTGGACGTCGAACAAGATGATGGTGATAATAATAATGATAATAATCCGTTGTATGAATTCTGGAGCAGAGAGGAATTGGTGAGCTTGGCTGGTTATGGAGAAGAGAAGCTATCAACTGTGCTCATCACAGGCACCCTTCTTTGTGATGAAGCTCCACTTCTATCATTTCCTGTATCAGGTTTGTGAATCAATCCATTTCATTTCTTTAAGTTTCTTCTGATTCCTATATTTATGTATTTTCAAAAAAAAAACAAGCGTGATATATAAAAATTATCTATGTTTTTATGTAAATGAATATTGATTAGACTGGATTAGCTAGTTCGTACATACGTAGATAATTATAAAGGTTCAATTATCCGATATTTTGAATGATCATGCAAATATTCCAGTTTGTTAGCTTGTTAATTGTTATTATTTAGTTAATTATATAGTAATTTAATTCCATAGGAATAAAATATATACAAAAATGAAATCTAAGTAGTAACTAAATATTGCATGCTATGTTCATTTATCTTATAGAATGAATAAACTATAACTTTTTTTTTTCCTTTGTTAAGTTGACGATGGTAGAATTTGAATTCTACACTTTAAAATGTCATTGGTAATAAATTTTTACTTAACTATTCTCTCACTAGCATAATACAGACTAGAAGTTTATATATAGAAATGAAATGTAGAACCTGGCTTCTTCCCCTTCTTTTCTTTTTCCTGTTTTCGGAAGTATAATTTATGAGAGAAATTTAATAACACGAATGAAATTACACCATTGTAGGAATGTATTGGCCTTTCATAATTTTTTTTTAGGTCATCTTTAATTCTAAGTGAGAGGGGACTTGCTTGCAGGGATGTATAGTAGTTTTCATCCAAACTTATGATGAAAGAAAAACTCTTAGAATTAGAGAGCAAGTCATGGTATAAATTGGTGAAGAGTCATAGCAACAAGATTTTTTGACAGGTGATACAATAAAGAACACAACACACTACTTACCTTGGTTTTTTTCCATGATTTTAATTGCTTTGGAACTATTCAATTCTTTGTGTGTATGTGTGTGTAAAGAACCTCTATCACCTTGAAACAATCACTTCAAGTTTTTATTTGTCCAATTCAATTTTTTTTTTCCATAATCAAGAGACTTTCTATATATTGGAAAAATTCAGCTCATAGGGTAATGCTTAGAAAATTATAATTTTAGATACATAAAATTTTAATTTTTTTTCCTGCATGGATTAAAGAGTACTTATGCTGGTTTTAAAAACTCTAAACAAATAAATGATAGTTTAATTGCATCGTAAAATAAAAACACAAAAAAAGTCTTTTTAAAAAAAAATATTAAAATTTTTTTGGACATCAGAAAATATTAGAATTGTAAATTCCAAAAGCACACCATCGTAAATCTTAACCTTACATTGCATTATTGATCAGAGAATCAACTCTGTTCATATATTTGAAAAAGTAAACTTAAAAAAAATTCAACAAAAAACCTTAAGCTTAAGAAGTTCTTTTTTTTTTTTTTTTTTTAACATCTTAGGAGGTCCTAATTGATTGTTAAATAATGTCAATATTCTTTATTACTAGTGTTTTGCTTTCTTTCTTGCCCTGTTTAAAGAATGCCAAGGATCAAAGCTAAAGATCCAACAAACTTTACCCTGACGTAAAAACGACCTAAAATTGCTGTCACCCTCAGCCGAGGCCCAGATGGATCATCTCATCTTCAATTTATTAGGAGATTACCATACGTACATACGGTGAAGCCCACCCACATCTATGGCAACATCTTACCATAAATTTTCATAATTTACCCAGACAAATTCAATAAGATCATTTTCATAAATTTTGGTTGAATATTAATGCTACTATTAACATGATAATGATGTATACGAGTTCTGATTAAGCTGTACAACTCAGAATAACTTTTTTTTTCTTTGACATAGTCTGCAAATAAAAAAGAAAATTGAGGAAATATTTGGGGGAACTGGGCAGTAGTGATCTTATAAAAAATAGTTTCAAAAAAAATTGGGTTTAGTACAAATTCAATTTATTCAATTCTGCTCAAGCATGCATATTGAAAATTCATGCAGGTGCCTTGGTGGGCATCAACTGTGGGGAGTGGAGCCAACAAAGTTCTGCAGCAGCAGAAGTATTCACTGATGCATATGGAGAATTTCAAATTGATCTTCCTTCTCAACTCCATGCAATTCCCAACTTAGAAAAGACATGTTCAGTTACAGTTCTGAGAATGCCGACGAACTCAGCCTGCAAACCCGCATTTGGTAGGGTCGAACCGAGAATGCTGACATTACTATTAGCTAGGAATGGCGTCCGCATATACACTGCGGGGGAGGTAAAACTTTCTTCATACAAAAAGAGAGCACAGTGATCGAATACCCAGTTGTCAAGTAGAATACTGGGATCGATATAGAGAGAGGACTACGGCTCATTTAGATGGCGCTTCAGTCACAAACATGAGTTAGAAGGGGTTCTATATGTTCATACTGTTGAGAGCGTGTGCGTGTGAGTGAGTAATGATGATACATCCCGCTTGTAAATGATGAAAACAATAATGTTGTGGCACACTGTAAACATTTGTATAAGAAATTTTTAGGTCCTTCAGTGACGAAGCAAAGTATTAAAAGAGAAAAATTTCAGGATTACAGATTTTGCTACCTCGAAAGAGCAAATGTTGACGAAAAACATAGAAAAATATCAACCAAGAGTGTATGCTTGGTGAATTCTAAATTCAATAGTTGCACTCAGGAGCTGAAAATTTTCTGGTCAGCTCCAGAAACTATATATTTTGCAACATCCGCACAACAGCTAAGCTTATCTGCTTGCTTATCAGGGATTTCGACTGAAAATTCTTGCTCAAATGCCATAACAAGCTCCACCCTGTCTAAGCTATCCAGACACAAATCCTTTTGGAAATCAGCTGTTTCAGTTACCTGCGTAGCAAACAAGCAAAACCGACATTAATTCTTTCGACCCTTTACCCTCAAGAAAAGGAAATGATAGCGTAATTTCCCAGCTGATACGGAAACCTTTGGGACGTAACGTATCAGCTAACGAATCACCATTTTAAATGGCATATCAAGTTTCATATTAAACGATAAGGAAATAATGTACTAATTACCTTACTGGCGTCAATTTTATCAAGATTCTTAACCATAACCAATTGTATCACCCTATCCATGACCTGATCAGGACTGGTAGCACTTGAAGCACACATCTGCCGGTTCAGTAGTCTGAACACATTACCTGTTTGAGTGAATGACCGCTGTACAGAAGTAGCTCTCAGCCTAATATGGCTCAAGATGGACTTTCTTAGGCTTTGCATTTTAAAAGCTAGAAATAATCATCAATTAGCATGTAAAATCGCAAAAAAGTGTTAGCAAAGTAGTACCATGTATATATAATGAATAACTAGAAAATTTCAAGACAAATGAAAAATAATTAAGGAATACGATTACACTAACTAAGCTTTGAATTAGAGAATAGCCCAAAGGAGCAGTATATCATGCGAAGGCAAGAAGGGATCACTAACGAGATTGGCTGCATTACCCGCGTCTATTTTCCTTCGATGTAAAAGATATTGTCGTTTAGATGTTTGATTTATTGCCGCAGGCAGGGTTCGCCCAGCATGGGCAGGGGCATCAGACACATTGCTATAGCGCGGCTTCAATGAAATATACAATGGCCAGGGTAAGCGAGTAATTTTCTAACAAAATATTCAACTCCACTAAAAATATTGATTTTATTTTTAAATAAATTCTAAATAAAATCTAAATACAAATAAATTTTACTATTATTGTGTATTTAAGTTACATAAATATTTTATGAAATTTATTTTAAATAAATATCATTTTTTTATTTTATTTTTTTATATTAGTTTAAAATTTATAATAATGTATTATTTGACCAAAAATACCATTTTAAGTTAATATTACATGGTAGGAGAATTTTTAAATAAAAATTCAATATTTAATTTTATTAAAATATATATCTAAAACATAACATCTATTTTAAATTTTTAATTATTTTATTAGAATTTGGTTTAGTTATAAATAATTTTACAAATTTAAATTGTTGGAATCGCAGATGAATTTACAAAATTTTCATTTAAATCAAATAATACAAATTAACAAGGACTTCACCATGTACAAGAAGGCCAACATGGTAGAGGATTGGAGAATTAAATGAAGGATGCTTTACATTATCCTCAAGGTCAAATTATAATATCAAGAGCTAGAAGATTCAAGGTTGCTTTGTAAGGTTTTGTGAAGTCTATTTGTCAAGGTTCAAGAAATGCTAAGCCCAAGACAAAGATGAGCTTAAGTTTGTTCATGTAATACAAGTTGAAGAGCTACATGTTTCTTGGTAGCATGCTTTAGTATTTTTATCATAACTTTTGTTAGAAAACTTGGATTGAGGTGATTCGAGATGCTTTGAAAAGCTAAGACAAATAGTTACAATGTTAATGAAGAAAGCTTGAGCTAATTTGATTACTTCAGGGACTAAAGCTCAAACACAGACATGCATGCGTTTAGACACAGTCATGCCTAACTGTTATGTGTTTTTCACTTAGAATTACACATAGCCATGTGTAATTTTGCACATAGCGGTGTGTGACAAAAACCATCTTAATTTTTAGGGTATTTATGCGTGTTTTTCAGTTGACATTGATGTCTATTTTATTCTTTGTTCTAATAATATTATAAATAGCTTGTTTAGAACTGTAAAACATAATTTGGTTTATTTATATATGAATTTGAGAGTTTTTCTCTACAAGTTTTGCTTTCTTTGTGTTATTGGATGAATGCAAACCATACTTATCAAGGGATTGATCAAATCTTGTGACGTCTTTTACGGATTGGGGTTTTAAGGACTTAGTTTTCTTAAAGTTATAATTATTATCATTCTACTTGTTACCTAGCAATCCTTCGGTTGATTCTTAAATTGATTTAGGGGTTCACATGTTCATTGCACGCGAGTCCACATAACCAAAGGGTTTAGAAAACATGATTCCTATGGGTTCTTCTATTACCAAACATACTAAAATTAAATTTCCATAAGGTTTTTATGAATTTTTTTTTATCAAATGCACTCTGAAATAAAAATGGAAATATTTATCTTTACCTTCCTATATTTTAGTATTTTGATACTTAAATCCTTATATTTTTATTTTAACACGTTGGATTTTTATACTTCTATTTATCAATATATCTACCTTTCATTCAAAAAATAATTTAGTTATTCTTAAAAATACATAGTTTTAGTTTTCTATGTGTATGTTTTATTTATCAAATTCTTATAGTTTTTATGATAATTAACGGAGTCCTTTTTTAAAAAATATTTGTACTAAAATGATCGTTTAAAATTATTTAGAAAATTTAATAGATCATATATAATAATTTATTGATTAAAGATCTACGCATGCAGCTTTTATAATTATTTTATAAAATTTTATTTTTGTAAATTTAATAAAATTAATACTTTAATATATATTAAATTTTCTATTCACCATATATATATATATATACCTTCCTATATTTTAATATTTTGATATTTAAATCCTTAGATTTTTATTTTAACACGTTGGATTTTTATACTTCTATTTATCAATATATCTACCTTTTATTCAAAAAATAATTTAGTTATTGTTAAAAATACTCAGTTTTAGTTTTATATGAGTATGTTTTCTTTATCAAATTCTTATAGTTCTTACGATAATTAACGGAGTCCTTTTTAAAAAAAAATTATTTGTACTAAAATGATCACTTAAAATTATTTAGAAAATTTAACAGATCATATATAATAATTTATTGATTAAAGAAGCGATTTTTATAATTATTTTATAAATTTTTGTTTTTGTAAATTTAATAAAATTAATACTTTAATATATAATAAATTTTCTATTCACCATATATATATATATATATATATATATATATATATATATATATATATATATATATATATATATATAAGTACTTGAAATTCCTCTAGAGATTAGAGGGAGATGAGAGCAAGAGCATAAAAATAAATGAAAGAGAAAATTGAACAATTTGTAGATCTTTAGGAAGCATTACGTGAAAGCAAAATAACCATCCTAATGCCTTGTCTAATAAATATGAAGTTTTTGGTAGATTTTGCGTCATCCCATCCTGAGGGGAATGCCGAATTAGACTAAAAGAAATGACATCCTATTGCCTTGTCTACTAAATTAGGTACTTATAGAAGAACATGGTAAAATATATATTTTAGTTACTTATTATGAGAGGGTCATTCTGACGCCACCTTTTAAGTTCAACTTCCACAACGTTTTGTGCAGCTTCTGCAATTTCTGCTGACTTCAAAGCAATTCCAGTTGCTTCTTTAATTTCCTCAATTGCTTTCAAATTTTCCTCTATCTTTCTTTCTGCTTCTTTTTTCCTCTCATGGCTAGCTTCAATCTCCGCCATGGTTTCTGTCTCTTTTGCTTCAGCTATGTTGTCACATTCCTCCACTTTCTTTTTCAACATCTCAAATTCCTGTAATGGCATCTTTATTGTGCTAAGATTATCAGGGTTGTCGCCATTTTCTTTTTTTAGTTTTTCTGATAATGTTTTCATCTCGTCGTGAGCTCTCCTTTCTCTTTCTTTGGCTTGTTCCACCATTGCAAGAACAATCTCCAGCTTTTTCTTTCCTTCTTCAACCTTTAATCTATCCTTTTCAGTTTCTTGCTTTAGTCTGTCAGAATTCTTGTTTATCACTTCTGCTTCCCTTCTTGCAATTTCAGTTTCTGTCGAGAGTTTCTCCATTTTTGATCTTTGCTCATCGCGTAACCCATCAGACTCTCTTCTCTTTTCAATAACAAGTTCTTTCACTTCTTTCACCGTAAATTCAATTTTCTCCTTCTTCATCTCTTCTAATTCCAGTTTCAGTGATGTAACTAAATTCCGAAGCAGACCCTCTTGCTCAACAACTTCTTGCAGTGCCTTTGTTGCTTCATTTAGCTCATTGGTTACAAATTTTACAGCACTCATTTCGAAAGTGTGCACTTTTTTCATCTCTTCTTGTAAAACTTCAATTCCTACAGTTGTTTCTACAAGCTTCAGTTCAAAATTTCTTCTCATTTCAGGGTCATATTCTTGCCTTAAAGACTGCAGTTTCTCGTCTATTTCTTCTTTAGCAGTTTTACAAGTTTGTATATATCCATCTTTCTCTGCTACAATCCTTGCCACTTTTTTCTGCTCTTGTATAGATGCAAGCATTAATTGCTGGTTCGATTCTTGCATCGCTTTGATTTCTTTAAGAAGCTCAGTAACACGTTGTGAGTTCATAGTGGCTAAACGTTGTGCTTCTGCTGCCTGTTGGAATGAAGCTGATTTTGCATCTAAGGCGGCATCAAAATCTTGTCTTACTTTTGTCAGTTCTTGCTTTGCTTCGTCGAGTTTAGTTACAATGATCATGTACTGCTCTCTTTCTTGGTCCATTTCTTGTTTTCCAGCAGCATCTCCCAAGTGTTGCTGAGATTTTGCAACTTCAAGTTCCTTGGCCTGTTTTTTAACAGCTTCTGCAACTTCAACTGCTGATAATTTAGACTCGTTTACAGATTTTAGCTTTGTGGTCAAATCGTTTAGTGTTATCTTCGCAGTTTCAAGTTCAGAATTTGCTCTAGCTTTTGCAGTCTCTGTTGTCTCCAACTGTAGCTTGTACTTGTCAACTTCCCTTTGAACCAAGAGAAGTTCAATCTCCTTATTCAGCACATTCTGCCCAACAAAATAAATCATGTAGGTGACAGTTTTATTGGTTAATATTAAGCCAAATTGCCCTTGTCCCACAAAAAAAAAGATTTAAAAATATATTATTTTCAATTAAGTTATCGAGAGATATTTATAAACCTCGAATAATATGATGATAAGAGATTCGCTTCAAGATATTAGAAGATCATGAATTTAGTTTATATTTTCATTGTTTAGTTGATTTCTTTGTAAAATAAAACTAGCATCACTAATAATTGAATAACATGATCGTGGTATTAGCATGCAGTTATTGCAAAAATAATTAACAAAACAATGCATGTGGTTAGTTACCTCTGAAGAAAGCCTGGACTTCCTGGGTGTAGCCGAAACTTTATCCTTGGAGATAGTTACTTCACCAAATAGATTAACAGCTGCTTTAACGGATTCAAATGGTGCTCTCGTATCAATTTCTCCCACCTCTCCCTTTGGAGATCCTAAATATTTTTGTTGTTCTGATGAACCAATTTTTATCATTTCTTAATTTTCTACAATTTTCTTCAGAACTTTTATCTCCCTTTGAATGCTTTCCTGTCATAATAGTTAAGAATATTATATACATGCATTATTGTTAAAATCGTGAGTTAGCTCATACAAGTTTGGGAGTTAAAATTACATAAATGAGTTAGAAGGCTTATAAAAACAAAATCAAGTAAAATCATGTCTGAATCAAATAACATTATACAATTTTACTATTGTACTATTTACTATATTCAATTTGTAATTGCATATATTTATATTTTTACGCATGCAACTCTTACTAGATGTGTATAAATCTATTTTTAAAAATTTTTACATAAATTGTAAATTTTTACAATTTTATGTTTTAATTTTACGAATTGAGTTTACAAGGTTTTAGAGAGAAAAAAAAAAAAAAACATTTTTGACAATCTTATGTACATGCCTTTTGGTATTCCAAATATTTTTTTAAAAAAAATGAAATATAATGAATGAATTCATAATTTTCACATTAGAAGACACATTTAATTATTGAACTATTGGTTAAATGACAACGTTTATAATATATCATAACTTTATAATCAAGTATATTTCAATTCAAGATATAATGGGAAGGCCAAAAAAAAAAAAGAAATACTTCTCCAGAAAACAATTACATTTATTTTACTATTGCATACTAACACATAGGCATAATTTATCTACACTTTATATATTACACTCGATGTGAGATTTGTAATATAAAAACACATGTATTATTTTTATGGGTTAAATATAAATTAAATAAAATCATAAATTTTCTAAAAATACAAGAAATGATTAGATATACCTGAAAGTGATCTAATTACTCCAATGGAATGTGCTTAGTTGATTGGATTTTGAAAGAAAAATATAAAATTCTTGTTCAAGAATGTGTAAAAATAACAAATGGTGCTTTTTTTCATTTTATGTTTTCTGAGTTCTTTGTTTCGAAACTATAGATTCCTTGCAAACAAGAAACTCCTCAAAAAGGCAAGTTCCATATTTTTATGGTTTTGGCATTGTGAATTTTTTTCTGTACTATTTGCTGTTTTGGTGTTAAAAATTGCGAGTTTCTTGCAAGCATTAGTGGCCTCTAGTGCAAGCCCTACAAAAATAGGATCTTAACGTAAAATCGACCTTATATTTTATCTCTTTTTATTTTATTTGATTTTTTTTCTTTTGAGAAATTTTGAGTAGCAATTTTTTACGTGGTAGTTCTTATGTGAAGGATATGTAGAAATTAAAATTAATTAAGAAATTGTAATATATATATAATAACTTTAATAATTTAAAAATAATTGATGATGATTAGTGATATTTAATTATGGATTAAATATTAATTTTAAATTATTCAGGTACTAAAATTTTTTTAAGTGACTTCTATAAAAATAAATAAAAGTTTAATATCTAAAAATATACAAATTAAAATTTGATAATTGAATTGAAACAAAGTAAAAATTTGATACTCTCTCATACATTCAACCCGTATTATGGTTAATAACTTCTTGTTATGTTATTATTATTATTATTATTATTATTATTATTATTATTATAAAAAGTTTTGTGGAGAATTAATTTTGAATTCTAGTTATTTGATCTTCTTCTTTTATGAGTTAGTGTTTGCCATAATTATTAGAGAAGTTAATTGAATTTGAAAGAAGCCATTCGAACCGCCATTGTTGAAAATTTAACTCCACCGCATAACACCATAATTGAATTTAAAAGAAGAAGATGAAACAGGAAGCAACAAGTTTTATTACTCAACAACAAATCAAGTTTAGCAATGTAACAGTTGGGTCAAATTAACACCATCCTAACCACATCAACAACAATAACATGAAAATTTTAAAACCTCAACAACAAAAATACAAAAAATCAATATCATCAACAACAAGAATACATAATTAACAACCAAAAAAAAAAAATAGTTCCTGAAAAAAAAAAAAAGGCAATGATATATAAAAGAATTAGCAGCAACCAGCTATAGATCTTATATATGAAGGTGGCAGCAATAGATAACAACAGTAGTAATGTTTGTGGTAGTTGGATGGAGGTAGGAATGGCCAAAAAAAGCAACAATAATAGTCAATATTAGTGGTAGGTGGGAGATGGGTTGAGCTAGCAACATCTGCAGATGATGGGTTAAGCCAATGAGGGAGAGAGACGAGATGGAGACAACGATAAAGATGTGGAGACAGCACTGTAAAAATTTTTTATAACCGGTCACTATTTTTTTATCACCATTTTTTTAGGACTATAATTTTATCTTATTGTATAAAATATGTATTTTATAAATAAAAATTATTTTTATTATTTTTATTAAAGAGTGTAATGCACTCTAAAATTAGGGTAAATTGTCAAATTTGTGATTTGTTTGATTTAAATAAAACATTCATTTAGGATCAATTATAATGAAAGAATATAAAACATTGCTAATGATATCATATTATATATATATATATAATTTATGTATAAATTATTAAATTTAAATGTTTTTTTAATACAAATTGACATAAAAAAAATCAAAAATTTTATTTACATAACTCCTCTCAATCGTAGTCCGACATAGCAACATGAAATTATTGGTCTTGTTCATTACTCCTAAAAAATAATAATAAAAAGTTAAAGAATGTGATAATGTTTTAAAAAATAATCATAATTTATTTAGTTAAAAAAGAAAAAATCTTGAGCAAAGTTTCTTAACGGGCAAATTATTTTTCATAAGATAAATTAAATCTGTTTAAATTATAAATTTATACTTTTAATTAGCTCATGTTGCTTTGTCTGAATAAGAAGCTGAAAATCTATAATAGCTAAAGCTGAAAAATTTCCAAAAAGTAGTATATAAATCCTTGACTAAAATAATTTAAATGTCAATAAGATCATATCAAATTGCTAAAAATAAATAAGTTATCGAAATGACTGCAAAGTATTATTGTAAAATTATATGCACAACAAAGATAGAATACCTGAAAATTAAAGTTGATGCATATAATAACACAACAACTTCTTACCAAATAGCTAAAAGTAAATATCAAACAACCATTACATTGTAACTACCCTATCAATGAATTAGAATATAAGAAAATATCTATTTCCAAGCTTTGTATGAATGTTAAATATGATTTCATATTCTTCATTGCTGGAGTTCCTCTCTTCATCTACCGAAGTCTACAACTCTTCCGTGACCTAAATGAACCTAAGTCAACAAAATGAAATTATAAGCTTTTTGATCCATAGAGACTGATATTTTTTCTGGGCAGAAAAAGCAAAACACTCATTTGGAAAAAAAAAAAAATTAAATGGAGATCCCTCCTTCGAGAACGCATGAAATGGAAACCATTGGTTGCATGACAAAGCAGCCGGAAATCAAAAAAGAAATTTAACGGCTAGAATGAAAGGAGCCGAATTGTTTTTTGGAAAATATTCTAAACGAAGGATGAAGAAGATTTGAAAGAAAAAAGGACATTGAAGAGGCAGAAAGAGGAAAGGTGAGAATAAAATCAAAGTTCGGCTGAATGGGGAAAAGAAAAAAAAGACAACTAATAAGGTGGCGTACATGGGTTGGAAGATTGGAAAAAGACCGCTTCATCAAATAAAACTGCGTCGTTTGATATAATAGCGAAGGGTAGTGATTGGTGTTGAGAAAAGGACGTAATGACTGGAAAGGATAGCTATAGGGCAATGCACGTGGGTACCATTTGAAGGGTAGACAGGTAAAAAAAATATAAGAAAAAAATCTGAAAAAAAAAAAAACTTTTTGGATCCATTGTGCATGTACAGTGAATGTCGCGCCTTGTATTGAAAAAAAGAAGTTTTAAATATCCATTTCATAAATTATTTTTTAAAGTAATGTTATCATGATAGAATCTATCTATTTTTTTTTATAGAAAAAAGTCAGCAGTGATAAAATGACTATTATAGTCCTTCTGTTGTAAAGAGAAAAAATATTTTCCAGTGATCCCTTTGTTCCATCTATCTATTGTCTCTCTTCTTCTTTCTTCCTGTTCACGAGCTTGTTCCTGATGAAAAGGCACACGCTCAAGCACATACAACGATTACTGCTATCCCTAAATTGGAAAGCATCTAAGATCAAGGAATATGCTGTAATGTCTTTGGGAATATCTTCAATCATATCCATTCTTGATCCTAGTCCTTAAATCTCTCTTTACTATTTGTAATATTGATAAGTGCTAAAAATATAGTCATTTAAAAAAAACATGATTTGGTATTATTTGCATTAGGAGCTAGAATATTAGTCATTTTGTTATTTCATGCATTTTTAGTTTATTATTATATGTTTTACATTGCTTTTGAATTGATTTTATAGATTTCATATTGCTTGGAACTCATTTTGGGAATGAAGCAATGAGAACTTAAAGCTAGGAGCTTATTTGGCCACTAAAAAGGATCAGAAAATGAAGATTGGAGAATAGAAGAGTGACACAACAGTGCCACTTTACAGACACAGTCATGTCTGATTGTTAATTTTGAAAGTCTGCAGCAGTCTATTCTGACACAGCCATGTCAGATGGACGACACAACTGTGTTTGGGAGCTTGCATTCCGAGGGAGATCGAGTGACACAACCATGTCACTTGGGCGACATAACCATCTCTAGTGGAGCTGTTGATTTTGGAAAGTTCTTTTTAAGGTTTCTTGAAGAACTATATAAAAGAAGAAATTTTATTTTTGAAGATATACATTAGAGGAGGCCACTACACCAAAGAATAGCATTCTATTGTTATTTTTACATAAGAATTATTTTTCTTTAGCTTTCAATTTTCATTTTTCAACTCAAGGTACTAGATTGAAGAATAAGAATTGATGATCAAGAACATTATTAAGGAAACTGAATAAAAGAGTTTTTCTTATATTACTCTCTTCCTCATTTATTTTATTTCATTATGAATATGTTGGAATTCTTCATCTCTTATTATTCTTCTTTAATTTTTATAAGTAACTAAGTAGGTTAGTTAGACTTTTAATGAACCTAGCTCAACATGAACTTAATTCATGTTCTCAATAAAAGAATATGAATTTCATGAGAGTTATTGGACTTAATGCCTTTCATTGGTTTGGCCACCCATTGAATTGAACTAAAACTAGGATTGTATTGAGAGATTGATTCTAGTGAGAAAAGCAATAACAATCTAGTAATTCAAGTTGACATAGTCGAAAGACACTTCAATATTAATATTCCTTAGAAGATTGCTTGATTGAATTGACTATGACTAGTTACTCGTGCTAGTGAGAGCTAGATAATTGAGTGATTATTATAGTTGATTATTTGTGAACATACTTGAAAGAGACTTCACAATACTAAAGATGCTTTGGAAATGAAATACTATTCATAACAAAAGAGAATTTACCATCATTTTGAATTAAATTGAGCCAGGGGAATTAACCCCTAACGTCTTTAGTTATAGATTTAGTGACAAAATTTTATATTTGTTTAGATTTAATTTACTTGTTTGCTTGTTGAAATTATTAATAGTCTAGACAAACAAAATGTTAAGAGTAGCTATATAACTAACACTATCTCCATGGGAACAATATATTTTCATTACTACTTGTACGATTCTGTACACTTATGGATTATATGCATAGTTAATATGTAGAATAAATTAATATTGTTTGATTTAGACATTTTTATTTTTATTGCATTAGGAGTCATTTTTTATTGTTGTGTTTGTTTAATTTTCAGGTACTTTTATAAGTGTTTAGACTCATCAAGAAGCACAAGAAGAAGGGGCGAAATTCAAATTCTAGTTGATTCAAAAATTGAAAAAACTCTTCATATGAGACTTAAAGAACAAAGAAACAAGGTGAACATGGAGAATGATAGAGTTGAAAATAAAAGAGTTAATGGGCAAGATCCACCACTTATTCGTACACCATAAAATCAAAATAAACTGAATATGTAGAGAATTATATGAGACTTTATCAGTCTACATCTACAAGAAAACCAAAATCCTATTGTCAAACATGTTGTTATTGCTAACAACTTTGAAATTAAGCCAGCTATGATTCAGATGATCCAGAATTCTTAATTTAGTGGATTATCACATGAAGATCCTATTGGGCACATGACTAGATTCTTGGAATATTGTTCTACATTTAGAATGAATGGAGTGCAACTAGAAGCAATAAGGTTGATTCTTTTCCCTTTTTCACTCACGGATAGGGCAAAAAGATGGTTTACGAGCTTACCTTATAATTCTATCAATACTTGACAAGAACTTTATACTGCATTTTTCAATAAATATTTTCCACTTTCTAAGGTTTTGAAGATCATGAATGAGATAAATTCCTTCTATTAGAAGGAAGATAAAAGCTTTTGTGAATGTTAGGATAAATTTAAAGACCTGTAGAGATAGTGTACACTACATCTAATACCTACTTAGGATTTAGCTCAAAGGTGTGAATCCTATAGTTATAGGCAATATAGATGCAGTTGGTGGGGGTACAATTATGTCTAAAACACCTAAAGATGCTTTAAAACTATTTAACGAGATGGCAAATATGCAAAGTCTATAAGGCTAATGAGAGAGAGCTATACTTAAAAAAGGGGAACAATTGAGATAGATGGGTTGGCAATGGTAAATGCAAAGTTAGATGCACTTACTAAGAGGATGGATAAGATGGGACTAAATGTCATTCTTCATCAGCAAGTGAACTTTTTTATGAAGGACACCCCACTATTGAATGTCAGCTTATACAATATTTATCTATGGAGAATGTGAATTATGTGAACAACTTTAGTAAATGTCAATAACATAATTCCATGTTTAGGAATACTTATAATCCAAGTTGGAGGAATCATCCAAACTTTTCATGGAGTAATAAAAATAATCAATGGAGACCTCAGGCATCGCTAGGATTTAAAGACATGAATGTGGAACAACATTAAAATAGTCATAATTTTAATAAGATAAAGGTCCATCATCTTCTCTATCTTCTTTAGAAAGCAAAATGGAGAAATTCATGGAATTAGTAAGTGTAAAAATAAAATAGCAAGATGAGGCTATAAAGAAATTAAAGGGAAGGTTTGAACAGATGCATCAAGATACTCATATTATGTTTAGAAATTATTCATCTTCTATTCATAATCTTAAACTTCAAGTAGGAAAATTGGCAAAACCTTTATTAGCAAGAAATTAAAAGACTCTTTTTAGTAATACATAAAAGAATCCTAAGGAGTATGTTAAAGCTATTACTTTGAGAATTGGAACTGAACTGCAATGGCCAAATTAGAAAGGAACACATAGATAAAAGAGGTGATAGAAAAAGAAATATATGAAATTGCAATTCAAATGGAAAAAGAAGCAAAAGAGGAAAAGCAAAAATAGAAAGTTAAAATAAAACCTTATGAATCACCTGCTCCATTTCCTCACAGGCTGAAGAAGCCAAAGCATGTTCAGTAATTAGTAAAATTTTTGGAGATGTTTAAGAAGTTGCATATCAACATTCCATTAGTAGAAGCAATTGCACAAATGCCTAAATATGATAAATACTTAAAGTAAATTATTTCTCGCAAGAAAAAGTTGCAAGAGTTTGAGACTATTACACTTAGTAAGGAGTATAGTGCTATCATTTCAAATAAACTTCCACTAAAGCGTAAACATCTAGGGAGTCTTACTATACCTTGCTCTCTTGGCAATTTAAATTTTCAAAAATCTCATTGTAATTCAAGTCCTTTTATTAACTTAATGCCTTTATGTATTTACGGGAAGTTTGGTTTGGAGGAAGCTAAAGCAAAAACCATTCATTTACAACTTGCAGATAAAATAGTAAAGAAACCTAAAGGAATAGTTGATAATGTTCTAGTAAAGGCAAGGAAGTTTATCTTTCCAGTGGATTTTGTGATACTAGACTTTAAGGAAGATAAAGATGTGCCTTTAATCCTAGGTGTGGTTTTTATGCATACTGCTAAAGCCATAATAGTTGTTTATGAAAGAACTCTCACATTGGGAGTAGGTGAGGAAAACTGTAAATTTAATGTGTACCAAGGTATGAAGCATCCTTCTGACTCTAATAATTGCATCAGAATTGATATGATTGATAATTGTGTGAATGACATCCAACAAATGAGGTTGGTGATTTAGAGGATATAAAGAAGTGTTTGTCTGTAAAATCTTATGATGAAGAAGGGCTTCTTAAATGCCAAAATGCAGTTACATAATGTGAAAGCTCAAGGAATTATAAAGAAAAAATAAAAAAAATGGCATAACGCAAGCATAAATGGGAAGCGTGTGAAAATTAGAAATCATGTGTTATTTTGCAAATCTAGGATGGGATCACTTCTAGAGATGCTTAAAAATAGATGGCTAGGACCATTTACTATGTCATAAGTTTTTCCTATGGAGTTGTGCAATTAATAAACAATTAAGGATAAAAATTTAAAGTTTACCATTAGAAGTTGCACTAGTACTATATAGGTAAAAAAGATGGGCATCATCAATTTTCCTATTTGAAGAACACTATAAAATAGTCCAAACCATGGTCAAGCTAATGACCTTATTAAACAAGCACTTCTTGAGGGCTCAACTAAGCTTTATAACTTAGTTTTTATTTTTATTTTCACATTTTTGTTTTCATATTAGAGCATTTAGTTTTGTTAACATTTATTATTTCATGCTATATTGTAGGAAAACATGGTAGTTCAAGTGCAAACAAATCCAAAGGAAGAGGTAAATTTCAAGAGAACATAAAAGCGTTGTAAGTTTGAACTTAATTGAATTATTTATTTGGATGAAAGTTTGAAATCTTCACTTAAATTGATGTGATTATGAACATGAATTGGTGAATTATGTGCATGAATAAAATTAGGACTTATAAATGCAATTTATGGTTAGCTTGAACTCTCTAAATCAAAAGAATGCCAAAAATTTAAAAGGAGAGTTCAAAAACTAGACACAATTATGTCAATAAATCGACACAGCCGTGTCCAATTAGCAATCTACCAAGAATAAAAATTTCAATCTAACATATCCGTGTCAATAAATTAACATAGCCATGTCTGATCGATGTTTAGAATTTAGAATCTGGC